>OU343161.1:91444384-92129579 GCA_910595825.1 Philhelius pedissequus
AAATTTTAATCTTAATTGAAGGAAAACAATGATTCTATGACAGGCCCAAAATGTAGACCATTATGTGCAAAAGAAGAGATTTTTTAATCAAAACGTTACAGTCGTTTTGAGATAATAAAGTTTTTTTTTATACTGTTTTTGTTTGTTTTAAATGTTTACACAAAACGATCAATCAATTTGTATTATGCAGTATTGTTTTAGAGAAAAACAATTTGGTACCGTTATATAAAAAAAATTCATTCAAAAAATGGTCCAACCAATTTATTAGAGTTAAGTTCAAGGATTAGCTGTATAACATCGCGCCAATCTCTTCGCTGCATTTGATAATTTTCTTCATCTGTCTTCCCTTAATATATTTACTAAGCAAACGGCAGCAAGCACAGTCATTCGTCTTGAAGCCTCTTCACAGTGGACCAAATATGAAAATGGCCACTCAACTATTCTGAACTCATTCAGATCAGTTATTCCAAGCATCATCGACTCGACCATCCTACAGCTCCAGTTCAACAAAAACTTCGTAGTTGCCTGCCATCTCTTCCAGATCTACATGGACGGACGTGACTTTCTTTCATTTATAAACGTATGGCGCAAAAAACGAGGATGTTGTTGTTGGAAGCGTGTACTCGAATAACCTTAATTAAAGTCTTTCCTCTATCCTTCCTGATCATTGCAGCGTGCTATATGCTACTTACTTTATTAAAAGGAAAAGAAAAATTAATTTATAAATAACCGTCACCGACGATACCCATTATCGAGTTTTAATATACAACTGCAGTTTAACTCAAAACAAATCGTCGTCATTATAAGCATATAAAGCCACCGAAAAAATCAATTAAAATTTTCATTTATCATATTACAGTTTACACTTGGTTCTTACCAAGAACATTATATGAGGACCTGCAATGACAAACGAAAATCATGGCCCCTTCGACCACACTTAAAGTCTAATGGTGATATTAATTCTGTTTTTACTCATCAGTTTGAATCTGACCATAAACGAGGTAAGTCGACCTGATCGTCATTGCGTTATTGCTCGAGGCTTCTCCCCACCAACTAGTGGTAAGGGGCTTCGTTGCAAGTTAGCTAATTAGCATCAGGTGCTTCGGTATTTGCTGATCTCCAGAGCTTCGGTCTGATGTGTCGCGTGTCACCAGGTGCCTATAGTATCTGCTGATCTGTTGCATACCTGCCAAGCTAGGGCGAGATAGACTACTACAGTTGAACGTCATCAGAAACCAGAAATTCCGAAAGTAGTACCCCATCCAGCAGTAACACTAAGGTTTACTTAAAACAAAACATCAATACATTTTAACGAAGATGTATCTCCACTGCGCTCTGTTTTATAACCAGAATACGACTATACCAGCCTCAAGACCTGCCGTATAACTAGAGATTATTTGAACTAAATATCATTGGATGTTTTGAATGAAGGTTTTGTAAAAAGGTTTAAAAGACCATCATTTGGAATTTCTAACGGACCAGCAAAACCTCGGAAATAAAAAAGGACATCACATGTTCTAGGTGGAACTTTTGGCGATGAAGGAAGTTTTATTTTGATGATTTCGTTTCATGACATCTGCATCTTCTCGAATATCCAAGCTGGTATGAAATCTCAGGACTCTGTCTCTACAAACTCTATAAAACCCCGAAATTGTTGATCATCTCTTACAGAGATTGCACAGCAGTTCAATATTTACCTTTGTTATGGATGCCGTGCCATATCATAGCGATATTCCAGGGAATTCAAAGGATGATGAACTAGCTAAAAGCCCAAAGCAATTTGCTTCGGAATTTTTGTTGCAGCTCCGCCATAACTAGCCTGGCTTTATGTGAAGCTCCTCCATCTTGCTGGAACCAAATGCTAGTTAGGGATATGTCTTCGATGCAATTTTAGTTAAAAACAACTCATTCAACATCGTTAAATTACCGTTACAGTTACTGTTTCTTTAATGAAGTATGGCCACAAAATACACATTGACGAAACTGCGCACCACACAGTGACTGGAGCATTTATGAATTATATTCACTGCATATACCGCAATTTTGCTTGTTTACATTGCAGCTTAGATCAAAAAGGACCTCATCAGACATAAATAAATAATATATCAATTTGTTGTCATCTTCGGCCATTGCAATAATTTTTCGGCAAAATTCCACACGACAGGCAAATCCTGATGGTTCAACTTGCGTGTGATATGGACTTTGTACGGCAACGAGTTTAAGTCATCATGAAGTATCCGTTGTAATGATCCTCTGCTAACTCGAATTTGCCCGAATATTGGGATCTCGATGGTACGGTAGATTCGGAGAACATGTTCAGTAGCCTCATAATCGTCCAATTACTCGTGTCAGTACCGCCAAAACTCTCTTTTGGATGTAAGTCACGGCCTGCAAAGAATGGTACCAAATCCCTTTTTCATTCAGCATTCATTTTGATAAATCTCAATAGTAACCTGCAAAATTCAAAAAAATTAACCGATGTATTGCATCTTTTAACTAAATCCTTAGCAAAATAAATTTGCAAGATTTGTATCTATCTATCTATTCATAAAATTTTGAGAGGGGTTGGTTCTTCGGTATTTAAAAATTCTGCATAACCAACATTCTCCAAATGAATAAAGAAATCTTTATGGCTATAATTTTATGTCTTTCAAAAACTGTCCCCGAAAATTCTATAAATTCATAATTATCCTTTTCAATATTCCTAAAATTCAAACTTCTATTTTTATCATAACTATTGGGGCTCCGCAAGGTTCAGTCTAAGGTCCCTTGCTTTTTAATAAATTCTATCTTTGATCAGAATTTTATTGTCAAATCACAACTTTTGACCTTGTTGCTGACATCAACGCTGATATGAATATTTTAAGGCGCTGGCTTACTGCTCGTAAAATGGGTTTAAGTAGTAAGACGTCAACAATGTACTTCAATTTGTGAGGCTCTCCTCTGTTGTATCGTGATATTATTTATCATTTCTCTGAGTGAGGTAAATTAGGTTTGAGAGTAAATACGTTTTGAAGTCTAGGCACTTGTGTTTTCGACTAAATGAGTTCTTATCAAAAATGAGTTATAACTCTTTCTATTGGGACATTAAGTAATGTGTTTTTGGAGAGAAAGAAGCAACAGAAAAAAATGAAACAATGTCAAATTTTACGTGTCGCCTCGAAATATTGCGTCTGAGTATTGAGAGTACTGGGAGTCTTATTCCTTTTGGTCTAACCTTACGTAACATTGTGGTTTTTTGTAAATTTGTTTTGCCTGAGAATTTTTTTCTTAACATTTTTTTCTTTAATTCTTGAAACAAATAACTACATTGTGGGGTTATTAATCGAACATTGAGCTGAGACAATTTTTTTTTCTACTAAGTTAAATCGAAATCGATATTTTAGGATAATGTCAAAAAAATATTTCTTTTAAGTGTTTAATATCGTTTCTTCCCTATTTTATTAATTTTTTTCCTAAATTCACAACTCTACAATAATTATCAATTACGTTATAATAACTTCAAATGAAAACCAACTTAAAAGTTATAAAGCGATAAAAAGAGTTTTATTTTATTGTTTTTATAGTTTTAATTTAGCCAAATGACTTTGTCATAAAACTTTACCGATGGAACAGGATGTAGAGTGGATTGCAAAGGACAGATCACAATTACAATGCGAACAAGGAAAAAGGTCAATAAACTGTACTCGAATAAACTCTCACAGACTGGAGCCAAAAATGATTCACATCCTATAGAAAAGTATATGGCGAATGTGTTAGACAAGTGCATTGCACTCATTGTGTTGTAGAGTCGAAGCTTTTGATGTCATCATAGAAAAGCAAAATGTAATTTTAAAATTAAAGTTTGCAGACAGTCGTATACGTGACTAGTGCCAAGTTGCAAGGAATGCTCAAAATATATATGTATATGCTTAACTCCATACAATTATTTTAGGTGATGAAATTAAGGACGAAATAATACAAGAAAAAGATATTGGCTGATTTAGATTTGTGTCTACATAAAATTTATATTGTTTGTGACAAATTAGCCAAGAGTATACTATCTCAAAAATTCTGATAATCAGATATCAGATTTATAAAACATTCTCTCATAGGTTTAGTGTCAGAATCTACAAAATTCCAAAAAAAAAAACAAAATCGCCTGGATAGTGTTTAGGGGACTTGGGATTTTAAGTTTAGAGATTGTTTCTGACTCCTGCTTTGAAAATTAGAACGACTTTTCCGAAAAAAATATTTGCAATCGAAATTTCTATTACTTACGGTGACTGCTAAGCCTTAAATCACAAATAAGCCATAATAAGATTTGAAACCTTCGTACGTTTCACCCCCCAAAACCCATTTGTTTACATTGTTGTAGATGTAGCTTTGAAACTCTATCCGTGAAAAACAAATTACTAGGGTTGTGTTGTCTATGGATCTATAGGAAGATGACCAGAAAAGTTACTTGGGTGCGTGTTTCAGCTTATAGGGAAATGTGAAATGAAAGCAGATGTTTCGGGTCTTTATGTTATTAGTTTGTGCCTTCAATGACTTATTGCAGATTTTTTTTATCAGCCTATTCACTGACTGAATAAAATGAATAGGTGGTACTGGAAAAAACGTTGAGTGAAAATTGGTTAGCTGCTTGATGATCAAGCATTTAAAAGGAGCGCGGCGTATTTTCTTGGTTAGTTAGATTTCTTTCTTTAGTATGAGTTAGTCCATATAGGGGTGAAGACAGTATATGTAAATCCGAATAAATAGGATGACTTTGGTGTAACTTACAACTTACAGGCTTAGAATTCTTTAAATTGCTAAAATAAAGAAAGACTTTGTTCAAAATGGAATACATGGCAATGGTGTTGCTAGTAATTGTTCATCTGCACTTGAAACTTGTGGATTTGTTGCTTCTCGAAAATAATTTATTTAATGCTATTTTTTTTGTCTGATGTATTAAAACAAACTGTAGACAATAAAACTTAAAAAAAAAGGTTTTGTGGTAAATTTGTCCTGCGAAAAAGAAATGTCTAGAATTTTAATTTAATTATTTTTTGCAACACACTTTTTCTATTTCAAAAATCAATACCCGATTTTTGTAGTAAAACTTCTTTTGTGACGTTGGAGCTGTCAGTGACATGTCAAATGACACATTATTTGTCAAAAACCTAATAAAAATTTTCACTCACCAATAAATATTATTATATGCATATAAATTTATAAATATATAAGAAACGCATTTTAATTCCGAAAAAGAATTTAATATTTAACAATATAACCACAAAGATTAATCGGTACAATATTTAAACATATATTTTTATGAACAAACCTCATGTAAATAGTTTTGTTTTAATCATTGTATATAGATATTAATAGTACTATCATGACGACGAAATTCATCCAGCCTGTCCACTACTCATCATGAGTTCCACTACCAAATCGGAGGTTAAGTAGTATTGGTATGCAAAGAAAAGCAAATATGAAGATAATAGATTGCTGAGAGAAATAAATACAAAATTTATTATAAGTTAGAGGAGGAAAGGAAAACAATGTGTTTTATAGGTGATAAGTAATTTCTTAAAAAAATCGAGGTGACGAATTTTCAAATAAGAATTGTTTAGGTATTGAATATTTTTTTAAGTCGTTTTTTACTTATTTTTTTTTACAAATGAGTATTCAACAATATATACATATATATCTTTGAATATATTATTTAAAAAAATCTTCAAAATATTTAATTTGCAAAATATTGTTTTTTTTTTTCAAAATCCAAAAAAATAAAATAAAATTTAATACATTTTTTTTTTTGAAAA
Organism: Philhelius pedissequus; assembly: GCA_910595825.1. Classification (NCBI taxonomy): domain Eukaryota; kingdom Metazoa; phylum Arthropoda; class Insecta; order Diptera; family Syrphidae; genus Philhelius; species Philhelius pedissequus. The sequence goes on from OU343161.1 coordinate 91,450,174, forward strand.
TTCTTGGAGCCGTTTCTGAGAAATATATTTTTTTCTAAACGAATTTTTTTGTAAACATTTCTATGGGAGGTACCGTTGTTTTAAATCGATTAAGTCGAAGTTTCAAAATATTGAGTTTCCAAAAAAAATGTTTTTTTTTTTTTATAAATTTTTAATTCAATTTGGGTTTACAACATTAGTGTTCGGAGCTTCTGCATAAAATAAATCGAAAAACATCATCAAAAAGTACCTTTTACCTAATAATATTTACCTTTTTGGTCAAAAAGAAAGTATGGCAGGTAGGTAGGTACCGTTTTACCGTTTACCATTTACCGTCTTAAAAAAATGAAAAAAAAAACTGAGGGCATATTTATGAAAAAACGTTTAGGCTGTAGACTAGATGACAGACAGACTGAGAAACGGACTTGCGGGACCAATTTTTTTACGAATTCATTATTTGCAATATAGTACCTACATAGGTATATAATATCGCTCGTAAAAATATATATAAAAAAATACATACTTTATTCCAAAATAAATCTGTCTGTGGAGCAAAAATTAAGTTATTCCCAAAAGATATTATTTGAAAAAAAAAACAAAAAGTACCTATGTACATGCATAATTGTATGTAGATGGATCTCTGGGTACATATGTACCTGCCTAAACAAAAAATATTGAAATATCTCAACATCGCTATGCTATTTGTGCATAGGAAAAGTGAAGAGTAGCAACGTTGATACAATTCAAAATCCACCAAATATCCACAATTTGAAAGAAAGAAAAATTTAAAATAAATTCTATAATAACCTATACATGCATGTATATCCATATATATTCTTACTTCAAATTCATGTATACGGCAATTGCCTTGATAACATTTATTTATACCCACCATCCCACCATATTTTGAAGGTTGCCATGGCAAAAACGGCTTATTAGGTTTTCTCCCTTACACTCTATATTGTTGTCAGAACTAATAAGATTCGAACGTCTCGCTTGCTTTTTTTTCCTTTTTGCCTCTGCCTTTTCTTCTTCCACATCAACAATTCAATATCAAGAAAAGAGAAACTAGCGCCCCCATCGACGGAACTACTAGCTAAAAAATTCTGTCGTATAGTAGTACTATAGGTTTCATATACAAAGGTTTTAATTAAATTCAACGAAGAACAACCACCAAAACCATTTTCGTTTCCGAAAAAACAACAACAAACATGTTTTTTTAGAGTTTGGTATTTAAATCAAAAACCAATTTTCTCTTTTTTATAATTTATTTACAAACTTTAATCAACAAATTATTTTTTTTAAATTAAAAAAAAACACACACATAAAACAAATAAAACTATTCTCTTAAAAATCGTAGAACAGCATTGCCATATACGAGGAATCCTAAGTCCGCTGACAAATCCAAAATAGCACTGCCATGTAATAAAAACGAGTCGTTAGATTCACGAGATATTCCTAGATTAAGGAGTATCCGGCTGTTCCAAAACTGATATTTGCTCTATCTGGAGAATATGTACTGACTGCTTAACTGACTATTGAAAAATTGGACTTAAGTAATTAAAAATCAGTTAGCTCCAAAATTATTTTCTTAAATCTCGTCGTGAGAAGTTTCGCCCCATTGTGAGTAATTCTTCTTTTAAGCCTCGTCGCGATTTGGGAAATATTTCTGATGTAAGTCGGTGATATTAAACCGTTGAGCTAAGATCGGTGAGTAGAAATTGCTCAACCACGGATAAAAATTTGACATAACGTTGAACCTTACTTAACTCGCCCAAATCGGTGAATTAAATTCCCTGAACTACGGAAAGCAAAGCTTAAATGACGGTGTACAATTGAATGATTGGGTCGCGTCGGTATGGTGGATGCATTTATGCAAATACGAGGCCGGATTCAAAAAAAATTAACTTGGTTGTTCTGTCACCGATTTCCATGAAACCGGAATATCATATAGCTGACATAGCATTATAACATAAAAATATAATTTAAAATTAGCAATTGTTAATAAAATGTCACTTTTAAAGAAAATAATGAAATGTGCTCTACATACATAATGCAAATTTTTAGAAAATTTTGTTTGAATTAAAAATAGTTTTTAAAAACACTGAGAATATTTAATTTAGAACTTACAAGCACTTTAATCAACAAACTGTAGTAAAAATTTTAAAATGTAAGTCATAACAGTAGACATTTTTTTTTACTCGTATAACAAAAAATTTAAATGTGTGAAAATAATTAACTTCGTTCATGTCTTTCTTAATTTTAAATTGTTTTGGACAGCTTTTTTGTACATAAATGTTTTAAAACTAAAATGTCAGAATAATCGGCATTATTATGTACCGCCCATTCAATGACCTTATCAATATAAATAACAGCATCCTTTAATGAAATAAGACACAGACCAAAACGCATTTGAGGAGTTTATGGTTAAAACGACATGAAACTAAACGGTTAAACCCTATCGACAAGCTATGGACGCATTGTAGATGGAAAATTCTGAGACAAAAATCAGTGTTCACTATATCGAGATTTTTCCTGGTCACTATTTAGAGTACCCTGTATAAAATTGTGTGTGCTCACTATATTGGATAGTTCACTCGAACGAGATTCACTATATTGAGCTTCTACTGTATTTAGATTTTTAATAAAAATCTTTTGCATACGATGTGGTCGAAAATGAGAGCAAGCTTGTGCAATCCAGTCGTGCATTTTATTTTACTTATTTAAGTCTGTGATGATATATGAAATCCATAGTAGTCTATTTTTAATTTGTGATATCATAAATCCACAGTTGGATTGATTTTTTTTAAACCAATATTGCACGTAGATTGTTTTTAACACCGTTCTTATTTTAGACAGTTCTATCTGTCAAATCAATTGTCACGCTTGCAAGCTGACAAAAGTGTCATATGTATTCACCATACATTCTGCATAACAATTGAGTATAGGTAATTTTATACATACAATCAAACAAAATACTTTGTACCTACGTCAATCAAAGTAAATGTGACCAGAATTATGATACTAAGAATGTACAGTGGCTCACAATGAAAATGACCCACCTAGTAAAAATATTTTTTTTGTGGAACAATTGTATGAAATTAAGCAAAATATTAAGTCAAAGAGCTTATCATATTTCTGTTGTAAAACAAAAAAAATATAATGTTTCAAATACAAAAACAACAAAATGATAACAAGTAAAAGAAAAGAGAAAGAATTTTAGCTCGCAGTGAAAATGGCCCATGTAGCAGAAGCTTCTCAAATAACGGTTCTTTTTAGTTTCCGTTTCCGTTTTTTTTTCTCTTTTAGTTTATTGTTCCACATTAGAATGCCACGTCATTTGGTTTGGACACGCATGTTATTTAATCGTAAATTTAATTTTTGGCAAAATGGGCCCTCACACTTCAATAGAGATCCGCAAATTAATAATTGAACATTATAAAAATGGAAAAAGTCAAAGGGAAATTGCTAAAATTATTAAAAGAGCCCGTGAAACAGTGAGAAATGTCATAAAAAGGTTCCAAAAGGAGAAGAGAATCATTAATAAGCCGAAAAAATACCTCAAAAAGCTGTTTTCTGAGAGCGATGAACGTTGGATAGTTAACAAAATCAAGGCAAATCCAAAGCTGAGTGCGCCAAAACTGAGAGATATGGTGGAGAAACATCTTAACATCAATTGCAATGCAGAAACAATTCGGAGAGTTCTACGCAGAGCTGGATTTAATGGTAGAGTGGCAAGGAAGAAGCCACTCATCAGTAAGAAAAATAAGAAGGTTCGTTTGGAGTTCGCCCACAACTACGCAATGAAGGATTTTACGTTCTGGAAAAATGTTTTATTTACGGATGAAAGTAAGTACAATCTTTTCGGGTCAGATGGTAGAGTAAACGTTTGGAGAAAACCGAATGAAGAGATGAATTCAAAGCATTTGCGTCCCACTGTTATGCATGGTGGTGGCCATGTAATGGTTTGGGGTACATGCTCAGCTTCTGGGGTTGGTAATTTACATTTTATTGAAGGTATTATGGATTAATATCAAAACTTAGATATTTTGAAAAATAATTTGCAAAATAGTGCTCAAAAACTTGGAATTGAAAATACTTTTCATTTCTACCAAGACAATGGCCCGAAGCACTCGGCTAAAATTGTTAAGGAATGGCTGCTCGAAACTTGTCCAAGGGTGATCAAGACCCCCCCACAATCTCCAGATTTAAATATAATTGAGAATTTATGGCAAAAATTAGAAAATGAAATTCGGAAACATGAAATTTCTAATCAAAATAATTTAAAGAGAGTTTTACTGGAGGAATGGAACAAAATAAGCCCCGACTATACCGAAAAACTTGTCGAATCGATTCCAAATCAGTAATTAGACAAAAACGATTCCCTACAAAATATTAAACAAATTCAACATGTTTTTAACCAACTTTTTATTATTAAAAATATTGTTGGGCCATTTTTACTTTTCTTTGAATTATTTGTTTTGTTATTTAGTTTTTAAGTTTTTCGCTGTTTTTGAAACAAGAATAAAATGCTTTATTGAAAATATATACTTTTTCTTTTTATTTTGCTTCATTTCATACAATTGCTCCACGAAAAAGATTTTTTTATTAGGTGCGCCATTTTCATTGTGAGACACTGTATCTATAGCAATTTTTTTCTAAAGTTTAATATTAAAATTCTATTCAAAATGAATAACATATAATTAAATAAAATGCAAGTCATCTTTAACAATTGAAAAACTGTTTACTGTTTTAAAAGTCAATCAAGTGTTAGACGAACATCAATCAACTGATTGATGAAGCGAAGAGAATACATCTAAAGTTATGTTGATTCGAAAAATAGATATTTCTATTACTATCTCATTATAAATCCCTCAAATACATCCCACATTTACGAACCCGGACGACATATTATTACGTAAACAAAGACAAGTCTTATAATTACTTAATTCATAAGGTTATAGAGATACCTTCTTTATAAATTGGTCAAAACAAAAAGGGAGTGTCTCTACAACGTACATAAATTATACCTTATTTACTTTTAGCTAAAAAAAAGAAAAGAATTTTAAGAAGATTATTTGAACTTTATAAAGGAAACTTCCACATTCTGATTCCATGTTTCTTCTTCCTACATTATACCTTATAAGTTCAAATCATTTGATTTGATTGAAGCATCACGATTTGTTTGCAGCTCCTCACACACGTGATTAGTTATGAAATATATGCGAATATAAATGGCATCCACAAACAGTAAATAATATTATATTCGCACGATCGAATACATCACAAGCAAAAAAAAAATTGCTTATCCAATTGCGAAGGTGTTGATTGCTATTTGCACTGCTATCCGATTGATGATGTATATATTTCCTTAAAAAAAAACTTCTCATGTAGCTAAGTTTTTCTAAAAATACATATCTACATATATTGTTCTTAATTAGCGTGTTATTAAGTATGTACAGAAATTATGGATTCACTGTTGGAAATTAGAAAAAAACAATAAGAGTAAAAGTTAAGGTTTTTGTTTTTTTTTTATTTCTATTGATTTCAGTCAACGAAGAAACTAGGTCTTAAGGGAAATAAAATACACAACTGGTCGCACGTACTTGATCTTATTTTCGAATTCATCGTATGCAAAAGATTCTTAATAGAAACGGCTAATTATATTTTTATAGTCATTTTAAACTTATTTTTTTATATACATACAAAATTATTTTAATTTTTTCCAAAAAAAAAATTGTTATGGATATTTTAAATTATTTAAAATTTTAACTTAAAACAATTTTTTATGAAAAATCCTGCTACCTGCTTTCGAAATATTTTTTTTTTCCGACAATCCAAAAAAATATTTTTCGAAAATGTTGGTATGCAGTATTGCTTATAATTTAAAGGGTCTCTCAATATTAAAATTTTGATTGAAATCCGTAGAACCGTTTAGGAGAAAGTCGAAAATCCATAAAATTCACGTCACGTTAATAACAAAATATGTATTCAAAAAAAATGTAAACCAAAATGTAGACTACCAAAAGGAATGCAGACTAATTTGTATCAAAATCGTAAGAGCCGTTTTCCAGATAATTAATTTTTTTTTTATTTTTAATAATAATTTTTGGGCTAAAAAAAACGATTTAAAAATCTCTTTGAGATAATCACCAAAAACTCTTAAGTAAAGTATGTTTTTTTAGACGTGCGATTTTCAAGAAGAAATAAAACGCATATAATTTAATGTTATGTCAAAGAATTTAGTTCTTTTATAAAGATAAGGGTTCGCCATTATGTTTTAAAAATGATTTCGGGCAAGTAGCAGCCGCGACTGGGTCGAATAAATTTATTTCAGCCGAGAGGCCCAATTTTCAACCACTTTTTGCAGCAATTGGGGCCGTATGTCAGCAATAACGCGCCGAATATTCTCTTCCAAGGCGTCAATGGTCTCGGGCTTATCTGCGTAGACAAGCGACTACACATTACCCCACACAAAATAGTCCAGCGGTATTAAATCGCACGAGCTTGGAGGCCACGCCATGCCACAGGCCCACGGCGCGAAATAATGTGCTCACCAAAAGATTCCTTCAATATATTGTTTGTTTCGTTGGCTATGTATGGTATGTAGCGCCGTCTTGTTGGAACCAAACGTCGCCCACATCAACATCCTCCATTTCAGACACAAAAAAGTCTCTATAACGTTCCCCATTGGCTGTAACATTATGGAAGGCTGCAGTTTTGAAGAAATATGTAACAATAATTCCTTCTTCCCATAGAGCACACCAAACAGTGAATTTTGAGGATGTAACGACGCCTCAACAATGGCTTGAGGATTATGATCACTCCAAATATGACAATTTTGCTTATTAAAATACCCATTTAACCAAAAGTGAGCTTTATCGCTCAACAAAATTTTGTTGTAAAAATCGGGATCGGGTCCTTTCACCGAACGTGCGATGCAGGAGTTCAGGAGTAAGTCTATTCTTTATTAAATGACAAACCAAACAGAGGATACTTCAAGTGACAGCTGTCAAAAAGAACAACTCCGAAAAAAGTATTTCCAGATTGAAAGCTTAAAAAAACACCAGTTACGAAATTTGAAGAAAATCGTTTCGCTGTAAGGCGTTGACAGACAGAAAGTCGCCAGGGATTCGAATTGGCTCGTTTACAAGCTGAGTCAGTTGGTTTAAATCAGCAAATACCTCGACATACCTTCCTTCGGCTGTTGTCTTGCTCGAAAAGCGGAGCCAGGTTGAATTGTCTACAATGAAATCACCGGTAATGACGATTTCAGTGTGAGGTTGGGAAATGGGAAACAATTCTTTGACTGGAGTCGGACAGAGCATTCAATTCATTAAAAGTTGAATTTCTATACAGATTTGGGCTCCGATAAATGAAATATGTGTGCATCATGCGCTTGCTTACCGAGCATTTTAACCACATGAAATTAAAATTTGTTTTTGAGCACAAACCATATTGTGGTTGAAGTTGGTATGCAACATCTTTTCAAATGAGTACTGCGAGAACATGATTGGAAAATAATAATGACACTAAATACATAGATCAATTTCCGATTGATCAGAATTTTTGTCTATTTCGATTTAGCTCACTGCCAAAATAGCTAGCCTGTTTTGTACAGTATGGACATACTCAGGACAAAGATTTTTCCTTATTGATTTCTTTGTCTGAATTTAAGTGGCACCAAAATTCTACCTTCGTCCTTAGCCAGTTGTTGTTTGTTGTGGTACTCTTCCATATGTGGATACTATGTTAGTCTAGGTTTTCCTCTACTGCTTTGTCCTCGAAGATTGATAGCCAGAGCACCGGTGATGTGTACACCAAGAGAAAAAACAACTTAAAATTAAAGAAAACCACTTTGATTTAAGTATATTTAGGAATGATTCGGTTTTAAAGATAAAAATTGTAGAATCAAAGGGGAACATCATTGATTCGATCTGTTTTCCTATATGAAAACGAATAGTTTTCATGCTTGATTTAAATACGTTTTCCTTTGATTTAACGTGGAATCATAGTAAAATCAATATCATCCAACTTTAAAATAATGGACCAACTTCGATTCTACTGTGCGGCACATTAGATTCAAAGTCATACATCTTTGAAAGTATAATGCTCCAACTTTACTTTTATAGCATATTCACACCAAACCATAAACGAGATTTTACTCGTTTTCCTCAAAACGAATACTAAAAACTATTCGTTTTCCAATACATTTTTCATAAACAACTTGTTTTGCCAAACGACTCGTTTTTGATAAAACGACTTGAAAACGAGTTGCAATTCAAAGATGAATTAAACGAACAGATCTTCCGACAAGGGAAATTGATATGATTGTGAATAGGCCCTCAGAAAAAGAAGAACACTCAGCTGTTGTGCTGTGCTTGCTGTCAAAAAAATTAATTTCAAATCGTTCAAACAATTATGGCAGCGGTAAGGACATTTTTTTAAATACTTATTTGTAATAAATTTTTAATGCATGAATTTATATACATGAAATGCAAAAGAAAATAAAAACTAAACAAATTTGGGGAAGTGAGGACGAGGAGTTCTTGATCGATCCTTGGGCTGAGTATTTTTATTAAAAGCTCCACATACTTCTATGCATTGCACAATTTTGAACTATTATTTTTCTTTTGAAGAACACGATTCTTCCTGCTTGTAGATACTTCTGGCTCCTAAATAAAATTGGTTAAATCCTCATATTTAGTTCTTCTCTCTTTTTATGCGGCATTATAAGATTTGATTGCTTAGCATTTATGTTGTATCAACGTTTTGACAGCTTTATCAAAAACAACTGAAATGTCAAACAAAAACAAGTAAATGTTCGGTGTGAACACTCTACTCGAAAAGGGTAAATGAGTTTGGTGTGAATAGGCTATTAGAGTGGTGCATCGTTAAATAAAATGTATTCCAGCTTAGAAATATTACGAATCAACTTTGAAATTACTATCTTTCAATTTGTATTTCACTATACGTTTCAATGTGTTTTTAAGTAAATTTTAATAGAAATTACTTATGAAAACGTTTTACTTTTTCTTATCTTACCATCCATGAAATGATGCAGAATTTACTACTTTACGTTTGTAAAATAACAACTTGATAAATAACAACACATTTACTTCAATCTTAATTACATTGGGTGGACATTGAAAATCTTTCATCAATGTTTGTGGAAGAATAATTTAATGCATAAGTGATATTTGTAAGTGGCTGCAACTTCAAAATGATGTTGAACAAAGTAGAATCGACTATGTTACACTTTGAGAGTCGTGCATGAAATTTTAATTTTAGATACATTTTAACATTTTCCACTTTAAAACAATGTTGAATGAACTTGATAGTTTATGAAAGTTGTTTCACTATTGAATCGACTATGGTTCATTTTAAAACAAGAATGACAATACTTAAAACAATTATGCTTAGTCAAATCAATATATTTTGTTCGTGATACTTTTGTCCAACGTTAAATCAACTACGATTTATTAAATTTTATGTTGTCTTTTTTTCCTTAGTGTATTCACTTGACATTCTCTATAGCTATTTGTAGCTATTTAGCTAGAATTGCTTGAATAGTGTGATATCGCAGCCGTCCATATTTTCGACATTGTATCTTCTTCTCCATAAGCAATCATCGCATACTTTATAGTAAATCTTCCGAAAAATCTTTCTAAGGAAGCAGCCAAGGATGTCCCAGTTTTAGAACCATCAGAATAGTACTGTCATGATTAAGGCTTTTATTAGTAAGTTATATTCGGCTCGTTAGCCCTGATTTCTTGACTGATATAATTTTTAGAAGTTACAACGGAATGGAGATAGATGCGAAGTCTATTACTCAATCTTAAAGCTGTTAGAGATAGTGTTTTCACAAGTTTTTTGTTTTGCGAAATATTTTATGCGTGTTAAAATATCAAACCACATATGTATGTAGGTACAAGGTACAAAACTCAGATAGGCTCATTGCGAAAATCCAGAGAAGAATGCGTACGATTTAAGTATATATGTATGTCGTTGGAATAGAAATCGCTCATTTTTCAGACTTTGTTTCCCTCTTCGGAAAAAGGTGACTAATGCCCGTTTGCTGATTTCAAACATAAATCCTGTTAAAAGCTAAGTCACCTAACTTTTAAGTTATACATAAATTTATTTATGTTGCACGTAAAAAACTATGTTCAACTTAGCAAAGTAACAGATTGAAAATACTACATCTAAGTCGCACTTCGAGCTAAACGATATGTCAAAATTTAAAAATATTGCATTCAAATTTAAAATGAAAACGGGGAAATTGTATGAAAATTGTGTATTTTTGTTTATAAAATTTAAAATTTAAAATTTAAATTTAAATTTAAAAGTCGTCTGTTGGCAATCGCGACTTATTGGTGATGACCAACGGTGTTTGTGACGGAGCAGCCGGTACCACCGGAACAGTTGGAAAACCGCAACTTGTACTCTTGTACAGCTTCTAGAGTGACAACTGTCGGTGAAGTCCAGGTAGATGGTGTAGGCGATGGCGACGCGCACGCAATTTCTTCGACTTTAGGAACAATTTCTTCTTCTATTGACTTTCGACTCTTCTTCGATGGACCAGCAGCGCAGTCAGTTTCTTCGGGTACTTAGGGAATTTGTTAATCATCCCAAGTGCATCGGTATCTGGCAGCTGCAGCAAGTCGCAATATAATTTCCGCTTGTTGCTGCTCCTGCGACCTGCTTTAGAGCCACCATTTTTATAACAGATTTGTATTGAGTGTAGCTTGGCAGCATCCAAGGAAGTGTCCCCACCTTCATAACCAGTTGTCTCATCACCACCACCCGTAACGCTATCCTCGTCCACAACACTTTCATCTAAAATCATGGAGTCCACTTCCATTTGAAAACGACGGAAACTTTATTTTCGTTTGGGCGAAATGATTGTAGAATTTTTTGCGACGGCGACGCACAGTGGGGCCATTTGTATGGGATAGCGGAAAAAACACCATGAAAACTAAACAACTGTACCGATTTAGTTGAAAATTTCAGGAATGATAATCAATGGAAAAAGAAATTTTGTTTTTAAATTTCCGCCCACTGGCATGCCTACATTTTGCTCGTTTTAATAAAAACTAAAGCACTAAAACGATTTTAACAAAATTTTTGGGAATGATAGTCAATTATAAGGCAAATTTACACTATAAGTTTCCGCCCACTGCCCCTCCTAGTTTTTTTCTCGTTTTAAAGCAGAGCTTTTTTTTATTTTTTTTTGTATAGTATTATTTTTAGTTCAATAAAATTTGAACTACTTGAACGATTCTAATGAAATTTTCAGGCATGTGGAGGATAGTATAAAAAAACAAGCAGTGAAAACTTCATAAAAAAGGTTTTAACCCTGGTTACTATTTTTAGAAGGAAATGGGGAAAAACGGCAAGAAAATGGAATAACTCTATTTCATTTTTTTTATGATTTATATAAATTATTTTATTATATAACCATATTTACAACCTAAGTACTGATATTTTTCACTTAATCTTAAATCAATTCGACTCTATCTTATTTCAATTTCACACACAGATCAGCATATTTTATTTGAATTGTCTCCATAATGATTAATGTTCAAACTCTTTAAGAACAAGTTTGAATTATAATTATAATTATAAATTAACTAAGGCATTTTTAACTGACATATACCAATCACCGGTGCAACAATTTTGTTTGTTGTTGTTGAAGATGTTGAATATAACAACAACCAGATATAGTCTTTTCCGCATTGCTTTGGGACTGTTATACTAATATAAAAATTTTAAAGCAACAACAACAACTTGGTGGCTTACTACAAATGCAAACTTTCTTTGTAATAGACCATCAAATGGATGTTGTGACATTAAAAGCTTTCAATGTTAAAATAACGGTGAGAAAGCAAAGCAGCCTGCAATTTAATTCTTATAATTTTTAAGTAAGTTTTCAAAAAAGAATTTAAATACTTATAGTCATTTCTCTGAAAATTGAAAAAAAAACAAAAGCAAAATTGTGATTTTCCATATAATTTCATGTTTTCGCTTATTTTCTAAGTCCGATTTGCAGGGCTAAGTTTTGTTTTAAGCAAACTTCAACCACCTTAATTGAGCATTAGAATGTGAAAAAAAGGATTTTATAGCATTTTGAAAAGTAGTTCCTCAACTCTTATTTTTATTACTTTGTGCGGCAGTTATCTGTAGTTGCCAATGAAATTTATATGAATAGTAGGCAATAGTATAAGCTTTAAGAAAATTATTTAGACCGGAGCTCAGCGGAGCTTTTTTGTAGGCTTACAAAAGTTCAAATTATCTGCTTACTCTTTCCTACTCGCTTTCTTATTTTTTTAATATCATATTTTAAAAATTTGGGCTATTTTATATATTTTTATTTTTCTCTTGTAAATGAACTACAAATATGGAAAGTTTCATAATTTAATCTTTACAAATTAAACCACAGTATGCCAAACAGTTCATTAGTAAAAACAGATGATTTTTGGGTAAAATAATATTGTCGAACTTCCTAAGTCCTTCAGAGCCACAAACATAAATGAAATGAAGAAAACGAGTTAGAACTGTTTTCTCTGATTATTAATGAAAACAATAGGCTATCAAAAACCGCAAAAAAAAAAAAAATACAAAAAAATTGGAATTATTTCCAATTTATTTAAACCAAATACCTATTCAAAAATTGTTTTTACGAGTGCTTCAATCTCTTGTGTCATACTTAAATATTTTATGTTCTACCTTTTCTAAAACATAAACTATGTCCCACTTAACGAGTTTTATGTATAGGTTTGAGTTTGGTGCAAAACTTTAAGTTTCGTATCAGCAAACGGACCTAAGACTTTTAGGTGACATTTGGAAAAATATATTTTCGAAACGTCAAAATATAGTTTGTTAGCTATCTATCAATCCGTGAACTGTCAAAATTCATTGAAGGATGGCTCCGATTTTAATGGATTAAAAAACAAACCTTTACAAAATTCAAATATTATCTTGGAAATACGGCTCTTCAAAATGTCTGCTAATGATACTTTGCAGCCTATTTCTTTCGTTATCACACACACCTACAAAAAAAACCAATGCCAAGAATAAGTCCAAGACCGAGACCGAGATGAGACTGCACATTAAAATTTTCACGAGAAAAAGGCTAGACCAAGATCGAGACCAGGCTTTGTTAGGTGAGACCGAGACCGAGACTGAGATTGAGACCGAGACCGACATTTTTCGATTTTGACTAGACCGAGACGAGATTAATAAAAATCTCATTGCCAGCCTGTTCATACCAATTACTCCGAAAAACTTTCAATTGACTGTTTCTTGTTAGATTTTCGGAGTATTCTCGGAAGCCATTTCTGCCTAACGTCGTTCAGGTGTATGCGTAAGTTTATGAATGCGAAATTTTCAAGTTCGACTCGACTCAAAAAGTAGTAGAACACTTCTCAAATCTAATTAAAAACGATATGAGAAAAGCCTAAGATGTTTATGTTGCCTTAATCAAAAGTTACTCATCGATTGCCCGGCATATAGGCTATACAAACATGAGCACTTAAAATAATAACACACAAATATCTATATTCCAAAAACGTACAATTTCTACTGCTAACGTAAGCAATTTAATTGATACTTTATTGCCTTCTATCACAACTTGCATTAATGGTGATATTAATGCGAAATTGTCTAAACGTCACGCCAGAATTTGTATAAGCCAAATGACAGGTGCTGAGACTACGCGTTAGCACAAGTCCCAAAACAGAGAAAAAGCTATTCTACTGTTGTGTTGATTTTGAAGAACAAGACAAAAATAATGTACTAGCCAAAGCTAGGTACGTAGATACCTTTAAATGCATGCCACATTGTTCTGACAATTAAGCGGCTATTGATTTGTGCTGAAAGTAAAACCTTGAAAGGAGATCGCATTTCAATTGGTAATCAAACTGTCAATATGTTGTGATACGAGTAGGTATTCCCCATCCATAAGTTTAATTAAATGTTTTGATATAAAAATCCAACGAGCAAAAAATCATGACATAAAATCAAAATTGGGCTTGGATTTGTATTTTTCTTCTTCTAAATTTGGTTCTAAGGTGTAATTTCTGTTCGATCGACCTACCCGAGCGATTCACCACTCGACGACGGGATGGTGGTTGATTAGAATAAAAGGAGGCTTACGTGACCACGTTCATGCAACCATCAGCGGACGGGCAGGTGATATTTTATCCTGCCGGCCGGCCGCACCTGCTGCTGGTATTAATTAGTGAAAACGCCACCGACTTGCTCATATTGCAGATTTGATTCTACATTTACGTGATGAACTAGCTTGAGCGTCCTTAGAGTCTCTCTAAAAGGCAATGTCGGCCATCAGTTACTACTATGAGTTTATTAAGGAAGCAAATGGCTATCCAAGAATGGCCTTGGTTATTTTTGTAAGATACATAATTAAGTATAACAGTGTAGGTATAGGTATACCTATTTGGGAGCGGTTTGTGTTGAATGAATAACATGATGATGAGTTTTACTTTTCATGTTCGGGTATAAATTAATTTAATAGATAGGAAAGCTAGTTTTAAGGGCTAGGTTATTAATGACTCTATTGACATTTAATTCTCTTCAAGTATCTCAACAAAAAAAAAATTAGGTAATGAAAAACTTTCAAAACTTGGGGGATGGAAAATTAATGAAATTTCATGAAAGCAAAATTGTGAGTCAAGTTCCATTTTTAAATTATTTATTCATTCCTTCTGCTAGTGTCATGTCTTTGAAATACAAACATTGCAGAGTTTTGTTCTTTGTTGAATATTTATTTTTTCAACAAAGAAAAAAAAATTGAATATATTCATTTAAATTTAGATTTTTTTCATATTTCATTTGCTAACAAATTTGTTGAATTTCTGATAAATTCATCTAAAAATACCTCCTATACCCTTCCATCATTCTAAGTCAAGCAAATATTTATACCGCTATTAGCGAGTGTGCTTCGTGCTAATTTGTTTAATAATCACTTGAGTATGTCTGGTATCTCTGGTGAAACAAAATTTATTATTAAAAATTATTAAAACTTTCGTTTTGTGTTTATTTCATGAACAGGATATTGTCTACCTCTTGACATATAATGAAAGTGTCAAGTGACAAAATTAGTATGTATACATATTTTATTAACGGGCTTAATATGAAGTTGAAGTCTAATTCAACAATATCAAGAATTAATAATTACAATAAAGTTTAGAAGATAATTTAAAAAAATATCGTCATTGAAGCAAACATTTTTTGTGACGGATTAGACAAATTCAACCATTTTAGTGGCGGAGGATAAAATTTTACAGGACAACTTTATAGGTGCTGTAGTGTTATCCATCTTGCGGTTTCAAAAGTAAACGTAAATAAAACTCATATAAAATATTTTTTTTCATGGTATTTATTTTTTATTATAAAGCTTGAACGTTGACATTATGTGTGAAGCAGTACATCATTTAAATGACCACCACACGAATTGTTGCAACCATCTTTTCTTTTGAGGTAATTTTCGACCACTTTTTGACACATATTGGGCGGTATCTCAGTCATAATTTGACGAATGTTGGTTTTCAAGTGCTCAAGAGTTAAGGGCTTATCTGCATAAACACGGTCTTTCGCGTAGCCCCACAAAAAAAGTCCAGCGGTGTCAAATCCTACGATCTTGGTGGCCAGTTGATATCGCCAAGATGAGAAATTACGCGGCCAGGAAATGTCTCTTGCAATAAAGCCATATTCGCTCGAGTTGGTATGTGGCACCGTCTTGTTGAAACCACATATTCTCCAAGTCGTATTCTTCAAGAGCAGACAAAAAAAGTCGGTTATCATATGACCATAACGCTCCGAATTGACGGTGACAGTCGTTCCATCGTCGTTTTCGAAGAAGTAAGGTCCAATCACACCTCTGAACCAAAAGCACCCCAAAAAGTGACTTTTTGTGGATGGAATGGCCTCTCTAGATAGTTGAGTGACCCATTTTCGTAAATGTCAGACTCTCAGAATCCCAAAAACGACAATTTTGTTCATTACCATACCTACCGAGTGAGAAATATGCTTCGTCGCTGAAGTAAATTTTGTTCGAAAAATCGCCGTCCACCGCCTGTTGTTGAAGCACCCATTCGACGTGTCTACGACATTGTGAATGGTCAGCTGGCTTCAGTTGTTGTATGGGCTGGACTTTATATGGATGTAGGTGTAGATCCAAATGCAAAATACGCGATAATGTGCCGTAAAACAGCCCTAATTCCCGAGAACGACGAGGAATCGACATATTCGGGTCTTCGTCAACACTTTCACTTACAGCAGCGATATTTTCAGTGGTACGAGCAAAACGATGATGCACTGGCCTTACAATATCTGTAACCAATTCAGTCTCTTCAAATTTCTTCACAATTTTGCCAATTGATTGCGTAGTTGGACGATTATGTAAACCATAATCTCCTACTATAGCACGATATGTGGCTGTGGCAGAATCACCATTTTTGTAGTAGGTTTTAACAATTTTTATGCGTTGTACGATAGTTAAGCGATCCATTTTCCTAAATGTCAGACTTTCAACTGAGAAAAAAAAAATTGTTTTACCAACTTAGTTTGACAAATGTCGAATTCCAGCCCTATACTTTTGAAACCGCAAAATGGATAACCCTTATAGTAATGAATTAACATATTAGAGAAGAGTGGTTAGCACTGTAACCTTTAGATCTATTGTGTCACCATCTACAGCTGGATGAGATTGCTCGTTCTACAAATCTAGCTCTCAAGCATATTCCTATATGAAACATATCGAAACAGAGAATGAAAGTAGCTCTCCTCTCGCTGGTATATTCATATCTTTGGTACATAAGTGCACAACCCCTACTAAGTATATGGTCCGGGGTGTCCTCATGGAGGAGTCTGCAGGTCGCACTGATCACTAATCCAAGAAGGTCTTCTTAACTTACAGTGACAGTCAATATACCTATTATAAGGTAATCTAATTATATTAATTCCCGAGAAACAGTTTTTTTCTCTCAGCTCTGGGAAGTCTTTCCAGAATTGTGATCTTGCGGGCTCTTCTTTTTACTTGCGATTATAGGTACTATAAGGCAAGTTATGCATAAATGTATAACTGTGGTTAGCCAAAGTAAACTCTAATTCTCTAATGTTGCTTGGTTTATTCGATCAAAATGTCAGCAAGTGAGGGTGGAATATGAGCTAATCAAGGTTAGGTCGATGTTAAAGTAAATAAGGTCAAGTTTTGAGAAAGAAAGAGCGGACTACTAATCATAGTCTAGCTGTATATTAGCTGAAGTGTTATACACATAAAGGTATTAGCGTGGGGACAGATTCCACTAAGTGATCTTCTAGAAGTAAATCACTATTTATATCACCACACATAATTACTTTCGAACATAAGACCGCTATTTTTTCGAGTAGAAGTATAATAGGTGCAGTGCTTATTAATCTGTGAGGCTTAAATACAACATCTACGAGAATTTTGTCGTCTCCAACAACAAATTTAAAAAATTACAAACTCCATTTGACTATCACCACCAGTACATGCAAAACCTTGTAGCTTACAATTTTGGAAAAATTATAATATGTTCATTCAATCCTTTGAATTTTATTGAGTGATTTAAAAGTTGTGTTACCAAGGTTCTTTTGTACCTTGGAATCCAATACCAATGATTTCAAAATTTCTATCCATCATGGTGTACATCCATCTTAGAATATTTTATTCGCAACCGCATGATTTTCCAGCAAGGCTTTCAACATGTTTCTTCTATATAAGTTTATTATCTGGTGTGAATTTTTGATATTTTTGTTCTCTCCTCGATTTTATTACTTTGGCGCAAAAAAATAATAGATGTCATTCTGATTAGGTTTCCACAGATAGGCGCAATTCCCGTACGCTAGTTAGTGTTCTTTGGAATTCCTCAGTGCCTTCAGCAATCTTATCAGAAAAATGAAGATATCGTATACCGATTCAAAATATCCTTTAACCGCTTTTAGTCCACAAAATTTGCGTTTAATCTCGGCGATCTCACTTGGACTCATCAGTTGGCTAGTGAGCGCCTTACCAATACGCACTTTATGCTAATTTCAGTTCAACTTACATGGATTTGTTGACAAAAAAACAATGTGAAATATATCCATCAAGATTAAAATTTTAATCATTAAAATTGTAAGATTTTGGCCTGAACCACTAGCCAACTGATGAGTCGAAGTGGGATCGCCGGGATGAAACGCAACTTTTGTGGACTAAAGGCCGTTTAAAGCTATTTTGAATCAATAATTGAACAAGTCCAATTAAATACAGGATGCTTAGTCTTCTACTTGGCTGAATAATTTCAGTAGTGGCTTCCTGATATCGTATACCCTGAATGGTAAGACTTTCTAGAAATTCATATAGTATACAAGGCTTAAAATTAAGGGTGGAATTACCTCTCCCTGTGGACAACAGCCTCTTCTTGTGATCATACTCCACACACATTGTTCTACGAATATCTCCGTCATTCTAGTACCTAGAATTTCTTTAATTCATCTGCTTCTTGTGATATCTTCCAATAGACTAGACTGCATACTACCTCATGTCAGTTGCTATAAAATAGTAATAAAAATATTATAATTAAAATACATTTTATTTATTTAAACTTAACACTTTGTGAAATTATTATTAAATGTTGTGATTTTCAATATTTGTTAGAAACACAGATTATTCTCTTAAGCTATGAAAAAATTGGAGAATTAAAAACAGAATTTCTCTAGAAGCCAAATAAATTTTAGTGATTTTTTTAAATAACGTTTACCTACTGATCATTTTATTCTTCCTAATCGAACTACGTTACGGATTCTCCATATATTTCTTGTCAAACGTCGACGTTGTCCCTTCTCGTCTAGATTCTGATGCAACTCATCAGTCATCAATAACTCGTCAAATATATGACTCAACAACCTCTCTCATTTATCTCACCCCTTTAGTTTGCTAGCAATTTTAAAACTAATGACAATTTCCCGCTAGACACCTTTAGATATGAACTACAATATCAATTTCGTCCGACCCAGTTTTGATGTTTATTTTATGAGCTACATTATACCAACACACATATAAATTGCAACTTGTTTGCTCAGACTATTTTATGAGACAGGCTTTTGTTTTATAAAATGAATAGATTATTTTTAGCTGTTTAAATAATTTGTTTTGCCAAAGCGTTGTCCAAAATTAATAATATTCAACTAAGAACACGTCAATTGATACAGCTGTTAAATTACGTTTTATATGTTTTGAATATTTCTTAGCTAAACCTGATATGATTGGAAGTAAATTTTGAATATTTTGCGAAATATTTGAATTCCGAATATAAATCGTTATTGTATCATAATAAATTATATGTGTTTTCAGTTTAACTTTATTTACATTGTAACCTTGTGAATTTTGTAAATTTGTAAATTAGTAGAGTTAAATAAATATTTTAACAGATTACAATTTGAACAAATATCATGTAAGCAAAATAAATTTGGACAATGAAGGCCATGATATATTTGGTCTAAATTTCATATTAATAAAAGACTACGACTTCCCAATTTCATCAACATTTTAAAGTTAAAATAAAAAGAAATAAAATGATTGCACGACTGGATCTCACATCTTGCTCTTTTGTAGAAACGAATTAACGTATTTAAGAAATTCTTTAATCTTTTTTTTTTAAATTGTATGGCAATTTTATGTACATTATGTATTTAATAATTTAATTTTTTGTATGTACTTATTTATAAAAAATCCCCCAAAAAAATATAAATGTAACATTTTGCTATTATTTATAGGTAATTCGAATAAAAAAATTTAATCGAAATCCGTCGAGCCGTTTATGAGATAATTAAGATGGTGGAAAAAATTGTATGGCAGATACGATTCAAATATTAATTTGAGACAATCACATAAAACACTTAAATACCAAGTTTGAATAAAATCGATTCAGTTGTTTAGTCTGTAGATGCATTTTGTGCATGTTGTGCATTGAACAGCTCAATTGAAAAAAATACAGAAATGAATTAATATCATCGAAAGCGAAAATTTGAACGTTATTTTGACTTTTGACTCTTACAGTTTTAATGACCGGCTACATTCGAAATGAAAAATATATATTTTTTGACAGTTACCAATGTCAAAGTGTCAGATGGAGTTATTATGATATTAAAAAAGATAAATAAGTAGTTATTTGGTGATTATCACTATAAAAGGGATTCGAAAAGATTTCACCTATAAAGATCCATATTATTCTGAAATACTCATATTTTCAACTTAATTTGTTCTACAAACTGAGAATATAAAAATGTTTCGCTCATTTGGCAAAAGTTTTTTAATTTGTACCTACTATTAATTTATTCTAAATGCCAATTAATAACAAAATTAATTAAAAGTTGATATAAATATGTGTGAGAAAAACAATGCCTTTAACCAATTACATGTACATACTTCTGTTTTATAGGATATACTTTGTTGAATGTAATGTATATGGGTGTGCACATGTACATATATGGTTTCTATTTTCGGAATTTGTGAAATCATAAAAGCAATTTTACAAATTTACAAAATTAGAAAACAAATGAATTTTATATGAAAATGACACCAAAATAGCTGTCACAAGAAAAAGTCACCAAAATGTGATTATCACATGTGACAGTCACCTTACGCAGCCCAAATTTATTTTTTGTGACTGTCAACTATCACAAATCACCTTAGCCGATTTCACCCCAGGTTTATATAATTGAAATTAATTAGAGATTAACGGGGAACCGTTAAGCAAAGGGCAAAAAAATACAAAAGTAAAGAACCAAGAAATGTTCCGTTAACACTACCGAACAAGGACAAACATTACTGTTCCCAATAAAGTTGAGAATAGAAGAATAGAAAAGAATAGAAAAAGAAAAGTCACATTAGCACTGAATAAAATGCGAACTATCGGAATAAAAAAAAAATAAAAGAAATTACGACACAAAAGAAAGTAAAAATAGTTTGAAATAAAATCTTCACTCTACTTATCTTTTTATTTTGTTCCTCCCGGATTTTTTTTCCGCTCTCAGTCTCCTCGAAATTTCCTGTCTCCTCGAATCAATCCTTTACTCCTCGAATCCTTTCTCGATTTTACTTCCTTCTTCACAAAGTAAAATAAAAATACTTGAAAACTCCTTTCCTTGATTTTTTTTCTCCCAAAAATTCCTAGAAATGTGCAAAATTGCCAAATAAAATTAACTTCTCGCACGGAAAGCTTTCTCTCGAGTCAACTCTCCAGCCATTCGTTTTCGTTGATCATCTATCAAGACCATGGCTTCCTGGAAAGCTTCTCTGCCTCCACGAAAACCTCCGTTGTCGAATCACAACGAAACTTACTCTCACTCACACAAACACGGATTCAGCAATTTGTTGGAGGTCTTTCCAAAACTTGCCGAATCTAAATGGCCGAGCTCAGACCCATCCCACTACATTTTTTTTTCGAGAAAAATTAAGAAGATCCAAAACCGAGCAAAAGTTCTTCCTATGCATTCTCCTAATTACTACTTTTTTTTTTTAATTGAACTATATGCCTGTAAGACCTAAGGTCTTTTAAATTCAACCTGAATTGCACGGCACTAGTTTGGCACAGTGGATTTGAGAACCAGGTATTGACGGTCTCATTTTAATCCATGGGCGGTATCCAATTCAAATTGGAGGTATAGAAAACAATGAGCCTAGCGTGAGGATCGAACCTACACGTCCTAGTTAGCAATCAAGCACCTTATCCACTGCGCCATTGCCACCAAACAACACAATCGTGGCCTCATCAGTCCATAGTACGTTCCTCCATTTTGTCGTCGGCCAATCTACGTGGGCTTGTGCAAACTGTATACGTTTGTCCACATGTTTTTCTGTTGGGAGTGGTACCTTTCTTGGACTGCGGGCGTATAGACCAGTATCGCTCAGTCGCCTGCACACTGTTTCTTGTTTCTATGCTTGCTGGCACGTTTAGAACTGCTTTCAGCTGACGCATCAGATAATATTTTACAAATAACCGGAGAACTCCGATCGGTGCTATTCTGCTTAAATATAACAAAAAAAAAAAAACTACTGACATAAAAACTACTGCTATTCCTTTGATAATTAAAAATTCTCGCACAGTGAAAATTCGAATATAATCAAACAATAGTAATATATAGTAGTGGTCAACAAAAGTGTGCCAAATTCATGTTTATCGTTAAAAATATTACCAATTACATTGTAGTACTATTTTTTTGACCGCAACTGTATATGACGCAACACATATAAGCTTGATTTTATTATGGTATTAGAGTTTAAGCCTCGCTCCCCGATTTTTAAATATGACTAATCCATATTTCCAAAAACACACAATCGGCTGTAAGCTAATGCAAATTTTATAGTTTATCAATTGCACTGAAGCGATTAACATTTTTATTATTTTGTTGTTCATTGGGTTTCTTTCATTTGCTCCGTGCCTGTAATATTAGCTATAAATTCATTGTTTTTTTTTTTCTTTAAATAAGATACTCGTAATCATTTCTGCAAACCTTTTAGCACCATCATATAAATATTGAAGGTTTTTAATGGCAAACTTTAAATTTTATTTCGAATAAATAAATCACTCAAACAAAAAATATTGGAAAATTTTATGCCAACTACAATAGAACTGCTTTAATTATCACATGTTTGCAAATTAATAAACAAAAAACTAAAAAAGAAAACATAAATACAAAAATCACAATTCGATTCTAATCTTATTTAACACCGAATAAACAATGTTAACCACAAACTTCTCATGCAAATAAATGATTTTATTAAATAAATGGAATGAAATGTGGTGAAAATCACACCTCGAAAATAACATATCACGATTATGGATTTGTTATGACGTATGAATCAAATCATATTTAGTTATTTAAATATGTGTATTTTGTACGCATTAAAAGAAGTATGTACGTACATATATATGTATATATTATATACCTAGAGGTATTCAAGCAGAACATTATATCACTCTCTAAAGTAACTAGAAGTTAGTTCCGGGTTTAAAAATAACACACTAATCGTTTGCATTAAAATTAAAATTTTGGCATCAGTTCCTGATCTAGAATGATTTGAAATACAAACAAATTTTATTGTTAATAGTTTTAAGCATTGCCAGCCAAAAAATCCAAATAACAACTCAGATCTGTCAAAATTCTATCACACTACCGATGCACGAATAAATTACTATTTGATGCAATTGTGAAAGATACTGCAATTGCAAGTTGCAATACTTACTACTTCACCTAACTAGTTATACTTACTCCCTTCAATATATAAAGGGTTATTCATTTTGCGGTTTCAAAAGTATAGGGCTGGAATTCGACATCCGTCAAACTAAGTTGTTAAACCAATTTTTTTTCAGTTGAAAGTCTGACATTTACGGAAACGGATCGCTTAACTATCTCACAACGCATAAAAATTGTTAAAACCTATTACAAAAATGGTGATTCTGCCACAGCCACATATCGTGCTTTAAGAGGAGATTATAGCTTACATAATCGTAAAACTACGCAAGCAATTGGGAAAGGTGTGAAGAAATTTGAAGAGACTGCATTTGTTACAGATATTGTAAGGCCTGTGCATCATCTTTTTGCTCGTACCACTGAAAATATTGCTGCTGTAAGTGAAAGTGTTGCCGAAGACCCGAATGTGTCGATTCCTCGTCGCTCTCAGGAATTAGGACTGTCTTACGACATATTATGGCGTATTTTGCATTTGGATCTGCACCTACATCCAAGTCCAGCTCACGCAACAACGACGGTGCCACATGTCATACAACTCGAGCCAATATAGCTTTATTGCAAGAGACATTTCCTGGCAGCGTAATTTCTCGTCGTGGACTTTTTGTAGGGCTACGCGAAACACCGTGCTTATGCAGATAGACCTTAAACTCTTTAGCACTTGAAAGCCAACATTCGTCAAGTTATGGCTGAGATACCGCCCAATATGTGCCAAAAAGTGGTCGAAAATTACCTCAAAAGAATCGATGCTTGCAACAATTCATTCGCGTGGTGGTCATTTAAATGATGTTGTGTTTCACACATAATGTCAACGTTCAAACTTTATAATAAAAAGAAAATATCATGAAAAAAATATTTCATATGTGTTCTATTTACGTTTACTTTTGAAACCGCAAAATGGATAACCCATCATTAGTTTTTTTTTAGATGCAAGCAGCATAACGAATTAAGTCAAAATAAACTTGCATAATTTTAGAACTAGTATAGAAAATTTGTAGAAGGTGTGATAAATTGCAAAACGTTACAAAAACAAAAATTATTAATTTTATGAAACATTTTTGGTTTAAATTTTAGAACTAGTAAGCTGTAGAACAGGCTTAACTCAACTGATTTATTTTAATGTCTTTAAGACTCATCTATCTCCTTATTTTAAGTTATTGCGAAATGCCGATTTTAATTTGTAATATAATGTAGGTACTCTAGGGCAACTTTTACATTTCAAACTAAATTCGAACTAGAGATTAGGATCAAAATTGACATTACGATGATAGAAAAGGAGGTCTGCAATTCCGTCTATCTCTAGGTCGCCCTACAGTCTAAGCAGCTGAAGCGATTGTCTTAATGAATGCCTAATGCCGGTCGTCCAATAGGCGTTCAACTCACAAATTTCAAGTTCAACACATTCAACTCTAAACGATGTCATCAATTCAATTCAACCCACGAGTTCAATCCGGTTGGAGATCACTGCTCAAAGAATGGTTCAACAAGTGTACGGCTAGTGTACGAGCTCGTGTTGCTCGTTAGAAAATGGTGGTTCAACTTGTTGATCAACGTTTTTAATTTTTTTTATTGTGTTGGTTGCCGTTAACGTGAAAATATTTGTTGTGCGTTTCGTTGGATGCGAACATTTTTTTGTGTATGCATGAGTTGAAGTATTGTGTTGACATCAACTTGAAAATTGAAGACAAAATTTATCCACCCAGAATCGTCTTTTATCTTTTTTTTTGTGCGGCAGCTCTATTTTTTACTTTGAGAGAAAATCACGCTTAATATAGACAACGCGTTTAATTTGAATTTTTTTCAACAAAGACGTGTTTGACACTGACATTAAAATTATTACAAGTCAACATTATGTCATCATTATCTGAGTAACTATAGATATAGTACATGCGTTGAATGCGTTTTTCAACGAGTGCGTCTTGGTTAGGTGTAAGAAGGTATCAATTCATCCATCAACTTGTTAAACAACCATATCAAAAACGCAGTTGATCAACTTGAAAAACTTTTTGTTTTGTCAAAATCGAACCAGTCTATCACCTAGTATACGAGGTTATTAAAATTTTGAGAAAGTATGTCAACTATATATGAGAAGGTATTCAACAAATTAATATGTTGATCAACTAGGTGTACGGAGTTCTCCAACAATTGAACGAGTTGATCAACTAGGTGTACGAGGTTATTCAAAATTTCAGTAAGTTTGTCAACTATGTGTACGAGGCTCCCAACACGTTTTATTCAATTTTACCTCTGGTTTCGTTGCTCAACGTGAAGAGCGCTAGTTTGAGCACAAGTTTAAGAGGTTGCAGGTTTTTTTCATCCAACGAATAAAGTTGGTTGAGCTTGTTGCGCAAGTATATTGGACGACCGGCATAAGCAAGGCAATTACTTCGCTAATATTTTTAAATCTTTTATTTTTAAATAATTTACTGCAAATTAATTTTTTTTCGGATTTTTGAAAAAAAGAATCTGTTTTTTTTTTGGAAAATTGAATATTTCGAAAACACATGAACTGTTTTTTTTTAATTCTGGTTTTAAACTTATATTATTGAGTACGTGAAATTCCATAGCCGAAATTTTGTATAAAAATTAAGTAAATAACGATTTTAAAAATGTATATAGACGCCTGCGCTTACAATGTGACACATCTAACGTGCGATACAGTTGCTCATTTTTGTTAACTTTTATTATTTTGATACACACATTTGTTCACGGGGTGTTCAAAATAATTTTCGTCTGTACAAATCGGATTTAAATTAAATCAGTGGAGAAGAATTCTCTCAAAGAGAAAACCTCAGCTTTCAATGGCTATGTTCACACAATTTATTAGACAAGTTATCTCAGATAATAAGTATATAGCTGAAAGCTGTTCAAAATCAAAACACAACTCACATCAGAATCAGATGAAATTTGGAGTCAGCTGTTCTAAACATTTTGTCGTTGGATAGCTAGATATTCTAATTTTTTTTTTAGTGTCGAAAATATCTAAAATACTTGTTTGCCGTGATCCCCTTACACAGACATCACGTGGAATATGTTATCTTAATTTTGATAATTTAGTCGATTCGATGAATACACATAATGCACTTAATGGACTGGAACCACCTCTAAAAATCGATAGCCGGGAGGTGTTGACAGATAGATCCTCGCCTCTACCATATTAAAAAAAATTGTTGTATCTAAATGTTTTACAAAAATTTGGTATTATTTCTTGCCGTCTGCGTTAACATACTCTTGCTGTCGTTCTATTCGTCAATACGTTAGAGCTAAATCTTAACAGGACCCATTAGCTTAAGAAGTTGGTTCAGTTTTTTTTTGACATAGAGGAGAGAATTGTGTTTTTTTTAAGAGTAAGCTTTTAGACTAGCTTTTTTCACTTTTCTCAAAAACGACGTTGATTTCTAATTACTATTTGCAGTGCAACATTAGGCGAAGTGCCAGGCAATCATTTATTTTTATTTACCAAATCGTTGTTCTCAAGATGTAATTCAAAAAGAATAAATAACATTTATTTTAAAACTGTGAAAATATCTAGTTTAAAATTTTACTATTTTATTTTATTTTATTTTATTTTATTTTTTCAGCAGATAATTAAAAATAGTTTCCTTTCTTTTTTTTCAGGTGAGTTTGTTTGTTTGAGTTTTTGACAATACATATACATATGTATCTACCGTTCCAAGCAAAATGAGTAAGATTTCGTAGTTAATATTTGTATATTTACGTAATTATTGAATCTTAATATACATTAAAACTAAATATCGCTGCATCGAAAGAAAATAATTTTTAACAGATTTTTCAAAACTTTAAAAAAGTTTGTTTTAGACACAAATTTTTCTAGACATGATTTTTATTTTATTGTTAAAGTATTTTGTTTTAACAAAGTATTGTTAACAATATTTTTTGTTTTGTTACAAAAATATTGCTTTCGACGAAAATAAATTAATGTCATAAATATAATCACGTTTTTTTTATGCAAATAAAATATAAATGTTTATATAGTGTGATAGAAAATTATAAAGAAAAAAGTTAATAAAGTAAAAGAAACTTAGTGTCTAATTGCAACGTTTATCTTTTTTGTCTTCAATTTTCTTTTTGCATAATAAATAAAGTAACAATATTGTTAAATTATTATTTATGAATACAAGATAAAATTTAAAAAAAAGTACTTTGTTCATTTTTTTGTCTTTTAAAATATTGAAACATTATATAATATTTTTTATAAAATGAGCAATCGGCCAGAAAATAGCCTAATCAAATTAAAATTCAAAAAAATGAACAGTGACAGAAGTCTCCATATACAGTGCTTGTTCGCCTTGTACAAGATGGTGGCTCGGCTTCACTTTGTCTACAGGGCAAAAGCAATATAATATAATATTATTATAATAATAATTAATATAAATTATTAAATATTTAGGTTAATTATAAATAGAAATTTGGTTAATATAAATTATTAAGTTAGGACTTAAGCTTGGGAGTTATTAAACAAATTAACAGTTGCAAGCAACCCGACTGCATTTAAATTTTACATATGGTAATAAACATTCAATTACGGTAATGTTCAATGAACTTAAAAATGAAAACAATAATGAAAACTGTGATACCAACGCGAATATAATTTATCTTTAAAGTACTTACCTCCGCGTATGTATAAAAACCATAAAAAAAAAAAAAAAAAAAACAACACACCCTATTAATAAAATGATTGAAAATCTGTCACAAAATTCCAAGTTCAGCGACATTGAAAAGTCTGTCGTCAGCATTGACAAAAACACACAAATGATATTTCATTTCGTTTTTAAATAATTATTATTTCCTTTATAAGAGTATCTACCTTGACTATCATGGTGTTCATTCAATGAAATCAGCAACACTTTACATGTCAGTTTAGTGGAACTTCAAAGAATGACATATGACAGGTGGTGTAATACTAAAGGAGGGTACCAAACTATAAATTTATCATTCCGGTTATGGAAATATTCAGTGGCGCTTATTAAAAAAAAAACAATAACAATTGGCGTCACTTTTACTCTCTAGTTTATTTTAGATAATGTAGTAGATATACATTGTAAATTATGTTTCTAACTTTAAATAAACTTCTAAAATAGACAAGCACTCCTAAAAATACCCAACCAAGTTTTGTATCAATGGATGCACGTCAGGGTCAGGCCATTGAGCTCATAAAAGTAACAAACGGCAATAGAAAAAAAGACTTTCTCCAAATGCTAGTAGAATACCAACAGTTCGGCAAACAGACCATTAACAGCCCCTTTCACTGTTCACTCTCGTTGCGGGATTACCTCATTTTTCATTGTTAAAGAGAGACACTACCATTACCAACCGACCGACCGGCGCGCTCGACAACTCGACGCATATCACCCACAATTGTAGTGTATACTTGGTTCACAGATTATTATAGCAGCGGTATTATAGCACCTTGTGCTTCTAATGTCGTATTCGCCCGGCTTCCGGTATTACTGGTTCACGTTCAACATAATTTGCATTCACCATTCAGTGGCGATGACGCGTCGCGACATTTGAGAAAAGTCTAGGTACGTGATTTGTTCGAACCGTCAAGCTTACAAGATGTACATTATTATACACATACATCATATTGTGAATTAATCTTTATATAGGAATGGGGAAAACCATGCTCACGTTTATTGTCTGTCCGATGACAGCACTACAGCAGCTGCCCGGCCTGGCAATCTAGGCGGCAATTCACCACAAAAGACTAGAGTGACATTTCAGCATAAAAATGGCAGCACTGTGCTATGTTTTTCCTCAGACAGTAGATACAAGATATAATGGGCAAACAGACAATCAGGCAGAATGCATATATAAGTTCGGTAGCATATTACAGTTGCTGTGGAAAAAGCATGAACGTTACTCCGAATCGGAATATCTTGTCTCAAGTTCAAGGTGGTAAACAAAAAAAGCAATGTAACTGACATATATACATACATACATATGCGTATATGACAGCTGCGCCTTTTTTGTAACGAACCTCTAAGTATAAGATTTTTATTGCAACCGAGTCACAGTCGGTTATTATTTTGTGTTGTTTTTGTTTGTATTGTTGGGGTTTTAACTGTTTTGATGGCCTTTAGAAGGTGTTTGCACGCGAGGTTACAATTGCAATGAAAACAAACTAAGGGTGTATATTTATTTAATTCGCTGAGTGTGTGTCAATTTAAATAATCATTGGTTAGCTCTGTTCATTTAATTGAAAATGGTTGTACAAATAGGAACTACTACATAAAATTGATCCAGTAATTTTAGTGTTAGTAAAAATTTTATTTTGAGATAGATGTTAAGTTTGAAGATGCTACCTAGTAGGTATAGGGTGTTTAAAAATGTATCACCATATTGGATAAGGTGTTACACATAGGTTAGGTTATGTTAGGTTATAGTGGCTGTTGGCTGTTAAAGATAACTAACTAACACACTAAGTCCAAGAAGAAAGGACCATTGTGGTACCACAGGAGTTGGGTTTTTTGCCCCAAAAGAAAGAACTTAAAACCATTTTGAGCTTCTTATGAAGCGGATGAGAGAATTAATATCTAAGTGTGCTAGTTCACTAATGTCGCTGAAGAAGAAGCCTCCTAGAAGAAGTCTTCGTCTGTTAGACAGTGCAGAGCATGTACACAGGAGAAAAAGAATAGTTTCCTCCTCCTCCTCATCTAAATAACTTCTGCAAAAGTCGCTTGCGAGCACACCGAGTCTTGTAGCATGCCTACCTATGAGGCAGTGTCCTATGATGACACCTATAGTGGAGCTAATGTGCCGTCTGCATATAGAGGTCAAAGCCTTAGAGCGTTTAAGATCCAGCTTTGGCCAAATCTTTTTTGTCGCTAGACACGTGTTACCACTAGTCCACCTAAGATTTGTGGTCTCCATAGCATTTAGCCTTAGCATCAATTTACATGTAGCGATTGGAATACCCAGGTTGCTGTAGTCAGTTGAAATGGGTAGTGTTGTTCCTTTTTTGGCGAGTTCGTCGGCCCTGCAGTTTCCCGGAATATCTCTGTGCGCTGGCACCCAGCATAGGTGAATGTTGAACTGTTCCGCCATCTCTTTGAGAGATGATCGACAGTCGAGGGCTGTTTTTGAGTTAGTGGAGATTGAATCCGGGGATTTCAGCGCTGCCTGGCTGTCAGAAAAAGTGATGATATCCTTAGCAGATATCGCTTTTTCTTTAAGCCAGGATAGAACCTCCGTAATTGCCATTAATTCCGCCTGGAACACGCTACAATGGTTAGGAAGACGGAAGGAGAGACTAAGATTTAGTCTGTTAGAGTAAACACCACCCCCTACACCATCATTTGTTTTTGACCCATCGGTGAAAAACTGAATTTTTTCATCTTCCAAGGAAGCATAATCCTCCTACTGTTATCTGGAGGGTATACTTACCTGAAAGTTTTTATCAAAAAGTGGTTGGGGTATGGTGTGGTCTATGTTAATCAGTTAAAGCAGTTGTTTTTCCACTGTGAGGTCGCCTTCAGGCGAATAGCTGAGCAGGCTGCGGATTGCTTGCAGAAAATATTTAAGGGTGGCAGATTAAAAAGTATTTCAAGCGCTGCAGTTGGAGTAGTACGCAAGGCACCACTTATACACATACAAGCAGTGTGCTGAACTCTTCTCAGTTTATTATTATTTGCTTTGTCTAGAGCAGTCCACCAAACGACCACTCCGTAAGTAAGAATTGGTCTAATAACCGCCGTGTATAGCCAATGGACTACACGGGGCTCTAGACCCCATTTGTTGCCAATGGCCTTCTTGCAAGAGAAAAGTGCTACCGTGGCTTTCTTAACTCTTTCTTGTATATTAGACTTCCAGCTTAATTTCTTATACAAGATAAGGCCCAAGTATTTTGCTTCGTCCGAGAATTTAAGACTTATAGCATTTATAGATGGAGGATCAACGTGCGGAATTTTATGTTTCTTTGTGAAGAGGACAAGCTCAGTTTTATGGGGGTTTAGACCTAAACCACAACTACTTGCCAGTTGGTTAGCTTATTAAGTGCAAATTGAAGGAGAGGGGACAGAACACCACCTTGTGGAGTGCCTCTACTAACAGATCTTCTTGAAGATATAACACCTAGTTTTGAGTTTATCGTCCTACTTATCAGCATTTGGTTGATCAACTCGCCAAGTGAGCCATCCACCTTTAGACCTGAGAGTGCATTTGTGATTGCATCTGTGTCGGCGTTGCTAAAAGCGCCTTCTATATCGAGGAAAGCTACCAATGTGTATTCCTTGTAATGGAGGGAGTATTCGATAATGCTAACAAGTGAGTGTATTGCAGTTTCCACCGATCTCCCTTTACAGTACGCATGTTGGGACGTAGACAACAGTCTAGTGTCAATGTTGTTGCGAATATATATATCAATCAATCGTTCTAAGGTTTTTAGAAGGAAGAAATATGGGCTAATCGGTCTTAGATCTTTGGGATTTATTTGGGAAGTTTTGCGCGCTTTTGGAATGAACACCATCCTAACTTCTCTCCAAGACTGGGGAATATGGACCAGTTCATAACAGCTTCTCATTATATTTTCTAGCATCGGTAGAATAATATCTTTTGCAAATAGCTGGACTCAACTGTCAGTTTTGTTTTAAGTACACAAGCTGCAGAAAACACATCGAATGGAACCTAATAAACTTCTCGTTGGCAGTATTTTGACAACATAACTAACATTTCGCGCAAATAAATTTAAAATAAAAATATGTCGAAATCTGGATGGTATTTTTGAACAGCTAAATAAAATACCGAAATAGCGAAGGCATTAGAGCTTCTTCCTTCGAAAAAGTTCAGGAATTAGCAACGATAAAATCAAATATAAATAAAGAATACAACTTGCTATGTAATTTGTACTTTAGTTTTCACTCCTTTTAGTTTTTTATTATTTTTACATTAAAAAAAAAAAATAAAATAACAATAAACTACAGGCAGTAGAACAGGAATATGGTAGGTAGGGCCAGGAAAATCGAAAAAGTGATTGCTTGGCACGTTCCGTTAATAACCAAATATATAAACAAATTTTTGAACTAAAATGTTAAACAATACCTTTAGTAGTGCACAGATTTTGTTCTAAACAAAATCGTTAGACCCGTTTTCGATTTTATTCATTGTATGGCATGCACCATTATTTTTGTGGATAAAAAGAAGATTTGAAAATCTATTTGAAACAATCATCAAGAACTCTTAAGTCCCATGTTTGAAGAAAATCACTTAAGCCGTTTAGGCTGCAGATCGTTGTAAAGGCAGATAGACGGAATTGCGGGACCCACTTTAATGGTAGTGTTCTAGTTTTTTTTTCAAATGTAAAACTTGCCCTATTGTAACTATCTGGATCTACATACATATATCACAAGTAAGAATTAAAAAAATTTTTGGAGCAGTTTTTTAAAAAAATATTTTTTATATAAATATATAAACGTTAATTCAAAAATACCGTGTCCCACAAACCGGATACTATTCGAATTAATAAAACAAACAAAGAAAGATCGATCAAAATTCAAATCAAAAAGAAAAAAAACTAAATTCAACTAAAACACTACTTATGTCTTTTAACCTCTGCATCCGCCTCCTTCCCTTTATCACCACGATTACTTTATGTGGTGATTACTTTAGGCTCCTGCTAATTCCTTTAACGCCTTGTACCACTCAATTTTAATCTCCAAATTATTTTTCTAATACTTTTCCTGGCCACAAAACAAAATTACTTTTTATTAACTTTTTCTTTCTTTCAGTTTTTATCAAATTTTCTAAAAACAACCTCTTGCTTGCAAAGCTCACAAAAGTGTCCTTTCCATGCATAATCCATTGTCTAGCTCGGCCATTCCAATCTCTCACACATACAAACGACCATTCAATCGATTTCGAGTTCTTCATTCACAGGATCACGGCTTCCTGGAAGGCTATGTGCTCTCCTTTTGTTTTTGGAAAATCGTTTCTTCATGTATTCAAGATAATGTCAAAAAACTACCAAATACAATGTTTTGAAAAAGCCGATGAAGTCGAAATATTGAGTTTTCAAAAAAAAATGTTTTTAATTTTAGAAAAAAAAACATTTTTTTTTAAAATTTGGTTTAAACTTTTTAGGAGCTTCTCCATGAAAAATTCAAAACAATCAAATAAACCGTTATCAAAAAATGGAAAATAAAAAAAAAAAAACCAGAGGGGCCTACCAAAAACAAATATTTATATTCAAAAAACAAATACCGAAAAGTACCCATCATTAAAAAAAAAACAAGATATACCATTTTGGCCTAAAAAAAAACAATGTATGGCATGTGCCGTTATTTTTGGTATTACAAAAAAAATTAAATCGTGTGGGCATATTACCGAAAAACCAATATGTCTGTACCAAGTTTGAAGAAAATCCATCAAACCGCTTAGACTTGTTTTCATCGTAATGCCAAGTTTGATCAAAATCTCGATTTTTATTTTTTAACGAATCCGAAACGTGCCATATTGTATACCTATGTATGATGTATATTTCGAAAGTTAAAAAAATCAAACTATCTTCAATATAATTTAGATTAAGAGTTCATATTGATTTGATGGTCACTGGGGCGTATGCGTACTTTAAAATTGTAACTTCAGTTTTTGAATAAGTTGATATTGGGTGTGAATTTTTGAAGACCTAAACATTTTGGAATATGGATGACTTCTAGATCGAGTTGTCATTTTTTGTCCTTATTCATAAAGTTGTATAATAGCCTATTCACACCAAACTCGTTTACCCTTTTCGTTTACCAAAATGAATAGAGCGTTTGGAAAAGTTTGCAAAACATTGATAGAACATGAATGTTAAGCAATCAAATCTTATGATGCTGCATAAAAAGAGAATAAAAGTATAGCCCAAAATTGTGCAATTCATAGAAGCATGGTGGACAAAGGTGAGCTTTTAATAAGAATTCATTAAATAAAGAACGTTTATACCTAATGCATTTTAATATTTTACCCAGATACATAATAGCACTTTCTGGGAGCAAGAAATATTGGAAAATGATAGTGAAAATTTCAAACTACATTTTCGAATGTATCCATGCACATTTGATATGCTGCGCAGGCAAATGAGAAATTTGAAAGTTCTAGATCTAAAAAAAAGTGTAGCCATAGCAATTTTTGCGCTGGGATCATCTGCCGAATATAGAACAATCTCAGCTCTTCAGTGTAGGTGTGTCTACATTATGTGTATTGTCCATAAATTCTGCCAGAAATTTTGGCGTATTCTCCAACCACAATATGTAAATAAAAATAAAAAAATTAAAATTTATTACAAATAAATACAAATATTTAGAAAAATGTTTGCCATAATTGTTGAAAAAGATTTTAAATTAATTTTTTTTGTCAGCAAGTAACACAAGCTGTTCCTTTTTTTTGAGGGCCTATTCACAATCATATTAATTTCAATTGATATAAGATCTGTTCGCTTAGTTCATCCTTGAATTGCTACTCGTTTTCAAGTCGTTTTGTAAAACAAGTTGCTTATGAAATTTGTATTGGAAAACGAGTAGTTGTTAGTATTTGTTTTGAGGAAAACGAAAATGTCGTTTATGGTTTGGTGTAAATAGCCTATAATATACTAAAAGGTATCTGGTAACCTGCAAGAGAAAGCAACGAGAAATTGTTCAGAAACGACGTTTGCCGTGATTAGAATTGTACATCGATTTGGTTGGTTGCTAAACATTAAATTAATGTACCTATATCTCTTGATAATTAAATTAAAACCTGTCAAATCCTTGGGGACGAAGAAAAGTGGTCCAATTTAGAGGTGATCCGATTGTAAAGGTTCCTTTTTAATCGCACCGGTCCACTTAGAATGGTTTTCTCTCATGCATACATGCCTAGAAAAATAGGACTGCCAGTGAATATACCACCTATAAATTTCCAAAAAAATATGCAATCAATTAGATTTGTTAGCCAGTGCTTTTGCTTGAAGAATTGTACTAGAAATTGGCGCAGTATTTTGCCTAGCTAAGTAAAACCATTTGAATGTCAAGAAATCGATTTTGGCAAAAGATACAAATGCTTTGAATTTGAATTTGAAATGAAAAATAGCAGGGAATGCATAAGGTGCGGTCCGGTTATGAGGTGGTCCGATTAAAGAGTGTCCCGATTAGCAGTTATTACTTGTTATAACCGTAAAAATTCTTACAGTATATTCTGACAATAGTTTCATCTTTAGGACTTGATCTTAAGATGATTTTATATAAAAATTTTAAATGCGCATAATAATTGTTTTATAATTAGTATATATGTATATATATGTAATGTACTTCGAAGTCTATAATAAGAATAGTTAATAATTTTATTATCACAAATAATTATTATTTCCTTTCACTCGATTTTCAATTGCACTTGTTCCAGATGCATGAATTAGATTAGAAATGGTTTCTTTGACAAATCAAGCTAAACAAAAGATGCAAATGTAAAATAAATAAATTAAGGCTCATGTATAGCAATCCCAATGATCTTATGCGATTGAGTAATAGATATTCAAATATTTTACGTGACGTTAAAATCAATGATCAAAGATGTTTGAAAATAAAGTAGAGATTGAATAAATTATCTCTGAAATGACATTCTAATTAAACAAGTCTAGTGTATTTGAAAAGTTAAGAAAGTACTAGAAATGTAGTGCATCTGTAGGTAGTATATGTGTTGAATAATATAATAGCAAGAAAAAATCGAGGTGAATTAAACAAGCACAGATTGAATGTACGATTGGGTCACAGATACTTGTTCCAGTGCTGTGCATGGGTGTAGCTATGAAAACGTGGGCCGCAGATGATTTGGTCATCAGAGGGGGCTTTCAGCCTAAACTTTTTTGACTTACTTAACCATGTAAGTGGTTTACTTAGAAATTATGGTTTGATTGCAACCATAACACGAATTGTTAAGAACAAATCGACAACTGCGCAAAACTTAGGGAAACTACAGGTAAAATATCGTTCATTATGTTGATAATCTGCAAATTCCTGAAAATAGAAATACATGGACGCTTTGAATACAGATCATAATAATACGTCTACTAATAAGAATATATTGATCTAAACTAATTTCAGAGTGTATCTATTCAGATTGAAGCTAGGTATGTCAATATGTATATATTATAATGAAAGTGTTGGGTTTCAAAGAGTATGAGGATGTTGAAAAATCTCTGCGTTTCTTTTTTAAGCGAGATTTTTTTGTTTTCTCTTCCGCAACGCTAAACTACATGCTTCATATTTTTTTTCACACTATCAGAATTTACCGAAGAGAGCTTATAGCAAGCTCCGTCTTCCGACTAATGGTTTGCCAACACAGAAAACTGTGTTATACCACAGGCTCATCATTTAGTGCAGTGTTAGTTGTTAGTAGGCAATCTCTATTACAAATAACACTTACACAAGTACAAAATGAAAATATAAGCAAATAATATTACGTCAAAAACAAAACATGAACACAATATGAAACAAAAAACATTTAGAAGCGTGGAGCACTGGTTTTGAGTATATTTTACTGATATTGAAATCAAGAATGTTTGAATTCCAATTTAAAAGTATTATAACCTCATCCCCGATAATTAAAAGAAACTGAACATAGCAGGTCTGGTGCATCTGTCGGGCCAGTTATTATTTGGTGGAAGAATACCAAATCATTGTTAGTTCTTCTCTGTGCAAGTGTTTGCATTTGAAGAATAGATAAACGTTGGGCATAAGGGAGGGCATTAGAAGGATCACTCCACTGAAGCCCTTTCAATGCGAAACGAGTAAAGTTTCTTTTTACAGATTCTAATCTCTCAATATAAATATAGTAAAAAGGAGTCCAATCCTGCGATGAATACTCATCAAATTCTTTTGACCAACGCTTCATAAAACCTAACATTGAATTGGCTTTGTTAACGATGATTAATTAATTAATATGGGCAGAAAAGTCTAAATTGGGCGTAAAGAGAACTCCAAGGTCCCTTACAGTTATAACACGACTTAAAATGTTCCGTGAGATAACATAGTCATGCGGAGAAGGAGAACGTTTTTTTGAATATGTCATTGTTTGACATTTTGTCGGGATAAGATTCAAACTGCTCTTTTCACACCTAAGGCAAAGTGGTTAATATCCTCCTGCAATTGAGATATCCTTTGGAGATGATATATTTTTATAAATCTTCATATTGTCTGCAAAGATAAGAATTTCGCTATTGCGTACACAAAGAGGAGCACCATTAATAGCCAATGTAAAGAGTAATGGTCCAAAATGGCTTCCCTGCGGAACACCTGATTTGGCAATAAGGGGTCTTGAATAAGAATTTCTGAATTTGACTCGATATAACCTATCTTCAAGATACGAGGATATCCACTTGATAAAAGATGGAGGAAACCCATCGAAAAGTCTGTGTATACACATTCAACTTCTTGACCGCTTTCTAGGGAGTTTAAACATTTATTCAAAAATACAACTAGATTAGTAACAGTAGAACGTTTCTGCATAAAACCATGTTGTTGGTTGCAGATAATATTTTTACATATAAATGTCAAACTATCACAAACTACGTGTTCGAGCAACTTTGGAATGCAAGAAAGTTTAGAAATTGGTCTATAGTTGATAATATTGGTTTTGACTCCCTTTTTAAATACTGGGGTTATAAATGTATTCTTCCAAACTGAAGGAAATTTACCTAATTTCAAAGATGGTTTAAATATATTTCTCAGAGGAAGAGCTAAAATGGACCTACATTTTTTTAATACAGCAGGTGTTATTCCATCAGGTCCAATAGAATAGTCTTCTTTTAAATGTAACAAAAAGCTCAAAATTTTTTCACGCTCTATTGTAATATTGTTAAATGATACCTGAGGACAATTTCGTAAAAAATGAAAATAGTTTTCGTCAACAACAACATGTGAATCAATGAAGGATTGGCTAAAATTACTTGCAAATCCCCCACAGATTTCAGAAGTTGTACTCAAGGTTACGTCATTATACATGAGATTACCTGGATACCCGTCGCATTTCTTTTTAGAATTTATAAATTTCCTGAAGGTTTCCGGGTCTAACTTCAAAGAACGCCTCATGGTTTTCAGATATTGCCTATAAGGTTCGAAAGAGAGTTTTTTGAATTCTTCAAAAAGGGAAATGTAATCTACTTGATTCTCTACCGTCATGAACCTAATGTATTTTTTCTAAGCCTTATTTCTTTTATTTCGGATACATTTCAGTTCTTTTGTTAACCAAGGATGGCAAGAAGGGAATATATCTTTTTTTTGGAACTGTTTTATTAATGTATCTCATCAAAATAGAATAGAAGCTTGAGATAGTTGAGTCAAGATCATTGGATATCGGTAAATGTTCTATACCAGAATTTGTTAAACTATCCAAGAGCTGTTGAAAATCAACTTTGCGAAAGTCAAAAGTATTAGAGCAGTCATGAGGATTATTATTTTCTAGTAAGTGTCCACTCAAGTCAAGAAAAATGTCAAGAGGTGGGTGATAACGATCTATGTTAGATACAGCAGAGGTAGATTCTACCACTACTGTACTAACGGCGCGTCAGATGAGAAAACGAGGTCAAGTTGTCTATTTTTAAAATTTTGTATAGAGCTATCTTGATGTAAATTTGTAGAGATAATATCATCCAACATTTGGACTTCTTGTTGGGATGAATTTGTGGAAGGTTCAAAAAAGTGTTCGTCATCAGAGGGAACCTATTCAATGTGAGGAAGATTAAGATCCCCTAATAGAAGGATAATGCTGTCCAGGCTAGCTAGGCTAAAAATAAAGTCGAGTGCTAAAGAGAGTTGAGTGTATACTGACACAAGACTTTTAGGTGGAATATAAACATTTAAAACAAATAAGACTAAAGATTCCTTAGTTATTTTGACGCAGAAACAGGTTTGCGCCCGATATTCATCGACTCGCTCAAAATGCACTTTGATTATATGAATAAAATTCTACCAATGGACCCATCTAGATTAGTCATCAGAATCTTAAAATATCTCATCTCCAATCAGCTTAACTTTGTGAAATCTTGGATTAATATTTCAAATTCTCTGGATGAACCTATCGAACTACTAGATACTTATGATCTCATGGCAAATTTGACGAATTTGACGAATTTTTAACTACATATATGCCTGTAAGACCTAAGGTCTTTAAAATGCAACCTGAATTGCACGGCACTAGTTTTTGACACAGTGGATTTGAGAACCAGGTATTTACTGTCTCATTTTAACCCATGGGCGGCATCAAATTAAAATTGGAGGTACAGAAATGAATGCGTCTAGCGTGGGGATCGAACCCACACGTCCTAGTTAGCAATCGAGCACTTTATCGACTGCGCCATTGCCTCCCACTAAGGCATTTAAGAGAAATCTTTATCACCTTGTCTCCAAATTGGACGAAAAATATCGGACAAATTTTACCGACCAGGCCAGAGCATCGCAATACAAAGAGTACTATTGTAAACTGGAAAGTCCAGTAGGAGAATTGAACTACTTCAACGATAGCAACACCGCATACATGATATATTTGATTCTACGAGCCAGA
The DNA here is from genome assembly GCA_910595825.1 of Philhelius pedissequus. Classification (NCBI taxonomy): domain Eukaryota; kingdom Metazoa; phylum Arthropoda; class Insecta; order Diptera; family Syrphidae; genus Philhelius; species Philhelius pedissequus. The sequence continues at coordinate 91,489,957 of OU343161.1, forward strand.
GGGAAAATGCTTTCAGTGAAAGCATGAACTTTATACATCATAGACCAGACTTACCACTCGAATGTGAAATCTGCAACACACACGAGAGAGTAAATATCGCACATTTTCTGGGAGCATGTCCAATTCCGACGAGACTTTTTCGGGAAAAATAGAGTCGAAACTGAAAAAGTAATACAGATTCTTAATTGGATCAAAGGATGGGAGAAGCTGTACAGATTTATTCGATCCGCATTTCTTTATAGAAAAAGAATCATAACAGAAAGCTTTTGATTTGTAAAATATTTTTTTAACACCAATACATTCTTAAAAAAAAATAATTGTTCTTTTCGTTTAAATTATCCTTTTGTTTTGTTGCTTACAAGAAATAACAATCTGGCCGACACGGTTCATAACCAGGCCATAATCGACTTGTAACCAAATTTTGTAAGTCTGAGTTTTTCATACAAAAAAAGTCTGTTATATTCTATAGATTCTATTCTATTATCTTTAATGAAAGTTATGGATGTAGGTGGGTAGGTAAATATTTATGCATATAACCTTATATGATATGTGCAATATAAATAATTTTCATGTGGTTATTAAAAAATATCTTAATCACTGTATGAGTACCTTCCTTGTACATTATGTAACTATTCACTGACGTATGCAAATATGTATTTATAGTTTGAAAAAATCGATAAGATGACACTGATCAAAAAATCTTATAAAAAAGTATCTCGAAAATTGTAGACCGATTTGATTTTTTTTTGGAAATTTTGGTATGCAGTTTTTTAGAGTTTATTAATATACATGTGATTGTAAGATTTAGAATAGTTTTTTTGATTTTTTAAAAATATTGATTTTTCAAAAACCAAATTTCAAAAATTAATTTTAATTAGAAAAAAAAAGTTATTCAAAATTGTGATACGATGAGTTAATTTACCTGCATAGTTCCTCGCAAACAGACATCTAAAAACCCGTTACCGAGAAAGCCAAAAATTAAAAAAAATCGTTGTTTAAGACTTTGCCCGTAAATTTGGTTCTGATAGCTAGTACCAATAAAAAATTCTCAAAAATTTGGAGTCGTCAACCAACAATCGCTGGAGCCGTTTTGGAGAAAAATAAGCGTTTCCTTAACGGTTGTATTGCAGGTACCGTTATTCTTAGGCCTTTTTCCTTTTTTTTTTTAATTTCACCTCTAAGGAATGCTAAGAGAATCAGACATCAAATTTGATGGTAATCGCTTAGGCCGTTTAGGCTGCGACTCGGTATGCATACAGACGGACAGACTGACAGACTGACAGGCTGACAGATAACTGAGAGACAGACAAAGAGACATTTCTTGTCCATCGGGTTTTTTAGGCTTCTCTATGATCGTAATGTCATGTTTGATTATAAGAATTTTTAAAGTGATACTCGTAACTTTTTATGGGTCTGTCAGTCTGTCTGTAAATATGTAGAGACACCTACAGTCCAAACGGGTGGGTCGAATTGCTTCAAACTTGGTATATATATAGAGTTTTTTTTAGGTATTGTACAGAGGGGAAATTTTTTTAGCTCAAAGAATAACGGTACCTGCCGCATAAATGTTACGTTAAAGTCTATTTTTCTCGGAAACGGCTCTAACGATTTATATTATAAGAAATCAGTACAGCTTTTTAGGTACGACCGATGATATGATTAAATTTTTTTTTTAAATTACTAAAAACGGTACTTTCCATAGGACCGTGTTTTTAATTTCGACTATCTCCTAAATTCGATTCTTTCGAAATTCCACACATATATAGGTTTGGCTTGTCCATTTTACACTGCGTTTCAATATTTTAAATTAATATTTTTTGTATTTTTAAAAGCATTTAAAAAAAAATTTAATTTATATTTTGAAAACTGCTCATTAATTTTTTTTTCAAAAACTATAGTTATATGTATTTGCTGAAAACCTTTTAAATCGCGTTCTTAATTTCTTTTTTGAAAATTTTTTTCAAAAAGTTTAAAAAAAAAACGTTTTTTTTTCTCAAAAACCACTCCACAGATTTTTAAAATTTTTTTCTCGTAAATTCAAATTTACCCAAGAAATACGATGGCGTACTTTTTTTTGAGCTCAAATTAGTTTAAGTATTTATTTCAGAATTTGGAATTAATTTTTCTTTGATTAAGATTTAATCGTTTGTTTTTAAGTATGTATGTATTATTAAATATTTACGATTGTCATGTTTAGAAAAAAATTAAAGAAATCTTGTATATATAAAAAATAAAGTGAAAAACTACTTTATAAATATATTAAGATTTTTGATAGTAATCTTTGATCGAACATAGGAGCAAGTTCGTGCGATCCAGTCGTGCATTTTATTTATTATAAAAATCGTTGGAACCGTTTTCGAGAAAAATAAAATCTACCTTTTTGGTCAAAAAAATGTATGGCAGGTATATGTAAGGCTATAGACAAACGGAATTGCGGGATCTATTTTTTTCGCCTTGGCTATCATCGTCATGTCAAGTTTGATTAAAGTCTCGAGTTTGATTTTTTTCCAAATGCAAAAAATGCCTTATAGTACCTATATCGCAAAATAAAAACTGTATTAGATTAAAGATTGCAATGTTTGCAAAAGACTGTTGAAAGACTTTAAAATATGCAAGTGGTTAAAAAATATAGAATTCTATTGATGCTTAATCGTTTGACTCAAATAGTTAATTTTTGCTAAAAAAAGGATATCGATACAAATTTTTCATAATCACGTTATCTCCTGATCACACCTCCAGTCTAGTCTAATCTACTCATTAATTTAATTATAACTTTTATATTGCATCAATGCGTTCTATAACGTTAGTATTTCTAACAGACTTTAGAATTACGAAAAATGTGTATGTGTTTTCGTCCACTTAAACCATTCCGGCCCACATAACGGACGTTAAAGCAATTTCTCTATATTTAATATACTAAGCTGTATTAAGTCTCCAAAATTTTCTCTACGAAACCAGTACTTATGGAGCAATAATTGAAAGTTGTTTGCAATTAGCGTATAGCGTCATCGTCACATGTGTTTGTGCATCTGCAGAAATCTCATTGAATAAATTTTTATTTCACATTATATTTAGATCAGTGCCTTAAAAATGGTTTTAATTTGAAAAGTGGTAAGCCTCCAAGGCATCACAGATCGCCATTAATTCTCCCACATCAACCTTGCACTCTAAAGTGAGCTCGATTAGAATTATTTTAAATTTTAAATTCACCACCTAGCCCGCCTTAATTGAATAAAATTGCGAAAATAAAGCAAACAAATCAAAATCACTCAACAATGCCAATGGACGCAGAAAGGGGGTGATCTAACTAAGCCACATCTTACAATCACTTGTCCCCTGGTCAATATAACACCACCAACACTCTGCTGACCGGCTCAGCTCACATGATTTCAATCCAAGTCAATTGTACTCCTTGAACCGCATTGTATATATTGTGACAAATAATATTATGACATAAAGTTTACTTACTCGTATATTATACCTAAGTCAGAGATATCTGTGGTCAGATTGTCTGCAGCGGCAGCTAGACGCACCCTATACCTACAGGTATGCATAGTTGTGGAGCCTTCAGTTGCAGCCAACATGCGTATAAACTTGTAGAAACTTCTTTTGCCGTCACTTCAATCACCTAACGCAACGCGTGCACGCACTCGAAATAAAATACATTACCCCCCCCCCCCCCGCCTCCCAAATCATAGAGTTGCCTTTCTTTATTCTATGGAGGTGAGTCCAATTGTTTTAGGCTTTAAGCCCAACTTTCCACCTAATTATTATGCGTATTACGCTACCACTACCCAGCTGGATAGTGCTTCTGGCGTTTTTCGAACCGCATACAGCTGAGCTGAGCTGTCATCTGTCAGAGGTTGTATAGGCTTTGATTTAATTTATATGGTTACCGCGCAACATAGGTCATCGTCGCGTCTCGTCGCCGTCCTAGCCGTTGTCATTGGTCGGTGCCGTTGCCGTCATAAAATGCCAATTTGCTTAGGTATTGTTGCATGTGACGCTTACTGCCAGCAGTGTCAATTGATCATTTGACACAATAATTGAGTTTGAGCACGATGTCGAGTTTAAATTATATTTGCTCAGCTCTGTTGATTTGTGGTACTTGATAAAGCCGAATCATTTATTTAAGACTTCTCCTCCTCTCACCACTTACATATTAGGTATGTGTATTTATAGGCACTGGATGCTGATGATCTATATGATTCTCGTGATGTGCAAATCTTCTCATTAACTTTTCGTTGTTCGGAAATGGCAGAATTGCTTGGCACTTAGTAATTGCACAGTTACAAAAAAAAGTTCTCAATGGTGTGACCAGCATGGTGACAACAAATTTATTTCTTCTTGTTTAATATTTTGATTTTGAATTGGTTTTCCTTCTTTTCTGTTCAAACTCTAAATTATTTTAATTGTATGTCTCATAAGATTGTAATTTTTGAGTTTTTACTTGCGATGGATAAAGGTACTATAAGAAAGTTTTGCGTTTGGTAAAAAAAATTGAGCTCGAGATTTTAATCAAACTTGATATTACGATGATAGAAAACACAAAAAAAAGTGGGCCCAGGAATTCCACCTGTCTCTGTCTGTCTGTCTGTATGTATGTAGGTCTCTTTACATCCTAAATGCACGAAGCAATTTCCTTTAAACTTGTTACTTAAGTGTTTTGAGTGACTGGTTCGATTAATTTTTTAAATCTTTTTTTACCTCCGAAAATAAGCCAATCTGGCACACAAATTTTTGAAACAAAAATGGAAAATCTCAATTATCTCGAAAATGGCTCTATCGATTTTGATAAACAAAACTCAGTGCACCATTATAGGTATTTTAGATAATAAAAACATTTAATTGAAATATTATTAACGGTACTTGCCATAACATTATTTGTCGGGTTTTGACTATCTCATGAACAGCTCAACGGATTTCAATCAAAATTTTTATACTGGATGTTCGTCAAATTCTAAATCACGAATCGAAAACGGATGGAATATAATTTCTTTCAATTTTGTTTTTAAACTTATATTATGAAATACTTAAAATGGCTAAACCATTTTTTTTTTAATTTTTCTGTTATTCCCGTATATTGCGTTAATTGTTCTACCATTTTTCGAATTATTTAGGCATACAGAGATACTTTTTAATAAAACAATCACTACTGCTTTCTATGAAACTTTTAAAAATACTTTCTTAGAATGGATTTTTTTAAAGAATTAATTACATAATAAAAGATCAATTAATTTTTTTAAGTGCGAATAATTATAGATTTCTAATGAAACGCGCTTAAAAAGTAAGTTTATGTCCTATGTAGCGAAAATAAATGCAGTAAATATCCCAAATATCAAACTTTTCTTAAGAAAGTTGAGAATGTCTTACAAAAAAGGAAGCATATTTAAAAAAAAGATAAATATTTCAAACAAAATAAAGAAGAGCTCCTTATTGCACATCTGGCATGACATTTGTGTCATTTTAAAATACACCTCTATCTTAAGTCTGTTGCTATTGAAAAATCGTTTTCAATATACAAAAAGGTTTTAAAGACTTTATCCCCAATTTCGATGTGTTTAAATTAGAGATATGACGGATAGCCGGTACGTATTCTGTATCCGGCCTTTCCGGCTCCTTTTTTAATATCCGGTCGGAGCCGAATAATTTCTTTGTATCCGGCCGAATACCGGATAGTCGTTTTTTCAGTAAGAAAAATAGCAAAATATTAATTTTATGATCTAATTGATTTTAATATTGTACGATTTCTACAGCCACATAATGGTGAATGAAAATTAGATTCATGCATGCATGGATACTTTTATTTATTTATATTTTTATTTTATGTACCTTAATCAATTAGAGTTTATAATAATAATGAGATTAGATTAATTAATAATACATTTTAAACAGAAAATAAAAAGGGATATACAATAAATAATAATTATTAACATAAGTACATAACTAATAGCTTGTTAATTTAATTTATAAACTCCACCAATTATTTTTATGACTTGATGTTCAAAGGTTTTTTTGAGGCTATTTTGGTCACTTTCTTCTGTATGCCAATATAATAACTTTACTTCATATTCATTTCAAAACAAGATGTAACTATTATCTTGCAATCCATTGTTTTATCGTAAAATTAATAATAATTAACAAAAAATCAATTTAAACTTCTAACATTTCGTGTCAAAATAAACAATCGACCTAACATAAGCAACGCAAAGGGATTTTAATGTATAAGCATCATTTAAATCAAAAGCGTATATGAAACCCAACAAAGAGTTTTCTTTAGTAACGAGAAACTCGATGTGGTTACTAAAGTTAGCATTCAAAAATAACTCCAAGATATTTTTAAATAAATAATAAACGATAACGTTTGTTTTCGTATACGATGTCAACAACCCTACTAGCAATTTTTTTTGTTTAATCCAGAAAGTAATGAACTTTTCTTCTCAACTAGTAATCTCAATCTTCATCCAGTAAATGAAATGACAGAACATTAATTACAACAAGTGAGCCATATATTTGCAGTGTAAAAAGTAAGACTATCTCGTGGAAGTGGTGGAGAAGGAAAAAAACATGTTTAAGTTGGTTTTACTTGTACCGATATGATTTGAGTATCAGGCAACCAAACTATTATACATTTCATTAGGTATTCGTCCGCCGAATATTGGGCTAACCGGCCTAGCTAAGCGGCCGAATATCTGGTATCCGGTATCCGGTCAAAAGCTCTATTCGGTACAACTCTAGTTAAAATCAAACCGCATTGATGAGACATTGGGGTAGAAATATTGGAATTCAAGATTAATGCCACAAATATCGAACTATATTTCTTGTGTCTTATTAATTGCCGTTTCAAAGCTTCAGTGCATTGAGGCTGTGCTACAAAATTATAACTGAGACGATATTCAATGTCAAATCTTGTGGCGGCAAGTTTGAAATATCTAAAGAATTCAAAAATTTGGTGGGTGGCTCAGTTTTCATTCATCACGGAGTCGACGGATTTGTATGAATGTAACTCACCGGCTATTTGATTTTGAATGACGAAATTCAAATCAATTGGCTTCCAAATATCAGTTGGTTTTACTGAACTCACAGGAATCAACAAAATGTCCACTGATGCACCATAATATGAAATTAAAAGCAGTTAGTTAAGCTCAATTTTTCTATAGAGAAGTTAATAAAACCTCCTGAAAATAACAATCAATCTTACTTGATAAACTTGAAATAATCGTTCAAGCAAATTGTGAACAATGAATACTGTGAAAAAATTGTATGCCGACCACACATAATTATAATAAGTCCAATTCAATTGAAATGGTGAAACGAAAAGTACACATATCATATTGCAAATGTACTCATCCTTCTGGCATCCGCGATTTTCCTCAATAGTACCTTGCCTTATATATAATACGACTCCATCAAGCCCAAGATCAATTTTGATATTACAATGAAACATTGAAAAAAGCGTCCAAAAATTCCTTCCGCCTGTGTTTAGGTTCATCTACAGCCTAAGCCACTGCAGCGGTTTTCTTCAAACTTGGCACTTAAGATTTTTAGGTGGTTTTTTTAAATTTCTTTTTAGCCTCAAAAATAACGGTACCTGCAGTACAAAATTTAAATCTTAATTATCCCGAAAACAATACTGTAGGTAGATTCTACATTTTGGTCTAAGAATAAATTTACGTGAAATGTAACTAACGGTATATGCTATATAACCGTTTTTTTATTGTGGACTTTATCATTAACGAGTCAACGGATTTCGTTCTAAACTTTTAAACGGTTCTTTATATTCTAAATAAAACTTCATACCAACATTTTTGAATAATACTTTTTTACAAAATTAATTAATATTTCGAAAACGGGTGTACGTTTTTTTTTTAAATAAAGTAACGAATTCGCCAAAATCAGTCGAAACGACAAACATGAAACTAGTCCCATAAATGGACCTTACATTTGCTTAAAATGTCTACATCCCAATATTTATACCAGACTAAAATTTTCTACATCCTAGCTGACGTAGAAGTTAAAATACAGCCAGGTATTAAAACCATTAATACGTCCAACAATGACATGTACGTGGTAACGATTTTTGGGGTTTTGAAAACTTTTTGCAAAAAAAAAACGGGTGTTTAGTTCGGGGTGAATAGGCTATAAGTCAATTTCTAATTTATTTTCCTACGCCTAGTAAAAATTGGTATGGTCACTCTAAAACTTTTAAAACAGTGTTACAATTTGATTGGCCGGTACTTGTTTCGCTCTTATGAATATTAATATTTTAAACTTATCGCGGTCATCTTTATAATATATATATGTACATTGTACATGTATACAGATCAACGTGTGTGAATGAAGATATAAATTAAAACAAAATAAGTGAGATGTTGATTGTTGCACTCACGAAGGTCAAACTTTTGCCCAGTTCTCTCGCTTTAAACTGAGTGATGAGTATTATATTTAGCATCTTATTGAAGTTAATAAAAAAAGCGCGGTTGTAAAATGTATTCAAAAGAACCACAACTAAGTTATGTATCTAAATATTTGTATCTACAATTTAATGCTGATCCATTTATAAGAATCAACTTTAAGATTTAACAAGCTGTTGAATGAATATTAAGAGAGTTGAAGGAAAATGTAAATTGATAATAAGAATATTTGTCTCAAGGGATAAGATGTTAAATAATTCTGTAGGCCCTTGAATTATTATATGATAATTATATTTAAAACAAATAATGCCTTATAAGTTAATTAACTCTCGGGATGATCACTTGGTATGAAATGTCTCCGTATTCAAAATGATAATAAATTTAAAAAAAAACAATTTTTTCATATTAAAAAACACGTTAAATTGCAATGGAATATTTTTACGAGTATAAGGTCGTTTTGTTTTTTAAAATAAAAATAAGCACAAACAAAACAAGACTTTATTTAAAACCAAAATAAAATATTTGCATTATTCAAAAATTATAAAAATGTTTTTTATGTGAACTTATGAATTTGGGCTCAAACTGTGTGTGAGTTGTTTTTTCTTAGAAGCTTCAGCATCTTGTTCAGCTGACTTGTCAAATATAAATACCAAGTATACAATTTGAGGTTCATTTCATATAAATAAATATTCATTTGTTGTTTCAGTTTTCAAGATCGCTCAAATGGTACCTATTTATTTAAACCCTAATTTTTTTTTATCATTTTTATTTGTATTATCTTGTTCTTTAAAAAAAAAAATACTCACATTTCTAAAATATGACAACAGGTCTTTAAATCATTGTAGTTTTTTTTTTCTTTTCATTTGGTCCCCTTTAAAATACCTACACTATCTGTGAGCCGTGTGAATTTGTTTTGTAAATATTATGCAAAATTTATTCTATTTGTTGTTCTTAAAATAACGCTTGCAATTGAAATAGATGTTGGCTGGCTGTCCTCATTTCATATCATGCTGGTAAAGTTAGAAATGAATAACACATTAAGCAAGGTTTTGTAAATATTTTTTTCCATTATTCATAAGTTTCACAATAAGGGTTAGATTACTGGTTTTATAATTAATTAATTATTTGGATTACTTTTGAGTGAACGAATACAGTCACTATAAATGTAAATAGTTAAAGTTATTGTTTGGTGTTTGCTATATGTACTTAGTTGTTTTTATTAAATAAAAATTAAATATTAAACACAGAGCGAAATGTTAAAAAAGATAAATATTTACTCACCATCTACAAACCATTTTTAGGTACATAATGGGTACATACATACATAGATATTTCACAAAGCAATTTTAAGGATAAGTAAACATTTAGTAGCTTTAAACCTATATCTAGAAGAACTAAAATGATTTGTTGTGGAAAACTTTCCTGAAGTGCGTCAGATCCGTAGTTCATTGCTACCATAATTTTTACTTACTATATTACTATATTGCAATTCTTTGATTCGTAACAAAAATCGAAGTCGATATTTTGATCGAACTTAACATTAAGATGATACCTACATCCTAATCGCATATCCTGTCCTACATCCTAAATGTTGCTTCAAACTTGGTACATACTGTTTTTTTCGTTAATATGACAACATGTTTTTTTCTTCATTTTATTTTTTAAGATGAAAAATAACGGTACCTACCTGCCATACATTTTTTTGTCCAAGCAATCTTATTTTTCTCAAAAACAGATTCAACGATTTTTAAAAAACAAACACCAGTTCCTTACTTTACTTTACTTATTGTTTGGTGTTTTTTTTTTTTTTTTGAGAAAAATGTTATTTTTTGTACCTCTAGTTAGTAGAACCATTGGATTTATCTGGAAAACGGGGCATTTGTTTTTTTTTTAATTTTTTTATGCAGAAGCTCTTAGAAAGTTTAAAAAACATTTTTTGAAAACAATAAAAAAAAAACATTTTTTTTTTTTTTGAAAACTCATTATTTCGTAAACGGCTCAATCGATTTTTTTTCAAAGGAACTATTTTACTCAAACAAAAAAACAACGGTACCTATACCTCGCATACAATTTTTGCTAAAAATCGTTATGAAAAAAATGTATTTTTCAAAAACTGTTTCAAGAATTTCAATTAAAATTTTGTACGTTATCAAATGCAGGAGTCTACTTTCTAGTAAAAGAATATTTTATTTTACGTACCTATTTAACGGTACTCCCCATAGAACAACTTTTCATATTTTCGATTTTCTCACTATTTTAAAATTAGTTTTTTTTATGAAAATGCTTCCTAATAGTGTTAATAAAACTGCATACTCAAATTAAAAAATAAATTGGTTTTTCAATTTAAAAAAAAAATAAATATTTTATTTTTGAAAAATCGATTTTTCAAAAAAACGGTCACTAAAGTTTTTGAAATTAGAATTTTATATGTTGGTATATTAGTAATTAGGTACCTACTTCAATGAGGCATCTTAATAGATATTTTAGATAGATATGGATATTTTTCTAGATATTAGATATTTTTCTAGATACCGCAGTGAACCGCTTAGATATATTCGAAATATGCGGATTCTGTAATTGGAGACTGGTATTGAAGATTTTGGTCTTACAGATTTTGTTTGTGTGAATCTTAAATTTGAAAATATCCATTTTATGAATTTTAATTTGGAGATTTTGGTTTGAAGGCTAAGATTTTGGAATTCGGTTATTGCCTTATCCTAAATATGTTCTGAATTTCTTCAATCACAATAGCTTGTAAGGTTACCGGGCTGTTATTATGTTTCAAACTAGAGTAGATGTTACAAGAATTTCTAACTTAATTTTTATATACAAAATTTCATTAATTTGGTACGCGAATTAAATTTTTTAAAATTGTAAATTAGAAAAAAAAATAATTCGAAACATTTTGTTCACCCGTTTTTGAAATATTGAGTTTTCAAAAAAAAAAAAAAATGCACTTGTGATTGTTAATTGCAAATTGATAGTTGATAACTACTGACATTGTATTAAGCAAGCTAATTGATACAAGTTTTGATCATTGAGAACGTTTCAGACCGTTGTGAAATACAAGGAAGTTAATAACTGCCAATGAATAGTTGTGCAGTTTTTTACTAAATTGAGGTTTAAAAATCAAATTTCAGTATTTATCAATGATCAAATTAGCAATAGGGCTTTGATTTTTATTTTTCAAAAATCTAAACAAAATATTTTTCAAAAATTGTTGTGTGCAATATTTTTTTAGAATTCGAAGAACATCCTACAAAAATATTTTGGTCAAAATACGTTGAGTCGTTAATGAGAAAGTGGAAAAAAAACGTTATATTGCAGGTACTGTTAATAACATTGGCGCATAATTTTAGATGATTTAGTGCGATAGTACTGCATTTTTAGTATGATACTAGGATAAAATGAAATGCACGACTGGATCGTACAAACTTGCTCTGGTAGCTAATAACTTGTAGCTAACCATTGAAGTTTAATTAGTAAGGTGTAGTTATCCTATGCAGGTTTAAAGCCTATGTAGGTAAGATTCCCTTGACTCTTAGTATAATGAATTGTCGAGTAGATGATTCAAGGAATAGTTACATAGGTACCTACCTAGACCTAACAAGTTATGGATTTTAATTATATGAGTTCGGAGAGTAAAATGTATCTACATACATACATATGTATATAGATGGAACCTAAGTATAACATTTACATATATAATAATGAAAATGAAGGATGTAGGTGGGTTGGTAGCTACATATATGCATATAAATTTATAATTAAGGTGCAATATACATACATAAAATTCATGTGATTTTTAAAGACACATACATACATATATGAATGTATGACGGCCTACACTGTATTTGGTATTCAGTGACGTACGCAAAAATTGGTAAAAAGGGAATAATAATAAAGTAGAGATAAATGGATAATACACATAATTAAATGTTTTTATATTGCTTAGTCGTTATAGTTAGAGGGAAAAGACAGATGCCATTTGATTTCGGAGCGGTTTTTTAATAAAATAGTTTTGTATGTATACAATTTTAGAAACATTTTTAGAAAAAAAAATGAAACGCCGTTTTGATGATATTATTAATGTATATATAAAATTCAAATTTCAGTGATTCGATTTAAAAAAAAAATATTTGTATTTATTTTTCTAAAAATCAAAACACTTTTATTCAGTTTCAATAAAAAATTTAGGGAGCATTTGTATAAACAAATGTTGAGAAAGTCGAAAATATGAAGAGTGGTTCTGTAAGTATCGTTAATAACTACGCAAAAAAAATATTTTTATACTCGAAAGTAGACTGTACTTTTTTAAGAACGCACACTTTTTTTTTTATAGAAATTCTTGGAGCCCTTTTCGAGAAATAATTTTTTTTCGCGTTTTTTTTTTAACATTTGTATGGGATGTACCCTTGTTTTATATTTTAGGAATAAAGTTTTTATAACTCTTTTAGATAATGTCAAAAAACTACCAAGTACGAAGTTTCGATAAAAGCCATTAAGTCATTTTCGACATTTTGAGTTTTCAAAAAATAAATTTTTTTTTTTTAATTTGCAAAATAAATTTGTTGAATCATTTTGCTTAAGCTTTTTAGGAGCTTCTGCGCAAAAAATTTCCATTAAATAAAATTAATCGTTTTTTTTTTTGCACGAATCCATAACTTGCCTTATACATAGTACCTATAATCGCAAGTAAAAAGGAGTTTTATTGTTTTAAATTAGTTAATAATGGAACTATCCTGTAACGTATTACTAAATTTAAAATTACTTTAACTATTTAGCATCATACTAAGACCATATGACACTTTGCTTTTTACAAAAACCAAAAAGTTATGTTCGCTTCGATTTTTTCACTGTTTTAAACCTGTCCAGCTGGTATTGGTCAAGATATTAGGTTACGTATGATGCTAGTTAAAAAGTGTTTCATAAGTAGTAATATTTTCTTAAGGTAATTAAATACATATTAGCAAACTGTGAGTTCCCTATATCAGGCATCTTAAAATGTTTCGCCATTTTATGTAAAATGTTTTTTTGGAACGAAAATTTATGCTTGACCAACAGAGTTTTGTTTATCCGTATTTTGTGTACCGTATGTAATAGACAACGTCAAAATTATTTCAATAGTTCTGGTCTTATTGAATTTAGACTAGCTGGCACTGCTTACTCCGAATTTTGAAGATTTCTCTTTGATTGTTTTTTGCTTCATTTTATTGTGTTAATCTTCGTGAAAGGAAATGAGTAAAGCCAAAACCATCTATTGAACGCAAAAAGCTTAAAAAACGGTACATTCCGTATCAGTAAAAAAACGATGATAGCAAATAATGGAATGTTGTCGAAAACATCGCCTCGCATTGCACTGTATCGATTGGTCGGCAAAATTCAAAGGAAAGGAAATTGGTTTATCATCAATATCTAACTTATAGATAATGTTGAGATATTGTATTGCTTAATTAATTGATTTGATTTAATAACAATTATATTATATTCACTTTATTTATACTCTCGGCTCCGTTTGGCAAATTAAAACCAATTCAATGTATTTGAGATAAGCCTTTGTGCTAATCAAAATGGAATTCAAATTTGCAATAATTAAAATTATTTACTTATCTCATTCCATTGTTAAAATTAATTTTAAATTTTGTAAATAAAAATTTCCTTAGTACAAATTTCGTCTGTGTAAGGTAGAGTCATAATGTATTACGATTCGGATTTAATGGAAATAATTTTTATAAAAGATAAGGATCATTTAATTGAATGTTAAGATTCGACATATGGCTCTGGAGGTTATATAGGTATGCACATAGTTTTACAATCACTGACTATTGCACTTCTAACTTCTGTGCAGCAAGAAGAATTTTTAAGTTGAATTTCCATTCAGGAATGTTTGGGAGGATGAATTCTTAACGAGGGACGATGACAAAATTATTTTGTACGCAAGAATATGCAGAATATTCTTTGAGTCATTAAATACTCCTAGGTCCTTCGACTACCTGACGCTGCTAGTGTTTTTCAGGCTGATCTGTTGTCAATCAGGGAAGCATATCATGATACTGGATTCTAACCGAAACCGGAATACAGCTATCCTGACAGACAATTCAGCAGTGGTGATGTTTCATTCACATTCTTAAAGACCTTGATATTAAGTACATATCAACTGGCCCGGATAGTATCCTTCCCATCGTTTTAAAGAGGTGTTCATCAACGCTAGGAAAACGACTGCGTAAGCTTTTCCATCTGTCCTACTCTACAGGTCTCTTTCCGAGTGGATGGAAAAAGCATTTGCCTAGCATGTCCCTAAAACGGGCGAATTTTCTTCACCGGCCAGTTACCGCCCAATTGCACTAAAGTCCCTTCTTTTCAAGGTAAACTCTGATTAATTATCAGCTCAACAAATATGTATCTTTAAGAACGAAATCTCATTAATGACCGGAAGTATGGCTTTCATCAGACCACCAGTTGACATATTGGTGTCAATTGGTGGTCTGATGTCCTGATGATATATCTCATCATAAAGTCATAAAGTCTTACATTGTTTTGGAAAAAGTTATATTATTGCGCTTGATCATCAAAATCATTTAATAGAGTTTGGGATCAAGCTCTGTTATCGAAAATGAGTGCATTTGGTATCGAAGAATCTCTTCTTCGTTGGATTAGAAATTACCTTTCGAACCGTTCAATACAAGTTGTATTGGATGGTTTCAAGTCTAGTATTCACAAAATAAATGGTGGTGTGCCTCAGGGCTCCGTATTTTCCCCGAACCTCTTTCTCATTTTTATTAATAATCCCTTATCTGGAACTTCTAATCCACTTAATTGTTTTGCTGACGACAGTACTCTCAGCTTTTCATATTCGTTTTCAGATGCACCTCCTTATTCTTCGGATGTGCAACTGCAACGGCAGCGTATGATAAGCTCATTAAATTCTGATCTCAACAGCATTGTCCAATGCGGAATAAAAAACCGCGTAGAATTGAATGCTTAAAAAACTCTGTGCTGTCTTCTGTCGTTAGAGCAGAACATACCCATCACATTCTGCTATCCATGAGCAGTATTTGAATTGAAGAAACTAATCAGCTTTCAGTTCTTGGTATGTGCATCACATACCAACTTTTATAGAATGGCCACATACTCGATGTCATGTCGTCAAAAATGCTGCAAGTGTTTGGGATTTCTTCGAACATGGAAGAAGTTTTTCTCCCCTTCTAATCTGTAGTAATCTATAAGGTCTTCATTCATCTGAAGCTGTAGTATAACTCGCACATTTGGACAGAAGCTCACAACTCATTTGAGTTTCTTAGATAGAATTCAAAATATAGAGCTCTAAGAATGATAGGTGATAGAATTATAATGGAAACATTTACATCTCTATTACATTGACGAAATATTATATGTTTCTCATTATTTAATCGCTTTTATTTTTATAAATAATGTTCTAGCGAAATAACCAGTTCATTCCTTCCCTTAAACTATTCCTCCTAATACTGGCGCTTCGAGGAATGTTCATCAGTTTACCTTGAGCGCAACTTCGGACGTACTGTCAAGTATAGAGATTCTTTCTTTAGCCGTACAGCGTGAATGTGGAATGCTTTACCCGGTCCTATTTTCCCCCTTCCAATTTGATATTCAGAAATTCAAAACCAATGTGTATCGGTATCTCCTCTTACATCCTTCCCTACTTTCCTAAGGCCGTTCCCGCTGTGCTTGATCATTTTAAGGGTAGTCAAAACCCCTTTATTGAGCTCATCATTATAAAAAAAAACAGTGTAGAATTGAGCTGGCAAGCCTAAATATTAGCATTAAGGTCAGTCTCATCTAGGTTTTGGCTCAAAGTGATATTGATTGATATGAACAGTGATCGAACTCCGCGGGCATGGATAAGCGTTTCAATGACGCCTGGCAGACTAAGAATTTTAAAGGGCACAATCGCCTGATAATAGATAATTTCAACATGCACTGGAATATATATAGGAGCACTTGCGGTGATGCTGGACATTCCTCACAATGTGTGTGATCGAAGTTCTGGCGATCAGAGGGAAAAGGAGTCTTACACTGCAAATTTCCTGCACTGAACAAAATAAGATAAGATTTGAAGACTTTCCTAAGTACGATGAAATGGCTCTATGGAGAACTCCGGTAATATTTATCGAGAATATGGCTGACGCTCCCATGATTCTGCGACTTAGCAGACTATTAGTTTTTGAAGTGATTTGATATACATACTTCGTGGACGAATGTGTATATGATTGGATTAGTTTTCGCTCCAGTACCAATAAAGAGCCTGGCTAGTTTGGTACAATATTACTAATTTCCCCTACGGATGCTAATCCAACTGATTGACATTTCTAAGACCCGTTTCATTATAATTTTGTTAAATATATACTCCATTCGAGTTCTTTGTGTAGATGGCTGTTCTAATGTCGTGCATAGTAATTGGACACAGACACACTGTATACTGTAAGGTACAATCCCAGAAAGGAGTTTAACTTGGGAAATTACTAAACTGAATCAGAGCTAGGACTACTATCCGCTAAGGGTATACCCAGATTTATAGGTCTAGTAATGGTCTCTAAATGGAGCATTCCAGGGGAATTTGGGCCAATGAGCTTGGTGGTGCACGGGGGTATTATTTATGAAATACAAATGTTAGGTTAGGTTGAAGTGGATGTCAGCTTTGCAGCTTGCACACTTATACCAGAGTTGGTCCCTTATGATACCACATGAATCCTGAGGTAATCTCCCTATTCGTTGAACTATTTGGAGCTCCTTATGAAGCGTTAGAGACTGTTGATGTCAATTTTGTTTCGATAACTGAGATCATCGAAGAAAACGTATCCAAAATGGAGCTTACGTCTCTGTGATAGGGCACGGCATGCACACGGAAGATGTGAACTATATTCCACTTCTTTTTCGTCCATGCAGCTTTTGCAAAAATCGTTTGAATAAACGCGTCGTTGCGTGCTGGCCTTTGATGCAGTGTCCGCTTATGACACCAATTACGGAGCTGAAGTGCAATCTGTCTAAGGATATCAAACACTTGGAGCGTTTCAGATCAAGTTACCAGAACTGTTTTGTCGCCAGACAGGTGGTTTTATTTTTCGATCATAGGTTTATCCTTTCTATATCATCTTGTTTCAGCATTAATTTACATGTAGCGATGGGTGTACCTGCATTTGACTTTTCATGTTATAAGAGTAGTGTCGTTCCACTTTTGGCAAGTTCATCAGCCTAACAATTCCCTGGAATATACCTGTGCCCTGGCACCCAGCATAGGTGAATATTGAACTACTGCGCCATCTCCGTAAGAGATGAACGGCAGTTATGTAGTTTGTAGATCACGATTCCAGATATTTAAAAGCCGCCTGACTATTTGAGAAAATACGGATATCAGTAGTTGATATCACATTTTCTTTGAGCCATAAGAGGACTTCTCTATAATTGTCATAATTTCCCCTGAAAGACTTAATTTAAGTCTGTCTGAGTACATACCCCCACCAATCTCTTCATTAGTTTTTGATCCATCAGTATAAAAATGTATAGCATCATCTTACAAGAAGCTCAAGTCCTCCCAGGCACAGCTTCTTGGATGGATGGTGACTTGGAAGTTTTTGCCGAATTCTAGTTTATGGATAGTGTATTTAATGTAACTTGGAAGTAATCCGAAGTTCAGAATAATAGAAAAAATAGAATATGATTTTTGATCCATTGTGAAGAAGCTTTAAAGCGGGCGGCAGTGCTAGCTGGCGTCTGTTTGCTGAAAATATCAAGGTGTAGTAGATGGGGTAGAACATATACACATTGAAGCCGATCGGTGTACTTTGCTCAGCTTGTCACGATTTGCTGCTTTTTCTAGAGCCGTCAACCATACTTACTATTACGCCATGGGCAAGAATCAACTGTGATTACCGAAGTATATAGCTAATGAGAATACGGGGTTGAAGGCCTCATTTATTCCCTATAGCTTTTTTGTATGAGAAGAGTGTCACTGTGGCTGTTTAAACTCTTTATACTACCTATAATAGGTTTCCAGCTTATTAATTGTGTGATATAAGACACAAATATTTTGTTTCATCTGAGAAAGCTAATGGAGTACCTTCGATAGTAGGAGGATCTGCGTGAGGAATTTGGTATTTCCAGATGCATCACTAGCTTATTTGCTATCAGATTTCAGAGAAGAGGAGAGAGAACACCGCCTTGCTTCGGACCTCTACTACTAAATCTTCCTAAAGAGAAACCATCTAGTTTTAAATTGATAACCCTGCTAGTCACAATTTGATTAATAAGTTCACCAAAATATCTATCTTCTTTTAGACTTGACAGTGCAGATGCTATTGCGGATACGTAGACATTATTAACGACGCCGAGAAAAGCGACCATAGTATACTCCTTATGGTGGAGGGAGTATTGGATAGTTCGTACTAGTATATTTAATGCAGTATCTACCGATCTTCCTTCCAATACGCATGGTGTGCCGTTATAAAAAGTCTCGTATCGATCTTAGTACGTAAGTGGATATCATCAATCTTTCATGAGTTTTTAGAAGGAAAGATGATAGACTAATAGGTCTCAGGTCTTTCTGGATAACTTGGGTGTATTTACCCGCCCTGGGTATGAACACTGCCTTAACTTCTCTCCATAGCTGAGGTATGTGGACCAGATCTAAGTAGATTTTTTAGAATTGGTAGGATTAGATCTGAGTTTCTCTGCAGCTCGGCTGGAATTATACCATCTGATCCTGCCGCGTTGAAAGGCTTGAAGCTGTAGGGCTAACATTTTGAAAGCTTCCTGGAAAATGGGTATCTCGTAACAAGTTGAGCGATCCTTCGCAAGAGTTGGTCCATAAACCATCAACATATTTTAAGCTACATTTGTGGAGAGATTTTTTCTTAACATCGATGCTTCTGAAATTTGTTCCATTTTACCACAGAATGACCTCTGAAATACAAAAGTGAGAAATATTTTCTCCAGAGAAGACTTGTCTTGAAAGTTCAACTCGCACTAACCATTGCACAAAATATTTAACTTATTTGACAAAGTTTCCAATAGTCAACTTATGATTCCAAGTGAGATCATCACCGTGATTAAAGGCAAATGGATGTAGACTCACCCTACAACTCACAACAAACCTAGTAGTTCTTGGTTGAATTGTTAGCTTATCTGATTTTTCAGACAAATTAAAATTCATAACAAACATTATTCCATTGCACTAATTAAATCAATCAATGCATTTAAAATAATCCATTAGGTATATCCCCGCCCAAGGCTAATTTCAGTTTAATTTCAACGCCAAAGTTTAATCTGATAGTACACACAATAATTGCATGCATAGGTACTCGTACTTCTGAGATTTATTCTGACCTTTAGATTTCACTCGCTTTTAAATTTATAATCGCTGCAAAATAACAATCAAATCACACTGATGTCATTGAGGAAAAATTATTTTAATCCCAATTGGTTGGAATACTTCTGAAAGGCGTCACAAAATATAAATGCCACAAGTGAAATCTAAAGTATCATTAAAAAGTATATGAAATATGATAAACTTTTTTTGTTCATTAAATTTATTTTAATATTCAATTTGTCATTTAAAAAATTATAAGCATCACTCTCACTGATGTTGATAAAAACCAACAAAAAAAATGTGGACAATCAACCTGCCCATCCCCACAATCAAAAGGGCAAACATTTTGATGAATTTAAATTTAATTTTTGCTTTATCAATTCATTTCAAAATTCAGAGCTTGTACATTATACGCGGTTTCCATTGGAACAACCAGAAATATTTCAATCGTTGGCCGCTGGCACTGACCAAACTGTCAAACTATGCACACACATACATATAAGATAGCATCAGTTATGTTATAGAAACGAACAGTTTTTTTTTTACAACTTTGAACTTGAACTTTGATTGAATGCGTCACTTCGCCAGATCGGTCAACAACATTATTCTGATTGATGGTGGAAACAAATTAAATCAATTTGACGTTTACAAAAAAAATAAATTATTTCCTAGCTGTGTAATTTAAGCAAAATGAGCAATCGTGTTATGTTCTTTTGGAATCTAGTCACGATGATGAAAAGTCCATTAAGATCATTAATTAAGTACTAAATAATGGCTTACATCAGTCTTGCAAGAACATATACACTACCACCCACCTGTTTCCTGAATTTCACGTCACAAAATTTACTACTCAGGGAATGTCAGAAGCTTTTTGGTTTTGTTTGCCTAGAAGTGGTTAAAACCTACATTATCTTAGCCAATCTAACTTGGGGCAAATTTTTAGATAATATTGTTGCAACAAGATATGTATGTATGTATGTAAATAGATATCACGAGAAGATAGATAACACAAGAATAGCTCTGTTGATTTATGTCT
The DNA here is from genome assembly GCA_910595825.1 of Philhelius pedissequus. Classification (NCBI taxonomy): domain Eukaryota; kingdom Metazoa; phylum Arthropoda; class Insecta; order Diptera; family Syrphidae; genus Philhelius; species Philhelius pedissequus. The sequence continues at coordinate 91,510,748 of OU343161.1, forward strand.
GTTTGCTTGGAACTTGAAGTGGGATGTGTGTTTTTAAGATTTGTTTTGTTTTGTGATTAGAATAAGACTTCATTTCATATTATTTTGAGATGGTTCAGAAAATGTTTAATTTTTCTTCAGTTCATAATATTGGCGCAAAATTTTAAACAGCCCGATGTTAAGGGCTTAGCATGATACTACTTAACAGTTTCCTAATACTAAAGAACTTTACTAATATTTTCATAATTTTAAACACTTTTTAACTAGCACCATACTAAATCTATTTTCTTAATAAACTACAACTAAACACGACTAAGATAGTGCAAAAAAGTAACCGAACCTAACTTTTTGACGTTTGTAAATGTCAAAGTGGCATATGGATTTAGTACGATACTAAAAAAATAAAGTAGCAAAATCGTCTTTTTAGCCTAGTATCATACTAAAAATGATTTAACATATTACTAAATCGACTAAAATTTTTCGCCATTGTTTTTAATTAAAATATAGGTAGATGGGTGCTATAGGGCAAGTTTTGGATTTGGACAAAAAATTGCAACTCTAAATTTTAATCAAATTTGATATAACGATGATAGAGAACATGTAAAAATTCCATATTCCGCAATTCAGTCAATCTACAGCTTTAACTGCTAAAGGATTTTCTTCAAACTTCGTATCTGCAATACAAATTTTTGAGGCAAAAATGGAGAGTCTCGATTATGTCGAAAACAGCTCAAATGATGTTGATACAAAATGTAGTGCACCATTATAGATATTATCAGTGGCGTATCCAGGATTTGGTCTTTTTAATAATAAAAATAATAAGGAATACATGGTATTATATTCAGCGTTGCCAACGTCCCAAACTTGGTGACAAAAATGCATACAAAACAAATTTAGAAACAAAAGCAAACGTATGCTGAACGTCGCTAGGTGACAATGTGTGCGAGAGAGATAGGATAATGAAATGCGGAATATCATATCAGTATTCTTTATACCATGCGACTTAAGCTTTTTTTTGTACTACAGCTACAACTTCAATTGTTGACATTTGGTAAGATTCAGCTTCAGTTTTGTGCCTACGCAATGACAACTCGAAGCCGAAGGTCGAGAACCGAGAAATCATAACGAAAGATAAAAAGAAACACACATAGTCGAGGACTTTAGGCGTTTATAATTGTTTGCTTATACATACACTCCTCGCCACTTTAATAGGACACCTCTTAGTTCTGTTTTCTGTCATTCATTGCTCCTAAACCAAACATGCTATACTCTGTTCAATTTATATTTTCAGTACAGGTCTTATGGGAGAGCTTTTTCAAACACACTGGTGCCTGTCACTGAAAATTATTTACTAAGAACCGTGATAATGCGGGGTCATTTTAAAAAATTAACAAGCTTTGACTTTATAACTGTGATCGCTTTTATTGCTGTTTGGCTGTCGATAAAAAAAAATGATATCAATATGTGGTATCTCCAGCATTGATACGTGTTTAGTAGCATTTTTCACTGCCAAGACCTCAGCCTGGAAGACACTACTGTGATCAGGTAGCCTAACGAAGCTGGCTACTTTAAGGTTTTCTGAGAAAAAATCCGCACCAACTCCAGTGTCTATTTTTGAGCCGTCGGTATAGATAGTTACTGTCGACACATCAGTATGGATGTCTGTCGGGGAAACAGGTCTTAAAGGGTCTCTTAAAATCTAGTTTTGGTGACATGTAGTCTGTGCACACATTGTTGCCTATAACTTTCTGCAGAATCTGAGAATGTCCTATGTGGTTAGGTGTGCTGCACGCGTTAGTTTGGCTTAGCCGTAAGGAATTGTTAGCTGCAGATTCTTGTATGTATAGGTCAATGGGTTTTAAGTTGCGTTTTGCTTCTAATCCCGCTGTTGGGGTACTCTTCATCGCTCCAGTAATACCTATACAAGTCATTCTTTGTACTTTTGTTAGGGTCTTTAGGTTCGTGGTTTTATTAAGCGAGTTCCAGCATACTAGATTATCATAAGTATGTAAGTATAGGTCTAGCGATTGCTGTATACATCCATATTTTTTTTTGTTTATAATCTACACGCGCTTAAGGGATTATACTACCCTTTAAATGTTTCAACATAGCGCGGGTGGGAAGTAAAGGAAGAGAAAGAATGATAGGAAAGATGTGTGGCGCGATGTTCTGAGACTGTAGGTGTAGGTGTAAATTTCCGTGCCTTATTTATCTATGTCCCTTACAATTCGCATTAATTTTGTTTATTCTTTTGTCATATTTTATTGGTATACTACTTTTACTCAATCACATGTGTAAAACAGCAACTCAGCATGACATTTATTTTTAGAATTGGTTTTTAATGAAAAAATAAGATAATAAAATAGACTACTGAAGGGATCGAACCTGTGACCATGAGGTTGACAGGCGAACACACAACTATCGCGCCACGGCCACCCCAAAAGAGTGTTCCTTATTTCATTTTCCATGGACTTATTTACCCACCACTGTCAAAGTTACATAAGTTCTGAATTATATTTGCTTTGTTGTAGATTGGCATTTTGTTATTTTTTTTTTAAATGCGAATAATAATTCTAATGCAAAATTACATTGTGCATCGGAAAATTCTGTTAAAATTGCATGCACTATCTAGAAGAGGATTTATAACAAAGAAATAAAAATAATATAAACAAGTTTAAAGTTTGACAGCCCTTTGGGTTTTTATTTGAGAAGTCTATCATTCCAAACAAAAAATGTTTCTAGAACATCTATTGATAAATTTCATTATTGATTCGAATAAAACTGTGCCCAGGTCTTCGTCTTATGCCAGTTTACTTACATTTCCTGAAGAAATTTCCGGTTGCGACTTTATTTTCGAAAGTTAATTTATTTTTTAGTTATGTTCTCATATGGTTTGACTTCACCTAGCAATATTTTTGTTTAGTTAAAATTTTAATACAATTAACTGTTTCTTAGAAGTTATAAAGTAAAGGTACTCATAACTTCATAATTACTATTCCTCAAAATAAACGAAGAATTTCCTAACCCCAAGGTATTGATTAGGAACTTGATTTTTATTTGCGAATAGGGATAGTATAAAATAAGTTCAAATTTTTTTGAAATAAATGTTACTTTCCACTTTAGGAATTATATTATAAAATCTAATTTTACGTTACTAGAACAATAAAAGAGATAAGATTAAATTCTTAATCTATTTTAAACTACTGTTTGTCACGTTTCATATTCATTGATTATAATACTCTTTTATTATAAGCTTAGCTGTTTTATTAACCCTTACATAGGTTATTTTTAATTCTGCCAAGTAGCTAACTTTAGCGTTTAATATTTTATTATGAGTTGAGACAAATAAATACTTTCATATAATTGTATAGCAATTTAATAGCGCTTTGAAATTAAAAAGAAAAAAACATAAAACACAAATACCTATTGTGGAAGTCGTAACGGCAATCGGTTTATTGAAATAGCCAGTTACATTCGTCCCCTTAAGAAATTCATCAACCGCTTAATACTCCCAAGAATGCAAATCAGTTTTTCCTCGAATCCAATTTAGAATGTAATATCAAGTTAGTATGCAGAAAATCATTCGTCAGCCGAACTAAACGAATGTGGAATGCTTTAATCACCAGTGTCTTTTCCTCTGATTGTGATATTCAAAAATTCAAAACTAATGTAAAATCCCTTTCATATTTTACGCTTTAACTGATGTATTCAACGTAATATGCTTCGTGAGACTCAGTACTAATTGAAATGCACCACTGGTTTTTTTTTTTTATAAAAATTCTCCGACTAAAGGGTTTTGACTACCCTCCAAATAATGATCACGCACATCGCGTGCGTTAAGAGAGTGAGGAAGGATTTAAGAGGAGATACCAATTGACATTCACATTGAATTTCTTAATATTAAAATTTAAGAGGAAAATAGAGCCGGTACGACTAAAGAAAGAATCTCTGTAATTGACAGTATGCCTGAAGTTTTGCTCAAGGGTAAACTGATAAGCATTCCTGGAAGCCCGAGTATTACGGTTGAATAGCTTAAGGGGAGGAATGCAACTGGGTATTTCGCTAGAATGTTATTTATAAAAATAATAGCGATATAATAATGAAAGACATATAACATTTCGGCGGTGTTCTAGAGATGTAAATGTTTCCATCATAATTCTAACGCCTACCATTCTTGGAGCTCTATTTTAAATTCTATCTAAAAGACTAAAATGATTTTTGGGACTGCCTGCCCAAATGTGAGAGTTATACTCCAGCTTTGGACGAACGAAAGCCTTATAGATTATCACCACATCAGAAGTAGAGAAGAACTTCTTGCATCTTCGAAGAAAGTCCAAACACTTTGCAGAAATTTTGCGACATCGAATTTGTGGTCATTCTACAAAAGTTGGTCTGTAGCTGATCAGTTTCTTCAATGCAAGTACCGCTTATGGATAGCGGCATTGGAGTCGGGTATTGCTTTAATTACATAAGATAGCACTGAGTTTTTGATGCACTAAAGTCTATACGATTTTTTGTTCTACATTGGACAATTCTGCAGATCAGAATTTATTGAGCTTATCATACGCTGCCGTTGCAGTTCCACGTCCGCTTATGAAAAGTGGAGGGTACTATCCTCATCAAAACAATTAAGTGGATTAAAAGTATATATATAAGAATTCATTAACAAAAATGAGAAAAAGAGTTGGAGACAAAGTGGAGCCCGGGGGCATATCAGCATTTATTTTATGAATATCAGACTTGAAACCGTCCAATACAGCTTGTATTGAGCGATCTGAACGGTAATTCCTAATCCAATGAAGAAAAGTTTCATCGATTCCAAATGAACGCATTTTCGATGTGTGCTTGATGCCAAACTCTATCAAATGCCTTTGAAATATCAGGCTCAATAATCTTACTTTCTTAAAAACGATATAAAGATTTGTGCTACTGTTCGGTGAGATATACCACCAGATCTCTGCAGTTGCACGTTCTTAGCATTTAGAAAGATGAGATATTCCTCAATTGTACATAACGGCCAGTATTTTCTATGATAACGCGGCATATTAGGAACTGTTTTCTCCCGGGATCCCGAGTTCGTCCATCCCTATATAAAGCTCTTAATGATCAATTTTATCATATGCGGCTTTGAAGTCGATAAAGAGATTATGAGTTCCCACTTGAAATTCGTTGATGCTTTCCAAAATTTAGTGCAGTGTAAAGATCTGGTATGGTTGATCTGCTGGGCCGGAAGGCACACGATTAAAGTGTTGCAAAACGGCTTCAAATGCTCACAGTGTAATTTGGAACGGATCTTGTGTGCAACATAAAGAAGTAATTTGCATCGGTAGCTTTCACAGGCGTTATGATCGCCTTTTTTGTAGATGAGACATATGGAGCGAGCTAAGATTCCAGTCGTCGGGCCTTCCTCCATTCACCCATAATTGGTTGTTGATTTAATGCATGGACCCTATCAAAATTTCACCTCCTTATGTGAAAAGCTGTGCCTTCAACTGATGCCTTGCCAGCTCTGTTTTCCTTAAGATAGGCCAACTTTTTCTGTACTGGGTGATGGAACTTAAGCTCTGGCTTAAAGATGAAGTTTTGGCGGACGTCAGACCGCTTGGTATGGATGACTATAATCAGCGTACCCAGGATGGAATCGCAGGGGAATAAAAGCGGGATCGGAAGCCGGATAAGTGAGTAAGTAATTTTTCTTTTCAATTTTCTTACAATAATTTTGTTCGGTGGGTTGTCCTATAAACAAATTTAATCATAATCCAAATTTCAATGGGATCCCATAGAAGTCTAAAAATAACTTCCTCTCTGATCCTTTCGCATTAAGTAAAATATCCATCTTTCTTATCAAAAATGCTTCAAGCTTATACAATTATTTTGAACGAAATCATTTTTTTCCCGAGAGGAGAACATCCGTGGTGAAAACACTGAATTTTTTTCTGTTCTTTTGCATGAATAAAATATTCGTGATGAAAACATGTTTTTTCCTTGGGTTACTTACTTCACAGTTCGAGAAATAAAATGTACATAGGTGCCAACATTTGTTTTTCAAAAATTACTCCCCCAGGTAATACTCATGTAGTATTTTTTTTGTCGTGGAACTGTGTACTAGGTTTTAGGCAAAAGTAAATAAACAAACTTGATTTTTTTTTGTTGCTCAACAATTATTTCAAAACAAGTAAAAATGGCCGACATGTAAATTTTATTTTTAAATTCTCACTATAAATAAATGTGTTATCCTCTCAATGCATAATAATGTTTTGTTTATATTTTGGAAATTAAGATTTCAAACGCGTTTTATTGTTTCTGTGATTCACCTCAATTTTGGGTTGCCATCAATGAAGCTGATACTTGCTATTGATAATAATTAAAAATTCCATGCGCGTGTATAATACATCAGCTAAGTCGTTATGGCGGTTATCTTTCTGTAGATCTTATCGTTTCAGAGTTACAATGTACCTACCTAACTATTTTTACGTAAGCTCTGACACAAGAACGACCTTTGATGTATCAAAAACCTTTAATGTTAAATGAGGGCAAAATTAATCGTTACAAAAGAAAATAAATTAAATTCTCAAACAATATGCTTGTGGATTTTTGTTGGAAGATGAAAATCTTTTAATATTATAGAAGTTTAAACAAATCCAACTTTAAAAAACAACTCATAATAAAATCTTCTCAATGAAAGAACTTTCTAGAAAGTTATTTAAACAATATTTATTGATGAACGAATTTATTATATTAAACAAATTGTACTAAATGTTAGAAGACTGGACAAGGAATAAATAATTTCGAAAATTAAAAATTAAAATAAAATAATTTGAAAGCAAAGCTTTTAGATTTAATAATTTTGAATATCGCAAAGTAAAAATTAGACAGTAAAAAAACGACAGTAAAAATACTGCTTTTAAAATGAAAATTCTGCTTCTCAAAATTCTGCACGTCAACAAAAACGAAAGAAATTTTGCTTATTTTAAAGCAAACGGAAAACAAAAATAATACAAAACCATCCATTAGGTAAACTTAAGTTTGAAAAAAAAATTACAGAATAAAACAAGCAAAAACCAAATAGAACAATGCGCCTAAGAACCTAAGATAGCCAATGTGATTTAAAGAAGCCATTCCCGATGTGATGCGGTCGTACGGATGTTCACACCAATCGTCGTATCACATGCAGCGCTGCCGTTTTGAAAATCGAGATGGGATTGTTTTAAAGGTTTAGAGGGGAGTATCTTATGTTCATAGGGAGTACGCAAAAAAAAAAACTGACGAAAAAAAAGAGATTATACTTATTAACAATATAATTTTATTAAAATATTTTATAAATTTGTACTTTAAGTCCTTGTATCACCTAACGGTGAAATAAAAGAACACCCAGATTAATTAATTGTATAAGAACAACAAATAAAGTTTTAATAACTAAAACAAACTTCAGCAAAGAAAAATAACATCAATTAAATAAGGAACTTACATAACACACATTCAATGTGAAAAAAACAGATTGTATTGTTACGCAATCGGCAGTGCATATCAGACTTTTTTATATTACTTGCAATTATTACACAAAAGCTCTTTTGAGGGTACCCCTTGCGATGCATGTTCATTTTGTAATAGAGATTTTACCATTAAAATTGAATTTACTGTGCTAATGTTGTGCCATTTTGTGTTTTTATTAAATGCAACTGTAAACAAATGCGTTCAGCATTGACACTGCTGTGAGGTAAACAAACTAGAGAACCAATAAATGTTTTCAATGCGCCAAACATTGACTCACCAAGGGCATTATTAGATGCCAACACATTTTGCCAGAACTCTTCCAAACTGCAATTTCGATTGAAGGATTCATTATTGTTCAAAAACCTCAATTCTTCATCTAGTTCCTCAATATTATCACCCGTTACAAGATGTGGAAATATTTTTATAAGAAGAACTAGAGAAGGACTTTTTGCTTTTTGGTCAAAAATGTTAAGCGCTTTTAACACTTCATCATCGAAACTTATTCTCGAGCGTATTTCCTTACAGAGAATTACAAAGTATTCACGACAGTTGTCAAGAATACCCTTAATGTCATCTGGTGAAAACTGCTCTCCAGACAGCAAGAGATTCGCTTTAGCACCCATGTACGTTTCATCAAGGAAAATCGCATTATTTGGAAAGTCAAGATTATTGAGTGCTTCATCGTCAATAAATAAAATTTGTTAAAACCGTCTTATAGTACATTTTAACTGTAGGAAGGAGAACATGTTTTCAAGGCTCTTCAGATTGAAACTACAAATTCAACTTATTTATTATTTTTACGAGTATATGAAAGAAAATGAAAATAAATTTTGTTTTCTACAGACATATCCAAAAAAATCTGATAAGCCATGCTTCCAGTTTTGTCTAACTCACATGAAAAAATAATCAAAGAAAACAAGATTACGACACTTTTTTGTTCTTATTTTATTGACGTCATATGTGAAAACAAATCTGCAAATTGTTGTTGTTTGTTGTTTTGTGGATTAATGGATTTTTTCACATATGACGTCAATAAAATAAGAAAAACAAAGAAGTGTCGTAATCTTGTTTTCTTTGATTCATGGGTTGAACGCAATGGATTATATCCATTAATGAATGTTTGCAAAAGTTTTGGACATTTTCGAGTTGAGTACATTTCCAGTGAGGGGAGTACGGGAGTACGGTAAAGGCTAGGGGAGTACGAATACTCCCTTAGTACTCAATTCGACTGCCCTGATCATACGACGCTAGTACCCATACACGTTGCTACTGAGTCCGGCGGACCTTGCGTTGGTGAATCTACCAAAAATTATCTCATTCACCTAAACAATTCTTAAATATGAGATATTTTTAATAATATTAATTTACTTTTTCTATACACTGACTGCCACAAAATAAAAATTAATTCACAACACAACAATTGGGAAACTTCAAAACAAATATTGTAGTGTGTGTAAGAATCTGTGTACAAATCCGTTTTGAATCCGTCTCCAAAAAGAGATTCAATACGGATCTGTTTTTCCAGGTTTTAATTTGAAACGAATCTTATTTTCAGAAAAAATTGATGGTGGATCGACGGCAGATCGATGTTTTTATTGAAACGAAATCCACATTACTGAATAATTACCTTAAGAAGTTGACCGACAAAAAAAAGCGTGCGCGCTTTTTAACATTTTCCAAACCTTTGTTTTCTTTATTATTTGCAGAATTTGAATGAGCAGAATTTAAAAAAAGCAGAATTTTGATAGCAGAATTGTAAAAGTAGAATTTTGTTAAAAGAATTTTGACTCTGGCAGAATTTTGATCCCAACCCTGGAAAAAATTAACAATAATGAAAATTTAAGATTAGATTGACAAATTAGAGCAATAAATTAGTCGCCATATGCTTAACATGAATCTGATTGTTGATATGTTGTGTAATAAATTTGGTTTAAAGAGAGTACAGAGAATTTACTAGTTATTTTCTCAAAACAGTAAACTGATTTTATTATTAAATTGGGAGTAGCTCATGTTTACACATTTAAATGCATCTAATTGTGTGAATTTTCTGGAAAAATCAATTTGATTATCTAATTAAGTTCCCAAGTAATAAATAGCCGCTATAATTGGATAATTAACGTGAATACTGAATCATGTTGACTTTGCAAGTTTTCATAATAATAAAGTCCTTTAAAGAAAAACAAAGTAAAATAATTAGTTGATTATTTCAAAGATAATGTTATAAATTAAAGCACGTAACAATTGTTATGTGTCATTGTGACTTAATTTTTTTTTATAAATATTAACATATTTACAATTAACCAATATTGTGAAGAATAATAAAAATAATTAAAATTAATTTTTTTTTCATTAATTTAAAGTGAACAAATATTTATCGTCAGTTTTAAAATGATTGTGAATTCTCATAGAAATTATAATCAAGCTACTTCAAGAGCTATTTACTAGACACTCAAAGTGTTGTTGCAAATACAAGTATGGTAAATGCACTTAATTTATGTGTTTTGATCGTAATTTGATATTGATAAACTCTTAAGTTTTCTTCCTATGGCGCTAGGAATGACAGTTTGATACGTTTTAAGTTTAAGTTAGAAGCAATGTTGTTAACGAGAGTCGTTAACGTTAACAAGAATCGTCATAGATATTCACCAATAAAAGTACCAAGAACTGTGCTGTAGCGAAAAGAAAAATTTCATGCATTACGTAAGCGAAAGGTTGCATTCTGTTTTTCGTTCGATGAAGAATAGTTTGAAAAGTCTCCACTAAATTTTCTCAGATGATTAATTGCAGGTTTAAAATAAAGCTAAAGTTCTTAGTGCTTGTTTCTATAATTTCAGCTCGACTTTTGTGATTTTTATTTCGTATTTTTGTTAAATTCTCCATAAATATTATTTTAAATAGTATTTTCGCAAGCATTTGGCTGTCCGAAGGTAGATTTTGCTTCAGATCAGCAGCTGAATATGCTTAAGATTACTTTACTTCACTTTAAATTCTATATTCAGGGTGTTTTTTTTTCCAATGCCGAGAAAATGGTGTTTTTGAATTAACAAGGTGCATGTTTAATAAAACTAATTCAGCAAGCTTAATTTTCGGGATTTACCTCTTATTCCGGAGAATTACCGGTCCGAATTGCCTCTTTGTTATTGATAGTTTGTACAAAAATGTTTGGAAATGGTGTCGCTAATTTCTTAGCTGTTTTTTTTTCATCCAATTCCTATTGGACTTACAAAAAAAATATAATCTAAATAAATACTTCGTATACTTATCAATCTTATTCATATTACTGGCAGAAAATAAATCTGAAGCATTATTGATTCAAGATAGCCATTTGTCCTCAAAAATTGGCGGATCATAAATAAACGCAAATTCGATTCTGTGTATATTGTTGTGAATGTCCGGAAGCCAAAACTAAGCCCCTTGTCAAAAATATCTCCTAAATCAGGCAGTTGCTTTTAATAACTCCGTATCAGATTTCCTTCCACTGAGTCTAGGTGTTCCACAAGGCTCGATACTTGGTCCGCTATTCTTCTCAATGTACATAAATGACCTACCTAAATGTCTAACAGGTTCCTCGGTTGATATGTATGCTGACGATGTACAGGTTCGGAAAAGTTTTCCCTTGGGCCTTGTGCAAAATGGCGCTCACGAAGTAAATGAAGATCTGTTTAGGATATCATGCTGGTCTCATGCAAATGACCTCTGTTTAAATCCCTCCAAGTCAAAATGTTTGGTGATTTCCAGGAAAGCGGTCGATACTTAATACTTTCCAAAATTGTATCTTAATAATAATAGTATTGAATTTGTGGACTCTGCGAAAAATCTTGGTATAACATTCAACAAAACCCTTACCTGGAATAATCATATCAGATTGACACTAGGTAGGATTTATGGAGGCCTTCGCATGATATGGGCAACGCAAAAAATCACACCCTTGAAAACAAGAATAATTCTTGCTAAAACGCTACTTATTCCAATTATGCTGTTTGGGTGTGAAATTTTTAGCAACTGCGACTATGAGCACAGCGAAAATTAAACGTGGTCTATAACAGTATCGTGCGGTATATCCTTGGACTGAAAAAAATATGAACACGTTTCCTCTTTTTCCAAATCAATCTATGGTACCAGCCTTGAAGATATTTTCAAACTAAAAACATTCACCCTACTTCATAATGTGCTTCAAATGCGTCAACCTACCAATCTTTATAACAGGATCTGTCTTACGCGTTCAGCTAGAACTCCGGATATTGTACCAATTCGCTACACCTTTTTGGTCTCTGAATGACAATTTTTTATTTATTCTATTCGGCTTTGGAATTCCCTTCCCCTAGCAATAAAATTAATAAGTTGCAGAAAACTGTTCAAGGCTAAACTGAAAATATTCCTAGAAAACCCTCGACGATGATGATGATTTTTTTTCTTTTTTTCACCTTTAGTATCCACCCATACTTATATTTATCCCTTTCCTTTATTATATGTATATGTACCTAGTATTTTGCTATTATTTTTCAGATAATTTTGATTGGCAAAAATATTTTAAATTATTTGAATAAGTGATTAAATTTATTTGTATCTGTATTTCTTTTGAATTTGAAAAAAATATGTAACAATTACATTAATATTATATTATTGAAATTTCTTTGAAGCTTGCACTATTAAATAAGATATTGTATCTTACTGTGTAAGTTATTATAATAAAGATTTGAATTTGAGAAAATCTGAAAAAAAATCACGACAATAATTCCTTGAAAGTAGCAATTAGATTTAAATGTGAATATTAAATTCTGGTAGGTGAGGGAAGCTGTTCCATGAAAACGTCATAATGTGTGTAATTTGTCGAGCCAAAGGAAGTTCTCTCGACAGCAGAGGAAATAGAAATCCGCGGCCGATTAGATGCAATTAAAAAAGTTCATAGTTTAACACAATCGAAAATCTTAAAATAATTGATTGCTGAAATAAATAACAATGGTCCTAGATGGCTGCCTTCTGGTACTCCACGATTGAATGAATATAAGGGGATGATCTTAAAAGCATCACATGAAGCGTTTTAGGTGATTGGCTCGATTGGTTTTCTTAAATCTTTCTTTTTTAGCCCCAAAAATAACGGTACTTTTCGATAAATTCTTGGTGCAAAAATGGTAAATCCCATTTATCACGAAAATGGGCTTAACAATTGTAGGTATAGTCTACATTATAGTCAATATAATTTTTTGTTTGAAATGTTATTAACATAACCTGCCATATAACCGTTTTTTTTTTCAATTTACGACTAATAAACGGCTTAACGGATTTCAATATAAACTCTAATAGGAGGTCCTTCAAATTCTAAATGATAACGCATACACAAATTTGCAAAAACATATTTTTTGGAGATTTTTTGAAAAAAATTAAGATTAGATTAAGCCGATTTAATTTTTTGTTTTTAAGTTTATATTATTAAATATTTAAGATTCTCATACTAATGTTCTACATATAAAAAGTTAAGTAAAAAACTACTTTAAAAATATATTTAAATTTTTAATAGAAACCTTTTGCATACGATGTGATCAAGAGCAAGTTCGGGCGATCCAGTCGTGTATTTTATTTTAGTTGTTTTTTAATTTTAAACTAATGTTTTTTCAAAGTCTTACATTCCTAATTATGTATTATTTTTGTTTTCACTCCTTTTCGCAAAGAAGAGCTCCATATAATTGATGGCCAATAGGAAATAGTGCATTCAATTTACTTCAATTCTTAGGAAGTGAAAGGATACCACACCCCCTGAATGGAAAACTTCAAATCTTCGATTTATTCGTTTGCTTGAATCACAAAACCTACCGTTGTGTAAAATTACAAAATTCTACGATATCGGGAAGTGATCCACAGTTTTGATGATCTGTCAGCAAATGAGTCAGTTCAGGTTTTTTGTGATTTTTGTAGGCCCTATATCACAGGAACCACTTACGCTAAGATTTGGTGAGGCACCTCTGCTTGAGCAGCTCAGTAAATATTCGGAATTTGGAGTTTCTCACTTCATTAGTACTGAAGATAGAGAAGGTCTGGTTGTAGTGCCTAGGGCGGACAACGAGACCGAGACTAGTCATCTCGATCTCCGAGACGAGACTACTTTAAAAGCACCCGAGACAAGCCGAGATATTGCCGTATTTTGGGTACCGAAATTCGCCGAGAGTCTCGTTGGCCTCGGTGGTTTGGTTTCGGTTTTCTGTAGAAGAAATATTTTTTTATTTAATTATTTTTTAGTACTAATATTCAATTTTTATAATATTCACAGGTTTTGTCTTACATGAATATATCAACCCACATGTATATACATAGTTACACTCAGTTCAGCGCACTTAAAAAAATACAGAGAAGAATACCTTTATTTTAATCGGTTAATCCAATATTGAGAAAGTCGAAAATATGAAAGGTGGTTCTGTGGGAATTACCGTTAATAAGTAAGCAAAAAAATATTTTTATACTTAGAAGTTAACTGAACTAATTTAACACGCATAAAAATTCTTTTAGCCGTTTTCGAGAAATAATTTTTAACGGTTTTTTAACATTAGTATAGGAGGTACCGTTTTTTTATTTTAGAAAAATAAATTTTTTTTTACCTATTCAAGATAATGTCAAAAAACACCAAATTCGAAGTTTCGAAAAATCTATTGAGTCGTTCTCGGAATTTTGAGTTTTCAAAAAAAAATTTTTTTGAAAGATTTTGGTATACAATAGTATTTAAACTTTCTAGGATCTTCAGCGTAAACAATTTCAAGAAAATCAAATTAACCGTTTCCGATAAAATCAACCAAAAAAATGGTTTTACTAGAGTTATGGGGTCAATTCCCCTATAATCGAACACTTAGTGGCTTACAGAAAAGTAATACTCAACTGTGAGAAAACCGTTCAACGTAATTATATGATGTAAAGTTAATTACTTGCTGAGACTCAAAATTTTTTATTATATCTATATATTTTTTTATTTACTTTAACGGATTTTTTATAAAAAAATAAAAACTGCAAAAAAGGCAAATTCCCCAGTAATCGAACACTTATTTTGAAGGCGAACTTAAAGTTTCCTCAGTTCGAACAGAAGATTTTTAGAATAAACTTAAAAAAATAATATTAAAAAGCATTTGTTGAATTCTTATTCAGTTTAAATAAACAAATGTATTAAATTATTTTGTTTTTATTCAATTTTATTGAAAACAGGAACAAAAGTATTAAAAAACCTTAAAAACAAACATTAATAGCAATATTCTTAAGCAAAGTAATTTTTGGCATTCTTTTAAATGTAATGTATTGTTAAAAGTATAAAATGGATATATGCAAGCTATCTTGCTATAGCTTGCATCAGCTAAGATTGTACAAAATGGCTATATCTACAAAACTACCTACTGATGCACGCGCTTTAGCTTGCATAAGATGTTTACATACAAGCTATAGCTTATATAAGATGGTTATATACAAGCTACCAACAAATGCACGGGCTTTAACTTTTCTGGTTGTTAATTCGCTAAAGGAAATTATCCTATTTCTGTATTTCGTGTGATTTCTGTTTTTTTGTCGATTTTGTGCCCAAAAACATTTTTTTAACAATAAAGTTAAAACGATTTGAATATTAAGATCAAATACTTACAACTTTGGAAGGACTGTAAAGGGCATTTTAAAAGTAGTTTTGAAGTTATATCAACAAAATATTTATCTTGCAAGAGGAATCCATATGCAAGCTATATACAAGCCACAGCCTGCGACATTTCAAAATCGGACCTACTGCAAGCTAAATTTTTAGTAGCGAAATACCCACCCGTTTAAGCATATCTGAAATTGTCCATTTTTAATCCTATCTTGAATCTCCAAACATGGTACTAGAGAGGTTTTACTTATGTTTGATATTTTCGTTTCGTTGTGTCTAAAAGAAGTTTCAGTTTTCTAATTTAAGGCAAGAAACGATAAAATATTAAAACTGTTCGGACAAAAGAAACTTACAATACATTATGGTTTCCTTGATTCGAACACTAGCGTTCGAATAGGAAATTGGTACAAATTTGCTTTCCTATGTTCGAACAGTAAAAATATAAAACAATTATTAACTTTTTAGATAAGACTTTTATTAGATTGAATAATAATAGATTTAAACTAAAGAAAAACCTTTAAAAGATTTGTATTTACCTCAATTTGCACACAATACACACAGTTTCCCACAACACTCGCAATAGTTTTTTTTTCTACAAAACCCGTAAAATACCGGACTCACTGAAGTCCCAACACAAACAACCATTTTTATAAATGTTGACATTTAATTGTTCTAGTTAAATATGTTGCCATGTTAAGGGTAGTATCACATTTGGCATTTCGCATTTACATAAATTGAAAATCTGTGAAATTACACAGCTTAAACAGATTTTTCCAAGAAGTGTTCGACTACTGGGAGTGTTCGAATTTAGTGGACTCTACCCTACCAAAAATAACAATTATTTTCAAAAAAAAAAATTTCAAAAAGTACACTTTCCCTTCATTAATTAACTGATTTTTTTTTATAAAAATCGTTGGAGCCGTTTTTGAGAAAAATAAAACTTTTATTTTAGCCAAAAAAAATGTATGGGAGCTACTGTTATGTGTCGCCTTAAAAAAAATGAAAATAACGTGTGGGCATTACCTAAAAACCAATAAGTACCAACTTTGAAGCAAATCTATCCAACCGCTTAGGCTGTAGACTCGAGGACAGACAGACAGACTGACAGGCGGAATTGGTGACCCACTTTTTTTGCTCGTAACGTCATGTTGGATTGTTAGAACCAATTTTTTTTTACGAATACATAACTTGCCTTACGCAAGTAAAAACATAATATGAACAAGATCTTAAAAACAAATTACCTACCTAGTTTTTTCCGACTACATGTACATATTTCTACTTAAAATTATTCAATTGTTTCAAATATGTATAAAATACAAACCCTTCACTCTTTCTAAATTGAAGAAAACCACTCAATTACAACCCCTATCACACGATTTTGCGAGTATAATTTCACTCAACTGAGATCCCTACCTACTTCACCACAATCTCACCGCAAAGTTAACAGCACGGCTTATTAAAAAAAGAACCTCTGTTGAAGAACTTGATAACTAAGAGAATTCAAAAACAATAGAAAAGATGAAAACACTTCAAATAATAACCAAAGGATTGAAAGTATATCTCTCTCTCTCCTTGTCTTTCTCTCAATATTTTATAATAGAGCGAGTGTTAATTGAATAAATTTTCGCTAAAGCTTTTTGTTTCTGATTTGCGATGAAGGCTTTCTGTCCAATTAAGACGCCGCGCCGCGACAATTAATCATATCTCCAGCGTAATACTGCTGAATGTCAACCAGAGCCAGCCATAGAGCGTAGATCGAGTCGTGAAAAGCCGTCAGTTTAACATCAACTGAACTTAACTTACGCGCCTTTAATTTCATTCCATTCCGAACGAACGCTAATATCGCAAAAAAAAAATGTAAAAACAACTCGAAATTACCGTGACAAATACATAAATACACTCCAACAGCAACAACTATCGAAAAGCTTTTTTGTTGACAGCGCCAGCGACAATATACAAAATACAAGTTGCCATTCTGCCTCGACGATCGAGATTTCAGAATAAATTCAGTTTCGATCTTGTTCTCGGTTACTTCAACGACTAAGGAAGCAAAAACAACAACTACAAAAAAAAAAAAATAACGAAACAAAATTCGCAACCCCAAACAAGTTACCTACTTCGGACGAGATTTTCCGCAGACCTGTTAATTTTACAGTTTGCTTCGGTTAAAAGATACAAAAGCTCTCCACACATTAGGTATCTACCTAAATCAGTGCACAATCTTGTTTTTTTTTGGAATTATTGTCTACCCCCGACGATATCGCGATTGCGTCGTGTCGTGCGTCGTTTTCGTTTGTGTCGTAGTCGGCCCATCTTTATCGTTTTTTTTTTTTATGACAGAAGTAGGTATAGTGATAAAACCACTTTAAGCCTCAAACACTGTTACGGAAGAGATAAAGTGAATAACCGTATGTATAAAATATCAGCTATTTGCATCTTTTCCGTTGATATTATTGTCGTTCTCAACGTTCGCGGGCGGCCGTGAAAATCTCCAAAACGAAACGTCTGGTGTTTCGGTGTGTGGAAAATTTCCTTGCTATCTACCGTGCGTCGGCGTCGCGTCGGTCGTGTCGTTACGTTTTGATAAGCAAATCTCTTATCGTGATCGGTCCAGTTTTCATATTAATTTAAATTGTTTATTTGCGCTAGAAGGAGCATCTCTATTAATACTCGTACCTTTAAACAGGAATTTTAATTTATTATTGTCATTAATACCTACATTGTAATCAGTTGGCTATAATAATAGGCATGTGCTGCTGTTGAAATTGAAGTGTAAATTAAATACATATTATTACAATCCGCATTATGGAACCAACGTGATTCAAAAAATTGACAACTTGAGTTCGCAACAGAACACAACAAAAAAAGTGTGTATGTGATTTGAAGCGGTGTTTGTTATCTGTTTAAAAGACAATAAACGTGGAGGATCAAGGATCTTGTTTGTTTGCAAATATAATTAAATTCGTTCGCAAATTTAATCTTCAAGAAGTCAAGGGCTTGCAAATTAAAAGAGATTACCTTGTAACTTCAGATACATATTTGTATCTTTTCTCTGTTTTCTTTATATTTCAAAAAAAAAAAAATATATATATATATAGGTACCTGTGTAGGTCCCACAAGATTGAAGTGTTTATTATATTCTTCGGATTGATCAGCACTGTTAACTGTTATTTTTTTTTATATCTAAATTAGTTATTAGCTGGTTAAAGTTATCATCCAGACGGATCTTTTTGTGTTTGAATTTATCTTTTCTTTTTTGTTCTCGATGGGTTTGTAAATAAATACTAAATCCATAGACATAAAGCGTGTGGAATATTTACAACATTCTATGTAGGTAGTTACATTGTACATACGTAGTAGATATATAGTATAGATACATAGGTAGGTAATCTCCTCACCTATATGAGCTTTGCGAGTTTAACGATGGGGGTCAATTCCCGATCTGTGAAGATGTGAAGTGATAAATTTTATCACGCTTTTACGTCTAATTCGATTCTCGATTCGTGAAAAAGTGAAGTTAAACGCCAAACATTTTTCATATGATAATTTTTTTATCACAGTCAATTGTTTTGTGAAGAAAATGTGTCTAATCGAATATTAAGAAGAAAAACAGGATTTGGCACATTACAAGTAAGCAACAATTATATTTATACACAAATTTATTTTGTTTATAAGTTATATTTGTGTTTATTCGAGTAAATAACGAAATTGTTAAATCAACAGATTGACCACAGCCGACGCGACGGTGCTCATTCCCGCGACAGATCGTTGGAAACTACCCATTACAAACAAATGCAGAGCACTTTACCATATTTAAATGGCTTTGAAGCGCACGTATAATCTGAGCGTTTTTCAAGAATGCTCTCAATTCACGTATTAAATCAACATAAATATTTTGGGAATCTATAAAGTTTAATAAAGTGCTCCTAGTTGTAACTTCGAATAGATTCTGCCCATCTCGAAGGGAAAGCCTCAATATCCTCACATGAAAAAATAATAAATCTAACTCAAAACAGAGATACTATTTAATATAATATAAAGCCCACAATTGTTCAGTACGACGTCTTTTATTAATTTATTAAACGAATTATTATTCCGGACATTATTCTTAAGCAAATTTAGAAACTGAAATGAAATATTTACATTTCCCAACAAGAAATCTAATCAGAAATGACAGAATTTATCATTTAGTACTTTTTAGTACAAACTTTATCACAATGAGTTCTAGAATCGCATTAGGCGTGTGCGTGAAGTTGGAAAATGATAAACCTCTGTGAAAACTGAAATGATATTTTTTTTATCACTTCATAATTTCACTGATCGGGAATTGACCCCCTCTGGTCTATACAATGGACGATGATATTTTCGTTGTGATATTGTAAATATTAATAATGGGTTATCCATTTTGCGGCTTCAAAAGTAAACGTATAAAACACATAAAATATTTTTTCATGATATTTCTTTTTTATTATAAAGTTTGAACGTTGACATTATGTGTAAAACACTACATCATTTAAATGACCACCACGCGAATTGTTGCAAGCATCGATTCTTTTGAGGTAATTTTCGACCGCTTTTTGACAAATATTGGGCGGTATCTCAGCCATAACTTGACGAATGTTGGTTTTCAAGTGCTCAAGAGTTAAAAGTTTATCTGCATAAACACGGTCTTTCGCGTAGCCTCACAAAAAAAGTCCAGCCGTGTCAAATCGCTTGATCTTGGTGGTCAGTTGATATCGCCACGACGAGAAATTACGCGGCCAGGAAATGTCTTGCAATAAAGCCATATTCGCTCGAGTTGTGTGGCATGTGGCACCGTCTTGTTGAAACCACATATTCTCCAAGTGCTATTCTTCAATAGGAGGCCAAGAAAGTCAGTTATCATATGACCATAACGCTCCGAATTGACGGTGACAGTCGTTTCATCGTCGTTTTCGAAGAAGTAAGGTCCAATCACACCTCCGGACCAAAGAGCGCCCCAAACAGTGACTTTTTGTGGATGTAATAGCCTCTCTTCAATTACTTGAGGATTCTCAGAATCCCAAATACGACAATTTTGTTTATTAACATACGCACCTTGTGAGAAATGTGCTTCGTCGATGAAGATAATTTTGTTCGAAAAATTGCCGTCCACCGCTTGTTGTTCAAGCACCCATTCGACGTATCTACAGCTTCAGTTGTTGTGTGAGCTGGACTTTATATGGATGTACGTGTAGCTCCAAATTCAAAATACGCCATAATGTGCCGTAAGACAGTCCTGATTCCTGAGAACGACGAGGAATCGACACATTCGGGTCTTCGGCAACACTTTCACTTACAGCAGCTATATTTTCAGTGGTACGAGCGAAACGATGATGCACAGGCCTTACAATATCTGTAACCAATCCAGTCTCTTCAAATTTCTTCACAATTTTGCCAATTGCTGGCGTAGTTGGACGATTATGTAAACCATCACCTCTTAAAGCACGATATGTGGCTGTGGCAGAATCACAATTTTTGTAATAGGTTTTAACAATTTTTATGCGTTTGGCGATAGTTAAGCGATCCATTTTCGTAAATGTCAGGCTTTGAACTGAAAAAAAATGGTTTAACAACTTAGTTTGACAGATGTCGAATTCCAGCCCTATACTTTTGAAACCGCAAAATGGATAACCCTTTTTTTTCTTTTGAATTTTTAACAATGTGCTTTTAAATTGCGGATTTGTTTTAATTAGAACTAAAAGACGGCGCGTGTGATGTTTGTCTAAAGATTTTGGCATTTTATGATTCACAGTCTATAACTACTTATTTCCTACTTAAAACAAAAAACGTCCAATATGTACCTACCTACCTATCTAATTTAAGTAGGGATGTATGAATACCTATAAAGATTAAAATTTGTAGTTAGGCACATTATCGATAAACGATAAATATTGTTGTTTTACGTCACAAGATGTGTTATTATTAAAAACGGGTTATACCTACCTACTCGTAAAAATGATAAGGAATTTTGATCATGAGTTTCTTATAGTAGGTAGGTATGGGAAGATAGGTAGCAAAATTGTGTTCTATAGGCATAGGTATAAATACCTGTTGTGCGTTGTCATCTACATCTTCGCATTCCTAAATCTTTTCTAAAAGCCGTTGGTATAGATAAATTGTTAATAACGTTTCATAGACGCATACCTATGCAGAAGACGCTCGATATAGTGAAGTAATAAAAACCAGGCATGTTCAGTATTTCGAGATTGTTCGCTAAATTCAAGAACAACTACAAACATTGAGTAATGTCAAGTACACAAAACTTTTTTATTATTTTAAGTATAAATAAGCTATTTCACAAACATTAAACAAAATATATAGGCAGAGTGAGGCTTGGCAAAAAGCATATGTATTAAATTTTTTTGAAGAAATTTCATCTATAAAACAAAAAAGGGAGCATTTCATACCACATGAATAAAAAATAAATAAAAAAGGTTTTACAACTCATAAAACCAACAACAAACAAATCCATAGAAATTAATATTAACTATCGGGTACCAATATGCCGCCTATCAATTAACTGACATGAACGCATTTGAAGAGTATATGGTTAAAACGACATGAAACTAAACGGCAAAAACCTATCGACAAGCTGTAGATGCATTGTAGAGCAAAATTCCGAGAAAAAAAAATCAATTTCCACTATATCGATATTTTTCTTGTTCACTATTTAAAGTCCCCTTATAAAATTTTGTGTGTTCACTATATTGGATAATTCACTCGAACGAGATTCACTATATCGAGCGTCGACTGTATTTACTCAATATCCAATAGGAGTGTTTTATTGGGAAATCTATTGTATAGCATTTTTTATACAACACCGATAATAGATATACGGTTGATAAAAAACTAAAGTAGAATGTTTCTGTGCATTGATGGTTAACGCTTATTCGAACTTCAAATTTGATTGCTCGTAGAATTTATATTTGGTTTGAATCTCGATGGATGTGTTCACGGAGTAGTTATTATTAGATACTAATTCCCATTCAGTCGATGTTTTTGGTTGTTTTTTTCTCAGTTCGCTATTTCGATTTATGAAAGCTGTTCCTCTAAAATGTTTCTCACTTTTGCTATTAAAAACTATAAGTGAAATTGTTAACAATCTGCTCAATTATTTTCTAGAGCATGTCGAAAATTCTACCTTTATCGACAATTTTGTATACCCCCGATACCGCAAACATCAATTGATCAATTTTAACAAATTTCGATTTCCATTTTTAAACAAAAAAAAAACAATCTATATATTATTCAATAGTGAAGGAATTTCGTTTTCTTTCATTCGTTTCATTGGCAAAATGGCAATATGTTAACTCTGTTCCTTATTTCCTTTATGTTACCTAAGTGAAGTCTGTTGAGTGAATATCTAATTGAAAGTACAAAAAGCAAAACATGATTTTTCCCTCGTATTAAAAAAATTCCGTGTAAAAGGGGACTTTGACCATAGCTTACGAACATTACCCATCCACTAATCATTTTCTTTCAATTTAAATTATTGCAAAACGAATGAAAGGGTGGTCCTAGAAACGGGATTATTTCGGTGGATTTTTTTTACTGGGAAGAATGTAATTGGCTATTTCACTAGAAGAACCAGTTGTTGAAACGTGGTTCAAATATCTGATACGTGGTCCAGCTATTTTGACTATCGATTTCTGAAGATTATCTTAGGTTCGAAGATGGTTCAAGGTTGAAGTATATGATATAAGCCAAATACATGCTTCCTAACCCTAGAAAGATAAACTTATTCTTTAGTACTGAAAAGATAAACATGCGCCTGCGAGGCGCACGATTAAGAAACGCTTTTTTTTACTAAAGTAAATATGTATACATATATTTTTTCAATGCCACAAGTCAAACAAGTTCCCTCAAACGTCTCGTTAAAGTAGGGATTTCCAATTTCAACTCATCTCATCCACGATGTAAATAGGTCACAGCTTAATTTCCCCAGAAATTGTATGGAATTCAATAGACTTTCTCAATTTAGCATTACCATTACTAAAAAAAACTGTGGTACCTACCGAACCGGAATGAATATCTCTCCCAAGTGTAGATCCAGGAGTGAGTTGGCTTAAATAATAAACGGTTTAAATACTAAACGCATATTGTTATTTCTCGAGCGCCTCTGAGACGCAATTTATCTTTCTAGGGTTAAACCAAAGTTAGCCCGCAAAAATCGGGAGTTAAATTTGCTCAACGGTGGATCAAATATTTGTGCAACTGGCCCTGAGAGACTCGACCTATAGTTATTTAGAAAAATACTAGAAAATTTTTAATAGTAATTATAATTTATAACAGATTTTTAATAGTTGTTTGGCATTAAAAATTTAAATTATGTACATCATTTGCCATAGTTGGGAAAGCGTAGGGGGTTTAGAAAAAATCAACCAACTTTTGGGAATCGAATGCCCATCTGCACGGTCAGATACAGAGAGCTTTTATAAGTATAACTGTTATAAATTAGTACGTCTTTAGAAACTTATATTAGAGAAATGTCAATTTACAACAGTTATGTCAGTTTTATAACATTTGTCCGCCCTTAAAATTGTCAAATATTCCAGTTGGGGGCTACTAAATCAAACAATTAACTTCCGGAAGTCAAATGCCCTTTCAATCCTACGGGGCCGTATATAAACTCTACTTTTGTGTCACATTGGTTGCATTTCCCGAGCCATGTTCATTAAAAATATTCTTATTGAAATTTTCTCAAAAAATTTTGAACTGATTCCGATAGATGTAATATTATTGGAAATTTATAATCAATGCAAAATATACTTCCCTGTAAGACCGGCGGGCATGATTTCAAATAAATGAATAATAAAAATTAGGGTTAATCACTGCTAACTTTCTGATCAAGTGTGTACCCTTCTCGATCGGGATGAGGTTGCTAGTCCTACTAATCGTCCACAAGGATGATTTCTTTGAAAAACTTGGACATTGATGCTTTCCCAAATACTTGTGCTCCTGGTGCGTAAGTGCATCACATTTACTTATTATGTGGCCCAGTGTTTCTTTTGGAGATTCCAGAATCTGCACGTAACACTGATAGATAGGCCTAGGGTATTTATATGACTTATAATTTCGCAGTGTCTAGTAAAGGGGACCGTTATTGATCTAAGGTTTTTCCTATTTAACTTGATGCAGGACTCAAATATTTTGAAGTTATAACTTCTTATGGGAGGGTTACGTAACGCGTAACGACGGCTGTCTGTCTGGCTTCCCTTTCTCTCACGCATACGGTGAACTTTTGAAAATAATAAAATAAACGAAGAACTTTTGAAGCTTTTCTGAAGTTAGACAATTTCAATATTAAATAGTTCAACTTAGATTAGTTAAAGTTATCACTTCTGTCGGGCATCCTGAGACGCACATGTTTTTTTTAGTAACATTTCTCAAGTAGGGGTTTTGCTGTCTTTTTTGGAGTATTTTCCAAATTTTTGATCGTTTGGTCTCCTCTTCATTATTTGATTCTTTTTTACTTGCGATATAGGTACTATATGGTAGAATCTACATTTTGCTCAAAAAATTTTGTTCATATTTTGTTATTAACGGTACATGTCATACAACCACTTTTTGTTTGGATTTTGTACTTACTCATAAAGGCTCAATGGATTTAGATCAACATTTTTTATATAGGAGGTCGTTCGACTTATTGAAAATACGGTGTGAAAAATTTCAAAAAATATTTTTTTTGGAAAATTCCATACATATTTTGAAAATGGATGGAAGATTTTTTTTTGAAATTCGGTTTTATCATTAAATATATAAAATAGTGATACTAAAAATTGTCGAAATCTTTTAATATACGAAATTTTGTATTTAAAAAAATTAGTTCAAAAGACATATTGAGCTGTTTCTACTAAAAAAAATTGAAAAATAAAATGCACGACTGGTATATTAACAGTCGTGCATTTTATTCTATTTCCCAACAGAGTTTTTGGTTAAACATTCTGCGTTTTCATTACTTTGAATACCTACATAGCCTAGTTTCCAATGGAGTGTTGTGTAACATTGTTATTCTTCCCAAGTTCAATTAGTCTGCTCACGCAATCTCATATCAATTTTAAGCTATAAAAAAAATATTTCAGGAACATTTTACACCTATTTCTGAAGATTAATTGATTGTTCAAATTTTTCAATTGCACTCAGGTAAAAAATGTCCATCCATTTTTACATAAAGTATCAATAATCTTTCCAGAATAATTGCATTCAATGAAATTCCGATTTAAGTTTATTTTTGAAATCTTAAATATCATTAAAACCAATTACTTTTTGAATTAAATACTTTTAAACAAATTGTATCACAGGCAGACATTTTTTTTTCAAATATGTATAGGTACTCTGAAAATTCATTTGAAAAAATAATTTTGCGGAATAAAATAACACTTGTTCTAATCTTCGAAGTAATTGCTTGGAAATGAGAAAAACGTAAACAAATATTTGAAAAATACAATAGATATGTATGCTCTATTGATAAAATCTATGGGTAAAAAACATACTACCAATAAATTTATATAGCAAAGATTCTAAAAAATTAGTTCCGTCGTATTTTATATCGATAGATTTCTGAGATGAGTAAGATATGTTGGAAATATACCTAGTTAAAAGAAATAACAATAAGTTAATTTGATCTGATTAAAAATTGTACAACTTGTTAGTGGTAGGTAACGATTTGTTTTTAAGATATAAAATTTTATTCGGTCTACAATGCGTACAAGCTTTTTCGACTAAAAAAAAAAAAACTCTAAATTTATAAAGTTATGTACTACATACCTACCGAAATTTTAATATCACATGCTGAAACCAGTCAATCATTCATCAGATATAGATAAACATTATTTAATTGGGTAGTGTTGTTTTTTTTTTTCAACGGATTCCATTTCACTGCCCTTATCGAAGCAATTAGGAAAATATTTTTTTTATACATATATCGATTCAGACAAAACGTCAAACCTAATCTTTTCTTTTTTTAATTCATTATATTAATTTATAGAATTGTAATTTTAATTAGATTTTGGTATTATACATGAAGTCTATTATGGCAAATGTAAACAGAACTAGTATTACAAGTATTTTTTTATAATTGGCCTTGTTTTAGTCTAGGTAGGTTGGTACATATATGTATATTCATTAAAAGTGCAACAAAGCTGTTATTTATTTAATAAAGAAAGTGAATTAAATTTCGTGTGAAAATAGGAAATGATGTGTTTGCTTATAACTAAAATTTACATTATTAAATAAATGTAAAGACAACAAAAAATTAAGTACCTATACATAATGTATATATACATACATATATATATTTTTTTCTTGTTTATTAATTAGGTATTGCATTTTTATATTGCGGTTAATATTGCGGTTAACTGTTTTGAATTAATGTACAAAATCATCTTAATGAATTGGATATTATACTCGTAGTAATTTCTGGAATCTAATGAATCGAAGATTTTTATACTATGTAGATGTAGGTATGCCATGGGTTTGAGGTCAATAAAACTACAACGATTGCAAATTGTGGTTTCAGACTGTTATATTTAAATCATTGTCGTAGTAAGAAATTATTAATTTTGTTGTATAATTTTTTTTCACGAATACGATAAATAAAGCGCCAAGAAATACGAAATTGTGTATAATTTAATGTTAAAAGCATTTTTTTACTATTGGTGGGAGGGGCAATTTTCTAAAAAAAAACAACATCACAATAAAAAAAAACTACATAATATCAAAAAACAGCAATACATTACATAGTAATAGTCTTATATATATATTTTTTTTTAATCCAGAAGTATCTTCTACCATATTTTTTTAAATCAAGAACCTAGTAACAATTCTTAGTTTTGAAAACTTATTTCAAACTAAAAACATGGACAAAAAATTGATTTGTTTGAATTGTATTTGTAAATTCTAGAACACTGGAAACTAGATAATTCCATATCTTCTAGTTTTCGAGGTTATTAAAACGACCAAACCTTCTTTAAAGTATCGAAACAGGGTTACCTTTGGGGTCTAGACTCCAGGACGCTACTTTTTTAAAATAGTCAAAAATTGACTCATTTTAAAAAATCAGTACTCTTTTTAATAATTTAAATAAATTTGTTAATACTAAATCTTCCTTAAAAACTAGTCTTCTGCCTTTATTAGGATTCTTCTCTGAATTCAGCCCTTTGTGAACTCATTCAAATCTTTGTCTACATTTTCTCATGTTTGTCATTCAACTTCATGTGTCTTGTCTCTGTACGAGTGCATCAATTCCTTTTTTTATAGCAGATTACTGTATACACAATTCAGATACCTACCTATAATCTACATTATTTGTTCAACCTTGCCAATCCATGTTTTCTACCCTAAATCTCTTAGAAGATGAGCAGCTAGACGTTTGGTTTCCTGGCTCAATTTTAGTTCAGAACTACAGCAAAATATTCCCAACAATTAATATTTTTACATTTTTATTTATTAACTTGACTTTGTTAATTTATTTTAGTATTATGAAGAGCACTGAATTGTTTATTTATTTGAGTAAATAAATAAATTATTATAATGGATTCCGTTTTTTAGCCAGGCCTCTGTTTTTGGACTCCTTCGAATATTTTTCAGGGGTAACCCTGTATCGAAACCTAAAAAGTTATTGTATGATTTAAAAATGGAATAATCGAAGAGACTTCGTTTTTTTCCTTCTCCAACTTTCTTATAAGAAAAAAATTGTATTGAAGTTTTAAATATTTAATAATATTAACTTAAAAACAAAAACTCCAAATCCAAAAAATATTTTTTTTTTCAAAAATCAAAAAAAAAAAAACACATTCCGAAAATTTTCGTATGCAGTATTCCTTTTAATTCGAAGGGCCTCCTATATAAAAATTTTGATTGATATCCGTAGAGCCACTTATGGGAAAGTCGAAAATAAAAAAAAAGATTGTATCCCAGGTATGTACCGTTAATAACAAAATATGTAAAAAAAAAAAAATAACCAAAATGTATATCCTTCCAAAGGTAGTGGACACAATCATTTTTATCAAAATCATTAGAGCCGTTTTCGAGATAATTAAGATGGTAGAAAAATTTGTTTGGCAAGTACCATTATTTTTAGGGCTAAGAAAACGATTCAAAAATTTATTTGAGACAATCACCTAAAAGTATCAAGTTCGAATAAAATCGCTTCAGTCGGTTAGTACTTCGTTCTACAGACAGGTGGAATTGCGGGACCCACTGTTTTGGTGTTCTCTATCATCGTATTGTCAAGTTTGATTAAAATCTCGAGTTCGATTTTTTTCCAAATGCAAAACTTGCCCTAGAGTACCTAAATTCGCAATTAAAAATCTTAATCCGTTAAATTCGGGCGAACGCTGTAGCCAGTTAAAATCAGAAAAACGGTATATTATCCGAGCAACAAAAATTTGCCTTAAGAGAGCCATAGTTTACGTTATGTAGATGGGCTGACAATTGAAATGAGCGGCATCCTCGTGTTCGTCTTCGTCATTGTAACCTCTATATATGTCATCATTACTAAGACCCATTTACTTTTTACAGTAGTCCAGCAGATTGGGTCCGGTTATTATGGCTTATAAGAGTTCGAAGGGATTTCCTTCTTAAGTGTACGAAAGGTGTCGAGTGAGCTCCACATTTCATTGATCTTTAAAAGAATCTTCTTTCAAATATTGTGTTTAGTGACACATAGTGCGATTTTAATCGACAGGTCCATCTGGGTAGGGTCAAATGTTAAGCACTTCCTCGATAGCTCATCAACTATCTTGTGACCCAGGACTCAGCACGAATGGATCGCACGTACTTGCTCCTATGTTCGATCACAATATATGCAAAATATTCTTAATAGAATCGGCTAAATGTATTGTTAAAGTCGTTTTTCAGTTAAATTTTTATACATAAAAATTCTTAAATTTTTTCTAAGAAGAAATTGGTAGGAACATTTTAAATATTTAATATTATAAATTCAAAAACATAATTTCAGAAAAAAATCGTCCACCCCCTTTTGAATTTTCAATTTTTTTTTTTTAAATCCAAAAAAAAAACAATTTCTCGGAAATTTTGAAATGCAGTATTACTTAGAAGTTGAAGGAGCTCTTGTGTAAAAATTTTTATCGAACTCCGTTGAGCCGCTATGAGAAAGTCGACAATCAAAAGAAAAATGGATGTATGTCAGGTAACTGTAATAACAAAATATGTTAAAAACTTTTTCGGCCAAAATGTAGATCATACCCAAAGTAGAACACACACAAATTTTTATCAAAACCGGTAGAGCCGTTTTCGAGATAATTAAGATGGTAGAAATTTTTGTATGGCAAGTACCGTTATTCTTGGGTCTAAAACAACAATTCAAACATCTTTTTTTGACAATCACCTAAAACACTTAAATACCAAGTTTGAAGAAGAAAATAGCATCAGCCGTTTAGGCTGTAGAGAGTTGTACAGACAGACAGACAGACGGAATTGCGGGACCCACTTTTTTGGTGTTCTCTAACATCGTGATGTCAATTTTGATTAAAATTTCGAGTTCAATTTTTTTCCAAGTGCAAAACTTGCCCTATAGTACCCATATCGCACGTACAAATCAGTTCATTAATGCAGGGAAAGGGTACCTTTTGATAATTTTTTTTTGGAAAAAATTGTTATTTTTGGTACCTTTAGTATAACCATTTTTTTGTTGGTTTTCGATTTTCTGGGAAACGGTTAATTTTATTTTTTTTTAATTTTTTAATAGTTTTAGTTAAGCCAAAATTTTTCAAAAAAATTTATTTTGGAAATTTTTTTTTTTAGTGAAACCTCAGCATTTCGAAAACGACTCAATTTTTTTTCGAAACTTCGTATTTAGTGTTTTTTTGACATTATCTTGAATAGATAAGAATATTATTTTTCTAAAATAAAAAACATATGTGTCTTTAAAAATCACATGAATCTTATGTATGCATATTGTACATATACTTAGGTTTCATCTATATGTATTGTAGATACATTTTACTCTCCCAACTTATATGTGTTCCGGTAACTGCAGCCTTCGCAGCAACACTTTAACTCCTCCTGGAGCATAGGGCAGCAACAGATTCCCTCCATCTATCTCGGTTCACGGCATGGTGCCATAGCTGAGCCCACGAATGAAAGTTAAAGGACTGAGCTTCATTAAGTACAGTTGACCTCCATGTTGTTCTTGGTCTAATAACTCTCCTTACACCCTGAGGATTCCACCCGAAGGACAGCTTTGCTATGTTCTCGTTTGGTTTCCTCAGAATATGGCCAATCCATTGCCATTTTTGTTGTCTAATGTCAAGATCTACCCTTGTCTGGTGAGTCCAATCCCACAGTTCAACATTTCTTATGATTTGTGGTCATCGAATCTTGAGAATGTTCGAAGACAGCGATTGATAAAAGCTTGTAGCCTGCTCGCGATATCGGCGGAGCATTTCCAGGTTTCACAGGCGTACAGGAGGACGGATTTCACGTTGGACTCGAAGAGTTTTAGTTTTGTGCATAGCGTTATTATGCTGGAGTTCCACACTGGAGAAAGCAGTCCAAAAGCACTACGAACTTTGTTTATCCTGCTGACAACATCAGATTCCGTTCCACCATCAATTGATAAAATACTACCTAGGCAGTTGAACTGCAAAACCTTCTCAATAGTTTCCTGTCTCAGAATAATCTCCTGTTGAGAGTTGCGACCGGTCTGCAGCATTTTTGTCTTTTTGGCGTTTATATTTAAGCCAGCCATCTCGCCGTTCGCTTGCAGCAATTAGCACATTTGGTCCAATCCACCTACACTGTTTGACATGAAACATATATCGTCAGCATAGTCCAAATGACTAAGTTTTTTGAATGGACTCCATTGAATGCCATTTCTATCGTTTGTACCAACTGTGGCAGTCAGTACATCATCTATTGCCAATAAAAACAAAATTGGTGACAACACATCTCCTTGTCTTACTCCTTGACGCACCTCGAATGAATCGGAAAGCTGTCCATTGTGCAGCAAGCAGCACCTTGCATTATTGTAAGACTCCTAAATAATAGCGACTAGCTCCTCAGGGATACCTCTCATGATAAGTGATGCAGATGCATTCACGATTTACCCTGTCAAATGCCTTTTCAAAATCGACGAACATGAGATATAGAGGCGACTGGTACTCAGCTGATTGTTCAAGAATGATCCGCAGGGTGTTAATATGGTCGACACAAGATCGGCCACTGCGAAATCCAGCTTGATGTCTCTTGAGTGTTGACTCTATCCTTTCTCTTATCCGCTGGAGAACAATAGTTGCCATTAATTTTGAGAACACAGACAGGACGGTTATACCATGCCAATTATTGCAATTTCTAAGATCGCCTTTCTTTGGTATCTTAACAATTACACCATTCTTCCAGTCTTTGGGGTAAGTAACGTTCTCCCAAACATCCTGAATTAGTGGAAGCAAAATTGCTACCGTTGTTTCAGGATCAAACTCCTAACTTACATAATTAAAATCCATAACAAGATTTAAATATACATTTGTAGTAGGTAGGTAGGTACCTTAGTAATTATTCCTTGAATCATCCATTCGCACATTTCATTACACTAGGAATCACGGAAACCATACCTAAAT
The DNA here is from genome assembly GCA_910595825.1 of Philhelius pedissequus. NCBI lineage: Eukaryota > Metazoa > Arthropoda > Insecta > Diptera > Syrphidae > Philhelius > Philhelius pedissequus. The sequence goes on from OU343161.1 coordinate 91,542,431, forward strand.
AGGCTTTAAACCTGCATAGGATAACTTCACCTTACTAACTAAACATTGATGGTTAGCTAGTTTAAAATTGTTAACTACAAGAGCAAGTTCGTACGATCCAGTCGTGCATTTTATTTTATTGTGAATTGTCGTTAAAAGATTTTTTTTTTTTTTAATTTTAGACCTAAAGCTTATAAACAGATATTTTTAAGGGAAAAGTTGGTAGTTTTGACCAAACGAAAAAATAATACAAAGAAAAAATATTGCTTAAATACAATTTGACGATGAAAATTCAACTTTTGACAAAATATCTGACGACAATATTTGGAACGATAACTTAAAAATAAAATAAAAGTGTGTTTTTTTATTATTATCCCCGTATGTAATTGCCTATTCATAAAACTAGCCTCAAAATATACCTAAATATATTGTTGAACTGTTAAAAATATTTAATATATTTAATTAAATTGAAAAAAAAGAACCCAATTTTAATTAATAATTTTCGGAGAAATATTTCACTTTTTACTTTTCTATAATTCTATATGGTAATGGTTCCCTCTTCCAGTTTCCGTTATACTACATAAACAAAAAATAACAAGCCTTATTTCTAGAGCACTTTGGATATAGGCCGAGGGGCTCATTTATAAAAAAAAAACGAATTCTGCAGTTTTCCCAACAATATTTGTGACTCTTCTGTTATATTAATTTTTAGCAAACTGGAGCCTCTTTTGCGAACAGTCATGCCCAAGTGTCTATCATTTAAGTTTACAATCCTTTCGTTTAAACATACATTTACATTTTATTTTTTTCTTTAATTGCTTTGCACAATATCTAAAAGTTAATTTTAATTAGATAAAAAAATGTTTTTTTTTATGAAAAAAAAATCAAAAACTGCATTGCTGAATGTCATGTCAGGACGTTTGGAGATATGATAAAAAACTGAAAAAATCCTTTGCTTTAAAGTATGCGCACCTTTCCCCTATTTAGTCTTTTGCTATAAAGCTATAATTAAGGAATCACCTAATCATTTCAAAACAAGTTCCCAATACAAAATGTTGTACATAGGTGTTAACACGCAATTAAATGCTTCATGCTAACCAAATCATCTTTGGGGCAAATTCGTGCTGCCTGTCTAACGAGAGCTTATTCACATAAATCATCATGATCATACTGGCGTGGCGGTCTATATGGTCTTCATATATATTATATTTAGAACAATATACATTCTAGATTATTTGATAAAGGTATAACTAGGTGATCTTTAAATGATAAGAGTAGTCTTTGTTTTTGAGACTTTGCTCCCAATTTGCAAGTTCGCTATCTCAACTCTACGTAAAATCAAGTAGATTGCAGGTACGTACGAGTATTTAAGAATTTTCTTTGCAAAATTCGTTAGCAATAATTTTGCTTTCTCATTATCACCGTAATAATACTTTCATGATTCTGCAATTAAACCATAAAAACTTCTATTTTAAAAAAACGTAATATTCGCCGAAACAATATTCTCTTAAAACAAAGTTTAACTTTCGAGATAAAATTGGGTACATACTCTTTTTTTATGAGGGCAATATATGCTGTCGTTATCCCTCGAGTGGGCGCGTGGAATATTGAAACACGAAAAGGTATACAATTGTAGGTAGATCTTTTTTTATCCATAAAACTTTTTTTTTTTGAGTTTAAAGTATAACAGATACTTTTATTTAGAGTCGATTTTTCAATCTCCAGATAAATATTCAGTAAGTTACCGGATGAATAAACTTACTTGAATGTTAAACAATCGGATAACAACATTTAATTTTTTAATTAAAAAAAAAAACAATCTATAGAATAATTTAATTTGAACGTGACTTTTATTTCGAGTATCGAACTTTTCATAGAAATTAATTTTTGTTTAACGTTTATTTCAAACCAATAATTTTTCAAAGTGTTTTTGACATCGAAAATAGCTATTTATTTTATTCTTCAGATAACTCCTTATTCCGTTCTAAAATGAGCAGATAACTTTATTCCTAGATTTAGTTGTATCTGACTGTTGAAAAACTGATTTTTGCACTATCTGGAGAATATGTACTGACTGTTTAATTGACTATTGAAAAATTGGCCCTAAATATAATTCAATAGCTATAATAAATTGGCTGCAAAATCAGAGAATATTTGTCGCGTGGTCTACGCTTGTAGACCTACCAAGTTTATAACGACGAGCTCTATTTTCACAGACTGCAGTTTATGCACTTATCAGTTTGGACAATTAATTTTAGGAAACTAGTGAAAATTACACGTCATTTGAAAATCTTTCAAAAGTTCGAAACATTTTATAAAGAAAAGAAGAAGACATGAAAGATGAGTAACAATTTATTAAAATTATCCAGTACTAATTTTTAATAATTAATTCTTCTTTTGACGTTTTAATATCGTCATTGATATTGCTTGCCTACTAAAGTTTCTTTAAACAAGATTTGTATGTGAAAAAAATCAAAGTCAAGATTTTCATCAAACATAAACATTATGATTTTTTTTAGCCCCAAAAATAACGGTACCTGCCATACAATTTGTTCTACCATTTTAATTATCTCGAAAACGGCTCTAACGATTTTGATAGAAAACAATGTGTGCAATACGTATGTCTACATTTTGGTCATCATTTTTTTGAAAAATATTTCTTCGATTTTCGACTTCTCATAAACCGTTGGACGGATTTCTATCAAAATTTTTACGTAAGAGGTCCCTTAAATTAATAATAATATTGCATTCCAATAATGGATTTTTTTTTCAATATTTCAAAAACTGGTGGATCATTTTTTTTTTAATTTGGTTTTTATGTTTATATTATTGAATATTTAAAATTGTTATACCAATTTTTTTAGAAAACAATTAAAGAAACGTTGTATATACAAAATTATGTTAAAATCGACTTTAAAAATATAACGAGATTATTAATAAGAATCTTTCGTATACACTTCGTATCTAACGAATGATCGCACATAAGTGCAAGTACGTGCGATCCAGTTGTGCATTTTATTTAATCTAGTTTTCCTGGATAAGCGTCTTAGGTGATTTGCTCGATTCTTTAAATCTTTCTGTTAGCTCCAAAAAATGGCAACTACTATTCAATTTCTTGTACCAAAAATGGTAAATCTTCATTATAATTAAAACGGCTCTAACGATTTTAATTTTTAAAAAATTATTTTAGGTATATTTAAAATGTTTGTTCAAAAAAGAATTCTACATAAAATGTTATTAAGGGTACCTGACCGTTTTTTCGACTTTTTCATTAACGGTTCAACTGATTTCAATCAAAATTTTGGGACATGATGTGCCTTAAATTTAAAATAATAGGTACTGTTAATTTTGATATCAAATTCTAAAAATGGTGGACGCTTTCTTTTAATTATGTTTTTAAATTAAATATATTTATTACTTAAAATTGCCATACCAAATTTTTTGTAGAAAAAAATTAAAGAAATTTTGTATATAGAAAAAACAGCTTCAAAAATATGCAGTGCATTTTACTTAGTATATTTTTGAATCGTACGAAATAGCTTGAATAAAAAAAGCTACAATATTACTAGGCGAGATACAATGTTAATCAAATTACGTCAATAAAAAAAAGGTGAAAATGGAAAATGTTCCTAAAAACAAATACTGTCAAGTTTCGAACTTTGTTCTTAAAATTCCGTACTTGACAATAATGTTAAATCCTCTGCCCAGTCCAATTTATAAGCTCCTTCTGGTGATAGGTTGTGCACTATTAGATAGGGAAGAATGTAATCTTAATTGTTAAATTTTGTTCCCAGGAAATAGATAAGATATGTCTGAAGAGTTTAAGAAAACGAGTTAGCGGAACTTAGGAATGGGGTGCCTCACTACTACTTGCTTTTCTTCATCTTAGCACACTCTCTGCAAAATTCAGATGCGCTGCACATCATTCTGCTCATATTGGTTCCCATTGAGTTGGGACCAATTAAGATTCCAACCAAAATATTTAATTGTGACCGTTAAGAAAACTTTTAGTGATCTATATGTCAAAATAAGATGTTATGATGTTTGTAATCATGCTCGACACGTCGCGTCGCAAAAATAAAAACAGCATAACATCTTATTTTGACCTATAGCCTACTAAAAGTCTTCTTAACATTTACTTAAGTAAAAAAGTCAAGCAAATAACCAATTATTTTTAATTGAGACCTGCTTACGAATTTAGTATTATACATATTTTGTTTAGAGAGAAAAAATTTCTTGAAGCCCGGTATGTGTCGATTTCTGGCCATCTGTGATTCCCAACTTGGAGAAATCTTATTATTTTCTTTTTGAAATTACATAATTAGATAGGTATTGATAGTTTGGTTTGGCAACGATAAAGGGATGCATCCTGTATGCATCACGGTTCCTGGGTAACTGTGCTTGTTGCGCCCAGAAGTTTTAATAACTCGTTGTGACAACTGTTTACCGGCTTAGACTTTGTGATAGATTGGGAGTATCAATGAAATATCACTATAGCTATTGACTGCTTCACATGTGGCATAACTTTTTCAATCCTATAAAACTGCAAGAACTTTCGCTTACAAATAATACAGTACAGTAATTGCATTTTCCTGAGAAGTTACCTGGAACCTTTAGTAAATACCGACAAATGATTTCCGTTTGTGACTCGCTTTGCTGTCCAGAATTCCCTGATAGTAATATCTGTTACTGCTACTGGGTTGATATCAATATGCGCGTTATTGTTGAATCTGTTTTCGAATTCTATGTCAGTGAAGTTGATAGGTAACTGCTTTTTATGTACCAATTAAGCTGTTTTTCCTATTGATTCACTGTTTTAGTCGAAAAGCACTATTGAGCGTTATTTTTTTCGCAAATATCTTTTGGGGCTATCGGGAGGATCGCTACAATCAGTGTAGTTCTCATGGCGCTAGTTGCGCCATTATTCATGATAGTCTTTCAACATGGGTTTCAGATTTGTTGCTTTGCCCAAGACTGGCCACCAAATCAATCATGGGTATGCCAAAATCGTTCTAATTATAGCTACATCAAATTAATGGTTTTTTGGACCTCAGTTTTTTCTTAAACCTCTTGGTGGTATTGTAACAATTGAAAATTGAATTTTCTCAAAATGCTCACACTATATATACAAATATTGATAATAGTCATAGAACTACGGTCATTGCTAATTTTATGTGAACTCATACACGTCCTTGTCAGTGTCTCTGATCAATCACACACATATCAATCCATTTTGATTGAGCCTTCTATTTCGCTAACAGTTCTACAATCAAACTATAGGTACCAACAACTTTATATTTTTTTTCCAGTTAAAATATCCACAAGCTACACTCACGTCGTCGTCGCGTCGTCAATTCATCATCACCGCTTCACGTACTCTTTATTATTTCAATTCAATTGATTTGTTTGATAAGATAAGCCACAAAAGCCGTAAAATCAATTTTTTTTTACATTATCTATATTGTCCTAGGGATACCTACATTTTTTTTTATAAAAAACAAAAATATTTGCCTAGAATCAAATAATCGTTTGTTTATCTTATCCACGACGTTCAGTTTAAAAAAAATATGTCTTTATTTGTGTAGGTATTGAATGGACGAGTAGACAAAAATCCCATCACAATAAATGATTGATAGATTGATTATAAAATTACTGTCCCAGCGGAACATGTCGTCACAGAGAGAGATAAATGCCACATGTAACATTAAACAACCATTGTGATTGACATTTAATTTTTAAAATTTTCTTCCGTGTAAAATATTAATAAATCAACAATACATCATCATTGTAATATTCTGATAGCCGCATAGGTAGTTGTGGTTAAAATTTAAATTATTTTTCTAACAAAAATAAAAACAAAAAATAAATATTTATCATGAAATTGAAAGCAGCTCTCGGAGTAGTTTTGGAAAAACTAAATGTTGGAGATAATAATTTCATTAACAATACATCGCCTACAAATGACATCGTTTATATCAGAGGTAAGTTGAAATTAGTTTTTATTTGATATCACAATATCACAGCCTTTGTGATAAAAATTAAATTGAAAATATTGGCCTTCCTTAAAAAAGCAAAGAACATTTTTATTTTTTTATTTGATTTAATTTTAAATTGTGACATTAATTATTACAAGGATATTTATCTCCTCGTTACAAAAATGAATTAAATCAGATTTTATTTATCCGGTCAATACAATCTTGTTTTGCGTTCTCTTGATTTTTAACAACCACCAAAAAAAAAAAATCAATTGATATTCTTATTGTATAATTTTAAGATTTATTTTGTTTTTATGTTCTGTGATATTTAATCGGTAACTTTTTTGATGGCATTAAACAAGTTCAATTGAGAATAATTAGCTAATTTGAAAATTTAAAAAAAAAACTTTTATGTGTCATAAGTTTCCTTTAAATCGCCGTTACCAGTTTTTCTGACCAACATCAATTAATTACATTTTTTTTTTTAATTCTAACAAAAAAATATTAATGCATAACGATGATGGTGCTGAGAATAATATAAAGATAACAATTCCAACAAACAAAAAATAAATTGAATACATTTGCAAGATAATTGTAATATACTTATTTAAAGTGTTTAACAAAAGGCTTTGGGGGAAAAGTTAATGAGAAAAGATATTTTTTTATAGCAAAAATGGTTTTATATTATTACAGTATGTTGAATTAAGCAGTTTAGAAATTATTTTATTTATTATACTAGCAGACCTGCGATTGCACTGCGCAATCTAATTTTCAAAGATAAAAATCTTAATTTGCATTAAAGTATTAGTAATTACGGGTGGAGCAATAAGTCCTTTAAAATTAACACATTAACATTGTGTCGTCAAGAATTTATTATTTTCTTTTTATCGATAATTATCTTTCAAAAGAACGCTTCCAAATTTTCAGACAGATCTGTCAAATAGTTTTGTTGTGGCAGCCATTTTTTATAGACGCCTACGAACATTTTCATTAAAAACTATTTTTTGAGAGAAAAATTATCACGCAAGCTAAAACAAAAGCTTGACAAATATTTTGGGGATTATCCACTACTGCGGTTTACTAACTTTCACTGATGTGTCAAGTGACACTGGTCGCCAAACTAAGGTCAACACACCAGAAATGGTCGGCAAAATCTATGGTTTATAATAATGGACGATTGGCGAGTGAAAGAGCACCAGCTGGAAGAGCCACAGGCTCATCACATGAACCAGTGATCTCGATCTTAAATAAATATTTGGAATGAAAAAGCTTTTCGCAAGATGGTTGCCGCGTTTGCTCACATTACAGGTGTGTCTGACAATTTTCCAGAAAAATTCAACTCAGTTATTGCACCGTTTCGTTAACCGTGAATGAAACCTGGATTCACTACAACACTCCGGAAACCAAGGAACAGTCAAAACAATGGACTTCTTCTAGTAAATCGAAGCCGAGAAGGCTAAGGTAGGCTTGTCAGCATAAAAGGTCATGGAGATAAAAAGAGTAATGTAAGGATTCAAAAGCCAAGTTGAAACAAAAACAGATGCATTTGGCGAAGAAAACGTTTTTTGAAGAAAATGTTTTTATGGAGGAAAGAGTTCCTTGTATCATTTTTTAGTGACTTATTCATTCACCCTATATATATTTGTTGCTATACAAATTTCCATTCAACTGGTAAACAAAAGCGAAGACAACATCAATAATCGATTTTATTTACATAAATCTTTCAATCAATCAATCAATCTTTTCAGAAAATCGACTCATTTGAGCACATAGGGCAAACTGAATCACCTTATTCATCAGATCTGAAAAATCTATTAAGCTCCTTAAATTTCGGAACAAATCTCAGAATGTTAATAAAATAGGAGACGAATATTTTCGTCAGTAGTCAATTTACCTCCTCCGTCTATTCCTTCCCCCTGACAACCTATAAGCGCATGTGTGTTACTCATATCATTAATGAATAACATAGTAGACTAAGAGCCCAGGGCCGGCAGACATACGTCATTTTATCATAGCTGATTTTTTGATACGAGTATGTTTAAGGGAATAGTGCCACAAACTTTGTTTGACACTTGTCAAACCCCTACAGTTGGTCGTTTCGTCTGGCAGACACCTTTATGATGTCATCTTAATTATCTTAAATATTTATTTAACTAATAATATAAATTAATAATATAAGCTTAAAAACAAAAATTAAATCGGCTTAATCAAAGAAAAAATAATTCAAAATTCTGAAATAAATACTTAAACTAATTTGAGGTAAAAAAGTACGCCATTTTATTTCTTGTATAAATTTGAATTTATGATAAAATAAAATTAAAATCTGTGGAGCGGTTTTTGAGAAAAAAAGTTTTTTTTTAAACTTTTTGAAAAAAATTTTAAAAAAATCAAAAACGCCAACTCATAGATATAACTATAATTTTAAAAAAAATATTATTGAACCGTTTTCGAAATATAAATTTTTAAAAATGCTTTTAAAAATACAACAAAATATCAATTAAAAATATTGGTACGCAGTATAAATTGGGCAGCCCAAACCTATATATGTGTGAAATTTCGAAAGAATCGGTTAAGCCATTTATGAGATAGTCAAACGGAAAAACGGTCCTATGGAAAGTGTACCGCTTTTAGACATTTTAATTTTTTTTTCAACCATATCGGTCGAACGTAAAAAGCGGCACTAATTTCTTTTATTAAAATCGTTAGAGCCGTTTCCGAGAAAAATAGGTTTTAACGTAACGGTTATATGGCAGGTACCGCTATTTTTCGAGCTAAAAAAAAATGTTCATTTTCCACTCTGTACAATACCTAAAAAACTCTATATTACCAAGTTTGAATCAATTCGGCCTACCCATTTGGACTGTAGGGGTCTATACATACATACATACAGACGGACAGAATTTTTAGACCATCTTTTTTCGTCTTCGCTATCATCGTAATGTCATGTTTAATTGTTATCTCAAAACTTTTTTTTTCGACGAATGCATAACTTGCCTTATAGTACCTATAATCGCAAGTAAAAATGGAATAAAAAAATAATTTATCGTTGAATACACACAATTCATGTAGGTACAGGTACCTACAGAATGAGAATCCGCAACACGTACCAACAAAAAAAAAACCTCAGCGAATGCACACAATGCAGATATCTGCAATCATCTATGAAAATCCACAAAACGAACAAACAACAAACATCTCATATGTACGGGTCACGTCAGATGTCGGTGGGTTTGACAGCTCTATAGGTTTTTTTACCTCCAACGCCGCAAAAGAAGCTTTGGTTCAAAAAGAGAGTACACTACTTTAGGTATATTCTACATTATTGGCAACATTTTTTACATATTTTGTTATTAAGGGTAGCTCCAATACAACCATTTTTTTGATTTTCGACTCTCATAAACGACTCAACGGAATTCGATCAAAATTTGTATGTAGGAGATCCTTCGAATTATAAATAATACTGCCTATTACAATTTTCGAAAAATATTTTTTTTTGTTTTTGAAAACAAATATTTTTTTTTAGTTTTTGAATGTTCAATGTTTCGAAATCGTGTTGATGACGTGCTTGATCGATAATGATAGAGCGTCTTCGGGTAACATGGGTCAAAGGAGGTCAAAGGTGTCTTTCGAGAAGAGCGATTAGATTTAGGCCAATGACGGGTTTGGTTGGTGTACGCAAGCCTTACCTCTCCCATCTAGTTAAAACAGGGACTTTTATAACTTATTGGCATCTCATTTAAAAATACTTGGACGCTCGATAATGCAATTGATACGCAGCGATATACATAACTATATGGAACAATTTAGGTATTATTGCAAATTACTATACCAAAACTTAATCACTCTTTAATTTAGAGTTGATATGTTTCTTATATTAAATAGGAGACTCTATGAGTCAAAAAACATTTTGAAACTGTCGAAAATTTTTTCCATAAAGGTGTGTAATGTAAGATGTAGATAAAAGTCAAACTTCTTGGTGCCTTATCGGCCCTCTATCTCTGGCGCCCTGGGCGGTCGGCACTGTATAACGTTGACGAATTTTGGTACTGAGAAAATTTAGCCTTTACCACTTAAAATGTTTTTAAATTTTTTTTTTTTAATTTATTAGATACTGATTGATCTCTGTTTGGGTAACATCAACTTTGCAACCTATTCCTAATTTTACTTAATTTATGGTCGATAATAAATTGAAATGCCATTCTTGGTAAATATATGTATTTATATAGTTTGGTCGCTTTGAACTAGATTCATGAGATATAGCTTTGTCTATAGTTTCATTTGTTAATTTATATTGATTACTCATTATTATTTATTGCTTCCATTATATGATATGTCATGTTCCAAAAAGAGTGATTTTTGTTGACGTTTTTAATGCAAGCTTAATACTAAATAAATTTTCCAATATTTTATTCTTATCAGTCTGTTATAAAATAGCTATTTTTTCTGTGGCGAATGAAACAATAATTTCTAAATTTATACAAAAAAAACCCAAAATAAAAATAACTTCATTTCAGCTATTTATTATTTTTTTCTAAGGTAATTAATTTATTATGGAGATGCTGATGGAAATATTGCTTTAAAATGTATCAATGAATTTTTTATTACGACAAATTAATATTTATAACTTATCAAGGAAATATGTAATCAAATTATCTAACATGGCTAAATCGCGCTGATAATGTCGTCTAATGAATTGTCATAATAAATATTAAGTAATAGAATTTTCATAGTGATCTTAAAATAATTCGGACTTTATTGAAATCATATTGAAATAATACTCCATTAACACACCCCTAATTATATCAACTTAGAACAAGACGCAAGTTATGACAGTACGCATATTTTTTCCAAAACCAAACTTAACAGGTGAAGTGAAGGCTTGCTAACCCTAAAATATTAGTTGCAATAAAAGTGCTATAGGACAATTTTTCTATTTAATAAACAAAAACTGGACTCAACGTTTTAATCAAACTTGGCACTTAAGCGTTTTAGATGATCGGTTTATTGAATTCTTTTTCCTAATCCGATTTTTAGTCCAAAAATAACGGTACCTGCCACAGACATTTTGGTCCCGAAAATGGTAAATCTCAATTTTCTCGAAAACCGCTCTAACGATTTTGATAAAAAAATTATCTTATGTTAATTTTTTTAAATATGCGTACACTCAAGGGGATGACTACCCTTATAATGTTTAAACACAGTGTGAGTGATTAGGAAAATGGGATAGGATTAGACAGGAGATACCGGTGCACATTGGTTTTAAATGCTTGAATATCGCAATGGGAGGGAAAAATTCGGTCGGGTAAAGCATTCCACATTTGTGTAGTACGGCTATAGAAGAAATCTATATACTTGACAGTACATCCGAAGTTGGGCTCATGGGTTAACTGATAAGCATTCCTAGAAGCGCGAGTGTTACGGTTGAATTGTTTAAGGGGAGGAATGCAACTGGCTATTTCACTAGAACACTGTTTATAGAAATACCGATAGAATAATAAAAGGCATGAAACATTCGAGAGGTGCAATTGTTTCCGTTATTGTTTCATCACCTATCATTTTTAAAGCTCTTTTTCGGATTCTGTAAAGAAGACTTAAGTAAGTTATGGGAGTGCCTGCCCAGATGTGATAGTTGTACTCAAGCTTTGGACGAATATGGGCTTTATAGATTACAGCCAGATCAGAGGGGGAGAAATATTTCTTGTATCGTCTCAGAAAACCCTAACACCTTGCAGCGTTTTTGGCGACGTCGAATATGTGGTCATTCCATAAAAGGTGATCGGTGATGCACATACTGAGAACTGAAAGATGTTCGGTTTCCTCGATACAAGCGGCGCTCATGGACAACGGCATTGAGGGAGGGTTCCGCTTTAACGACAGAAGACAGTATTAGGCTTTTGAAGCATTAAATTCTACGCGGTTTTTTATTCCCCATCGGATAATGCTGTCTAGATCAGAATTGAATGAGCTTATCATACGCTGCCGTTCAAGTTACACATCCGAAGAACATGGGTCTGAATCTAAAAACGAATATGAGAAGCTGAGGGTGCTGTCGTCAGCAAAACAGTATAATGGATTAGAAATTTCAGACAAAAGATCATTAATGAAAATGAGAAAGAGAGTCGGAGACAGAATGGAGCCCTGGGGCACACAAGCATTTTTTTTATGAATATCAGACTTGAAACCATCCAAAACGACTTAAATTGAGCGGTCCGAAAGGCAATTACTAATCCAAAGAAGAAGAGATTCATCGATACCAAATGCAGGCATTTTCGATAAGAGAGCTTGGTACCAAATTCTATCAAATGCTTTTGAAATATCAAGTGCAATAATCTTACTTTCTCCCAAACGATGTAAAGATTTGTGGCACTGTTCGGTCAGATATACCATCAGATCACCAGTGGACCTATGGCTACGAAAGCCATACTGCCGGTCATAATCTACACGTGCTCAAGGGATTATACTACCCTTTAAATGTTTCAACACAGCGCGGGCTTGAAGTTAAGGAATAGAAAGAATGATAGGAAAGATGTGTTGCGCGATGTTCTGAGACTGTAGGTAGTTGTTGTCTCAGATTTTGTCTCCAGCGATGGCGGCTGAACTAATGTGGAGAAATTTCCGTTTCTTCTTTATTTATGTCCCTAATAATTCGCATTATATTTTTATTCGTTGCCATATTTATCGGTTTACTAGTTTTACTCAATCACATGTTGTTAGTGCTATGCCTAAACAGCATGTAATGAGTAAACCAGCATCTCATTGTATAACATATATTTTTAGAATTGGGTTTTAATGGAAAAATAAGAGGACATAGACTACGGCAGGGATCTAACCTGTGACCATGAGGTTGACAGGCGAACACACAACTATCGCCCCAGGGCCACCCCATTAAGGAGCTTTTGTTCTTCAAGATATTTCTTAAGCTGACAATTAATCAGCGTTTCCATGACCTTGGAAAGAAGGGACGTAAGTGCAATTGGACGGTAGTTAGAGGGTGAAGAACATTCGCATTTTTTAGGGACAGCCTGGACAAATGCTGTTTTCCATCCACTCGGAAAGAGACCAGTAAAATAGGACAGATGGAAAAGCTTACGCAGTGGTTTTACCAGCGAAGAAGAACACCTCTTCAGAACAATAGGGGAGATACTATCTGGACCAGCGGACTTGTGTATGTCAAGATCTTTAAGAACTATAGCAACTGTACGAGTACGAAAGAAGATACGTCTCATGAAACTGTTAATGCTCTCAAGTACAGGAGGAGTCTTTTTTTGTTTTATAAAATGTTATTAACGGTACCTGCCATAGAACTGCTTTGTGATTTTCAACTATCCCATAGCCAGCTTAATTTATTAAATTTCCATAAACAAACACTTTTTGACTGTGAAAGAAAAATTTTTATTTAACTTTTCTTGAAAATTCAATAGAATATTTCGAAAACTGGTGGACGATTTTTTTATATCATTTTGTTAAATTTAAATTAACATACACATTTAAATATATTTATTCTTTTCTACAAAAAAGACTGTATGCACAATACTCTTGGTAGAAACGCTTAATATTTTTATAAAAAAAACAACATTAATTTATAAAAAAAAATATTGGTATGGCAATTTGAAGTACTAAACATACATTAATAACCAAACTTAAAAAAAAAATATTTTTCGAAAATGTTGGTATGCAATATTGCTTAGAATTAGTAGGGCTCCTATATAAAATAAAATCCACGACTGGATAGCATATACTCGCTCAATATGTTCGATCACATTACATATATGCAAAAGATTCCTAATAGGAACGGCTAAATATATTTTTAAAGTCGTTTTTTACTTAATTTTGTATATATAAAAATTCTTAAATTTTTTCTAAAAAACAATTGGTATGAACATTTTAAATATTTAATAGTGTACATTTAAAAACAAAATTTTAGAAAAAATCGTCACTCGTTTTCGAAATATTGAATTTTCAAAAAAAAAAAATATTTTTTTTTCAAAAATAAAAAAAAAATATTTTTCGAAAATTTTGAAATGCAGTGTTATTTAGAATTCGAAGGAGCTCCTGTATATAAATTTTGATCCAAATCCGTTGAGCCGTTTGTGAGAAAGTCGAAAATCAATAAAATGGTTGTATGGCAGGTACCGTTAATGACAAAATATTAAAAAAAAATATTGACTAAACTCTAGACCATACCCAAAGTAGTACACACACCAATTTTATCAAAATTGTTAGAGCCGTTTTCGAGATAATAAATATGGTAGAAAAATTTGTATGGCAAGTACCGTTATTTTTGGTGCTAAAACAACGATTCAACACTCTTTTGGACAATCACTTAAAATGCCTAAGCACGAAGTTTAAACAAAGTCGGTTCAGCCGTTTAGGCTGTAGACGAAATTGCGGGACCCACTTTTTTGGTGTTCTCTATCATCGTAATGCCAACTTTGATTAAAATCTCGAGTTCGATTTTGTTTCCAAATACAAAACATGCTCTATAGTACCTAAATCACAAGTACAGAACGTGTCATATTCGTACCACATGAAAATCACAATATTATTTAAAAAAACAACCTTACTTGAGTATTAATATGGGGCTTAAGTGTATTCTCTTGGTAATGCAACAAAATAAAAGGTTAAACAAATGCAAATGCGTCATTGGCATTGTTAAATGATAATTTACACGGAATGGAAAACAAAAGTTGCATGTTTACACTGTGCCTTTCTGAACATCATTACTGATTTAAGAGCTTGATCATCGATGTTAAAATATATGCATGAATTATTTTTTCCCAAGCAATGTCTTATAGTCACAAATTAAATTTTGTTTACTTCATCTTAATATGAAGTCATGAGGAAACCTTCAAGTGCTATACCGCTGCCTAACTTACTGATGTAAATGTATTCCTCTACATTTTATGAAGATTGTTTTCGCTTCAAGCAATATCGTAAACTTTTGGACGTCCCAAAATTGTTAAGTTTCTGACATATGTTGCATGAAAGCCATTTTACTGATTGCGTCAGTCATACCGTAAATGAATCAGCTATTTATTAAACGTCAAACAGTTAAAACTTTGTTACAATTTTGTCATTTGTAAAATGTTTTCTACGCAATTACAAGATGTCTAAAAAAGGAACAAAAGAAAATTAATACAATTGTAACACCAAATTCCTTTAATGATAAAAATATATTATTTACATAATTATTTAGCCAAAAATAAGTTCACTTTCTACATCCAAGCAACCAACCCACAGTGAATTTTTATACATACAAGCAGATTGATTGATGTTCTATACACATTTTGACAGTTCGTATTACTACACGATGTTTGCTAACTTTCTGACGTTTACGTTGGTTTTTCTATACGTTTCATTACTACACTTTATTAGCAGAATCATCAGAAGCGGTAATGCTAACTGGACAGAAATTGTCATACAATTGTAGTAATATCATGATATGCATTTGCTGCCATTATGTTAAGCTAATTATAGACGGTTGTTAGGTCTTACAATATTGTCAGAAATAACAACATGCAGACAATGTTCTCCTAATGAGCTGACAGTATCCAATTACCTTACAATGCTTAATAGACAGTTCACAACGGTTGATATTTATTTAGTCTGATAGTGACCTGACAAGCAATAAGTTTGCTAGCAACTTTTATCTGTATAAGGTGTTTTGTTTTTAGGTGTCAGCAACTGAAAAAATTAGATGCCATAAGTTACCATAATTCTTACAATTTCACAAGAGCTTGACCATGTCCTAAGACTTTGAAAAAAAAAAATAAAAAAAACTGTACTTATACGATACCTCACAGTTACATTGTCATTTTACCGTCTAACGTTTTGACTACCCCTAAAAAACAGTATTGCAACAAATTGGCCATTTAGTCAATATTTAGTGTGGACTCCATGTTTAGATTTTTATCGTTTTCAGATACAAACTTCCGTACTGTAATTTTTTCTCTTTTAAACCTAGTACGCTGGTGATGTGAAACGAAAAACCCCATTCAAAAATGACAACGAAATACTAAACGAAAATTTTATTTCTGCAGTATGATGTTCCATAACGAAATTTAAAAAGTCTCTTCTTACTTTTCGCAGACAATTTATTACAAAGAGCAATTAATTGCGTGCGGAAAATCACATTTCAGTTTTTAGTCGTGTTATTTTTGTTGTTTATTTCATCCAAAGTTTGTTTATTTGTGATTTTTTTCTGATTGGGTTTTTTTTCCTTTGATTTTTTTTCGTTCATGTCTTCGTTAGCATTTCATTCTCTTAGTGGAGACCACCGACAATTTTCGTTTCTCATCAGCAGCGTACTAGGCTTTATAAAGATCCCAATTTCACCGGACACAATTTTTTTCACAAGACATCGAGTGGTATCAGATCAGGGAGTAAAATAAAATTGCACGATATAATTTCCCTCACCCTCATAGTTAAAGAGATAATGTCTAAAATAAATATTTTTTAATGGACGGCTTTAGGCAATTGGAACAAATTTTTTTATTCAAATCCGACAATAATGTAATATCTGACAACCCTCTGTACTGAGCTTTAGAAATGAGAAAAAAAAAAGAATGGGTTCAATTTTTTCATTTGTGTTCTTCTGGTATGTATCGCTTCAGTTATTGTTGTCAAATTAATTATCTATTGTCTACCAAATACCTAAATGTCAAAACGCAACGACACTTGACGCCATTTGCATTAATTATGAAATTCATATTATGACATTACTTCTGCATACAATTTGAATTTAGCAGTCAAATATTATGATATTCTAATTTGTACTAAAGTTAGTATGTTTGTCTTATATTTTGTTGTTCTAGTACATTTGCTATCTAAGAAGATTTTTACATTTTTTTTTAGTTCCTATTATTTGTTTTAATATTCTATACTTTCAGTTTTACATTTCCTCGTTGTAGTTCTAACAGTGTTGGACTATAAATCACTTTTTACCATAAAGTAACAAATAAATAATAAATAATTGCTTTATTTTCTTTTTAAACAATTAATTACAGATATGTAGAAAACAAAAGTATTCAACTATCAGAGACAGGCGTTGAGGCGTTTGCGTTTCCATTCCCAATAGTACAACAGTTGCATGAATGGAAATATCTAAATAAAAAAAGCTTCAATGTGCAGAGTTCAGAATACAATTTTAAATAGACAAGTTAGTTTATTTGATGACTACTACCGCTGGTCTTAATTTGTATTAATTAAAATTGTGATTCATTACAATAAATTAGAATATTACAAAAAAACATACTCGAATGTATATAGTAATACTAATTAAGTTATGGTTGAATAATTTTATGAATCATATTGCGATGATAAATTTAAAGTACATATTATATACATACATACGAGTATATTTAACCCTACTCCGATATATGTACATATATACATTTTACATACATATGTAATGAATATTTGCAATTTACTTGCGCCTGTGAAAAAACAGATACAATTCAAAAGCTACTGTACCTAATTCACTTTAATTTTTCATAGATTGTTACTATTAGCGATTTGCCACACTCAATTTTTGTAACATTACGAGGGGCGTTCTATATATTCTCGGTGTCGGGGTGAAGCTCTGGTTATATATATAAATTGACTTATTTATCAAGTAATACTATTATTTTAGTGCATTCATGTAAAATTTCATATAAATGTGATTATCACTAGTTAAACAGAATCATAATGGTAACTGAGACAATGATGGTGACAATTAAGCATCGCGCTGTAATTAAATTTCTCACTAAGCAAGGAAAAAGTCAAAAAACTATTCATGAAGAAATGGTGACTGTTTACCAGGGTTCCGCACCTTTATTATCAACTGTGCAAAAGTGGTCAAGTGAGTTCAAGAGAGGCAGAGAGAGCATTGAAGACGACCCCCGCTCCGGCGCCCCGGCTACTGATTGTACTGGGGAAAGCATCAAAGAAGTCGAAAAACTTGTTCTTTAGGATGCCCGAATAAAGATGAAAATGATGGCAGAAATCACCAAGCTTTCAACTGGTACCATTCACACCATTCTTCATGACCAACTTAACCTTTCAAAGGTCAGTGCAAGGTGGGTGCCACGAATGCTCACAGCGCCTCAGAAAAAAGTGAGAATCACATGCTGTAGAGAGCTTTTGGAGATGTGTAGTGAGAACGCGGACGGTGTTATGGATCGAATTGTTACTGGGGACGAAACATGGGTTCACCACTATGACCCTGAAAGTAAACAAGAGTCCATGCAGTGGCATAAAAAAGGAACAGACCCCCCGAAGAAGTTCAAAGTCACTCCGTCTGCCGGGAAGCTCATGGCCACAGTTTTTTGGGACTCAAAGGGAATCTTGCTCATTGAGTACAAAAAAAAGGTGAACCCATCAACGCCGCATCCTGCGATTCCACTTTGCATAATTTGCGGGAGAAAATTAAAAAGAAAAGACGGGGTAAACTCGCAGCGGGTGTGTTGCTTCTTCATGACAACGCTCCTTTTCACACGGCGCGAGTTTCCAAGGCTGCTGCGCGAGATTGTGGCTTAGAAGAAATCCAACACTCACCCTATAGTCCAGACCTTGCCCCTAGTGATAATTTCTTGTTTCCGTATTTGAAAAAATGTCTTCGTGTAAAAAGATTTTCGGATGATGAAGAACTCAAGTCGGCAATAAATGGGTATTTTGCAGAGAAAGAGGAAATTTATTTTTTTGAGGGCTTAAAAAAGCTTATCTCAAGATGTAACAAATGCATTGATGTTAGGGGAGATTATATTGAAAAATAAAAACAATTTAAATTGAATTCGCATTTTCCTTCATATCGATACCGAGAATATATTGAACGCCCCTCGTATTTCTGAAGTTTATTTGTTTAAGCGAAACCTAATTTTTTAATTATACTTAAAACTAGGACATGTCTTTTTTGATACGTCAACAGCGCCATTATGCCAAAGTTCCAAAATTGCTGTTGCTGGTGCATTGCCGACAACTTTTCCACTACTATACTCAGGGGAACTACACTGCGAAAAATAAAATAGTGTTTGCTAATGTACACGCGCTAGATGTAAAACTTCTTTATATTTTTCGGCTCCAATCACTTAGAATACTCAATTTATAATTCAGGACTGTTTTACTAATCGTAATTAATTCATAATAAACTACTCCCAGAAAAATAGGCAGTGTAGGCAAGATAGGACGTTTGCCTCTCATTCTCGCTCACAACTTCTGTCTTATTTTGCAATTTTTTATGAATTTTTTTTGTAGCGTCAACAATTTCTTTTTTTTCGGAAATTAAATCTTTTGAAATCCTCGAGGCTATAGAGAACACCAAAAAAGTGGGTCCCGCAATTCCGTATGTCTGTCTAGCCTAAATGGCTGTACCGATTTTCTTCAAACTTGGTATTTAAGCGTTTTAGGTGATTGTCTAAAATAGATTTTTGAATCGTTTTTCTTAGACCCAAAACTACAGTACCTGTCATAGACATTTTTGTACCATCTTAATTATCTCTAACGATTTTGATAAAAAAAATGTGTGCAAAAACTTATATACACTACAGTTTGGTCAACATTTTTTTAAAAATATTTTGTTATTAACGGTTTTCGACCAAAATTTGTGTATAGGAGACCCTTCAAATAAATAATACTGCTACCAAAATTTTTGAAAAATATTTTTTTTTGTGGATTTTGAAAAAAAAATATTTTTGTTTTGGAAAATTCAGTACATATTTGAAAAAACGGGTGGATGATTTTTTTTTAAATTTTGTTTTTAAGCTTATATAATTAAATATTTAAAACTGACCAGGTTTTTTTTAACAAAAAAATAAAAACAAGTATATATAAAAAATTAAATAAAATCCGACTTTGAAAATACATTTTGATTCTTAATAGAAACCTTTTGTACACGATGTGATCGAACATAATAGCAAGTTCGCGCCATCCAATCGTGCATTTTTTTTTACTATTTTATATATTTACGGGCGGGCAAACACTTTATGGAGAAATTCTTTCAATTTAGTATGGTATTTGGGGTGGGTACAAATTTGAGTATATGCAAATTTTTTTTGGAACTTTTTAAAAAGAAATCTTCAAATCCAAAACAAAATTTGCATATACCCAAGCTTGTACACATCACAAATCCTATATTGGGCCAAGCACGGCTGTTGCGCTCCAGGCTGATTGTCCTCATGCATCTAATTGCAAGAAAAAACACTTTACACAAGTACCAACACAAACCCAACAGTGGAACAAAAGTCCCACATATTTTTTGTGGGACTTATGGCCCACCAAGGTGCGACATAAGTCCCAAATTAGTTTTTGGGACTTACGTCTCACAAAATTTATGGAAAAAATTCACATATCTTGACGGCTCAGAGAAATAAGTTCACCCGCTATCGTTTGAATGTCGTGTCAAGGGAAAAAATTACAGATTTTGCCTTTGAAAACGGACAAAGCTTATCAGCATGGTGAAGTATTGTGATTAACAACTATTTACTTAGCCGATTGAGCCGCATTTTTGGACAACATTAAGGGACTTGTATCATTTGTATGAACTACAAAAATAGTATACGTTGATACTGTAAACTCTGACGGAGCACTGTCAGAGAGTAAACTCGTTGACCATTTGCATTTACTGTCATAGACGTAGGGGTGTTCAGTGAGTGGATACATTGTAGCTTTATGAAACTTTTTAAAATAAACTTCTGAATTTTGGAAGAATGTATGAAACTCTGTGATCTTAAAGAATTCCTCCTTTAATGTTTTTATTCTTTTTATTTGTAATTTGTAATTTTTGTCGAACTGAGATATATACGACACGCTCCCCAATTTCTATTTGTGTGTTATCGAGTTAGCATTAATACATCCATTAGGTAATCTTATTAATAAATTCTTAATAGCCTCTGACATGTGATATCAAATAGATCATAATCTGTGCTCATATGTGGTACCTATATGAATAAAAATACTTTCACTATTCTCGTGATAAAGCCTGATGAAAAAATATTTTACCACTTGTGTAAAATAAACAATCCTAACCAAAAATGCTAAATTTAGTTATAATTTTTTTTAACTATATATTTGCATATTAAATTTAAAATTTAATTTTTTGTTTTTCTTACAGCCGTTGGAGATGGGAGTGACGTAGATAATAATGATAACACCCAGGGAACAGTCAATGATACGGGTAAGTTTTCACACAATATTTTCCAACACCTTCATTGTCGTAAAATTATTTACAGTACATCTAAATGTACTCATAAACTATTGAAAATTCCATATAATTTTAAAGCTTTATACTATTTACATAGACGGGCTAGACACTAGAGAGAAAAATAAACAAAAATATTATTTAAATAAACAATAATTCATTTTAAAATAATTCACGTGTCACCTTAACTATTATGACTACTCGATAATGCCCTTGTCATTTCCTATATAGTGTACGTTTTTATACACAAACAAAAAAAAATTAAACAAAATTGTTTTCAATTTTTGTATACGTAATAAATTTTATATTTATCTCCTGTATTATTGTCATGTCTTCAAGAACTCAAAGCAGCCTCAGGGTATTGTTGTGTGCGTCGTGGTTTATATTTTAATGCAAAAAAAAATGCGTATCAAATTTAAAATCAAAAAAAAAACATTGTTGAATTTGAATGTTTTTTTTTTCCATATCCCTTAATTGAGATGGTTAAAGATGATAGGATCGCGACAGCACCACTTAAGAGCGTGATCTTCCAACTTGTCTTCAATTCAATTAGGCGCTTTAACTGTACAGTGTATGTACGTATACCCAACCCAGCCCAAAGCAAAAGCACACACATCAGACATAACAATAAACGAGTGAGGTAAGATTGAGTCGGTTCACGACTATGAGACACCGACTTTGCTGATTCGGTTGTAAACTGAGTGGAATTAAAAGTCAGGAAAAGTTATTATTCATAAAGATTATAATAATAATTTTCAATCTGATGTCCGTGAGGGGCGCGGAAGTAAAGTGCTGACAGGAAAATTGTTTCAAAATGGAAATTGGACAATTATTATTGGATTGGTAGCTAAACAACAAGTTTATTTAACACAATAGGATAGGTGGTATCTATAGCTCGTAACATTAGCACTGTCAAAGATGCTATGATGTAGAGATGTAGATGTAGAATACCTACAGCTGCGGATACTCTATTTCACATGAAAAAGTGAATCAACTGCCTCCATTTTTGACTAGGCAAACAAATAAATACTTCTCAGTTTATGTTTTTTTTTTGGGATTTTTATTTTCAAGTCGATTGACGAGTTTGTTCTCTTATAAAGATTTCTAGATGAAAATAAATATCAAACCAAAAACATAAATGTTAGAAAAAGTAGCCAAGTTCTTCTATATACAAAAACCTTTGCGTAACAAATCAGCCGTTAAGAGTAGTGAGATCTAAAAGTACGCCAAGTTCTAAGTTTATTGATGTTAAATATAAAGGCGCAAAATTTTAAACAACCCATTGTTAAGGGCTTAACATTTTACTAGTTATCAATTTGGTAAGTGCTTATTGATTGAATAACTATATTGAAAATTTTAAACCTTTTCTAAACTAGTAAATTGCTAATTAAGCAGAAAGCTGAGCATTTGTAGGGTTTGAAATTTGATGAACACAATTATTGTTGTTATGCGTTGTAAATTAATTATACGTTGACGAAAGCCCAACATGTGCTCTAAAAATGTATTAGTTATTTCTATTTTCATCATTTTAACTTCATTATTTACAAGAACAAACAAACAAAAATTGTACACCAGCAGGACTCGAACCTGGGCACCCCGCATGCAAGGCTGATATACTATCAGATTCCATAATGGATTTAGCAAATTGCTAAAAGCTAAAGAAGCCATTCCGTGATTTAAAGTTAAAATCGTTTAAAATTAGCTTAGTAAATTGCTAAAAGTGGCTTTAATATTTTACTAAATCGTTTAACATTTTGCGCCAAAATATTTTAAGTAAAGTAATGCAGAAGAACCTCAAAATTATCAGAGAAATCTAGTATTTTATGATTACTGGCTTTAATTGTGTTGGTTTACTTGGCAAGTTTTCATTTCAAAAGTGAATAATTAGGTAATAAAAGAAAACTTGCCAATTAACCAAACACAATTAAAATACCAGTCTTACTCTAACCAATTATAAATAAAACGACGCATTCCTGATTTATAGAGCTTACCTAGCAGAATATTATGATCAATTAAATCAAATTTTGGTTGACAAGAGATAACGAAGATTGTATTTCTGGCCAGTTAGGAAAAAGGAATATTTTGAAGATTTACCCAACTAAAAACTTCATATTATTCAAAAGATACATCCTAATGATTTAAGAATTCGTAACACGTTATGTAAAATTGATAATAATTTGCTTAACATTACTTTTGGTCAATTAATTTTTGGTTGAATTATTAATTGATTAATTTCTTTGCAAACAAAATATTATCAATTGTTCTCCTAATCTAGATTTTAATTTTAATTTAAGGCATTTCATTGCTAGCGCAACTTTAGACATGCAATTTTTTTTTTGGAATCTGCTAATAATATGCTCACATGTAAAATTGAGGCCTCGGATTGATTGAAATGAAGAAAGAAGGACCTCATATGAAGAGTTGTAAAGCAAATTCTTTTAAATAAGAAAAATTTCTCTCCAAGAATTATAAAGTTGTAATTCTCTCAATAGCTGGTTTTAGAAATAGCCAACTAGTTTTTCTTTAACGAACTAGTTTGAAGTATGTAGTCTGAGACTTTTCGCAAAATTTCCTTAAGTTTTTCAACATGAACAGTGTAGAGATAAAAAAACGAATAGTTATTTAAATCGTGAGCAGCGCAATTAACTCCAATGAGACCATTACCGGTAATGGCTTTAAGTTAATCAAAAATTATTTACAAAATATTACAATTTATGTTGTAAGCACAAATTGCCAACGTTTTATCTATGTATTTTGAAGTGATGTCCGATGTTTACCTTGAAAGATTTTCAACCTCTAAAGTCTTGACAAGGGTACCTGGTTGTAGTGTAAAATAACGAACCAAGAGCGGACAGTTTTGTACAGCCATGATTAAAATAATCCGAAAAAAACTGTCACAAAACTTAATCTGCGCAGCGAAGTCTAAATTGCTTTTTTTTTTTGGTTTTAAGAGCTGTTCAATATCATATCTTCCACCACTGCTTATAGAAAACGTGGAACGTATTTTAAACAGGTAACGGTATTGGCTTTTTTATTGTTGTTTATGAAGAAAAATTCCCTCTGAAGATCATCGTTCAATTCACATTTTCTATTCGAAGGCATTTCACAAATTTCTAAATTTATTGTAAATAATTAAAAGAACAAAATTCCATTTGTTTGTACAAGCAAACACTCACATTTGGAATTTATGTAGGTATTGTGTTTTTTTGTGAAGATACAGTTTGAAGTTTGTGAAGATACAATTTGAAAAGAAATCTGACAGCTCAACGAAGGTGACAAATTAATGCGTTCAGTGAACATGCTTTTATAGTAAATCCCTCTGAACCATGTGTTAAAGCGGATTCGCAATTTGACATAAAAATATTAAACACATATTTAAAATATTGTAAATAAAATTGTTAAAAGAAATTTGTTAATTGATGAGTAGGCCAACTATTTTGCGTTTGGGTTGTACGAGTAATACGCCCCAGCAGAATAAAATTTTCAAACGTACCGAAAATTTGTTCAAAAAAATTAACATCACAAAATTTAAATGAACTCACTTATGTGCCTAATACATATGCCTAGTCGAAAATGGCGGCTGGTACTCATCGCATTCACGACTAGGTAGCTACGGTGGCAACCAAATATACTCCATAAACGAAGATGAAAATCCCAAACCCTTGCCAAACCATTTAACTCTCCCAAACCCATTATTTAAAAGTATTTTAAGCAGTTGACATTTTTTTAGTAAAAAAAATGTAGCCGATCAAATTCAATGCTTGGAAGTTGCAAAGTAATTTAACTAGCAAATGCATTTCCTTTTTATAAATTTCGATATAATAAAACACAACATTTTAATGTGATTTATTTGAATGGAATCAAAATCAGTAGAGAGTGATATGATAAAAAAAGTTTTGCGATTTGTTTTCCGGCGCAAAAACAAACAACGAATACTGTGTGTCAATACGCGTACGCGTACAGCTGACCGTGCGAAAAACATTGAAATTCGAGATTAATTACTCAGAGTTATAATGATTGGCCTTGCGATTTATTGATTATGTCATCACAAAAGCCATATTGAACGTGGAATGGTCTTACTCCGCTTGAATTGGAATGGAAGATCATTTGGAATAATGGCAATTCGTGGGATAAGAACTTCCTTTCCCTTGAATTTGTCGTTGATGATCGTGGCTGGAATCACTGGAACATAGATAATATCGATCACAACTTAAGCTGTAAAATAAGCGTCGAAGTTCCAAACATATCAAGAGAGTTCAAAACTTTCGTCGGATAGTTGGTCGTTTCCTCTCGTCAGTCACGTTGTCAACGGGTTTTGTACGGAAAATGCAGTTCTCCAGCGATTTGACTTTTAATAATGAAATTCAAGCTATTGACGACCAAATTATTCTTTGCTGCTTGTATTGTCCATTCACAAATCCAATTGGCGTTTTTATAATTTTTTGCAATTCCGGGGAACACTTTACTTTGGTGATGAGTTTCTTCTTTAATGTTGTTAACTCGCAAGCATTTGCCGGGAATGATACCAATCCAGTGGAGACATCAGCAGGAATTTGGCCATTGCCGAGAGCCAGCAGCTGTCTCGAGAATTCAGAAGCCAATTGGTCATTCTGCAATGCGACTCTAATGTTAGTGCGGTCAATTTCAAATTCTTGACATGCCGCTACAAAGATGACGATTTCAGGCATGTATTAAGTTCATCGGTAGCCGTTTATTTCGGGATCACGGGAAGCGTTTGACGAAAATCTCCCCTGAGCAATATCATAGCCCCACAAAATTATCTCGAATCACCTCCTAAATCCTTCATTGTTCGGTCAACTGCCTCCAAACCGATATCGGGCATTTATCCCAAATGATAATTTTGCATTCTCGAATCAATTTCGTTGTCGCCGAATTCTTGCTCAGTGTGCACATCATTGTTGGCTTGTCAACCGTGATAAGATTCATCGCCAGCATCAAAGCGGAATGTGTATTTCGACTGCCTGCAAACAGTTTGGCAGCAATGCCATAGATGCCATAGGATGCAACAGCCAACGAAATGTGAGATCTTGATTGAATTATTGTCTGACTAAACGAAAGGACACCTGTATTGCCTGTACTACCGACCGGGACCATCGAGAAAGTATATATGCGATTGCCGAATAGTATTCGAAAGCAGCGCGATTCAAGTTACATTTACGACTGGTCTTCTTCTAATAACTTTTTGTCGAATTTGAGGTTTTGATTGTGCATCGCAAAGTTGTGTAATATGGGCACGTCTCCATTCATTTCTTCTGCACGTTCCTCGTGCGTTTCATTATCATGGACATTCTGACTAATTTAGTGTAAGACATCTACGTCATCCGAGGTTTGTTCGTCTATTAGGATGCATTAGTCTCCCTAAAAAACAACAAAGTCGTTTTTGTCTAATCCTTTTCAAAAGAAATGAATGGATGAATGTTTCGCAATAAATGTCACTTTTTAGACTTATTTTCTAAAAAAAAAAATGTTCGAATTAATAAATATGGCATTCCATTTCAATTGATCGTAATGCTTGTAGTGTTTGCGGATGATATGCGCGATAAACGACTATCCGGAATCGATGTAATAATACGCAAATCTCGAATCAATTGCAGCAAGAAAAATCACACATTTTCTAAAAGGAAGGCTTCCGAAGCCGGTTTCGATATTTTTTGAATGCATTTTATTTTTTAAATAATAGCACGTTCAAAAATCGATTAAAAATACAATATGTTATAAATTCGAAATACCTTCATTATTTTGAAAATAAAGCAATTTTTTTATTGCAATTTTCTTTTCCCTTTTTGTGTGCATGAGCTACATATACCCCACTAAGCGACAATTGAACATAAATAGTTGTGAATCGTAGTTCCGCTGAAGTGCAGTTCCGTCGAGTGCGGAATATAGTTATAATAACTAGGTCATTGACAAAAGATTTCAGCTTATTTAAAGTCGATGTTTAGAATCTTAACATCGATGCTGCGATGTTTCACATGCTTTGTTGAAACTTCGATATTTTTTTTCATCTAACATCGATGTTTTGCCAACATCGATGAACATCTCCCATCCCTACATTTTCATGTCATTGTTTTTTGTTTCGCCTTACACATCCACTCACATTAAAATTCAGAATCAAGAATCAAGTGTTAACTTGTTTGATTGGAATCCCGCATCGGAGAGTTCTTCCGGATTACCAATCGAAAATGACATAAGTCAATGTATTTACTTATAACGCAATCTATCGGGTTGTGGCATTGATCGCAGCACGACCTCATCTATTATATGTATTTCTTGTTAACTTCTCCACCCAAAATGCAAGCAAAACTTCTTTTATCACAATGAATTTCACAATTAACCGAAATTTTCCAAGATTCACAATGAATTTTACACAAGTCGACCAAAAAATCCATGGAATATTCTAGACAGTTCGAACAAATGTCCGGAAAAATCAGAGGAAATCCATAGAACATTCCAGTGAGTTTGACAATATAAAATATCAAAATCCATTTAATGTGAATCGAATGCTGTAGTTGTGTGCATACACGCGGGCTGTATTGTGTGTATACACGTGGCACAAAGAGAAACCAAAATTAAGTGTGTGTATAAAAAACACATTAATTATACTAATAAAGCATTGACGACCATGTGAATGAGTGTTTTGGTCATAACTCCGGCTTTAGACATCGGACAAACAGAGCCGAATAAAAGTAGTTAGTGCACAAACCTAATTTGAATTATTCTTTATATATAAGAATTCAAAAATTGCAAACAGATTCAAAGGTGTAGAAAAAACAGCCAACGAATTATGTCCCCAGTAGGAAATTTCGACATCAATGAATTTTTTTGGTGAATTCATCAATGGATTCATCGACTATTTCCATCGATGAGTAGTATGTTATGATTTCAAAGAAAAACGGTTGCGCATTTTTTCATCAGTTAACTAAATTCAAATGAATTGAATGCTTACAATTCACTACATTTTCAGTTACAAAATTATAAACGATGATTTCACTGATGAAGAGTAATGTAAAGGTTCATGAGTTCGCAAAAAATGATGTTTGGTTCTATGCAGTGCGGTGGTTGTTTTGTTTTCTTCCCGAGAACAAAAAAAAAATGCAAACAAAAAATCCTTAAAATAAAGAGGGAAGAGTGACGAACATTGCCTTTTTTCTACCTGCAACGAGAAATGCGCTCAGTCTATGTGGGTCATGACATGAGTTCGTGGTTTTTTTTTAGAGAAAGTGAAAAAAACATATAAACCAGAAATCCCAGTTTTGTTCGCGATCATTATCATCATTTAACACAGCAACAAAAGTTTATTTTTTTTATCAAAATGTTTTTTTTTTTGTTCAGATAATTGGTGTTGGTGCGACTGGTGGATATTTCTTCGCTTTTATTCAAAACAAAATTTAAAAATGCCAACATTATACCTACTCAAAACGAAATGCTGTCTGTGAATTGCTAAGACCGACACCTGCTAAATAAGCAACTCTAAGTCAACTAGTGATTTCACAGCTTACCGATCATGCCATTTTTCATCACATATAATTTGCTTATGAATAAACTAGTTATCCCTACTTCATGATTTCACTGTTAAATATTCACCCCGAAAATCACTTGGTGAACGCCTATGACAGCCCCATGTTAAATTCATCGATGTTTTCATACCTAATTCATGGGGTGTAGCTCCCACTCATTGATGAAAAAGTTGGTGATTCATGCATGAATTTTTTGAAATTTCCTACTGGGTATGTACTTGAAAATAAAGAAAGAAACGAAAAAAGAAATGGGTAAAATCCACTCCGCAACCACTAAAATAAAATTAGAACAGAATCGTTAGAACTGTCAAAATCACTTTTTTTCTTATTTGGTGGTTTGTTTCCTTTTGGATTGTTTCCTTTTGGATTGTTTCCTTTTGGATTGTGGTTTGAGTTAATAAATTCCTCTATTGTTTTATTAAGTATTTATTATTTATTATTTTTGCATTGTCAATAAAAAAGATTCTATAATTTTTTGATTGTTATTGTAATGACAAATGACGTTTAATTGACTGTTTGATCTGTTCCAAATTGTTCTGACTTTTCTGTCATTGTGCTGTTCTGTCCTGATATTATCCTAAGAGAACACAGCTATTGTGAAACAAGCTCTTGCACTTGCTTCTCATTCATACTTATTAAATTTAAAAAAGAGTAAAGCTACAATTTGACGTAAAGATCACTTCAAAATCTGTCCTAATTATGCCATATCGTGTGATTTTCGACGATAAATGATGGCAATGACGTGAATGAATTTTGTCGTGACGTGAGAAAGCCAACGGCATACCGATTACGTTAATCGTATATTTTTGGAACATAAAAAAGTAAGAGTCTTAACTTTAAAAAAATTAAATTTTCTACATCGAAGTAAAAAAGTTTTTGCCAACAAAACAAAATTCTTTTTCAGAAATTCTTTTTGTCTATTGAGGCTATGATTATAGTACACAATTTAAAAAAATGTGTCAAAAAAATTGTATCTCTACAAATTATTTGACACTTAACATTCAGCATGTAGATACAGACATACATATAAGTATATTTTTTCCTATAATCTCGTCATCCGTCAAATCCATTAATTAAAATAACAAATATAAATAAGAGACAAAATGTGTGCGATAACTTGAAGATAAACACGTCTATTATAATGATAAGCTTGCTTAGAACTGATATACCTTATGTGAATAACTTAACGATTGTTTAGCCAACTTTAAGACTTTACTTCCGTTGTAGTCATTATGCCTAGAAAATAATCTTAAGTACCTACTTATGTGTGTGATGTGTTGCAAATATTAATGATTATATTTTCGATTTTTAATTTGTGTCTCTACAAAGTTTGAATGAGACGAAAATTTAAATAACTAATTTATTTAATAAACCACGTTTTTAGAACAAATTAAAAAGTACAAAAAAAAATGACTTGTATAGTTCAATACAGATTTTTAACACATTTCTAACCCCCCATGGTCTAAACTCTAAACTAATGTGTTTATGAATTTTTAACGATATGCTTTAACTGAAAGCTCTTGAAATGAAATAGTTTCTACCTATTTAGTATTCTTCCAAATTCGGCTATGGGGAGCCAGTTAATACACATTTTCGTCCTACAGTTGATTATTTTTAAATAAATCGGCTGCTTTAATTCAACTTTGATTTCGAATTATATTCAACTCAAGTTCCACATTAATTGTTTTGTTCCAGAAAGTCGTTAGCAAAAGCTTTCGTAGTCGATCTTAGAACCATTGAAGTCTCTCCACAGCATGTGGTGAATACACAGATTTTTATTCGTTACAACAACCATATTAGTACTAAAAATAACGCTTTTCTACTATAATTATACTCATAAAATTCGTTTTCTTTATTCAACAAATTTTAACTTAAAGTCTATTATTAGGGTATTTTCTTGCAACCTTATTGTTTTCAAGTTCAACAGAATTTTAGGGGTCCGATAATAATAAATTAAAGCACTGTTTATTTGTTAATGCAAGAGCTGAAAAAACGACTTCAAGAGCTTACGACGACATTATAATTATTATTTTAATATCAATAAAGAAGAACTAATTCGAGTCGGTAACATATTTTTTTCCGGAATACGATTTATGCCACGGACATTTTCTTTACATATCTAAAGTCCCAGAGTAATTAGTTGTGGTTACATATAAAATGTTTGACCTTGAAGAAATATTAGCAAATTAATCTACAATCCATTTATAATGGTAGCACAATTAATTATTCCAACTAAGTTGTTATTGTGAATTAGTTTTAACAATTTTCATTCGCAATAGAATTTTAAAAAGAATCAATAAAATATATGATTAATTTTTAATTGCTAAACAAAATTAAAACAATTACCTACCTACCAGCATAACAAAATACAAAAATGCTATTTTTTTTAACAAGAAAAAAATTAATTCGGTATTAATTTTCTCAATTTTTACAGATTCAGAACTTTCCTCGCTTTCACATGTCGGTAAGTTAACTGACATTTTTTTTTCAAAATTATTTAATGTAAAAAATTAATATGTAATCTTAAAAGAAAAAAATATTAGGCTAAGTCAAATTAAAGAAACTTTTTTATTTTGCAAAAAAAAATGAGAAAACTTGGTTATTCGGAGTTCTGAGACCTTCATCTAGTCACTTTGATTTATTCTCAAACAAATTTTATGAAAAAGTTGAAAGCATTTATTTTTCCTTACTTTACAATTCTAATGGACAGATCAAGATGGCGGTGGGGAATCGTTAAAAACTAAATGCTTAGTCTTATGTTTTAGCTTATCCCCAAGGAACCAACTTTCCATAGTTTGAAGAAGAAAAAGTTTAGCTTTACCCACCCTACAAAACAGGTGATGGTATTGTGTATAAATACACAATATGAACAAAAATATTACGATTAAATAATATTTATGTACCTAAATACATTCAACTATTTTGTTTTAAATAATATTAAGACAATGAAATTATTTTATGTAAAGTTAGTTTTCAAATATTTTCTTAAAAAAAATAATAATAATTTCATATTAAAATATTTATGTGGTATAACAGGGTGTTTCGGGTGGTTTTTCTTAATATTTTTTTGGAAATTTTCTGAAGCAACATTTAATCAATGTTAAAATTTTTAGCAATAAATATTTTTTTTGGGCAAAATTTTATTTAAAAAATATATTTTTTCCACCGAAATGGGAAAATGGAATATAATATTAATCAATATTTATATAGAATATATGAGTTTTCAATTTTGAAGAATTCACGATCTGAAATGGGCCTCGAACAGCATGACAAATTCTCAAGGTATAATTTTGGTTAAAAAAGATGTTTATAAAAAGAAACTGCTAAACTTTATTTGTGTATTACATTTCAATGGCACGACATAAAATGTTTATGCAACATTTCGCAATACCATTCTATGTTGCTACCAATTTGCAATGTGACTTTCACATAGAGATAGGGACCACCAAAAAAGTGGGACCCGCAATTCCTTCTGCCTATATACCTGTGTGTCTTTTTATCGATCTACAGCCTGTACCGATTTTGCTGATCCAACATAAGAGCAGGAACATACTTGCGATAGAGTCGTGCATTTTATTTAAAATTTGCCTGAAAATAGTCGAATATTTAATACATTTTTTTGACATAAATATAGTGCCATGCTATCGCATGGACAATAAGATATCTTACCTTAATGTCATACAAGCAAATAGAGAGTGTCATTCTCCTTAGACTTCTCATACTCTTTTTATTTGAAACTTGAATTTCCAGAAATACAATCAGCGCGGTAAATATAGGAAAATAGACCATATTTTTTGGCGGCTATATGAATATGAACATGTTTTCTAAAAACCAAATTATTTTATGATTTTGGCCAAATATTTGTCTGTAAAATATTGGGCTCATTGACTATTTTGTAAGAAAAATTCGTTTAAAAATAATTTTATTCCATTATTTTCTTAACATCTTGAGTATTCCTCATTTCTTCAGGGGTATATTATAGTTACATACTCATACATACATACTTTTTTCTTATTACATAATCTTGAATCCTTCCGGGAAGGGCACTGACACAAAATTGAACACGAAAAAAAAACAAAATATTATGTAAAGAACAATAAACAACAATTTTTAATTGTAAGCAAATGTAATTTAAAGAACAAAGAGAGCAAAAACTATCATAAAATTTACTTATGTAGACCGATTGAAGTTAGGGGAGAACCAAATTGAATTATATTTGAAGTAATATTGAACTTTAACAAATATAATTTAATTCTTAACATTTTCAAACGTATCCTTATAATTTGAGTTCGTTCTATAGTCATTTAACGTTCTCTGTACTCACTTAAACCCTTCAACATATTACTTAAACAGATTAATTTGCATTGTTCATTTTTTTGCACATACTCAAATTTTGTTAAATACATTTCTGGTATGAATATTTTGTAATCATACTGTCGTAACTTAAATCTTATGAGTATTCTAAAGGAAATCTATTTAAAAGCTTTTTGCAGCTTTCTTCGACACAAGTAAACGCATACATTACGGAGCATTTTCAATTTGAATTTTAACATGCAGATTAAATTGCATACTTTCGGACATAGTATTTCTGGCATTTTAGTACTTTGTGTTCTTTACTTCTCTAAACCACAATTTTTTTCAGATTTTGTACGTAAATTCAAACTTACTAAATAAAAATGAGAAGTTTCTGTTAGCAAATTCAAGGTTCTTTTTATACGAATCGACAGCCCTCAAAATTTGTCCGTTATCTTATTTAAGGCAATTAAATCATTTGTGTATATATTTGAAATCATCATAGTGGGGCTCGGTAGATATCTTATTAGTCTCCAACAATCAATCCAAAATTCGGCACGCGAAACGATGTCTAGTTGTGAAAAAGGCGTCTTTGTTTACACAATCTGTTCTTGCAACGGTGGTAAATGTTGCTACGTTCCTTACAAATATTTACCCGTACAGTTATACAGAATGAAAAAAAAGTACCACCATGTGGTACCCAGGGATGGCCTTTGGCATACTGGCGCCCGGCGGAAATATTTAGTTGCGCCCCTAATTTCAGGTATTATTTTTTGTATGCGGCTTAACTAAATACTTAATGTAAATATTGATTGATTTTTGCGGCTGATAAAATTAAGGCATTTATATGAATTTTAAATTAAAATACTACATATTTGGTTAGGAAAGTATCAAGATACGCGAAATGTCACTTTGACATTCTTATAAATGTCACTATTTTCGCAGTATTCACCGGAAAAAAAGAGATTTAGTACAACACTAATGAACATTGTTTAACAATTCGAAATAAGTAAACTTTTTGTTAAGATTATTAAACAGTATTCTATAAAAAATGTTGACCCTTGTGCATGTTATTCACACCCCCAAATTATTTTAAAATCACAAAAGTTAGGAATCTAAGATAAATAATTGTAATTGTTCTCTTCATCAAGCGTCCCTGTTACTAAATAAGCAATTTCGCTCATACAAAAGCTGAAATAAAGATACTCCACTATTTCTTACCCCGCTTAGAACTTCATTAAATTGTTTTTTTTTTTTGTATGACAAAATCTATCCACAGCAAAGCAAAATTTACACACATTCCAAATACGTAAAATCCAGCTGCGGATAAATTTGTGATGAACAGTTCATCATTTGATGAACTTATATGTAATTATTTCTTTGATAAGTACTCCTGATGACTTTCATAAATCTCGAAGGCTTTGTTCGTAGAGTTCTTTTTTTTAATCACAATACAGGTTCGTTTAATTATTATAGATAAGTTATAGTGGATATTAAACTATTCGAATATATTTCTGAACGATTCATATCATATAAGGTTTGCAGTCAGTTATTCTATACATTTCTCGTCTCTCTCTAATTTTTATAAATTGGAAATTTTCGGATTTAATTTTTACTTGCGATATACATAGGTACTACTATAAGGCAAGTTTTGCAATTGGAAAAAAATCGAACTCGAGATTTTAATCAAACCTGAAATTACGATGATAGAGAACACAAAAAAAGTGGGTCCCGCAATTCCGTCTGTTTGTCTGTAAAAGGATCTACAGCATAAACGGCTGAAGCGATTTTCTTCAAAAAAGCTATTTAGGCGTTTTAGGTGATTGTCTCAAAAAGATTTTTGAAAGTTTTTTTTTGTCCCACAAATAACGGTACTTGCCATACAACTGTTTCTACTATCTTAATTATCTCTCTAAAAAAGTGTGTGCGCTACATTATGTTGTATAGTCTACATTTTGGTCGAAATTTTGTTCAGATATTTTGTTATTAACGGTATCTGCAATACAACCATTTATTTATTTTGCACTTTCTAATAAACGGCTCTACCGATTTTGATCAAAATTCTTATAATACTGCATACCAACATTTTTGAAAAAAATATGTTTTTGGAATTTTTGATTTTTTTTTTAATTCAATATTTTTCGAAAACGGGTTTATGATTTTTTTTAAATTTTGTTCTTAAATGTATATTATTAAATATTTAAAATTGCCACACAAATTTTGTTTTAGAAAAAATATTAAAGAGATTTTGCATATAAAAAATTAAGTAAACGACCTTAAAAATATATTTATATTTATCTTTAGCATTTAATATTTTTTGTTCGATTTTTTTATTTTTCACTTAGGGCCAATATTTCAATAGTTGAGCAGTCAGTTAGTATGTATACATATTCTCCAGATAGAACAACAATCAGTTTTTCAACGGTCAGATACAACTTAATCCTAGTAATAATTCTAGTATCTATTGAATAAAATTATCTGTTCATTTTAGAACGGAATAAGGAGTTATACTGAGGAATAAAATAAATACATATTTTCGATGTCATTTTAAAAAAATTATTGCTTTGAAATAAACGTTAAATAAAAAATAATTTCTATGAATAGTTCGATAATCAATAAAAGTGAGTCAATGTTTTTTATCCTGTTGTTTAGCAGTCAAGTAAGCTTATTCCTCTGGCAACTAACTGCTTCTTTATCTGGAGATTGAAAATCGGCTTTTAGACGAGTATAGAAAATTTGGGGGAATTTTTTTTTCAGTTTTGCGGGTTTTTCACTTAAGCGAGTTTCAGTTAAGTAAGGTAGTTTGTATTTTAATATATAAGGGGATATGTGAATGTTTCCAGGGAGACGAGGCACTTAGGTGAGTTTTACTTAAGCGGGTTTCACTGTACTTTTAAACATAGCTTATTGCCTTGCCAGCAAATATCAAATTTTCAGTTTTTTTTCAGTTTTTATTTGTTACGATGTTTATAATTTTCACAAAAAAAACAAAATGTACGATATTCATATTGCTAAAACCTATGCCGAAGTTCATAAGATACATGAACGTTAACATTTTTCTAAGCAAGCACTCTACGAACATATCCCTTTACTTGCACAACATCTGTTTGATCAAACTCGTAAAATAACGATGAAGCGATTTTCTTCAAACTTGGTATTTAAGCGTTTTAGAAGTGTTCTCAAATGGAATAGTACCTCCCATACAATTTTTTCTACCATCTTAATTATCTCGAAAGCGGTTCTAACGATTTTGATTAAAAACAATTCTGTGCACTACTGTACGTAGATATAGTCTACATTTTGGTTCAATTTGTTTTTACATATATGGTTATTAACGGTACCTGCCATACAATCATTTTTTTTGTTTATTTTGGACTTTCTCATAAACGGCTCGACGGATTTCGATTTTGTTTATCGAAGGTCCTTCGAACTATGTCTTTTTTTTTTGAAAATTCAATATGTTTTTCGAAAACGGATGGCAATTTTTTTTATATATTATATATTTTTAAGCTTATATTGTTAAATGGGAGTGGCCGTGGCGCGATAGTTGTGTGCTCGCGTGTTAACCTCGTGGTTGCAGGTTCTAAATTGTCCTAAAATAAGTTTCTGTTTTACTCATTACATGCTGTTTAGACATAACACTAACAATTGAGTAAACTAGCATACCCATAAATATGACAACAAAGTAAATAAAATAATGCGAATTATAAGGGACTTAAATAAATAAGACAGGGTAATTATCTATCCCATTAGTTGCCTGGAGATAAATCTGAGACAATAACCAGCTCTAGTCTCAGAACATCGCGCCACACATCTTTCATATCCTTCTTTCTCCCTTTCACCGGATGCCCGCGCTGGATTATAAACATATAAAGGGTATTCCTAATCCCTTGAGCGCGTGCAAAATTATAACAAAAAAAAAAATACATAAAATAGCTATACAATTTTTTTTTGGAAAAAATTAAAGAAATTTTGTTTATAAAAAATCTAGTAAAAAACGCTTTTTAAAACATATATTTAGCCGTTTCTACTAAGAATCTTATGCATAGGATGTAATCGACCATAAGTGCAAGTGTCGACAGTCTTAAATATGTAATTCAAGTATTAATTTTCTTATTATTTTTAATTTTGCATTCAATTATTTGAGAGTTGATAAGGAATTGCAAAATAATAAAACTGGCAACTGCGGATCCGTTTGATTTTTTTTTTGAAAATCCCGTTTAGCTGTGGATACATTTCTCAAAAAAATAAAATGCACGACTGGATCGTACGAACTTGCTCTTGTAGCTAACAACTTTAGTGTAAAGTAATAGCTAACCACTGAAGTTGTTAGTAGGTATAGGTAGTCTAGTTTAGTTATCCTGTGCAGGTTTAAAGCCGAAGTAGGTAAGATTACCTTGATTCTTAGTATAATGAATTGTCGAATGCATATGATTAAAGGAATGGTGACATAGGTACCTATCCTACAAATGTATATTTAAAAAAATTTTAATTATGTAAATTATTAGGGTAATGTGTACCTACCTACATAGATGGCGCCTAGGTATGTAAATATATGTACATACATATTTATGTATATATTATACATATGTATAATAATGAAAGTGAATGGTTTATAGGTGGGTAAAAATCGTGTTTTAAGCTGATAAAAAGTGCTAAAACGATCACTTCAATCAGTTTCTTGAAAAAACAAAAGACGCCATTAGATGCCACGGATCAATGAACATTTTATAAAAAATTATCTCGAAAATTGTGTGACGGATTTTGATGAAATCCGGTTTTTCATTTTTAGTCTTTTGAAAACAAACTTTTTTTGAAATTTTGGTATGCAGCTTTGTAGAATTTATTAATATACATATGACTATAAAATTTAAAATTATTTTTTTAGATTAGTTTTAAAAATATTGATTTTTCAAAAAAAAAAATCAAAAATTAATTTTAATTATATAAAAAATGTTATTTAAAATTTTAATATGCAGAATTAGTTTGGCTACCTAGATCTTCTCAGATATAAAATTTGACAAAAATCCATTGAACAGTTACCGAGAAAGCAAAAAATTTAAAAAACCGTTATATGAAAAGTACCGTTAATCTACTTTTCCCGTAATGTTGATTCATATCAAATGATAGCTATTACCAACATAAAAATTCAGACTGAAAGACTGACAGGCTGACAGACAGACATTTTTTGCCGATCACTTTTTTAGGCTTTTCTATTATCGTAATGTCATGTTTGATTGTTAGAATTTTTTTTTGTTAACGAATGCATAACTTGGCTTATAAAGTACCTATAATCGCAAGTAAAAAACACGGTGAGCGCAATTGTCCCTTTCTTTCCCCTACATGCCACAGTATTCATATTCAATAGCCTATACTTAATTTGTTAATTGCAACGTCATATATCAATATTCGGCAGATACGACAAATACTTTCATTTTCCGTGTTCCTATAATCAAACAAAACCTTGGACATGAGCAATATGCGATTATTCTTCTTCAGTAGTTGAAAATGAGTTATTAATAGTTCTGGATTTAAATTCCACAGAAACAGACTTAATGGATTTCCAGTTATTATTGGTCTCCAATTTGGTTTTGCTACCAACTGTTTCCTTTTGAACGTCACACTATTCTGCTGTCAAAACAAACTAACATGATTAGTATGTTTTCTTTTTGTTCAATACCGAAAGCAAAAAAAACAGATGGAAAGATTTTATAGGGCAAACGTGATTGTGTTGTCTTTATTCGGTTGGAAATTCTTCGTAAACAAGAGTCAAAGAAAGTTCACACAAATAATTTTATTTTTATTTATTTAAGTACGTAAACTGATAAACCAGTAAAGCAATTAAAAATAAAATCAAAAAATCATCAAATTCTTATGAAATTATTTAGTGTACCTTCATAATATCAACTGAGATTAGTTATACTTGAAAAATAAGAGACTTAATAGAATGACTCCTTCTCGTTAAAATGATCATCTTTTGATGATAAGACAGTCCATACGTAATGAGATAGCAACACTATACTTGTATATGCAGGTACCAACCAATCCCCGTTCTTCGTCGTCGTTGTCAAGGCTAAATTTATTTATGTTATGCTAGATTCAAATAGAAATTTCCATCTTTGCGGTTGCCAACAGAACTTTGGAAAAAATATTCGACTCGGATGATTAACTCATACTCGTATTTGAATAATCAGATTAAATAAACACACGGGATACCCTCTCGTTCACTTGGGTGACTCTTGAGCACTTAGAAAACTGAAAAGTCCATGTGTCTGCGGGAGGTTTTTTTTTTTTTTTTTTGAGAATATTCTGGTAAAATGTTGGGCTATTAATCAAACGTATGAACATACTTATGGTAGATACGAGTAACTTAGGGAAAATAAAAATATTTTGTGATTACTGAATTTAGACGAAAAAATATCAAGAGACAAAAATCAAAAACAGGCGTTTATTGTGAACTCATAAATTAATTAAGTTTCTATCTTATCTAGAAATTAATTGAATTCAAATTTTTGATAAGAAGAAGATATTGTTATTTCGTTTTATTTTCAATTTCAATTTAAATCAACATTAAGATGAAAATGCAGGTGTACGAAACACAATACAGAGCGGAACTTACACAAAGGGCTTCATTTTAATATTAGCTTCGTATTTGCGTATTATTATATTTCTATTGAATTTTAAAAATGATCGTCAATAAAGTATCAGTTCAGTAGCAATCAGAGATAACAATTTGATATCTTGAAAGAAAATCCATTTTCCTTTGTCGAAATATCTTAAATGGGTTATTAAATGAGAAGGTTAGGTTAGGTGTTAGGTAAGGTTATGGTACCCTTCTCGCAAAATCATATTTGGATCTCTTTTGTGAAACAGTTTTAGCCTTTGCATTTTTTTATCCGGTAGAAATCTTTAAAAGACACTTATACTCTGTCCCTCAAAGTGTCAAAGTGCTATCTATGCGGATGACCTTGTAATGTTGGCAGACAACCATTCTTCTCTTCAACTTCAAATAAGCAAGCTACATAGGTACTGTAATGAGTGGGATTTAAGGATTAATGCTCTAAAAACAAAAATTATGGTGTTTGAAGCTCGAAAAAGTAAAAGATTAAGAGAGGAAAGTTGGTTTCTCGATGGCGAGCGCATAGAGGTCGTACAGGAATTCAAATATCTGGGAGTGCTGATGTCTGCAAATGTAAGCTTTACAAAACATGTGAAGGAAAAGAGTAAGTAAGCCAAAATTGGACTGAGCGTTATGTGGCCTAATTTTTTTGCAAACCAAAGAATAGACTTGGGATCAAAGTATCGGGGTTTTGAAGCAACCATCAATACATGTATATGTTATGGTGTTCAAGCATTTGGCTACACATATTTTGAAGATTTTGAACTCATTCAAAGGTTCTTTTTCAAGCGTTTGATTCGCCTACCAAATTCGACTCCAACATATGCCATCCACCTTGAGTCAGGTATCGCCCCTATTTATATCAAAAACTTAAAAGCTAATTCCGACGTTTTGATAAGAACCATGGAAAAATCTGGAGAAATTCTTCACAAGTCCATTATGTCTCACCTTTTACGGATACAATCTGCACCTTTCAAAGAATGGAAAGCCCTTGCACAATCTCATGGCGTCTCCTTAAATCTTACTGAATCTAATTTAGATTGTTGGCAGCAGCTATTTGCGAATGTCATATCAAAAGTAGATTAACAAATCCATGTTCAACACTTAAACCGTGCATCTGCATCGTCAACAAGAGGTTTATATAGAGATTTAAATCACCGGCTTCAATCTTCCATTTATTTCAGAATAGATCTTCCTGTGAAAGCTATTAGCACTATTTTTAGACCTAGAGTGGAAATTCTAAATCTAAATTACGTTCCTTATCGTTCTGACCTACCAATTCTGTGTAACTTCTGCAACAGGTATAGCGAGATGATATTTACCATTTTGTAGCCACTTGCCCTATTTTGCAAGAGATTCGAAGGCTTTACTTCCAGCAAAATGTCCTTTCTAGAGCACAACTGATAGACATTTTGAATGAATCCCTGGGCTGAACTAATTTTTACAAATTTTGTGACCATGCCCTGTCTTATAGAAATAGTTTTTGAAATATCTATAATTATCATCTCAACCTTTTACTTTGATTTAAAACTTTTTTATTCACTGGTTTCTTCTTTTGTAATTAAACATATATCTATTAATTTATATATACCAAAACCAATTCAAAAAATAGGTAAAAACTTTTTTTATTTTTTGTATATTAAACTATAAATCTAAATTTTAAATAACAACACTGTATTTTGTACTTATCTTTTAATTCAATTTTCTTCTTTTTTTTCATAAAACTTTCTTAAATTACAAATTATAATTCTAACAATTATTGTATCTATGCATTTATCTTTACTTATGAAATGTCATTATCTGGCAGACGGCACCTTACCATGTCCATATATTCTTTTGTATATACATTTTGTAACGTTTATTTTGAAATAAAGAAACTAATAATATAATAATACTCTGTCCCAGAATAATAGGCAGTACACGTCTTATGGGAAAGCTTTTTCAAAATCAGTAGCGTGTCATATTTTGGCACCATACTAAATTGAAAGAACACCATAAAAGTGTTTGCCCGTCTACGAAAACTACGAAAACCCTGTGAGAACTTTATTGAGCGACAGATTTATGCAATTCACTGTAGCGAGAATAAAAGGCCTACCTTGCACACACTGCCTAGTTTTCTGGGACAGAGTATATTAATAATCGGTACCAACTGGTGCGGGGCTCTTATCGCACCAATTGATTATCTGATACGGCGTGTGTTTTAATCTATTCTGTACAAAATTTCTATTTCAAGGTCACGATGTAAATCGGGCACGAGTACGATAACTCAGGCGCCACAAAATAATAATGGATTTTTTAAGAGGGACTTAATACAAGTATTTTTTAATATGGGAGGGGGTACTTAAAATGGGAAACAAAATAACTAAAAATAACGGTAATACTTATTTATGAGCCCAATTATCGTATCTGGGCGAAACGCATTTTGGACTACAGGTCATACAAATCTTCAATTTGGCTTTATTCCACACAGTCCACAGAACCAAAAACAAAAATATATTATTAAAAGTTTTTTTTTTTTTATAATACAAATTCTATATACTACTGAATTACATCAGCCAAGTAGAAGACTTAGCACTATAATATTTGGACTTGTTGAATTATTGATTCAAAATAGCTTTTAACGGCCTTTAGTCCAACAAAAATTGGCGTTTCGTCCCGGTGATCTCACATGGACTCATCAGTTGACTAGTGAGGACCTTTGTCAATACGCAATTTTTGC
Source organism: Philhelius pedissequus (assembly GCA_910595825.1). Classification (NCBI taxonomy): domain Eukaryota; kingdom Metazoa; phylum Arthropoda; class Insecta; order Diptera; family Syrphidae; genus Philhelius; species Philhelius pedissequus. Next base: position 91,584,729 of record OU343161.1, read on the forward strand.
CAAGTTCAATTCATCTAACATAGATTTCGTGAAGAACATCTAGTGTGAACTATATCCAACAAGACTAGAATTCCTAATCATTAAATTGGAAATTTTTGTTTTTTGCCCATGGCCTGGCATTATTTATATAAAAAGTTTTTTTTTTTTATAATACAAATTCTATATACTACTGAATTACATCAGCCAAGTAGAAGACTTAGCACTATAATATTTGGACTTGTTGAATTATTGATTCAAAATAGCTTTTAACGGCCTTTAGTCCAACTGATGAGTCCATGTGAGATCACCGGGACGAAACGCCAATTTTTGTTGGACTAAAGGCCGTTAAAAGCTATTTTGAATCAAAAATATATTATTATTTGCGTTTTCTTCTATTCTGGTAATACTTACAAATAAGTGTTATAACTTTTTTTTAAAGCCAATACCTTAATATATTAGCTTATTTTTAAGCCAAGTAGTCTATGCATAGTTTTTGAAAAAACGTGTTTTAAACTCAAACTTTGGGAAGAAAAAGATAAAAAAAAATGTTTAAAGCGTAATTTTTCAAAACCGTAAAACTATATAACATTTTTTTTACAAACTCATTGCTCTGATTAATTCTTAATCAAAAACTGAAAACTATATGATTTTATGTGATAAAATTGAAAATTATTAAAACTACTTTTTTAATGAGATTTCTTTTTGTATTTACGGAGATCTCACTTTGAATATAATCAATTTATCCTACGGAAGATGGGGTATATCTCCCTCCTTTTAGGCGGGAGGGGTAATTTTCTACAAAATTGACTTAAAATAAAAAAAATAAAGATTTAAAAACAACGGCAACACTTACAATAAAAGAATATTGGTTTTCTGAAATCCAAGAACTTGTCCTCTTATCATTGGTTTCAATCTAGTTATTTGCATTAATAGTTTAAAAAAAATACCTTCAAACTCAAAATTTATCACAAAAAAAAAAACAGTTATGTATGTATGGGGCGGCATGCTGTCTGGGAACACTATAGGCTTTCGGGTAGGGTGCGAGGTTGGGGGTATTAAATGTTTCTTTTGTATTGCAGAGTCTGGATTTAAAGAAACTTTGAATTTATCCTCTAATTCCAACAGCTGTTTTCTAAATAAGTATACCTACATATAAAAAAAAAAAACTAAGAATCTCATAAAAAAACAGTTTTGGTAATTTTTAATTTTAAACTAAGGACATAAAACCATCTAGTTTTCATAGTTCAATTACAAGTATATTAGGACATCTAATAGTTAAAGCCAATTACTTAATTTCGCTACATAAAAAAATGTTTGATAAGTTTTGTGTTTGAACGTATTTTTTTCAAAAACTATTAACGCCAATAACTAGATTCAAACAAATTATAATCCATTTTTACTTTTTTTTATGAAATTGCCCCTCCCGGCCAAACGGGGTGAGATAGGGTCCCTTCCATATTAAAAAATTCTTGTAACTAACTGTTCTACAAGAATCCATTTTTATTTTTGGGCGCCTGAGTTATCGTACTCGACCCGTAAATCGCTATTTCTTATTCACACCAAGGAACATTTACTATTCAACGAAGGACTTTGGGTTGGAGATTTTTGATGGATTCAGCATTTGTTTTCTTTGAACAGCCCCGTCAGGGTTATTTTCTAGTAAAAAGTATATTTTTCTATAGTTCAATTTAAGTTATTTTCTTTATTCTTTTTGATGAGCTCTTTCCATTTGATATTTGTGCTTGGGGTCATTAACAGTTATGTCATAAAGAACAGCTCTACACATAACTAAAATTGTAACATTGTTTCGGTTTTGTTTGCAAGATTTATATGCGTCGATTTGGTTTTGTTAAATTTGATACGCCATTACTGACTTTATCGATAACATTTTCCAATTTTTGAGTAGCCTCTATAACGGATTTATCAGTCGTCAATATTGCAGTATCAATAGCTGACGTGGCGCCATGATAGTGTGGATGTCCCTTGGAATATCCCTAGTATTATTAATGAAACAGTGTTGGTCCTAGGACACTTCCTTGTGGTACTCCAGCTTAAATTTCTCTAAGTTCCGATAAGTTTTGGTCACACCATACTCTAAAGATTCGGTTCGTAATATAGGATTTCAGATTATAGCATTTGGGATGAAGCAGAAAATACTCGTAAAAGATAAGCAATTATTTTCTCGTCATCTTCATTATATGCAGCCAAGTCACTTTGCATGCCTGTATATGAAAGTTTTCTCTTATGGCACCTATTCAGAAGCTAGATCGAAATATGATTAAAGATGTCATAGGCGCTAAGACGACTTGAAAACAAGTGCTTATATTGTTTCACCTAAGGCTTAAGCCTTAACATTTCTCTTCAAATATATATAATGTTGTTATATAGGGTTATCCATTTTGCGGTTTCAAAAGTAAACGTAAATAAAACACATATAAAATACTTTTTTGTCATGATATTCCTTTCTTATTATAAAGTCTGAACGTTGACATTATGTGTGAAACACTACATCATTTAAATGACCACCACGCGAATTGTTGCAAGCATCGATTCTTTTGAGGTAATTTTCGACCACTTTTTGACACATATTGGGCGGTATCTCTGCCATAACTTGACGAATAATGGTTTTCAAGTGCTCAAGAGTTAAAGGTTTATCTGCATAAGCACGGTCTTTCGCGTAGCACTATAAAAAAAGTCCAGCGGTGTCAAATCGCAGGATCTTGGTGGCCAGTTGATATCGCCACGACGAGAAATTACGCGGCCAGGAAATGTCTTGCAATAAAGACATATTCGCTCGAGTTGTTTGGCATGTGGCACCGTCTTTTTGAAACCACATATTCCCCAAGTGGTATTCTTCAATTGCAGGCAAAAAAGGTCGGTTATCATATGACCATAACGCTCCGAATAGATCGTAGTTGTCGAAGAAGTAAGGTCCAATCACACCTCCGGATCAAAGAGCGCCCCAAACAGTGACTTTTTGTGGATTTAATGGCCTCTCTTCAATTACTTGAGGATTCTCAGAACCCCAAATACGAGAAATGTGCTTCGTCGCTGAAGAAAATTTTGTTTGAAAAATCACCGTCCACCGCCTGTAGTTCAAGCACCAATTCGACGTATCTACGACGTTGTGAATGGTCAGCTGGCTTCAGTTGTTGTGTGAGCTGGACTTTATATGGATGAAGGTGTAGATCCAAATACAAAATACGCCATAATGTGCCGTAAGACAGTCCTAAACGACGAGGAATCGACACATTCGGGTCTTCGGCAACACTTTCACTTACAGCAGCGATATTTTCAGTGGTACGAGCGAAACGATGATGCACAGGCCTTACAATATCTGTAACCAATCCAGTCTCTTCAAATTTCTTAAGAATTTCAGACAGAGTTCAGCGATTTGATAAGAATTTTTCAAATCTATATTTGACAGTTCATCCGAAGTTATGCTCAATGGTAAATTGATGGACATTTCTAAAAGCACGAGTAGTAATGTTGAATTGATAGATATATAAATTCTTTATTATGTTGATTCAAAAAGTTTAAAAAAAAAAATCGATTTCTAAATAAATTCAATAGAGTTTTTTTCAAAATAATAATTTCTTTTTTTCTTTCGGTTTTAAGTTCTGAATTTAGCATAACAAAAAACAAGGGCTATGCGGCGTATTGCCGTCAGTAGTACATTTATTTTTATAAAATTTAATAAAAACTACTATATGTATAAAAAATCAGAACTAATAGCAACATGATATTCTTTTTTAATTTAATTTTTTATTTTTTATATGTACTCATTTAAAATAGCAAATCGGTAATTTTTTGCCGATTTTAAATATTTGGAAAGGCTTTTCCAATTTGATCAATTTAGATTTTTAGCTTCAATTGTTCCATATTGAGCGTTAAAAAACCAAAAAACAATAGTCTGAGTTCTTTTAGAACAGGGCAGATAGCTTAAAAATGAAAGCAATTTTCTTTCGCACTAAGATTGCACAACCTACAATGAGGAGTGGAAGTTTTGTTGTATAGCGTAGCATTTAAATTCAGTAGGTCACCCCTGGCTTTACAAATGAAGGACACTGCTTCCAAACTTAAATCGTCATTTAAATAATTATTCTGTTCAAGGTTATAGTTAAGTTCGGGGTATATAATCCTGTTTATTGATGAGACAGCTTTTTGTGTGCAGTAGTGTTACGTTGATAAACGTAAAAACCTTCCACTAGGTTACATACTTGTGCCTTTGATGCCACAATATCCGAACATTGTAGATTTAGCTCTACTCCACATTTTTGCCTTGAATTGTTTAAAGGGAGAAAAGAGAGTGTCTACCTTAATGTCTATAAAAATAGCCATAAAATAATGAGAAGGCTGTATTTGGGATTTTTTCGAAGAGACTTAAGGGAGTTGTATTTAAGGTTTATTTGGGAAGGTTTTAAGGAGAAGGGGAGAAGAGTTCTTTTTATCTTTGAAGATAACCTAAGCACATAGGCGCGTTTTTGGTGAAATCGTATATGTGGTCATTTCACAATAGGAGCTCTGAAAGTTCGGTATACGCGGATATTTATTTCCCATTATACAATGGTGTCAAGCATAATGAGCTTAACATACTCTGCCATTGAAGTTCCACATCCAATGGACAAGGATGTGAATCTAGAAGCGAGTATGAAGATCTGACGGTACTGCCGTCAACAAAACCATTTATTATAAATTTCTTACAAGAATATAAAAAAGAGAGCCGGAGACAGAACGGATCCCTGAGGCACGCCAGCATTTGTTATGAGAAATTCATCAATGTCAGATTCTCGCGATCGGTAAGAGATGCAGATGTGAAAATCTATCAAATGTATTTTAAATATCAAACTCAATAGTCGAAATTTCTTCAAAACCCTATAAATATCTTTGACTTGCTTCGCAAGTTTCCTGGTTCTTTTTAAACTCACTGTCATTTTTAGATCTAATTAAATTCACTTTTATTTTAACTAGATTAATTGTTATTAACCTTCCTGTGCTACCTAAAAACTTAAGTGGAAGTTATCAGTTAACTATTTGAAAGACATTTTGTAATAATAAAATGTTCTCACAAATCCCGAACTTTTTGCTTGGAGCAAAGATTTTTTTTGTAAACAAAAAATTGGAAAAGCTTAGGGCCACATAATAAAGAGTATTGAGCTGTAATCTATAGAGTATTAAGCTATAGATATTAAAGAACAATAAAACCCTAAACCTTTGCTAATACAAATGCTTGCGATTTTAAATCCTTTGTACTATTTTGTAAACATAAAATAATCAAGTAGGTATGCAAATTATCTAACTCTGAACTACCATACTTACTATAGATTGCTATTTCAGAGGTTCAAAAAGTCATAGAGGACTTGATGGTAACTGTGTTAATTCATTTATGCAAAATTGGTTTGCTAAGTGCTCCTTTGTTCAAAGCCTTATAAAGCCGTTTGTCACGAACTCATTAACTCGCTGTAGTATGTTACTAGAAAATATGTAAACAACCTTGAGTGAAGTAAAAGAACATGATTTGCATCAAGTCATATAGCTCAATGACATATTGTATTTCTTTCAGCTAGAGCAATAATTTACTGTTTAATTTAGAACTGAAAGTTTCGAAGCATTGGCCTTGTTCGCCACTGCTTAAGTTGGGCTAATACAGAAATGGTATCATTTAGTGACACAAATAATTCAAATATTCCTATCCACGTTTTGTTAATCGGCAGGAATGAAGGGCGCCTAAAATTTGCTTTCGAATTCATAGAGAGGGCTCATTTTCATGACAAAGAATATTCTTTGAGAAATGGAGCGTAGGTTTTGTACCCCAAAGGATTTGGTCTAAAATTTTTAAATTGCAACTTCCGGTGTAATCCAAAATAAAATAAAAGTTCGATGAAACAAATGCCACTAAAATACTTCGCGCACTGCACTCTTTACGCAGGTAGCAGCATTCAATATCGTATAACTATTTAAATAAATTTATGACTAGTCTTTCGCTTTATCCCAAATGTGCAATTTCATTCTTTCAGAAACTCGGGTATTTTTTCTACTCCGCACTTTCCATTAACAAAATTCTCTCGGTAAAAAAAAAACACACTGAACTCTGAAGACCGAAAGCTTCAAGGCTATATGAAGTTTCCATTACCTTTAAAAGTACCAAAATAAAACCTTCATATAGAATCCATGCATCTAGAATTATTCAAATCCATTATTTGAAGTTCTTTGCACTTGCTCATTTTATTTTTACAAAAAAAAGGAATGCATTCAACTTTATTCATTACGCGTTGATTGTAGATGTTTATTTAAAAGAAAAAACAAAAAACAAAAACAAGCAGGATGTGGCTCACATTTAAAATTTATTTTGCAGTGAATAAATTAAAGTAAAACAATTTCACTTCATGTGTAAATTTTAATAAACCTATCTATAAGATATGAATAAAAATTCATAAAAATTAAAATGCAATAAAAAGGCTTCAAAAGTAGCAATATGAGAGCTTGTGTGGAAACCATATACGTACCTAGGTTTTCTCGTTGTAAAATTATCTATAAAAATGTATTTTTTTTTTAAATTTATTTTTAAATAAGAGTTGTATTTTTTACAATAAAATAAGAAATTTAAATTAATTTTATTGAAGAATGCACTGTACTAGCAAAGGTTTGTTCGTCTCTTTCTATTACTTCTAACTATTGCCGTGTGATAATTTGTAAATTGCATTTAAAACACCTTAGGTCTAACAGACACATGTTAAAATAAAATAAAACATGTATTCAGTTGGATTGTTACGAAGCATTACACTTGATTTACCAACGACGCGACGAAGCGAATGATTGTAATACCCTCCAAGTATGCAATAAAATAAATGAATGCTGACACATTAGTCATTTCATTGCATACCGAAAAGCATTTTCAAAGATGGTTTGACTATCACTATTGTAAAGGGTTCTCCATTTTGGGGATTCAAAAGTATAGGGCTGGAATTCGACATATGTCAAACTAAGTTGTTAAACCAATTTTTTTTTCAGTTGAAAGTCTTACATTTACGAAAATGGAACGCTTAACTATCGCACACGCATAAAAATTGTTAAGACCTACAAAAATGGTGATTCTGCCACAGCCGCCTATCGCGCAAGCAATTGGCAAAATTGTGAATAAATTTGAAGAGACTGGATTGGTTACAGATATTGTAAGGCCTGTGCATCATCGTTTCGCTCGTATCACTGAAAATATCGCAGCTGTAAGTGAGAGTGTTGCCGAAGATCCGAATGTGTCGATTCCTCGTCGTTCTCAGGAATTAGGACTGTCTTACGGCACATTATGGCGTATTTTGCATTTGGATCTACACCTACATCCATGTTAAGTCCAGCTCACACAACAACTGAAGCCAGCTGACCATTCACAACGTCGTAGATACGTCGAATGGGTGCTTGAACAGGCGTTGGACGGCGATTTTTCCAACAAAATTTTCTTCAGCGACGAAGCACATTTCCCACTCGGTGGGTATGATAATAAAAAAAATTGTCGGGATTCTGAGAATCCTCAAGTAATTGAAGAGAGGCCATTACATCCACAAATAGTCACTGTTTGGGGTGCTCTTTGGTCCGGAGGTGTGATTGGACCTTACTTCTTGGAAAACGATGATGAAACGACTGTCACCCTAAATTCGGAGCGTTATGGTCATATGATAACCGACTTTTTGCTTGCCTGCTATTGAAGAATACGACTTGGAGAATATGTGGTGCCACAGCCAGACATTTCGAGCGAATATGGCTTTATTGCAAGAGACATTTCCTGGCCGCGTAATTTCTCGTCATGGCTATATCAACTGGCCACCAAGATCACGCGAAAGACCGTGCTTATGCAGATAATTCTTTAACTCTTGAGCACTTGAAAACCATCATTCGTCAAGTTATGGCTGAGATACCGTCCAATATGTGTCAAAAAGTGGTCGAAAATTACCTCAAAAGAATCGATGCTTGCAACAATTCGCGTGGTTGTCATTTAAATGATGTAGTGTTTCACACATAATGTCAACGTTCAAGGAATAGGAATATCATGATAAAACAATATTTTATATGTGTTTTATTTACGTTTACTTTTGAAACCGCAAAATGGATAACCCATTAGTTCACAGAATTTTCTTAGTTCAGAGCTGAGTGGGCGTTGTCAAAAAAATTGTTTGTGTTTCTTTTTCACTCAACCGTTTTTAATCGTTCAGGGCGCGCTCGATGTGCTCGGGCATAATCGTTTGATCATTCTGAGTAAAGTGCTGAGCACACGAAATGTCATGTTGTCCAAGAAGGAAAGTGTGAAGAAAAAAAATTAGATAGGTACAATTAAAATGGCGGAAGAAGTTGGTAGCTTAATTTTCTGTATCTGTGTACAAAATTAGGGTTGTTTTGTTTTGTATTGCTTTTTATGGTGAAAATGAAAATTTATTCTGATTTGTGAGGGTCAAGTGTGTTAATTTTTGTCACAATTTTCATTGTGTTCAAATTAATATTTGTAAACGATTTTTGAATAGAAAACGAATATGCGAGTTGCTTTACGAAATTACCAGTCCGCAAAGTTCTCCAGGCAATGTTGTGTTTCCAGTCGACTTATAGTGACACCGACACCGGCCTGTTTGAATTTCCACTGAATAAATTTGCCACCTTATAACACCGGCCGGCCGCCATAAAATCTCGTTATTACGAGTATAATTTTCTCCAATATCGCTCAGAATTATGTTTATAAAATAAACTTGAGTGCAATCCATACGTATACACTTGCGGTCACCACACATTTCTGGTATGGTGACCGACAAAATTCATGGTTTGATAATGGACGATCGGTGTATGAAAGTGCCTGAGATTGAAGAGACCACTGGCTTATCACATGGCGCAGTGATTTCGATTTTGCATAAATATTTTGACACGAAGAAGCTTTTCTGAAGACTGGTGACGCGTTTGCTCACTTTCGACAATAAACGAATTCGTTTGACAACTTCCAAAGAAAGCCAAGGTGGGTTTTTCTTCAAAAATGGTCATGGCGACAGTTTTTTTTTGGTTCGCGCGGAGATATTATTGTAAAAAGGGTAAAACTATCACCAGAGCTGCTGGATTAATAACAATCAAAAACTGTCGCTCTTGGTGATAAAAACAGTGTTATTTTTCAACAAGGCAACTCACCGGCGCACAAGTCTGTAGTTAAATTGGAAAAATCGCATGAATTAGGCTACGAACTCATCCAGCATTTATGCTCCTACGACTATTTCTTGTTTTCAAACATGAAGAAATGATTCGAATATAAGAGATTGGGTCCAATGATGAGGTCATATGAGCTGAAACAAACGGTTATTTTGAGGGCTTGAGAAATTGTATTATTTGGAGCCCATCAAAGAATTATACAAATGTTGGATGAAGTGTTTCGAACTAAAAGGAGATTATATAGTGTTCCTTATTTCATTTTTCAGGGTTTTTGAAAAGTTTTCGATTCGTAAAAATAATTGAACTCCATATTTTGGCCAAAATCTATCCATGTCTATGAGCCTTCAGCTCCTCAAACTTGGTACGAATTGTTTTATTCTTTTTGTGGTAATATGTCTTGATAGTTTTAAATCTTTTTTAAGGCCACTGTAGACCCACTATTTTTCGTTTTGATTTTCTGTAAACCGGTTCAGTTGATTTTCTGAATTTCCTTGGAGAAACTCCTTAAAAGTTTAAACAGTATTGTACATCATTTTTTCTCTTCTTTAAAAAAGGACTAGTTTAATGTTGTTAGCTATGTACAACTGCAAGTTCGTACGATCCAGCCGTGCATTTTATTTTCGAAGTTCAGATCTCTAAAATGTCATCCAATTTTCTACCGTGTCATTGTCTTCAGAGACCCCACATAATTCACAGTATCTCTCTCCCCTCGCTTCAAATAAATCTTATTTAATCTTTTGCATTGACACAAAAAACACATTGAGGGGAAACCGAGATCATTGACCTAATAAATTTATTTATTAAACACAAAAAAAAACTGGTTCAAAAGTCACTGTTATCACACTGTGACTGTAAGAATTCGACTATAAATGGTCCTAAAATTCAGCTAATTATATCCATTATAGCCCCCTAAAGTTTTTGATAAAACATTATTTATTTTATTATTGGACAAAGCTTATGTTTGCTTACCTTTTAATACCAGACTTTGTCTCCTTGTTCCAAGAAGCAAAAAAAAAAAAAAAAAAAATTGAAAAAGGAAATATTTTTTGTTTTATTTACGAGTACCTACATTCTGGTCACTTAAAAAAACACTTACAGAAAAAAACAAAAACAAATATTCTCTTAAAATAAAACTTTTTAATAGAACAAACATAACATACGCACGCTAATAGACTTTAACGATAATATTGTTCTAAAAACAACTTTTAAAAGATTATTTAGTTTTTTTTTTGTTTTGTTTCGTTGTTGCTCGTCTATTTTTCAACAAAACACACACACACACACACTGAGTCAATTCAATGCATCTTTTAGCTATTTTTGATTATTGTATGAAATTTGAGATCATGATCATGATAAATCAATTGACGTCAAATGGTGACCGTCTCCGTCAGGCGAGCCTCTTTTTGTTTCGTATTAACTGCATTTTTAGTAAATATTGTTAACTTATAACAATTACGAACATAAATAAACAAAATTTACAAAATTTTGTATTGTTGAATGGAAATGTTGGAAGGTTCCCGCAATTTGAAGGAAGTGATTTTATTTTTGTTTATATTTTTATCAAAATATTTCCATTACGCCATTGTGGTAAAAATGCGAGATAAGGCCACCATCATGCTTTATTTATGTTGATAAGACTTTAATTTTTGTTAGGTTATATGATTAACTGGTGATCTTGGTTTAATGATTAAAAATGACGTACGGGGATTCTGAAATAACATCATAATATTTTTTTTTTACTTTGATTTACGATATTTGGTATGTTATTTTTTTGTATTGTTTATTCTGACTGTCTTACCTACCCGATAAATCTCAAATTCTTTTGAAGCAATCCTCTCTTTATTTTAGATAGTCAGTCCATTACCGTCATCTGGTCGGAATGCCACACTTTTTTAGTTTCTCATCATTGGTATAGTATTATCTAGGTGATCATGTCACCTCAGCGTGTAAACAGCATTGTTTTAAGTTGCTCGTGTAAAATGTCCATCAGTTCTGTGGCATGAACCACAAACCACATGTCGTTCACACCGATATCATCTAATCTTGTCCCTAAAAAATAGAATATCATCTTAAGCGATCTCCGTTGATGGTGATGGTAATATCATAGTCAAGTCAAATAAAGATGGATGATGACTGCGAAACCATTGCCACTTTTTGAACCTTGTATAAATAGCCATCGTCTCAAGCTCAACCTTTGTCACAAGATGACGCATACATGGCGGTGGCTTGTGGCTGTTGTAACTTTTAAAGTTAATTTGTGTTTAGTGTCTGAAAAATAAAGAAAAAGAACAAGAAGAATTACAACGGATACAAAATGGCCGTCATGGACTCTAAAAAGTTATCTACTCTTCTTTAAGGGAGAACTCATATTTTCTACCTATTTTCAAGTTCGAGAATCCCTCGCTCACTAATTAATTTTCTCCCAAATTAACAAATTTATTTGCATTTGCAAGGAGTTACAAATTTAGGAAATCAGTTCAAAAAACTCAAACCGGAAATTTCGGTCTCAAATACCGACCGAGCTTTGTGAGTTGTTGATGCATTCTCATGCAACCAACAATTTGAATACAGCTATTCAGCAACTGCTTACTTAAAAATAATTCGCTTAACATTTATTTGCAGCGTGCGATTATTGTCTCAGACAAAGAGTTAGGTTGTCGCGGATATAGTACAAGAGGATGATGAAATTCAAATTGCGACAGAACGGAAATTGATCAAATAAGCAGTACCAATAACTCCGCTTTCTTTTGACGTATATCGCTTTATTGCTGATATATGCAAATGTCAAAGTACAGTGACATTTGACGTCATTTGCATAAATTAAGGCATATTTACACCATGACATTATTTTTCCAAACTGTGCATGATTTAGACAATGACGAATAATATTCAAAATTCATTCTTCTCCAATAAAAATTTGATTTTACAACTTTATTAATAAATGTAGTTAGTTGTAAAATAATAAATTAAAAAAACAATAATAAGTTGTTATTAGTTTTGTTTTATTTTTCGTTGGATTTGCTTAATCTTCATCGAATCAATTAGATGAGTCTGGGTTTTTATTACATTTTAAATAATTTAATTAAAAAACGACGCATATCTTTAAAACAAAAAATAAACACAATAAAAGTTTTGGAATATTAATCGACTAAAATGAAAAAAAAACAACAAATTTAACACTGTCTGATGACTTTTAGCAATAAACAAGCGAAATGTTTATTATCGAAACACACTTTATGTATATAGTTAATTATTTTTACATGAATTAATTGGAAGTCATAAATTTAAATAGAAAAACAAATCAATCATAAATTAAAATTTCACAAATAACATCTTATATGTTAAACGAAATGTATTTAAAACAAATTTTATTTACAAAAAATAAAATAATAACAAACACATTTATTATTATTTTTTTTTTTTGTTTTTAAGCAATTATAAATAACAAAATCCTTGGTGGTGTTTTGCTTTGATTTGTCATTTTGATTGTTTATTCTTTGATACAATCAATGTAAAATGTCGTTTCATAACAAAATAGGTAAATTCATTAAATGATTTTGAATGACCAACAACAACTTGGGTTGGGTATCCCCCATAACAACTACTGCCGTAGATATGTAAAAACCGAATGGAAAAGAAAACAGAGCTTCACTTCCTTTGCGATTGTCCCACTTTGGCCCTAATAAGAATGCAATCCCTTGGATGACCTTTCTTTTCTGATCTAAAAGAACTGTCTGATGCAAAAGTTAACACGTTCACTGCCATTTAACCCGCCGGGCACAACTCTAACTCTTTTTTTTTTTTAAATTCATTTTAATGTATTATTATCTTATAAATATCTTAAAGCTAGACGAAAATTCATAAAACTAGCCTAATTATGAATAATTTACAACTAATTTACTGGCCCTTTACGGGCGCACTAAACTAAACTATATCTCTTAAAACGAATGTCTGTCGACCTAAAAAACTTCTTAATTTAATTCTAAATATGTTACTTTTTATTTCACATAGAAAATTTAAAAAAAAAACTTGGTATCATCATTTTTTTTTTTTAATTTTTACTTAGAAATTACCTTAAGCTAGACTAAAAATAATTAAAGCTAGATACAGGGTGGTACACGAATCGTGCAACAATAAGAAATTTAAATAACTTTTATTTTAATCGATGTATTTCATTAATTTTTTTTACTGGATTAAAAATTAAATTTTATTTTAAATAACTAATGGTTTTTAAAGATGATGGACCGCAAATGACATCCACGCTCATCCACGCATATGCGACACCTGATCAGAAAATTGTTCATTGCGGCCTGAAGGGTTAAAATTGGGATCGCCTCAATTATTGTCTTAATGGACTGCTTCAATTCAGTCAAATTCCTGGGTTTCGTTTTGTACACTTCCTGCTTGACATAACCCCATACAAAAAAGTCTGGTGCAGTCAGGTCAGGTGACCTTGGGGGCCAGCGGAAAGTGCAGTTTCTGGATTTCAATTTGTTTGGGAATTTTCGTTGGAGCTCCGCCATAACTTGTGTGGCTACGTGTGCACTTGGTCCATCTTGTTGAAACCAAATCCTACTGAAAGGGATACGCCTTCGCGAAGTTCTGGGTAAAAACTCCTTCAACATCTTTGAATAACGGTCCCCATTGACAGTGTGTGTTACACCCTTTTCTTCAAAGAAGTATGGCCCGACAATACACCTTGATGAAACTGCGCACCTCACAGTGACTCGTTCTGGGTGCAGTTCCGTCTCTTCCAGCGTTTCTGGATTAGATTCACTCCATATACGGCAATTTTGCTTGTAAACATTGCCGTTTAAGTCAAAATGGGCCTCATCAGACATGAACAAATAATTTATCAATGTGTTGGCTTCTTCGGCCATTGCAATCATTTCTCGGCAAAATTCCAGGCGAACAGGTAAATCCTGAGGGTTTAACTTGCTTGTAATTTAGACTTTTTACGGAAACAAGTTTAAATGTATGTATCCGTTGTAATGACCGTCTGCTAACTCCAATTTGGCCCGATAAGTTTCGAGTCTCAACACGTGGATTGGCCTGTATTGCCGATGCAACATCCACGATTTTATCCTGAACCCGAAAATTGTGATCTCGATGATACGGTCCTCGTTCGATGTTTCCAGATTCGGAAAACATGTTCACCAGCCTCTTAATAGTACATCTACTCGGGGGAGTACCGCCAAACTCCAGCCTAAATTCCATTTGGACGAAAATGAAGGACTGCAAAGAATGTTATCGCTGCACTATCCAAATACTTTTTTCAGTATCCCAAGCATTCATTTTGATAAATCTAAATAGTAGCCTATAAAATAAAAAAAATAAGCCGAATACTCACACTGAACAAAAGTTATTACGTTTTATTTTTGTAGCACGATTCGTGGGCCACCCTGTATTTCACAATATTGATTTTAAAACATAATTTAAAAAATAATCCGTCCACTTGTGTTTTAAGTATTGAATTTTTTTCCAAAAAAAAAAAAAAAAAAAAACATAATATTTTTTCAAAAATCCAAAAAAATAATTTTTATGCAGTATAAATTAGAATTTGAAGGACTTCCTGATTAATTTATTGTATAGAAAGCCGTTGTACCGTTACTGAGACATTCGAAAATCAAAAAAAAAACGTTCTAACCGTTAATGGTTAAATGAATTTCGTTCAATTTTTTTTTACATGAGGATATTCGAATTCAAAATAATGCTGCATACACAAATTGTCGAAAAAATATTTTTATTGATTTTAAAAAAAATATTTTTTTTTTGAAAATTCAATATTCAACGGGGTGGGCAATTTATTATTGAAATTATGTTTTTAAATTTAATATTTTAATTATGTACTTAAAATTGCTATACTAAATTTTGATTTAGAAAACAATTAAAATATATAATACATTTTTAAGTTAAGTGTAAAACAACTCTTAAAATATATTTAGTCGTTTCGTCGAATGGTCGAACATAAGAGTAAGTACGTGCGATACAGTCGTGAATTTAATTTATTTATTTTTTTATTCAAAATCATTCGAGCAGTTTTCGAGATAATTAATATTTATTCCTTTGGTTACACGACATTTTATGTTAGGTACCTAAACCTACTGTTATTTATGGAGCTAAAATATTTAAAAAAAAAACATCTAGGAATTCATCTGAGACGTTTCAGACAACCTGGATCTGAATCACTGCTGGATTTGATGAATATCATTCCGAAGTAAAGACCTTGAGTCGATGATTGTTGTTTGACAAGTATACCTACCTACCAAAATAATTAAGACGTGTCAAATCACAATATCATGGACTCCACATTTGCACATGTCCATAAATATATTGTTACAAAAGTACTGGAACTCTTCAGAATTAATTCACAAAAACAATGGATTCAGAATGTATCTCCCTATCTTAAGCTAAAAAAACTGAAACCACTATTTCCTAGAGTCTGCCCTCTCATAGCGGCCAACTGTAGTCCTTTTGGAGTGGGTAGCATATGGTTTTGTTTCCAGAAGGCGTTTTTTGTGATTGCATTGGATTTACCATTGTGATATCTACCAAGGAGCTAGCCTGTTAAACGACTGATCTAATAGAAGACGTCTGGTCGTATACGGCTATGACCTTACGGGTTATACATATGACATGCCGTAAATAGGCAGCCAATATTCCTTGGAAGAGCCGCACTTATTTCCAGAACAAAAATCTACCAAATCGCCAAGTTTTGCACAATGAAGGTGGTTCAGGAAACAGAAAAGTATTTAACCATGACGATGTATGATGAGTATGAACTCACAATCGCCATTCTTGCCGACCTCCTTAAGCCGAAAGTCAACTTCAAATACCATTTATATGGATTTGAGTTTACATACTACTTCACCTTATAAAAACTTGCGAAAAATAAATCACTTCACCCACTAAAATTTCATAATGTTTCCGCGTTTGTTAACCAAAATAAAAATCCCCTTTCACCGAGAAAAAAATAATAAAAAAAACAACAATCATTAAAAAAGAAAAATTAAAAATTTAATTTTTCCCCGTTCCTTGAAATTGAGCAATAATTTTCTAAAAACATGACAAATTAAAATTCAATCGTAAATATTCCTATAACAATATAACTGTTGAACAATAAAATAATTGAACATAAATTAAACTACCAACTATGTATACACCGGCCGCCGATATCAATGTCATCCCACGCGCAAATGCTTCTGCCGTAAAAAAAAAATTCAGTTGGCCAGAAAGCGTTGCGTTTTATAGGAATTACCACCTTAATTTCAAACAATTTGAATAGAAGACTTTGTGTATCATTTTTCTTATAATTTATTGAGTAAATAACTGGTAGGGGGCGCTAAAACCTTGTATTACCTTGCGGAGATATCATTATTTTCAAGCGAGCCTCATACGTAAAACTATAACCATATTAATAGTCTAGAAAACAATGTTGACAAATGGAAAATTGTTTTATTTTATATACAGATATGTTGAATTTTAAAGGGACATGCATTTTAGACCGTGATGTAAGCCATCTGAAATTTAAACATCCACTTTTTAAGTTATAGCTACTTAGTAGTTCATACCGGTCAGCAGACACATAAGAAATATTTGTTATACCTACTAATCATACGCTTCAAACAAATTAGCATTTATTTTTGAAATTAGGCCATTTGTCTTATCAAGGCAAAACATTTTGAAACGCAAACAACTGACTGATATAATGTATATGTAATATAGGACTTTTCTTTTATTTAATTTAAACACTTTAAATGTCTACTAAAGGCCATTTTTTCAATAGTCAGTTAAGCAGTCAGTTAGTACATATTCTCCAGATAGAGCAAAAACAGTTTTTCAACGGTCAGATACAACTTAAGCTAGGAATAAAGTTATCTGCTCATTTTAGAACGGAATAAGGAGTTTTCTGAGAAATAAAATAAATAGCTATTTTCGATGTCAAAAACACTTTTGAAAAATGATTGCTTTGAAATAAACGTTAAACAAAAATTAATTTGTAAGTTCGATACTAGAAATAAAAGTGACGTTCAAACTAAATTATTTTATATGTAGATTGTTTTTCCTTTATTGAAAAATTCGATGTTGTTATCCGGTTGTTTAACAGTCAAGTAAGTTTATTCCTCTGGCAAATAACTAGATGTTTATCTGGAGATTGAAAAATCGGCTCTTAATGTAAATAATAAAAATTTAAGGTATTCAGCACATTTGAAAGAAATTAAAAATTGGGGTAATATCAAAAACTGTTCCCAGCTAAAAAATGTATAATATTTTGCCATACACATTATCAAACTTCTTTTAATGTGTGTTTATTCATAATTATAGGAATAAAAGTATTAAGGATATGCTATAGGGTATAAAAAGACTTAATCAAACAATTCTCTCGTGGAACATATCGTGAAATATTTTACAAATGGCCGTTTTCTTCCCGCTCTTTAAAATCACTTTTTTCAAAAATCCCGAAAAAAAAGTTTTAAGATCCCGCCTTCTAAAATACCGCTTTTTTAAAATCCCGCTTATTCAAAATCCCGATCTATTATAATTCCGCCTTTTAAAATCCCGTTTAATCTCCCTTAGCAGTTTTTTTTTTGATAAACGTTACACAAAGAACTTTGCATACACCCAAACTCGACCCCACATCGTTTATTGGACCAAGCAGGGGGTTGTAGGGCAGCCGATTGCCCCCTTACACGCTATCCGTTTTGCACCTTGCGGTAATTCTAAAAGCGTGAATTTAATAAACGGTGTGGTAAAAAAAGGGATTTATAGAAACGGAATAATAATAAGCAGGATTATAAGAATGCCAGATTATAAAAATCGGAATGAATGGGATATCGAATCCAACCCAAGAGTTACAGTTGCAGAAAACTTCACATTTGTAAATAAAGTTATGAACTATTGGCGTTTTTGATAGAAATAAACACGGTTAACAGGAGTAAAATTTGTAGGATTGCCGGAGCTAGCGTAGAGTTCCATAAGTACTCCCAATTTTCTGGCATTGTCAATATATTCGATTTTTGAATCACGAATCATAGTATCAGCAAATATGATAAATCTAACTGATTCTTACCGATTACTAAGCATTAGGTTCTTAAAGAATTTAGAATTAGAACATTATCGTCTGACCAAGTGGCGATCCTGTCTAAGGCGACCTTTATAGCATTTTCACAGTCCTCAATAAAACCCAAAGAGCAGTTTCTACATACTTGAACATTATCGGCGTACATGTGGAGGGAAGAGCAAACTTTGAGGGAATTTCATTCACGTATAGTGAGAAAAAGAGCGGTCCAGGAATGGAACCATGTGGGCCACCTGCTGTTACTAATAAAGTTGAAAGTTTTGTTGCCTACAGAAATTGCCTGTGACCTGGCATTTAAATAAAATAATAAGTTACAAGTTTATTGCAAAGGATGGTGTGGTCAATCATTAAATGCCTTTGAAAAATCCAAAATTACTTTCTTACAATGGCTCTTATACCTTCCACCCCATATTTATAATGGTGGAAACACAACTATGATGTTTCCTAAACCCCGGTTGTAACAGAAACAACAAATACACAATCTGCAACTTCCGAGCTATCAAGGCAGCTGAATAATCCTTGTGCAGGCCAATCTCAAATCTGTAATTGGTGATACATTAAACCTATGGTAAGGAATAGTTAAGTTAAGTTTATATAAGTTCTTATTCATTTCTTGTAATATACACTCGTGTCAAAATCTTGACTCGTTCTACCGACACTAAAATCCGCTAAATCCTGCTTAACTAGATCCCGCCGATTTACTACCTCTCTTGATACAAAGCGACGGCTCTGTATTAAATTTTCATTCTCCATATGATTTTGTGATTTTAGCCTATCAAATCAAGAATCCGCCTCTTTTGCATTTTTAGAAGACGGCTCTTTTTCAGGATCTTACTACTTTTAGTTTAAGTCACTCGAAAGAGTGAATTCCGGAGAACGAAGGGAAATTTAAAGTATAAAATGAGGATTGTTTCGGAAATTTTTCAGTTCTTTTCTTTTTAGAAGAGGCAAGGCCTCAATAAGACATGTGCATAAATAGGTTTCAAATGGGTGGTTTGTAGGTTGGGAGGGTGGTTAGAATGGTGAGAGGTTCTTAGGTATTGCAAAAAGGACCCAGTCTAAGGGGGGACATGCTGCCCTCCTGCAACCACCTGATTGACTCAATTAGTTGTTTTGGATTTAAAGATTTTTTTTGGACTTAATACCAATCATTTTTCATTTCGTGAAATATTTTTTCGCAAGTTCTAAAAAATCAAAGAAAAAAAGTTGGTAAAAAAACTATTTTTTTCCAAAACTTTGAAACAATTGTTTTTTAGTAATTCCTAGTATATCAATTATTGATAATTGCGAAAGAAATGAAATTGGTTCTGTACAAAAATTCGTCGTCTAATAAAATTACTTAAGGAAGCCAATTAGCCGATGTGTTTGCCCTAGACGGAGGTTTGGGGAAACTTTTGAAAAAATAGTTTTTTTTCTAAAACTTAAAAAAAAAATTTAGTAATACTGCAAAAATATATTTTGGTGCTACCACCAATTTTTTTCTCAATTATTTTTGTATTATTTTTTTTTAAAGTATCTACCAAAAAGTATTTTCCTAAAAGTATTGGAAATCCCATTTTATAGGAGCGAAAATTCCAATATTTGTCTGTACGCATGAATCAAAGAAAACAAGACACTTCTAGATTACGACACTTTTTTTTCGTATTTAATTGACGTCATATGTGAAAAAATCCATTAATCCATTGTTTTTCACATAGACGTCAATAAAATAAGAAAAACAAACAAACTGTCGTCATCTTGTTTTCTTTGATTCATGGTCTGTACGTGTGTAACTCCAAAAAATTCAATTTCAATCGGTGGAATTTATTTACACGGGGATTTTATGACGTGGGGCTTAGTTACGTTCCCGTTTTTCTTTACAAGGGGTGTATTTCTTTTTAACTCAGCACTAAGTTCAGATAGTTAAACAGAGTTAAAGTAACTGTCAGTGTCGTTTCTATTCAGTAGTCTTTGCAATTTGATCATGATGAAATAGTTATGCAGCCCTATATTAATAAAAAACGTTTAGTCAACCTTTAGTCCATGGACTTATAAAACCATGGAATAAGAGTTAGACCATGGACAAAAATTTCCTATTAATAAAAAATCGAACAAAATCTACTACAATAAGTATCAGCTCTATCTATTTTTATTGTATGTCCCTGTAAATTTTGTTCTTAAATGTCAATTCTTAGTCCGTCACTAGACCACCGTCTTCGATAGTCTAGCGAAGGACTAAGCTGGTAAATGTCAAATAAAAAAAAATGTATTTTATTATTATTCCAAGGAATAAGTCCTAAACCTTCCCTAGTCCATGTTTATTAATTTGGGTTATGAAATGTATTTTTAAAATAATGATTCCCTGCGCTACACCAGTCTTTTTAACCACTTACACCTACACCTGATATAACTGACCATTAGGGAGCTATATTTGATTTTGATAAACTGTTGACTGTCTTCGCACACCATTTACAAAATTAGATAAAAATAGACATTTTCAATATCATAATTTTTGTTAACATATTCAAAATCGATTGCTATGAACTTACAACTATATTTCCCAGACCATAAATTAGTATAGAAATACTTTGTTTATCAATTGTTAAAATAATTAACACTGCAATGCATTTATGGATGTGTAAAAGATTATTTGTTCCAGTGCATCAACCTAGGTCATGGTCTATTTAAGTTTCTCGAAAAAATAATAATAAACAGAATCGAAAAATAATAACAACCAGCCTACTCGTATCTACGCACAAAATGGCCTTGTTTACGTGCCACTTACTCATTTAAATGGGCCATTTTTGTTTTGTTTTTGTTTTGACTGGATTTCAATAAGTTCCTCACATTTCATCTGCGGTGCATCTTCTGACAGATGATTTTTCCTTTGCATCTTCAGTTGTGGTTTGTTTTTCTTGTGTAATAATTTGTATGAAAAATTTCATATTTCGTTTTGAAGTTCATTGTTAATGGTCTTGTCCTACTTTCTTTTGATATTGGTATTCAGATCCAAACATCAAAACACGAATAAACATAATTTAATAAATGATTTAAACATGAAATCAACACTTTTCTGTGGCTTTAATTTGCACCACATGATTGAGGAGGTAGGTGGCCATGAGTTGTGGAAAATTTTGACTTAATCATTTTCTTTTTTTATTATAATTTATAGTTTTTTTTTTTTTTTTTTTTTTTGACTTTTTAATAAAGCTGGTTTGCTTGCCTCGGGACTATTAGAAGATTTTAGTCATCATGCTGTGTTGAGAGAACATTGTGGTCATGATTATATTTAACAAGTTGAATCATTTTCACGCGGCAAAAAAAAAAACAATCCTTTGCCGACAAAGTGTCTAGTTGACTAGAAAGTATCTTTGTTGTTTAATATACAAATGTAGCGTCAAATGAGGTTTTTCGACCAAGATGGCCCAGTTGACTTCCGTTCCAGATTTTATATTTAAAATTTAAGAAAAAGTCACAATCATTTTTCATTTCGGCCTTTCATTGGTATTTCTTTCTTTTGAACATTCAAGGCTTCAAGCGAAAATGAAAATAAAAGATAGTCCTTAAAAGTGGCACAAATTATCCAAGAAGTGTGCAGTTAAGAATTGACACTATTTATAGGGTGCAGCTCATCGGTAAATTGGCTTTTGGTGTCATGTGCGCCTAAGACCGTCAAAGTTCGTCGAGCTAATGTCTGAAAAAGGGCCTAATTTAATTGGGGGTGGGTGTTGAGCTGACGGCCTTCGATTCTCCTTCAACTGTCAAAGACAATTATGATATTTTCGGTAGATCTTATGGGCCAGTTTTCTTTCGTACGGCTGTTGGCTAATCGCTGGGCTCAAATAAGACCCACCAAACGCTAGATATTCGGTTGAAAACGATGACAATGAAAACCGTAAAATGTAGACAATGTTTGTTATAATAAGACAACATCCAATTTGAAAATAAAGGTTATTGTTTTCATGAAAGCCTTAAGTTCTTACTTAATTACCTCCAAATTGGTGAGCGAATGGCGCTCTCGTTGGTTTTGTTTCAGTTTTCGCTGGAAGAAATATTTTTTTATTTAATTATTTTTACTGCTCATGTTCAATTTTTATAATTTTTATAAGTTTTATTTTTGCGAAATATTCTTCGCGGTTAAATATCAAACCACATAAATGTACATAGTTATACTCAGGTAGGCGCACTGTGAAAATCCAGAGAAAAATACGTACGGTTTATGTATGCATTTCGTTGAAATAGAAATCGCTCATTTTTCGGACTTTATTTCCCCCTGCGGTAAAATGTGACTTTAAGAGTTTTAGGTGACACTGAATATTATTGGAACGTCAAAATGCATTTTGTTCTTTATCTATCAAGCCATGAATTGTCAAAATCCATTAAAGGATGTCTTCAATTTAATTGAATTAAAAAACCTCTACAAAATTAAAATTCTACTTCAGAAAATTCGAAAATTTTCCGATCTTACTATTTGCTTCACACCTTATTTTTCTTACCAACAAACTGCTGACATATGCCGTACTCCATTTTTTCAATTTGAATACGCGTCTTATCTGACATCTTTTTACTGCCAAAAAGCACGAAGGAAACCAAGAGATGAGACCAAGACCGAGACGAGACAGAAAATGTTCTGTTTTGACGAGACCGAGACGAGACTAACTAAGAAGGAACTCCCCAAGTTAAGGCAGGAAAAACTGTTGATTGGCGAATCTGAATACAATCAAACATTAATCACAGACTGCATCAACTTAGCTAGATATAAGCTTAGAATTATAACTCGCTTCTTCACCGGTCACTGTAAGCTTAGAAGACATCTAAGTATTCTTAGCCTAGTATAGATATAGTGCCACGTGTAGATTCTATTAGGCGCAAAACGAAACACCAGACCACATTTGTATCCAGAAGTGTAATGAGAAATCTGATACAGTTCTAGGCAAGGTGGCACAAAAGATATTTAGGATGCAGTGGAAAACACCCCGATTTATATATTCATTTATGTGATGCGCCACGAAAAACTAGGAAGAAAATGAAAAAAACATACATATTCATCATAAACTATCTCGTACCTTTTGAAAACCTTCAATTGAATTCGATAAACAAAATAATTACGGCAAACAATCGTTGCTACCAAAACATTAAAAAAAGAAAACGCATAATGTATACCACTTGAATTATTTTCCTGAACGCAGCCAACAATCTTGACATCTCCTTGGGTTAGCTCTTTGACAATATAAGACTTGTTTGGTAATTTAACATTTTTATCACAATTTACTGTCAACATTCTTACGAAACTGTTTTATGATTATGATGTCAGTCTTATAAGTCTTTATAACTTATTGCAATGACTATTCACGTAGCTCGATTAATTGCAACTTTACACCAACATTCTGAACTTAAAAAAAATTTGTCAGGAAATTTGCCAGAAATTGACCAATTTTTCATGAAGATGCTATTAGAAGATAATACTGATAGGGTGCAAATGGTGACCAATGTAAATCCAACAATACAGTAGTTCAGAAAAATGAGATCTCAGTAATCTGTTTCATATGAGCTGGCCGTGTCAGAAAAATTATTTAGTTTTCTTGTCAAATACTGAGGCGAAAAAATGAGAAGTTCCGTTTTCTGGCCTTTCCATTGTTTCGTGTTTCTTAGAAAATTAGCCAGATTCTTGTCTTGTAGACGTATGTACATTTTTTATCTCTTTTTTCCACAAATGTCAAATTAAAATTGTCGGATAAGGTGACAACCTTTGGCCACAAACATTCATACATATAAAATGGCAAACAAGCAACAAATCAACTGCCGAAATATACACGGCTCAGGTGTGATAAAGCCTTTTTTTTTACTTGCGATTATAGGCACTATAAGGCAAGTTATGACAATCAAACATGACATTACGATAATAGCGGATATGAAAAAAGATGCTCTAAAAACTCTGTCCGTCTGTATGTCTGTCAGTATTCTGTCTGTATGTATGTATAGACACACCCCAAACGGGTAGACCGAATTGCTTCAAACTATGTATACACAGGTTTTTATGTACTGTACAGAGGGGAAATTCAATTTTTTTTAACTCAAAAAATAACGGTACCTGCTAGAAACCGTAACGTTAAACCCTTTTTTTCGCGGGAACGGCTCTAGCGATTTTGATTAAAAAAAATCAGTGCAGCTTTTTAATGAAAAAAAGAAAAATTTATTAAAATGTCAAAAAATTGTACTTATACCATAAGACCGTTTTTCTTGCTTTAGACTAGCTCATCAATGGCTTAACCGATTCGAAATTTCACACATATATAGGTTTAGGTTGCCCAATTTGTACTGTCTACCAATATTTTTAATTAATATTTTGTTTGTATTTTTAAAAGCATTTAAAAAAATTATATTTTGAAAACTGTTCATTACATTTGCTGAATACCTATGAATTGGCGTTTTTGAATTTTTTTTTGAAAAATGTTTTCAAAAAGTTGTTTAGAAAAAAACTTTTTTTCTCAAAAACCGCTCCACAAATTCTTAAAATTTTTTTCTCATAAATTCAAATTTATCCAAGAAATAAATTGGCGTAACTTTTCTTGAACTGAAATTAGTACAAGTATTTATTTCAGAATTTTGAATTATTTTTTCTTTGATTAAGCTGATTTAATATTTTGTTTTTAAGTTTATATTATAATATTTAAGATTGTCATACCAATTTTTGTTAGAAAAAAAATTAACGAAATTTTGTATATATAAAAAAATAAGTAAAAAACGACTTTCAAAATATATTTAGATTTTTAATAGAATTCTTTTGCATACGATGTGATCGAACATAAGAGCAAGTTTTTAGATTAGTATTAGATTCCCGGACTTCCAACCACAGAGCGCAATCCACTAAAAATTACGACACGGGAATCAACTCCATTCAGAAAGTTAAATTTGAAGAAAGAAGTTTCAGACTATTCCCAATACATTCATGACTAAATTCTATTAAAACCTAAAGCTTATTTCAACTAATTAGAGTAAAATTCAACTAACTACTGATTTCGTAAAATTAATAATTGTAAAACGTAGAATTTTGTAGTTCACCATTTATCATTGCATAATATTAATTTACGAGAAAATACAGTCTCGCTTATGTTCACAAAAAGGGATTTATTCTATTTGCATTTGGATAACCCCTCAGATGCACTCGTCTAGAGGCTGTTAGTGATAAGTTGCCATAATATGGTCTCTGGCGCAACACTTTGATGACATGAAAAATCATCTCATGGAATATTCTATGCAAATAAAAAAAAAACACAAATTATCATTTCAGACACTGTATTTATAATATTTTAGAAAATGATGAAATAATGACCATGAGCTTAGGTTGTGCACTTTTGAAAAAAAAAATGTTGGCAATGAAAAACTTTATATAACATTGCATTTGATGAATTTGTGGTGATGTTTACGATTATTTTAATATTTTTTTTGAGACGAGTTCTTAATTTTGGCTAACATTCAATCGAAACTGTAAATCTTGTCATGTTCACATGGCAAGCACATGTTTAAAGGAGGTAGGAGGAAATACTATATGCATCAGGATAATAATTTTTGCGTGTAAGTTTTATAAATGCAGCTGTGCATTTTGAATTTATTTTAATGTAAATCATACTTTGTCGAATCGTATATTTATTATTAAAATCGTCTGAAAGTGACAACCAGCTAACTTATTTGTTATGCTTGCAATCAGATGTCTTTCCTTTGTTGTCCCAAAAGAGCAGACTATATCTAACACTTTATATAGACGTTGAGTCTACAAATGATACAGTTGTGCTCAGAAAAGTGCGGTGCTTTTTTACAAAGGCTGAGACGAGCTCGTTAGTGTCCATCGGGCTAACCCGAAAAAAGCTAATACAAATCACGTTTGATTCCTCAAACTAAAATTCTCTACACTTAAATTTATGTTCCAAAATTTTAAGTTTTCACAATGTTACAATCATTTTCATTTTACTCTTACAATAAATAGCACGGTTCTTCATATAAACGCAGAGCTAAGAAGCTACAGGGGTAGAGTAGACTCGCAGCCTAAGATTACCACTTAGAAAGCAATGAACCTGAAACCAAATGGTAGGAATCTGATTCCAGTCCAACCAAGCCTATTCCATTGCCAAGCAGACTACGGGTATTTACTTTAGCCCACCATGTCATCTCAGATCTCACTCAAAAAGAGTAAGGAGGAAGAACAGAAGTTTAGGAATTAGATGACACATGGATGCACCAACTAAAGCTTACTGAATTGATCAAAAGCTGGCTACCATCTATGGTCAAAAGATCAAGAATGAGAACCACAATGAGTTTAAAAGTTTCACCCCTACTCGTATCGTAATAGCATGACCAATAATGATGTTTACGGGCAGCGTGGTGGTCGCATGAAATGTCGGTATGTACATATACATATGTGGATATTTTGGCACATGTAGGTTTTTGATGGTTTTTGTGTTTTTATGCTGGTTGGGTACGATTCGCCCATTTTTAAAATGTCGATTTATAAAATCGGCCGTCATAATGTCGAATTTGGAAAAGTCGGTTGGTAAGAATACCGACTGGTCAAAATGTCGAATTTTATATATTCTATTTTGAAAATATCGGTTAAAGGTTAGCGATAAAGTGAATGATTATCGGGTTGTGGACACAATCCCGAACACTAAAATCCTGAAAACCCTAAATCTCGAAAACCAAAAATTGCGGCGAGTGAGGCAACCTCCCTGCTTGGCAAAATATAGGATTTGGGGTAGGGTTAAATTAGGGTTTATGTAAAACTCAATATTTGGCCTACTCAGAGGGGCAGCACCCCTAACTTTACGGCAGTGAAGATTTTGGGATGATTTTTTTTAACTTATAACATAACTAAATTAAGTAACACATTAAAAGAGAGAAATCATGATTTATTTAACTGTATTTCGACTTTTAGACGACAATTTTACCGACAACTTTTCAATCGGCATTTAAATATTCTGGGCTTTAAACTGTCAATTTTTTTGTTGGTCTAATTTCAGTCAACATTTTAACAGTCGATGAAATTTAAATTTGGCAGTCGACATTTTTTTTGTCGACCATTCGTACGCTTTACTTTTTATGCATCAATCAGTAGTTAGCTTTGGTAGAGAGTTATGTAACGCTTTGTTTCCAGAGTTATTAAATATCAATTATCTGCGATGCTTTCTAATAATATCAAAACAAAGAACGTGTACAGATTACTCCTTATGACTGTGAGCATGCGCTTCCCAGGATATGTCATAGATCCATCTCATCTTATCACAACGCGAACTAGGGTTGGGTTCGATATCCCGCTTTTTATAATCCCGTTTCTTTCAGACAGAAGGAATAACGGGACCAACTTTTTTGGAGTACCTACATCACAAGTAAAAAATGAATGTACCATAAAGAACCACACCCTAAAATAATTCCAACCAGGTCCGGGAAACCTTGTATATAGGTAACAAAATTGTAGATAGAAGAATGGTGGATAATGTCCATCGACCCTTCCTCAGCATACAAACCAGCAAGACTTGATGGAGTACTGCCAAACCTTTCAAACTGGTTGTATTCTTTGTTTTAAATAACACTAAAAATAAATGCAGAAAAGGTTGAAAGGAGGCGTAAAGCTAGGGCTTGCAGATATACTCGAGAAAAAGGGCATTTCCTTACTTTTACATTTAGTTGTTAACAATGTTTAAGTTAGCAAAATCTAAATCTGGTCTCAAATTCGCTGGCGAGAAAAATCACAAATTGATAATTTTCAAATTATCAGCATTCCCAAAATCTTGTGATACTTCCTAGCAAACTATAGTGTGAATTGAGAGACAGCGAACGAAGGATTTTTTAACTTAGCTGATGACGTTGCCTTCAACGATTGATGGACTTGTTTGTGCTGGTTGATAGGTTGTCGATTGCTAGTACTTATAGATTGGTGAAACATTTCAGCCTTTTAAGTTCGTCGGGGAGTCGTGATGGTAGTTCGGGGTTCGGGTGTAGTTATTAAATTAACCCGTTTATTAAAGTGAGAATTCATTAGAGTAATGTTTCGTTGCAAGCCTAGTGAAAAAGTTCTATCTTCTCAGATAATCCAGTCTTGGGCAGATAACTAAAGCTTGCCAATTACTTTCAAGCGAAAAAGCTTGCAGTTTCTCGTTTTGGAAAGAGTTTCGACACTTCAGCAATTATATTGATAGTTTCATTGAGATTCAGACAGCGATTAAAGTCATAACTCCTTAATAGTCACAAAGTAAGAACTGGCGGACCATGTTATCGCATCGAACAAAGACTCCTTCCGTCAACGAATCACTAACATACCTTTGATGGGTCCCAGCATGCATGCCGTGGTATAGAAATAATGTAACTAGTTTTGTGTTTTAGGTTCCTGACTTTTTGCAAACAAAGAATAATTAAAATATGTGGACTCACAAATATAGTTAGCTAAATTTAGTTTATTGACTATTATTCACAAAAAACATATCAACAATAAAACGTATTAGAAAGAAGCACTTTAACGCCCATTTCGTGTTATGAATTTCCCTTGAAAGTTCTTACTAAAACGGAACAGCAAAACTGCTGCCACGCTCCACGAATTCAAATTAGCCTTATTTTTTCATCTTTAATAGAAAGACCTGCAATACATGCAAACACATCGTGCTACTGTATACAAATCACAATAGCAACAAACCCCCTTTTTATTCCAAACTTGGGTTTGCAATGATAAAATAAACAACAAAAAAAAATCAACGTTTTTTGCTCGCCCATACTAATTAGTGGGGCCACACAAATTTTCCATAGAAACCAACCGAAAGTTTCCACAACACTGCAAATTCAAAAAAAAAAAAAAATCTCCAGCTTTTTCTCGTTAAGTCATCTGACTCATTTCGCATAAAGTGTATTGTATTGAAATGGTCTCCAAAACAAAATAAGTTAGTAGAGAAAATTACATTACGTAAAAGGCCATTAATGGTAATAGATTCACATAACAGTACCGAAGAGGTATTATAATTAAAAATGAAGTCTCCGAAATGTGTGTCGTATAAGTTGAGAGAAATTATAAGAGAATGATTTATTAAATGTGCAGAAAGGGGGGCCAAAGTTAATACTTCAATTAATTTCAATTTTAGTCAGCCACTTTACAACTTTTTAAAAAAAATCTTTTTATCTGCATTTAAATCGCAATTGAAACACGTATTATTTTTGTTTAACGGACAGATCAATCAATCTTTAAAATATTCGAATCACAATTTATTTGAATTCAATCAATCAAATTAAAGTAATTAACTATGGCGATTGGCGAAAACAATAAATCATAAGAGAGGTTGTGAGCTTGTGGTTTCAATAGATTCAACAACTCCCAGCGAAGAACAGTGAAAACACTTTTGTCTGTCTAGGGAAGGTATCCGTTTAAGGGAAAAAAAATCAAAAAGTACATAACACGCTTCTTCAAAAGTGTATGTTCTTGAAAATACATAAGATTTGGCTGGTAGAGTATTGAAATTGCAATTAGAACTGCAATTGAAGTTAACTCGTCCACTTCCGCAGCAACTGCAGCGCAAAATTGACTTCAAAAAAATCTTAGAAAGCCAAGCCACAGTTGAATTCTCGTGAGAACTGTATCAATTGCTATATCTATGTTTGTGGTTGGAGTAGATGATTGTCGAAGCAAGACCATTGCATACAAAGATGAATCCGCTCAAAGTTATAAGCTACAATTATACTGTCAATAATTAGTCATTTCGATGAACATCTGCCATCACCAAGTACGCCATCTTTACTCTTTTATCAAACCGTCAATGTTCATAGTGTAAATGTATAAAACTTTGACGACCAAACGAATGACGCAAGACGGTTTATGTTGTTCCAAAATCCGTTGACGTGGCTATGTATGTTAAAGTGATTGTTATTTTTCTCAGTCAGTGCGTAGTTACTCTAAGCTTTAACGATCACACGACTTTAGATCACATTTAAGGGCGCTGCCCCAATGATAGAAGGAAAGGTCAGTAATTTTTCTGTTTGAACGAATTTTTGGTATAACGTACCAAATATAGACTTGAGTTTTTGAGTTTTTTATAAAAAATAAAATGCACGACACAATTGTTATTTATTTAAGGAAAGTATATGTATCATGTGAAAAAATGAAACATAGGTACCAAGGAGGAAATAAAAAAATTAAAACCGTATTAAATTGTTTAGATTGCTTAAAAACAGAAGATAATTGAATTCTTGGAAAGATATGAATACAATCAAACAAGAGCGGTTATTAAAAAAATAATATTTTGGTATGTATGTAACGGGTGATTTTTTTGCTACTTGGTTTTTTACGTTTATATTTTTGACAGATCACACATGACAAATTCCACGAACATTTGACATTTCGATTCAGTATTGTTTGCCATTTCATCATGAATAGACTTACGCCTGAACAACGTTTGCAAATAATTGAAATTTATTATCAAAATTCGTGCTCTGTGAAAAATGTGTTTCGCAACTGCACGCGAAACCATGCATCAATTGAGAGGCGAATTTGGTGAGCAGTTGATCTCACGTTTTGGCGCAGTCAATTGGCCACCAAGATCATGTGATTTGACCCCGTCAGACTATTTTTTGTGGGGCTATGTTAAGTCTATTGTCTATGGGGACAAGCCAAACACGATTGCTGCCTTGGAAGCCAACATTGAACGCGTCATTGGTGAGATTCCGGCCGAAATGTGTGAAAAAGTTTGCCAAAATTGGACCTTCAGAATGGACCGCTTGAAGCGTAGCCGCGGGCAACATTTAAGTGAAATTATTTTTAAAAAGTAAATGGCAGAAATTGATTTATCGATCCAAATAAAAATTTCATTCACTTTTTACAAGTTTCTGTGTTTTTTTGAATTTTCAAAAACCAAGTTCTTAAAAAATCACCGT
Organism: Philhelius pedissequus; assembly: GCA_910595825.1. NCBI lineage: Eukaryota > Metazoa > Arthropoda > Insecta > Diptera > Syrphidae > Philhelius > Philhelius pedissequus. Next base: position 91,615,843 of record OU343161.1, read on the forward strand.
TTATAAGATCTTGACATTTTTTAGGAAAATAAATTTAAACGCCAATATAAAATAATAAAAGTAAATATACGTATAAAATTTCAATCAAAAAAAAAATCTATTTTGCAAAAAAAAGATTGAATATGCAATATTATTTAAATTTTTAAGAAACATCTGCATGCAAAATTAATTTAATCATGAGATGAGAGACTCGAAAATATTACGAAATAGTACATACTCGTATTGCCTTTATAAATAAAGTGTATTTTTTTTTAAATCATTCTAGTCGTTTTTGATTCATTAAATCATACAATTCACATAAAATACCATCAGCGCCCTACCTAGATTCGTGCGACTTGAGCACCAAACCAACACCTGCATGTTACCCCCAGCCACTACTAGGAGGTATAGCTAGGCACCAGTTAAGTCTAGATCGGGCAGACAGACAGACTGACAGAACTATGAGACCCACATTTTCGGCTATCATCTTAAGTATCTTAGTACAAACAGCATGTGTCCCACTGATTTTTACCATTGACGCGTACATATGGGAAAGCCTTTGTAAACCTTTTACTTGCGGTAAAAAAATTAACTCGAGATTTTGATCAAAATTGACATTCTGATGATAAAGAATACCAAAAAAGTGGGTCCCGCAATTCCGTCTGGCTGTCTGCAGGTCGATTTTCGCCAAACTTGTTACTTATGCATTTTAGATGACTGATTCGATTCTTTTATTAAATATTTGTTTAGCTCCAAAAATAACGGTACCTGCCATACAAATTTTTGGGGCTCAAATGGTAAATCTCAGTTATCTGGAAAACGACTCTAACGATTTTGATTTAAAAAAAAAATCAGTGCACCATTACAGATATTGTCTACATTTTTGTCAATCAATATTTTTAATTCAAATCTTGTTATAGGTACCTGTCATATAACCGTCTTTTTCAATTTTCACTATCTCATGAACTGCTCAACGGATTACGATCAAAAATTATACACAAAAGGTCCCTGAAATTTGAAATGACACTGCATACCAAAATTTGCCACAAAAAATACTTTTTTTTTTGAAAAACTGATTCAAGAATTTTTTTTTTGAGATTATGTTTTTTAAGTTTATTATATTAAATACTTAAAATTTGCATACCAAAATGTATATAAAATAAAATGCACTACTGGATCGGACGAACTTCCTCTTATTTTCGATTACATTGTATGCAAAGAGCTAAATATATTTTTAAAGTCCTGTTTTTACTTCATTTCTTAAATTTTTTCTAACAAAAATTGGGATGACAATTTTAAATATTTAATAATATAAACCTAAAAACTAAATTTGAGAAAAAATCGTTTACAACTGGAAATATTAAATTTTCAAAAAAAAGATATTTTTTTTTCAAAAATCGAAAAAAAACTATTTATTTGAAAATTTTGAAATTCAGTATTATTTAGAAGTTGAAGAAGTTCCTGCATAAGGAGCTTGATCGAAATCGGTGGAGCCGTTTAGGAGAGAGTGGAAAATCAAAAAAATGGATGAACCGTTAATAACAAAATATGTAAAAAAAAAATGTTTCTCCAAAATGTAGACCATACCTAAAGTAGTACACATATGTATGTATACGTTTTCAAGATAATTAAGATGGCAGAAAATTTTGTATGACAAGTACCGTTATTTTTGGGGCTATAACAAGATTAAAAAATCTATTTTAGAAAATCAACTAAAACGCTAAAAGTAGCTTAGGTTGTATAACGTTCTACAGACAGACAAACAGATGCAAGGACAGAAAGACGGAATTGCGCGACCCACTTTTTTGGTGTTCTCCATCATCGTAATGCCAAGTTTAATCAAAATCTCCTGTTCGATTTTTTGCCAAGTGCAAAACATGCGCTATACCACCTACATATATCGCAAATAAAACTATATTTAGCCGTTTCTACTACGAGTCTTGCGCTTACGATGTGATCGAACATAAGCAAGTACTTGTGATCCAGTCGTGCATTTTAAAGTTGTTACAAAAATAAATGATATTTTTGTCTGACTTCGGCAAAAGTGTCTTCTTAAAAGAACATCAAATCTGCGGAATTAGAATCCTATATCCACCATCGCGCAAATTTGTCCACTGAAGAGATCTGTCGACATATAATATAGGAACTATTAGCAAAAGCAAGTTTCACTATATTCAACAACAAAAAAATGGTTACACGAGAGCTCGTGCGAAAAGCAGGAAATATTGAATTATAATATGTCCCCACCAAAGCGATATCTTCTGGTGATTTCGTATCGATAAATAGGATCCGCTACTAAAACCAATACTTTTTGGCTTTGAAAAGAACGATTACGGATCTATTCTCTTTTTATGACTGTGTGTGTTGCTTGGCAGATTACAAAAAAAAAAACAAATCTTCGATTCGTTAATACATCATTATTTCGTTTTTATTTTCCGATTCCGACGCGGGGGAGTTCCTTAACCCACTTGAACTTTTTTAATATTTGCTTCCAAGAGGTTTTTAACAATTTTTTAATTTTTTTAATAATTTTAATTTACGTTTTCTGTACACTGCCACAAAATAACAATTAATTCACAACACATCAATTGAGAAACTTCAATACAAATATTGTAGTGTGTGTACGAATCTGTGTACAAATCCGCTTTGAATCCGTCTCCAAAAAGAGATTGAATCGGATCTGTTTTTCCAGAAAAAAATTGGTTTTAATTTGAAACGAATCTGATTTTCAGAAAAAAATTTATGGCGGATCGACGGCAGATCGATGTTTTTATTGAAACGAAATCCACATTAGATTTAAGCAGGAAAATTTCGAGATTTCAAATTTGTGTTCACACCGCCAAATCCACACGATTTCGACTCTCAGAAGGACAAACAGCAACCATTACTGTTTATCTAATTCATCAACCCAAGCCAAATAGACAAATAAAATTCATACTCTCTCTTTTTATCACCTTATCGTTAGAGTGAAAAATCGTAATTTGCACATAAAAAGATTTTCACCTAAGTATGGTGGAGTTGAGAATGTACTCGTTCACTATGAATGTGTTTGCACCGGTTCTGGGATTTTGTTGTAATTTCAACAACATCTCGGACTTCGAAATCGCAAATTTGGGATTATATGGTGAAATCCGAAGAAGTGTACTGAAATCTACGAAATCTTAAATTTCGCTTCGGTGGGAAAATAGTATTAGGTATTCCCTCTCATCATCTCTTGTGTGCCTGGTATTAATCAACATGGATGACAGTGCCTAAATTTTTCCACCGAATCCGAAAATGAATTTGTAAGATTACAAAAGCCTTTAGCTTGAATATAGTATAATTAGAAATAAACTAGTGAATGACTGACAATTGGTTTGACATATCAAATTGACACTGGGTTAAAAATAAAACAACCCATTTTTCACATTAAAATGTTATCAAAAAAAAACCAACACACATCCATTTGAACACTTTTCATCACAAATTTATAAAATGCGAAAGGCCTTCTAATTGAATCAAATGTACAAGCACAAAGAGTGAACTTTTTTTTTACAAAATTTTTCCAGATACAGATATTGTATTTCAGGATTGTTTGACACGACACTGTCTTCTGGCAGTCTACTGCGTCTCATGAGATTTATTTGAGCATTGTTCGATCGAAGTTCAAATTTCAAGCAAATTTCCTATTGGTCCCATTTTGTGTGTATTTTATTAAAAGATAACAAAAGTACTCTATGCCCGGTTATCTTACTAAGCTACTTTCAAGGTTTCAAAGGCAGTGCGCTGTAACGAGTCATTATGCATACAAAATGCTGATTACAAAACCAATTGCAGAAATTTCCAGCTATGGCATGATCGCGGGGCAATCATAAAAAAAGTAACTATAGCTTTCGATCTTTTGTTTGCTTACTAAAATTAGAAATATATAATTTAGCTTGTTGTCTGTGGAGAGAAAGTATTTGGTTTAAAAAAAAAATACGAAAAACTCAGTTTACATCATTAGACGATCAATAACTCATTGAGCAACTTGAGAAATTGGGTATACTTAACATCAAGAGGAGGTTACTCTAAGTCACATTATTCGTTTTTTTTTTTTTTTTTTTTTTTGAAGCCAAAGCGTATAGCCACTTTCCACATTTGCTACATGGCGCATTGCCATGCTGCGACGAATTCAAAGTCTATCGTCGTACATCCAATGTCAAGATCAAAATCGTTTTTATATTATTTCAATGTCAGTGAGTCGTTGTGTGGTCGTTGGAATGAACTTTTGGTTTCTATTTTTTCCCCTCTTTTTACACAATAATAATTAATAATCGGTCATTGACTTAACGCATCTAAGCAGTCTGTGGGGATTTATTATTAAAATAAAATTAAACGGATAAAGAACATTGTGAATTTTTTGAATTTAAGAAATATGACTTTTTGTTGGCTTTAAAATGCGACAGTCGAATGGGTGCACTTATCAGAAAATAAATAATCCAAATGTCGAAACAAAATTATTTTATCATATTGTCACTTGGACTATATGTCAAATAAGGAAGACATTTTTTCGTGTGGTGCTGATAAATTGGGGCAATTTTCAACACAATATCATATTTGCAAAAGGATGAGATATTTTCGGCGAAGATACGAGCACTATAGAATAGATTCTATAATTAAAATCAAAATATAAAAGAATTGCTCTCACACCTATATTTATTTTTTTAATTTTATAATTATTTGGATTGATTATGTGAAAAAGGCGAATTTCTTCGACTCAGGTACATGTTTGTATATTAGTTTGAAGTTGATCATTTTTAAAATTAGAATTCTATTTTGGGTTTGATCCAGGCGATCTGTTTGATTTGAGTAAACAATTCTCTATCACCTGTGTTTTTGTCCTAAGGCATTTTGCTTATGTAATAGAAATTTGTTTATCAAGAAATTTGGAAAATAATTGATATTCATAAATTCTTATACCACATTTACACGATAATATTTCTCCCGTGTTATACCAACTGTTTATCATAAATTGCCATAAATATTGTATGTCACACAATTGGTATAAAATGGAAGGAATATTGGCATATTGCCATAGTGTTTTAGTCGACTTCATTATAATTGATGTAGACTTTTTTGCGTTTAGTAAAAAGAATGGTGAATCTTACGGCTCACTGAAATTACACCAGATTTTTTTTACGAACAAAATTGTCTGCCCGAATTTCTGAAAAAAAAAACAAAAATATATTTTATAACATAAGCAAGAGCAATCGAAATTGTGCTAGAAAGATAAGGAAAGAAGAATGAAATTATATAAGAATGTTTTCTGCCGTTTATCCGGAATGAATTTTGTAATATTCATCTGACGGAATTTTCAGGATTAATTTTGGAAAAAACACCAAAAATAAAATGCACGACTGGATCGCACGTACTTGCTCCTATGTTCGATCACATTATATGCAAAAATTCTTAATAGAAACTGCTAAATATATTCTAAAGTCGTTTTTCACTTAATTAAAATTCTTAAATTTTTTCTAAAAAAAAATTTGAATGAAAATTTTAAATATTTAATCATATAAATTCAAAACAAAATTTCGGAAAAAATCGTCCACCCGTTTTCGAAATATTGAATTTAAAAAAAAAATTTTTTTTTAAGTCCACAAAATCAATTTTTCGAAAAATTTTAAATGCAGTAGTTTTAGAATTAGAATCAGAAGGAGAATCAAAACCAGTTCATCGGCTGCGGACGAAATTGCGGGACACATTTTTTGGTGTTCTCTATCATCGTAATGTCAACTTTGATTAAAATCTGGAGTTCGATTTTTTTTCCAAATGCAAAACTTGTCCCATAGTACCCATATCGCAAGTAAAAATTTGATATAGAAGCTTAAGACTAATCTATCTGTCCCGCTCACACATCAGTTAATTCGCTTAGGATAGGCTCATGCTCAGGTTGCCCGGCAACGGTCCAGGCGCGTACCTAAGGGAGCAAAATTCAGTTTTTTACTGCGATTATAGGTACTATAAGACAAGTTATGTATTCGTAAAATTTTTTTTTTTCTAACAATCAAGCATGACATTACGATCATACAGAACACCACAAAGGTGGGACCCCCAATTCCGTCTGTCTATCTGTCCTGGAGTCTACATCCTAAACGGTTGGATAGATTTGCGTCAAACTTGGTACATATTGTTTTTTCGGTAATAATCGCACACGTTTTTTCATTTTTTTTCCCATACATTTTTTTGGCCAAAAACAAAAATCTTATTTTTTCTCAAAAACGGCTCCAACGATCTTAATAAAAAAAATCAGTTCATTAACGAACGGAAAGGGTACATTTTAATAAATTTTTTTTTGGAAAAAAATTGTTATTTTTGGTACCCCTAGTAAAACAATTTTTTTGGTTTTCGATTTCCTCGGAAACGGTTAATCTGATTTTTTTGAAATTTTTTACGCAGAAGCTCCTAGAAAATTGAAACACTAATGTTTACCAAATTTTTTCAAAAAAAATTGTTTTGGAAATTGATATTCTTTTGAAAACTCGAAATTTCGAATACCACTCAATAATTTTTTTCAAAATTTCGTATTTGGTGGTTTTTTAACATTATCTTGAATAGTTTAAAAAACCTATTTTTCTAAAATTAAAAACAACAATACCTCCCATACAAATGTTAAGAAACCATTAAGAAAAAATGTATTTCTCGAAAACGGCTCCCAGAATTTTTATAAAAAAATTTACGTGTTCTTAAATTAGTACAGTTCACTTTTAAGTATGAAAATATTTGTTTTGCGTACTTATTAACAGTACTTCACATAGAACTACTTTTCACATTTTCGACTTTCTCAACATTGAATGAACCGATTCAAATATTTTTTTTATATACAAATGGTGCCTAAAATTGTTAATAAAAAAAAAAAAGTTATTCGATTTTTAAAAAATAAATAAAATTTTTTTTTTGAAAAATCGATTTTTCAAAAACCAGTCACCGAATTTTTTTGAAATTTTAATTTTATATGTATTTTAACAATATCTTCAAAATTGCCTTTTTTTTTAATTGTTTTTTTTTTTCTAAAAATGTTTTCAAAATTTTATACATAAAAAATTAATTTATTAAAAAACCGCTCCAACGATTTTCGAAATTTTTTTTGATATATTCTTATTTATCAACGAATTCAAACTGCATCTTTGTTTTCCCTCAAACTATAACGACTTAGCAATATAAAAACATTTAAATATGTGTATTATCTATTTATTTCTACCTTAATATTATTCCCTTTTTACGAATTTTTGCCCACATCACTGAATAATAAGAACAATGTAGGCCCTCATACATTTATGTATATATACATATATGTGTCTAATATGAATCTTATGTATGCATATTGCACCTAAATTATGAAGTTGTATGTATATAGCTACGTACCCACCTACATCCGTCATTTTCATTAATATATGTACATGTTAACATACTTAGGCTCCATCAATATGTATATATATGTAGATACATTTTACTCTCCTAACTTACATAATTAAAATCCATAACTTAGATTTAAATATACATTTGTAGGTAGATACCTATGTAACTATTCCTTGAATCATCTATTCCACAATTCATTATACTAAGAATCAAGTTAATCTTACCTACTTTAAAACCTGCATAGGATAACTACACCTAACTAACTAAACCGCAATGGTTAGCCACATTACGGTTGTTAGCTACAAGAGCAAGTTCGTGCGATCCAGTCGGGTATGTTAAGTAAACGGCAATGAAACTTTAGTTTGAAATGAAAACTTCAGCAGCAAGCTATGGCTGGCAGCGAGACCAGGCGAGACTTTTGTTAGTCTCGTCTCGGTTTCGCCTAACCAAGTCTCGTCTCGGTCTTGGTCTCGCTTTTTTCTCGAGACAATTTTAATGTGCAGTTTCGTCTCGGTTTCGGTCTCGGTCTTGGTCTCATGTTTAAGTAGTCTTAGTTTCTTTCGTGTTTTTTGGTAGTAAAAAGATGTAAGATAAGACGCATTGTTCAGATTGCAAAGATAGAATACGGTATCTCAGCAATTTGTGGGTAAGAAAAATGGGTGACGGTTGGACAAAAATATTACCCAAACGTCAAAATATAGTTTGTTGCCTAAAACATATGAATCGGAGCATCTTCAATGTATTTTCACAGTTATTCACAGCTTGACAGGTATGCAAAAAAAACTATATTTTGTCGTTCTGATTTTCCAAATGAATCCCAAAAGGCTTAAAATCAGTCAAAATTTTTGAGGTAAAATCTGATTTTACCGCCGAGACCACCGAGACCAGCGAGACTCTCGTCGAATTTCGGTACCAAAAATACGGTCTCGTCTCTTTCTCGTCTCGGGTGCTTTTAAAGGAGTCTCGTCTCGTTGACGAGACCGATACCAAGGAGAGACCGAGACTAGTCTCGTTCTCGTTGCCAGCCCTAGTAGCGACTACCATAAAGAAGGAAAAAGGGTGAGATTATCCTGCATACACTCTGACAGTAAGCACACAATAGTGTGATTATTATCTGTAGGTATTCTGTTCATTCTATAACATTTAGATCAAATATAAATACTTTTGAGTTGTTCTTGACCCGATCGGGGGAGAATTCGATAAAAATATTATCGAGACACAATAATCCTCACAAGGAATAGTCCCTGTAAGTGCAACTCTGCAACATGAGGTTTTCAGTTTCTTTCTTTCAATAATTAAAGCCAAAATGCGTATTGAAATTATTTCCCGGAGCACCATATACTCGAATCATTCTAATAAAAAAATTAACTTTTCGGATACGTGCTACAAAGAAAAACATTTTTATATTCAAACAAAGCACTGCTGATATTATTAATAATAATGTGCTTGTAATTATATATCTGATCTCATGCTTAGATAATTCTACAAAATTCAACAAACGTCTGATAACTTCATTTAATGCTTAATATGACTTAGGCTATTTGATATCTCATTTCTTTAAGTTTAAACATTTTATTAAAAAAATGTAAAATCAGTGATGATCATAATAAATGATTTTTGTAATTTTGAGCCCGATTTTAGCCCCACAAAGAAATTTAATAATTATGTACTAATTGTATTATTGATGTAAGGCTTGGACTGGAACGTGTTTATATCTACTTTGAAAATAAATTAATTTTAAAACTTAACACCTCATATCTAAATTTGAAATAAAAATAATAATCATCAACATTTAAAAAATTTTAGTATTTTAATTTTTTTTAATTTTTGCTTAAAAGCAATTTATTATGTGGTTCAAGTCTGACTGTTAAATTAAAATATTATTCGGAATACCTCAAGACTTATATAAATATTAATCTAATAAACAAAATTGTTCTGCATTTTTATTTTAAATTTGCAGGTTGTTTTTCTATTTTTTTTTATTGAATATTTGGTATTGCAATTAATAAATTTTAAGTTTGAAGAAGATATTTTTTTAAGTGAAATTTTTGCCAACATCCAATTTAATTGGTCTGGCATGTGGCATCATTAAAGTGTTTTGCTGTCAAATTCGAATTTAAATTATTTATACTTACCAAAATATTAAAAAAAAAAAAACAAAGGCAACATTCTTTTACCATGCGAATTATATCTTCAGACACGACCACAACACTAAGACGAATTTGTTTCTCAATCAAACAATAATTCAAGCAAAAAATAAATTTTTCATCTTTTTTCCAAAGCAGCCGTTTTTTTTTGGAGAGGTCCAGACTGTTCGGCGACCAGTCTTGCTATTTTTTTTTTTTTTTTTTGATCAATCATATATTTGTGTGCTTTTTTTTTTTGAGGACGATGGTTTTCCATTTCATTCCACGAAAAAATAATATTGTAAAAAGTTTTGTGTAAGTACCACTAATTTTTCTTAAGAAAAATACAAACAAAAACAACTTAAGACTTATTTACGTTCAATTTTTGAAGGCGGTTCTTAGCTAATTTTATCCCAAAAGGTCTTTTGTAAGTTTATTTTAAAAGAGCATTGTTGTTCGGTCTAAACGTGTGCGTCAGACGTGTTCTCAATATAAAATTAGTGTTTTTGTTTGTAGATATGTGTATATACAACATATATGCATACTCATATGTATTTCGAAATAAACGCACGCAGTCAAAAACTGTACAAAAAAAAAAACAAAAAAAAATGGTGCACCAACTGTGCTGCTGCCGCACGTTGCGTGTAAAAGTTATATCTTCGATGAAATATCTATTTTGGATTTTCTTAAAGTTAGAAAGTCTCGTTATTAGTCAGTGTGTCCTGTTGGGGACTATTGGACTGGGGGACTGAGAAGCGGGCTTTAGTTTTATTGGATAAAAAGATTAATTTTTATTTAAAATGTCGAATGACGTCAAAGCTGACCGAGTAACGATTTATATTTTATTTTCCTTTATTTAAGTTTATTTTCAGTAGCCAGTCGAAAAGAGGGACAGTTTGGGGCTGCGTACATAGACGTGATGTGTGATGCTTGATAAAATGTTCATTGTATGTGCTAATTTGTTTATACGCATTTGTCCGACCGTTTGTAAGGCATTTCCATGTTGATGTTCTATTAAAAAAAAAATTATTGCTGATGAAGCAATTTTTTTGCCAGAAATAAAATTAATAAAAACAAAAACTAAAATTAAGCCAACAATTATTTTATGAGCAAGGGGTGATGATCTGGTTTTACGTCGAACTTTTTGATATCCTTCCATAACCTTCTAGAATAAACCACAAGTATTGAAAGACTAACTTTGGTATCTACAGTTCATAGCACTGTGATGTTGAAAAGTAAGTTTTACATGAAAGACTTTCTTTGGCACACATCTCACGATGGCCTTAACCATTGGACAATGCAGTTTTGTTCTGTCCCCCGTGGGTAGGTGTAAAACCTTCAAAATGCTCTATGAGGACCGAAAAACGCGTGCTCATAGGAGTGTGAGATTCTTACTGAACTAAAAACACCCCATCCTCCCGATTGCAACTAAGTTGAAACTTATCTGGCGATTTATTTTCAGCGAATTTAATTAACGAGTTGCAATTAAATCTCCAGTGATAGTTCCTGCTTATACCGCGATTTTAAAGCGGATTCTCGTTTAGTGGACCAGATCGGAAGGCTTGGTCTTTCGCAGGCGGCGTACTAAATTCTTCTCATCGATAAATTCGATTATAGTACATACTATTACAGTGCAGTGCTAGCCCTTTTCTATGACTTCGCGCAAAATTTTTTATTTCATCGCAAACAAGATTTCTGTGGAGATCTTCGTTTCTAATGTACAAAGGCGCGTTTACAAACGATCTTACCAGTTTATTTTCAAATGTGTGTAAGGTATTTAAATTAGATTCTCGCGTACAGCTCCAGAGTTGTATACCGTAAGTCCAGACATGCCTAAGCGCCTGTCTGTACAAAATTATGTTTTTCCCGATACTGAGCTTAGAGTGTTTCCCGAGCAACCAGTACAAATCTCTGAGTTTATTATAGAACTCTTCGCATTTCTTTTAATTCCGCGCCCTGAGTCATTCCGAGATATTTTACTTCTTTGGCAAACGGAACTTGAACCCCATTAACAAATACCGGTAATCTATTAATTTTTTTATACGTAAAATTTAATTACATGGGCAAATTTTACTTGGTTGAGCGATATCCGCCATGTTTTTGTCCAATCATTGACATTATTCAGAGCTTTAAATAATAGGTACAATATTGTGCCTAGAACACTTCCTTGTGGTACCCAGCACTATTTCTTTGATATCCGAGTAATCGTTTCCATGTCTTACTCTAAAAAGTCTATTTTCTACATATTATTTTAGAAGCGTATAAAGTGCTTCAGGCAGAATTTGCTTTAATTTAAAATTTAGGCCTTCGTGCCACACATTATCAAAAAAATTGCGACACGTCTAGGAAGACCGCCGAACAAATTTTCTTTTCTTCAAGAGATTTCTCAACGACGTCAGTGATCCTATGCACTTGGTCAATTGTCGAATGCATGCTTTTAAATCTGAATTGATGTTCAGGTAGTAGGCGCTTTTCTGCTAACGGGTGACGCACGAATCGTGCTACAATAAGAAATTTAAATAACTTTTATTTTAATCGATGTATTTCATTAATTTTTTTTTATTGGATTAAACATTTCATTTTAAATAACTAATGGTTTTTAAAGATGATAGACGGCAAATGACCTCCACGCTCATCCACGCATATGCGGCACCTGATCAGAAAATTGTTAATTGCGGCCTGAAGGGTTGAAATTGGGATCGCCTCAATTATTGTCTTAATGGACTGCTTCTATTCAGTCAAATTCCTGGGTTTCGCTTTGTACACTTCTTGCTTGACAAAAAACCTTTAAAAAAAGTTTGGTGAGGTCAGGTCAGGTGAACTTGGGGGCCAGCGGAAAGTGCAGTTTCTGGATATCAATTTGTTTGGGAGTTTTCGTTGGAGCTCCGCCATAACTTGTCTGGCTACGTGTGCACTTGCTCCATCTTGTTGAAACCAAATCCTGCTGAAAGGGATACGTCGTCATCGGCGAAGTTCTGGGTAAAAAACTCCTTCAAATCTTAAAATAACGCTCCCCATTGACAGTTTGTGTTACACCGTTTTCTTCAAAGAATTATGGCCCGACAATACTCCTTTATGAAACTGCGCACCACACAGTGGCTCGTTCTGGGTGCAGCTCCGTCTCATGGAGCATTTCTGGATTAGATTCACTCCATATACGGCAATTTTGCTGTTTTGCATTGCCGTTTAAGTCAAAATGTGACTCATCAGACACGAACAAACTATTTATCAATGTGTTGTCTTCTTCGGCCATTGCAATCATTTTTCGGAAAAATTCCAGGCGAACAGGCAAATACTGAGGGTCTAACTTGCTTGTAATTTGGACTTTGTACGGAAACAAATTTAAGTCAACATGAAGTATCCGTTGTAATGACCGTCTGCTAACTCAAATTTGGCCCGATAAGTTACGAGTCGAAACACTTGGATTTGCCGGTATTGCCGATACAAAAGCCACGATTGTATCCTGAACCCGAACATTGGGATCTCGATGACAGGGTCTTCGTTCGATGCTTTCAGATTCGGCAAACATGTTCACCAGCCTCATAATGGTCCACCTACTCGGGGGTGTACCGGCAAACTCCAGCCTAAATTCCCTTTGGACGGAAATGACGGACCACAAAGAATGGTATTGCTGCACTATTAAAAACCTTTTTTCAGTATCCCAAGCATTAATTTTTATAAATCTAAATAGTAGCCTATAAAATAGAAAAAATAAGCCGAATACTCACACTGAAAAAAAGTTATTAGGTTAAGTTTTTGTAGCACAATCGTGCGGATGACATAGTGTTGTTTGCATACTCACCTGAATCTCTGCAACTAATGATTAACACACTTAGTGAGTATTGGGGGTGGCCGTGCGATAGTTGTGTGCTCGCCTGTCAACCTCATGGTAACAGGTTCGATCCCTGTCGTAGTCTATGTCTTCTTATTTTTCCATTAAAAACAATACTAAAAATAAATGTCATACAACCAGCAACTCAGGTTTACTCAATACATGCTGTATAGGCATAGAACTAATAACATGTGATTGAGTAAGACTAGTATACCGATAAAATATGACAAAGAATAATAAAATTAATGCGAATTATAAGGGAGATAGATAAATAAGACACGGAAATTTCTCCACATTAGTTCAGCCGCCATCCCTGGAGATAAAATCTGAGACAACAACCAATCTTCGAATATCGCGCCAAAGATCTTTCCTATCATTCTATCTCTTCCTTAACCTCACCCTCACGCCCGCGCTGTGTTGAAACATTTAAAGGGTATTCATAATCCCTTGAGCGCGTGTAGATTATAAAAAAAACAAAAATTGCATAATATGCAAACTAGTTGTCAGCCTAGAGAAGTCGAAGGTTATGTTTTTCCGAAAAGGTGGAGGAAGAGCAAGTGGACGGGAACGGTGGACCTTTAATAACGAGAGAATCGAAGTTGTTAATGAATATAAATATTTAGGGGCACATCACGAAAAATAATAGCATTGAAAGGCATTTAACGGAAATATTGCAAAAAGCAAAAATACAATCAATATTGCATGGCGAAATATTTTGAGTAACATACATATAGCCCATAGCAGCAAATATAAAATATTTGAGTTGGTAGCTGAGTCAACACTGCTGTATACAGCTCAAGTTTGGGGGAGTACGAAGTATGAAACCGCTAAAAAACCACTCCGATTTTACATCAAAAGGATATTTCGACTACCACCAAATGGCTCAAACTACATGATTACGCTCAAATTGCAAGTTGACTACATTTGTAATGTTCTGGAAATGTCTAATGAGTGCCTCCCAAAAAAGGCAGCACTTCAAGCCATAAATAGTGGATCGAGGTGGTTTGGAGAGTGGATGGAGCTAGCTGAAGAAGCTAATATAGAACTTGCGAAGGATCAGTATATAATGTGGAAGCCTTCTTTGTATAAGCTGATTTCTGTCATAGATGATCGAGTTACATTCGGGTTCGCAGCTGAAGCAGAAGAATCGATCTACAGAATGTTGTACAGTAAGCTGAACCACAACCTAAACCGACAACACGACGGAAAAATGATATTTAGAGTAAGAGGTGAACTGCTTACTTTCAACTTCATCCCGCACCGTGAAGATTTGCCCTTCTGTTCGAATTGTGTAATATGGGCGAAAGAGAGGACATTTTTCATTTTATCGGTAGATGTCCTGTTCTCCGGGAAATAAGAAGACATATTTTTGGAACGGATTTTCTATCAGATGAGATAACGATACAATATCTAAATGAAATTGAAGTACCTTTACTGTGTAAATTTTGTAAAATAGCATTAACTTTTAGAAACAGAATTATAAATGATCTTTAAAAAAAAAGAATGGTTAAAAATGTATGCTATGCTTTAAAGATATTTAATTTATAATGTAAAATGTAAATACAAATTATAGGAAATAAAATAAATAATCTATAATCCATCATATCACTCTCTCCTTATTTTTATTTCATTCTAATAAATCACATTGAAATTTGAACTATCTGTGATATGTGTTATTATAGTTCTGTAGTTCATTTGAAGCCGTTAAATTGGGGCGAGACGAAGTTCGCCTGGTCCGCTAGTTATATATAAAATACATCTCAATTGCAATAAATTTCTATTTTAAAAATCCACAATAACAAATAAAAAACATTTTTTTCTTTTTTCGAAACAAAACTACTACAGAGGAAATATGCTCCATAAAACTGATTCATGACGGATGAAATCAAATAATTATAAAACTATTTTCCTTTCCTACATTTTATTAAGTCTGAATATTTTTCAAATTGTATTATTCCAAATTTCTATAACAATTTTTATTGCAAAACATGTATCCTTGGAATATAAATTAATTTTTGAATCATCATCATAAAGTTCTAAAATAAATTGAATCTAGGTTTACGACTGTTTGAAATTAAGACAAAAAAAATCATCGCACATTTATGACTTTTTTCGTCCGAAACATGGTCGAATTTATTGTCTGTTTAGCCGTTTAGCCATGCGAGAACTACTGCATAATTATGGGCATTGGTTTGACTAGGAAAACTAACACAATTAGATAAACAGCAGTTCCAATGTGATAGTAAAAGAATAAAAAAACACATCACTTCAGTTTTTATTTAGGAACATCATTTATTGAACACAAATACACGGAAAGAATTTTTAGATCAGATCAAGCGAAATGAGATATAAATTACAAAAAATGAATCCAGGTTTGGACTCTAGCTCCGCATTGACGAACTCGAGACTTTTTGTTTGCAATTTGCAAAACTGTCTGAAATGAATCACCACTTTTTAATGTCAATAATTTGAACGAAATAAAACAACATTGACATCAACGAATCACAATTTCATAGAAACATTTATCAATTTTATATTATCCTCCATTGACAATTGAAATTTGCAAAAAAACTAATCGTAAATTACCAGTTTTTTTTGTTGTAAATTTGCAACTACCCTTATATCAATTTGCAATAAATAATATTGTATTTGTGAATTTGGCTGTGTGTGTGGACGTAATTTAATATTTTTTTGTCGTATATTAAAACTTATTTTTTTAACAAGTTGCTACTTTTTTGACAATATCATACAAAGGACTGCAATTTTTTAGAACTTTTGATTTTGTCTGTATTATGTCTTTATAAGACGTACATAGCTAATTTTCTATTCTGAAAGTATATAAATTTATTTTATTTGAAAAAAGTGAAGAGAAACTTACTTGGATTTGAACTCGCAACCTTCTGGGTACCGATCGCCGTGCAACCTCTGTTCCAACTCGCAATATAAAATTCTTGTGTCAAAAATGAATAAGTTGATGCTTTGGAATTTTATATTAATTTGTATGATATATGTATGTAAATATTGTGGTATTTCTGAAATATTTCTTAGGTTAGGCTGTATTTCTGCATGATTCATATTTTCACCCGTGAATCTAACATTGAGTGCTCATGGAGGTTTAATTTGGCGGGACTGTGCAAATAAAATGTGTTATATGTATACTCATCTCTTTTTTATTTATATTTGTTATCGATATACAAACATACCTACAAACTTAAGTTATATATTGACAGAAATAAATTACATGTTGGGTTTTAAAAATAGATTCTGGATATATTTATAAAGCAGGATAACTTATTGTTCTCGTATAAAGCGTTGAAAATTAAGCCTGATCTATGGCTATTGAAATTAACAAAAAAAAAATTGACACTAATTACATATTGTCAACTATTTATTTGAATTAAAATTGCAAGGGAAGTATGAATATTTAATAATTGTAACAATTCATCCTTAGAAATTTGTAATATTCATACCAGCAGTTAGACATACATACATGGACAAAATGTACATAATGTGTATTATTACATTGAACATAGAGTCACAGTATTTTGCAACAAAAGCATCACGATTTACGAAATATTTTAGTGATTTTTAGTTATTCTAATAACGTTATAAATAGCGACAAAATAAGCGCGATTTGCAAACAAATATTTCGTAATTTACAAATTTCTAAATAAGTGATTATCTCTTAATATTAGCTGTGTTTTATTGGGATTCTATCCATTGTACCGTAACTAATTCCCAAAAAAACGCATCGACCGTAGCATGGACCGTAGTTTTTTTTATTTTTGTAAAAATGATACCCCGGCACAGCGGTCATAAGTATTGAAAGAGTCTTGTGCAAAGTAAAATTAAGAAAATATCAAAATTATGAACAATAATTAGCTTTTATTCATATAAAATAGAAAGTAGAAAAACTTAAAAATATTTAATTTATGTTTCAAACATATTTCTTGTTTTCATTTTTTCTGCATTTGCAATTTTAAATTCGAACATTCATTTTGCACTAATAGAAATGAAATGATAAGTGAATGGGTTTGTTCATAGACTATGGTCAAGTCCCTTTTTACACAGGGCAATTTTTGTATTGCTGCAAAAATCGTCTAAGAATTTCACACGAAGAAACAAAATTGCCGGAGATTTGAATGTTACCTTTTAATGTTTCTTGGTTCTGAACGCATACTACAAAGTAGTTTAAATTGCTCACACCCTTACATTTCCTTTATATTTCATGCTTCTATTTATTTTCTGAGTAGATCGATAGCTAGGAGTTTTATTTTTCAAGTTAATTTACAAATTTATTTTCTGAGTATGTTTTGCTTTCAATTCCATATTCACCCATCAGACTGCACTAAACATACGCGAAGTAAGGAACAAATAGTTAACATTTGGTTTGCCATTTCCATGCACATGTCAAAAAAAAAACAACGAGATCACAAAAATGAACGCCCAGTCGATGTCCATGTAGTTAGTGAAGCCAATACAGTTCATTGCCAAACGTCCATTAAACAGTGAAGAAAAAGCACATTTTGTGAAGTTCAGTTGCCGCTTAGTGCGTTTAGGCTAGACGCTCACATGCAATTTTTCCGAAACGAACAAACCACAAATTGATTTAATGTGCGCGCAGTTACATTGTAGTTCGGTGTGATACAAACTGCATGAACTCATTTGGGGTGATCGTTCGATTTGTGCCAAATCACAAACTTTTAAGTTGCTCGAATCGCGGACTGAATAGTTTTTGCATGTGCGCGCACTCTCATATAAGCCCAACTGTTGCAAACTAAAAGTTGCATATATGTGCGCGCCTATCCTTATAGCTCATAGAATTTCACACGAATAAAAATTTTGCGGCGAAATGTCGAGCAGTTCCTCTATAGCGCAGTTCCACCCAATGCGGTTTGTGTTCTCAAATTGCTTTTTTGTAGATCTAAATAAAAAGATGATTTTTTCACCAAACTCCGATAATTTATAACAATCAATAAAAATTGAACACAAAACGATTATTGGTCTTAGTTAGTCAAAAATAAAGGTAAAACGGAATTCATTCAAAGGATATTCATTTTTTTTCAAAATGGAATTCGAAATTTGTTAAAATTGATTAAGTGACATTATGGGTATGCAAAATTGCAGATATAGGTCTAATTTTAGACCAAAGAATACATATTTTAACACTAAAAGTGAGAAACTTTTCAGAAGAACAGCTTTTAAATTATTAAAAAATGGAGTTATCAAATATTTTAGAAACTATAAAAAAAAGAATCAAAAAGATCGATTTGTCTTACGAATGAAATTAATAATTATAAAACTCCATGAACACATCCATCGAGATTCAATCCAATTATCAATTGTACCAACATTACTAACAAAATCAAATTCGAGACTCGAATAAACGTCAACCAGCCATCCACCGTATCTTCTACTTTAGCTTTTTATCGACCGTAGCGAATTGTATGTAAAATGTTACGACGGATAAACTTACGGTGGATAAATTTCCCAATAAAACACGGTTATTTATCGCAAATTATAATTGTTAAATGGTGTTGGTGAACTTATGCTTGTGAAGTTATAAAATGCGTTAAGAAAAATCGTATAATGCTATTAATAATGTAAACTTGATTTACTGTTTTTGAAAGCAAATCTTCACAAACTATATTTGTAAGTTGTAATGTTTTGAATGTAAAATTAACAATTCTTGTTCGATCTTTGTTAAAACCTTCATGATTAGCGAAAAATACACTTTTCGTAAATTGCAACTGAATTATTTGAAATTAGTGATTTTTCAATTCTTTCCGTGTGTGTAGTAGAGTAAAGTGTAATTTTATTGACTAGTTACATGCTTTTTATACAATATTCACAGAAGGACATTGTCCGTCAGACGAAAAAAGTAGTTGTTTTATAATTAGATTCTTTTTTTAAATTTAGATTTTAGTTGGAAAAAAAAAACAAAAAGAAAAATGAATAAATACGTAAAGAAAAGTATTATATCAAAATGATTCGTTAAAGATTTGGTGACGATATTTAAGGGCAGATTTCAAGTACCTAGTTGTAGAGGGCATTCCAATTTTATTTGTTGCAAGGATAGTTTTTCCCCGAAATAATCTTCGGATCGAATTTAATATGGGACAGATACCAATAAATTGGAATACATCTTCTCTGCATCGTAGGTTGCATAATGTGCATTCAGGCTTTCTATCAGTTCTATTCGGTAAGTATTCATGACATATTTCCTAGTGCAGTTTATTGCTCGTTTTTCTTAAAGGTGTTTCTTAAAAGACAATGTTTAGATTACCAGGATTCCAAGATAGTTGTATTTTTTCACCATTTCAGGTTCTTCATTTTGTCATGTCCAGTATTCATCTCTAGCGTAGCGACCTGTTCCATTTCGAAATATCACGATTTTCGATTTGTTTGTGTTTAATGTAAGGTGCAGAAGTGTAAAGTAGCATTGCAATTTATTTATCATCGATTGTGGTGTTTTTGTGGTATGCAAGCATGTATGACAATGTCATCAGCATTAAGTAAGATCTTTCTTGGAAACCCGTCAAACATTATTCCTCCAGGTAGATAGGTAGTCAGGTCATATAGATAAATCAAAAAGAATGTCAAGAGACATCCTTGTTTTGCTCCAGTTGTTGATTCAAACCAATTTGATAGAATATTTCCATCCCATACCGCAGATTTGTTTTTTCATAATTAGTTAGAGATTTTGTCTATACCAAAGCTCCGCTTAAACGATATCAACACTGAGATGAAACGATGGATAACTCTTGCCGGTCGCTGCTTCTTTGTGCTAAGATACCTACGTACTTTGCAAAGCCCTCTCTGGTGCAACTAAAGTATCCCTTAATAATTTCCAAATCAACTCCTCCAGCTTTATAATTCAGCGACAAAGAGTTTAACAAAAGTTGATGAAGCTGCCCTAGTTTACTTCGAGAAAAAGATTCTAAATAAATGCCGATTGGAGAAGGAGATACATTAATGAGCTAAATGTGCTTTATTGTGACACCGAAAGAAAAATTGAAATGCAGAATCTTATGTTGATGTCTAGGTCATGTATATCAGATGGAGATCAATACGTAGGCCCGGAAAATCTATGAATTCGACCTCGAGGGAGGGCTCAGTGAAGAAATACTCATGTTCAGTTGTCGAACGAAAGTGGAAAGAAGGCTCAAACAACGCTTGACAAACTAGAAGCAGCTCCCTAATGACTGAAGAAGCTTGTTGGTATAGGATCAAATTTACCCCGATTGGAAGTTTACGTCACCGTTGCCATGACCATGTCATCAAATTACTCGTGCAGAATCCTCTATGTGTCATCAGCATTGTCAAAAATCAAAGCATCAGAAATCCAAAAACATGTTTTCTTTAACCTTAGGTAAAGTTAAGTTGGGTTAGGAGGGGCGTGCGCAGGTCAAAAGCTGCGGTGCGTACACGGTGGCCTATTGGTCCATTATGATCCCCATTCACAAAGAGATATTCCTAACTAATATTTCATGAATACTGGTTCATTTACGAACCAGCCCGTACTCTCTATATATTTTTTCATATTTACCATTGGTCGGTTACGCACTAGGTCGTCTAGCTCATCAACAAACCTGTTTCCGAAGTGTCGGAGGCGATTTGTTTGTAGATTTGGATAGTCGCAGAGCGTGTGTTAGTGGTGTCTGTCTCATCAGCGTCTTGACAGCTCCAGCAGAAGTCGGGTGGCAATATATCCAATCTAGTGGACGTAGGTACTGTTATGGCACAATGTCCTGTTTGTTAGTACACCTATTACGGTTCTGATGCTCTTTTTACTCAGTGATAAAATATACTGGGCTTTCTTTTCACTGATTCTAGGCCATAAGCTTCTAGAGATAACACAGTCGCTCCTGGATACCCAGCAGTTATTTATTTGCTTCAGGACCTATACCCAATAAGTTGCTGCCATTTCATCTGCTATATAGTGTTCTTCTACATTGCTGTGTCCATGAACCCAACAAGGTTTGACTTGGTTAGAGTTACCGATGGCGTACTGAATTAAGCTTCGGCATTATGCCACTGCGTTGGATCTTATTGTCTCGCTGGATAGTTCTTTGTTAGCTGCTAGGCTGTCCACGAAAAATGTAATCTCTGATGAGATCAGTTTTCTCCCTCGGATCATTTGAGCTGCTTTTTTAATCGCGTAGATCTCAGCCTGAAAGACGCTACATTCATCTGGGAGTTTATATGATTCCTTAATATTAAGGGCTTCACAAAACACCCCGGCTCCTGTTCCTTCTTCTATTTTAGACACATCAGTGTAGATGAGAATACCGTGTTCTCCTAATAGTGAGCTAGGTTCCCATCGATGTCTTTCGGGTATTACCATCGTGAAATTTGTGTTGAAATCAATTTTCGGTGGTAAGTAGTCAATGGTCACATCAAGTTCAGCCATGTTACCATACCTTTGCCAGATAGATCCATGATCCTTGGTGCTGTGCTTCTAAGAGCCCGTTTCTTTAAGTCGAAGTGCACTCTTGGCCGTTGTACATCTTATGTACTCGTCTAGACCTGGAAGATTTGAAATGATTTCCAGGCCTGTTTGTGGCGGAGACCTGCATGTCCCCGTTATTCCCAAAAAGGCTAATCTCTGTACCTTGTTTAGGTTCTTGGGATAGCTATCTTTCTTTACCGTCTTCTAACACACAATCGACCCGTAGGTAAGTATAGGGCGAACGATCGCTGTGTACATCCAATGGATGACTTGTAGTCGCATGCCCCATTGTGCTCCAAAGGTTATTTCATTCTTTCCTCTGTGTTTCGTTTCCAAGTTGGCTTAGAGTCTAGAATTACTCCCAGATATTTGGCTTCTGTGAAGAATTTCAAAAGAATCTCATTCAGTTTTCTTTTCGTCGTGAACAGAACTAGTTCAGTTTTAGCGGGGTTAACCTTAAGACTGGTTTGCTCTGCCTTCACTATGAAAGGTACCGTCTTCGATCACATCTCATGCTACCTCCTTTCAATAAGGCTAAGTCAATGGGAATTATATAGTTTACCAAGCAAGTTCAACTTCTCCCAAGTGAACAGTTTTTATACTTGAAAAAAAAATCGAAGTAGAGATATTGGTCAAACGTGATTCCGTCTGTTTGCATGAATAGAACTTGACTTACAGCCTGAACCGCTAAGGTGATTTAAGAAGTATTTTTTAGTTCCGAAAAAATAAAATGAACGACTGGCTTGCACGTACTTGCTCCTAAATTCGATCACATTATATTCAAAATATTCTTAATAGAAACGGCTAAATGTATTTTTAAAGTCGTTTTTCAGTTAAATTTTTATGCATAAGAATTCTTAAATTTTTTTCTAAAAAAAATTAGTATGAACATTTTAAATATTTAATAATATAAATTCCAAAACAAAAGCACAGAAAAATCGTCCACCCGTTTTCAAAATATTGAATTTTCGAACATTTTTTAATAAAATATTTAAAAAAAAAAATTGCAAAAATGTAGACCATACCAAAAGTACATCACACACCAATTTTTATCAAACTCCTTGCAGCCGTTTTCGAGATAATTAAGATGGTAGATAAATTTGTATGGCAAGTACCGTTATTTTTGGAGCTAAAACAACGATTCAAAAATTTATTTTGGACAATCACCTAAAACGCTCAAATAACAAGCTTGAAGAAAATCGCTTCAGCCGCTTAGGCTGTAGAGAGTTGTACAGACAGACAGACAGACGGAATTGCGGGACCCAATTTTTTGGTGTTCTCACATAATCATAATGGCAACTTTGATTAAAATTTCGAGTTCGATTTTTTTTCCAAATGCAAAACTTTCCCTATAGTACCTATATCGCAAGTAAACATTTGTGGAGCGGTTTTTGAGGAAAAAAGTTTTTTCTTAAAAACTTTTTGAAAACATTTTCCAAACAAAATTCAAAAGCGCCAATTCATAGTAATTCAGCAAATACATGTAATATATAATACTATAATTTTTGAAAACAGCAGTTTTCAAAATATACATGTTTGAATTTTTTAATGGTTTTAAAAATACTAAAAAAAAATGAATTAAAAGCAAACTTTTACTGATTTATCCACTTTCTGATAAAGAGCTCAACAAATTTCGATCCATATTTTTGTACCGGAGATCATTCGAGCTTTAAATAGTAGGTACTAACATATTTACCATATTTTGGAAAAATGTTTTGTTTTTTTATTTTAGCAAAAAAAAAAAACAACTTAAAATTTAGTTTTATCAAAAAACAGTCCTTCCATAAATATTTTGCTTCCAAAGAAAATACTGATTCATGTTTCAAAAGTGTATACCCTGTTTAGCCAACAAAAATCAGCCAAACAGATAAATTAAAAACACGGAAGCAAAATTTATAGCACATAGCTATCATCGATTTCTAATATTTATCGAATTTCGATTACCTTCGTGTGTACAGTACGTAATTTGTATTTTTTTTTTCTTGTCTAAGGTCATAAAAGTTTTATACACATTTACGCCTTTGGACAGCTTAGCACCATACAAATTTGCAATAATGTATATAGTTTGATCGATTCCCTAGGATGGGGAACTACCTTACAACGAATTCATTGATGTTTTTCTCAAGAATCTGAATCAATTTGTTTTGGAAATGTTGGCTGCCAAAACAGGTGCGATTCCCTGGAAGACATAAAACCATCGTTGGCAACTGATTCATCTACATCAAAATTTGAAAATTTGAATGAGGGGAATCAAACACCTGTGACCGATTTGAGGTGTTGATGTTTTTGAAAATGTTTCAGACATCGGAAACAGAAAATATTGAAAATCCTTATTTGGTTAGAATAACTAAAACTAAAAGTCTTCATATTTGTCCAAAAATATGATTCCAAAAATACTCTCGGAAGGATGAAGACGAAGAGAATAAGCTTGCAATTCCAATTACTTATTCTCATGAAATTTTCTAGTGCTTCTACCTGTTTACATTTTTAGTGGTGATGGCCTAAAAATAAATTTCTTTTCTCAAAAACAAAAAAAAAATCCAAAAGAACTGAATCTGAGTGCACTCGAGAAACACACGAATTTGTTTTACACTAATATGTACGTATATCTTCTCTAGAAAGAACGTCATTCGACTTGAAAAGTTAATTTGGCAAAAACCAGGCATTCGAAGTTGTTTTAGAAAATTTATTCCCCACCACAGATAACGTGTGTGACCGTCTAGACCTCTATAGCTTGAGGTAGACCGAAATAGAATTTCGCCAATTTTCCTCTTCTGTATCGATGGTTATATTGGTAATTTTGTCACACGCCCTCTTGTGGTTCTTTTCTTTTTGTGTGTTTGTTGTCGCCCATGTTTTTTTCCTATTTTTTTCTAGACGCCATTAGCACTCTCTTCGTTCTTTGATTGCTTCCACACATTAAAATTTTGAATTTTTGCCAAAATAAATAACATGACCTGATGATTATTTTTATGATTTCTGATTTCATTATTTCGAGATGAAAATTGGAAGATGCTTAGAGATGTCATTGTATGGGTTTTCGGTTGGGCACCTATTTTTAATGACGCTAAATACGGCGAAAAAAACATGGAGAAAAATAAGAAAATTGTTCTTAAATGATGACGCTTTTGGTTTTTGTTGCGCAAACAAATTTTAAGTTCGCATTAAGACAACGGACGACTTACATATATACTCGTATTTGTTCATCGTAATGATGTCTTAAAATTTTCCTAATTAATAATAATTATGAAGCTAGATACTATGTTGTGATTTTTCTAAAACGAAAGATAGATTTCCTTAATTTTGTGTTTGTGATGGGAATATTGTCTATTGTCAATCCCAAGAAATTGGATGGTAGCCAAATTTTGAGTGCATTTTAGAAGGCATTGGATTATTTTGAAATATTATTTGCTTATTTATATAATTTTTTTTTTTTAAGATTTGTTTGTCACCTTGAACCATCAGCTTTTGTCTGAGTGGACAAACCTGTGTTTTTTTATTAATGTTCTGGGATAATAAACAACACGTTTAAACAAAAAAAAAATGTTAAACTTTGGGTTGTTTACGATTTAAAGCTAAAGTTTGAGAGCTGATGATTTAATTTAAAAATTCCATGAAGGTTGCAGTCATTTGTTAAAAAACGCAGCTGTTCTTGAATTGACATTAGAATAAACAAATTGAGTGATATAAGCTAGGCAGATTACTGCATTTAAACATAACCTTGTATTCTAAAATTTGTCCCTAACCTCGAAAATGACCACTCTAGCAGTCAAGAGAATGTAGGTGCTGCTGATGCATTCTAAGCGGATAGATTGAATTTCGTTAGACTTTAATCATACATAGACTTGTTTTGGGCTTTCTTTGTGGATTTATAGCGTTTTGGAATTGATCTTCAATGCACATTGAACTCTAGAAATTCAAGTCTTAAAATCATAAGGCTGCAATTTGTTGGTCATTGCGTGGACTATTATGTTGTGAGAAGTGGCACAGCGTCAACGCATACCTTGCTAACGGTAACGATCATAGAAATGACGCAAATAGGTCCCAAAAACGTGGACTTGCCTTGTGTGTCACTGTGATTTTTATTCTTCGCTATCAATGTGTTGATACTCTGAACTTAAACGATCACACAACTCTATCACATTAAAAACTCGTCAACCACAATGGCGATGACAGAATAGATTTTTTTTTCGGTGAATTTTCTCGTTGACAATAACAAAACCAGGTACTAGTTTGTGAGTTTTTATAAAAAAAAAATTAAGCCAAGACTCGGGTTAACCCATACAAAACATCCACAATAAGTTAATGTTTGGTATGAATTTCAACCGGTCATTGGTCCGTTTTTCATCGAAAATGACGTTGCTGAGTTCATAAATGTATCAACGTCATAGATGAACTCTACGGTTCATTGATAACCAACATCTTTTGTCCTAAACTGAGCTATGTGATTGAGGAAGACATCTGGTTCCAGCATTATGGACTACATTCCCCCACAATTGATGTCAAAATGAAACGTCTGCACGACTTTTTTTTGTGGATTTTTCTAAGGCCCCAGTTATAGCTTACATTGAAACTCATCATTGAAAACTTTGAATATCAATTTTGAGGCACTTAAACAAATATAACTGATGTCGTATTGGTACCAAAATGAAGGTAATAAAATATATAATATTTTTTGTCAAAGAAATATTTTATATGCTCTACCACTTTCTTGTAAATTCACTTTTGATTTTTCAATGATGCCAGCTGTTCATTGAAAACGCTTTCCATAGAGTTTCAATGAAAGCTATAACTGGCGCCTAAAGTCGAAGGTGTATTCCAATAAGCTGCGGCATATTCATCATAAACTGAACCTCTAGGATAATATCAGCATTCAAATTACACAAAAAAAAAAACGATATTAAGTATGTCAACCAAACACTTAAGGCTAGTTCCACCAGGCACATCGAGCAGGAAGCGGACAGCCTAAGTCTAGGCCACTACCAAAATATCATTCTTTTTCACTTTCATTGCAATTGTTTTTTCGGGTAGAATGTATATCCGTTGTTGCCATAACAGTCGCTCCCAAGAGAAAATTTAGATACCACTTAGAACTCTTGCACATTTGCAGCTATACATGACGAATCTGGGTTGTGACTTCCACAGGCCGATTTATTCTCTGCATATTTCCGAATTGGGTCGGTCGGATTTCTTAAATCAAACAAAAGCTGAATTAGTTCACATGGCAATACTGGCTTCTGTCATTCAACCGATTTCATGCTGATAGTCTTTTCATTTGTTTCATGTTTAAAAGATATTTTAGAAAAGCAACTAATATTTAAAAAGGGTTACCATTTTAATATGAAAATGGTAGCCATCATTAGGGGTCTCCATAACGCTTTGAAATTGCCGTTCGCTTGAGTACTATACGCGATTTTACATTTTTCCAACAATCTCTACTGCTACTTCGTCATTTGGTGAAAAATATTGTCGTCGGGAATGTGAACTAAATTCTTATTTTGAATTTATCAAAAAAAAATCAGTTCAAATTTAGTTTTTCACACTTCAAACATCGAATTTTATTCGTTTAGCAGTCAAATTCAAAATAAATCACTGAGATGATCGAATCTCAGTGATTTATTTTGAATTAGCAAGTAAATAAATCTGGCGTAACTTATAGTATTTATTTCCGGCAACAGAGCTCCTACACGGTGACGAATTTGTCATTAGATCTGAATGGTAAGGGAAAAGGGACAAATGATCCACATTGAACAAATGGGACACATCGTCTGATGACATTTAATGTGGCATTTTTTTAGCTGCCAAATATAAGCCTGAGAGCGTAACGCCATCTGTTGCAGATCTTATTTTTATTAAGGACATAAATTAATGTGCTTTATGTGAATTGCTCGTATGTTACCATTTAATTCTCTACAAAATGATTATGTACATCAAGCGGTATTAAACTCAGGATCACTCTCATCCCCCTAACACCAGCAATAGATTTATGAAATTCGCCCTTGCAAAGTATATAGTTCAATTTAGTCGAAGATATATTCACATACTCATAGATAATGTGGGTCTATAACCTTACACACTAGTACTCTGACACTTCTAAGATTGCTCGCGAACTTTAGCTAACCACAGCCATCACTAATTCTCTCCGAACTGCCGGACCTAATTGAAATGCACAGGCTTCAGAATGATTACCTGTGGGCTACATTACAGCGTGGAGCCGATTTACTGCATCTTTTGATTTATTTAGAATCAAGTTTTTTTTTATTACGGCCAACATTTTGCTATTAGAGCCAACTTGATATTTAATTTTTATAACCATGTCTTTCAATATGGTTCTTTGTATGTTGTATCTTCTCTTCTTTGAAAGTTAACGGGCGCCATAACCCTTATAGTAGATTCGATAATCGAAATTCTTGATCAATAATTATCCATTACAATTTACCGTAGCTATTTTAACCATTCAGAACCTGATCTGTTTGAACTCAGGTCAATGAGCACAATGTATGGCTATCTTTCTCCATTGTTACCTTTCGTACATCCAGAACTACATGTGAATTATATTCCACTGCAAGGAAATTCCCATAGTTTTTGTGATTTTCTAAAACCAATATTTTCTGCTTGCCGTATTAAATGGATATTTTTAAAAGAATATTTCAATAACTACAAACATTGCAGCTTATATATGATTTTGGTAATGTGCCTTATCGAAACCTTATCGAAGCTGATCAATTTGTACTGAAATAACGGGTGATTTTTTTGATACTTGGTTTTTGACGTTTATATTTTTGACAGATCACACATGACAAATTCCACGAACATTTGACATTTCGATTCAGTATTGTTTACCGTCCGTTTTATGGTCGTCATAATCGTCTTCAACGACGGGGCTCATTTTTGGCTAAATGGATACGTGAATAAGCAGAATTGCCGTATTTGGAGTGAAGAGCAGCCAGAGGCAATTCAGCAGCTACCAATGCATCCCGAAAAATGCACTGTTTGGTGCGGTTTATGGGCAGGCGGCATCATTGGGCCGTACTTCTTCAAGGACGATGAAGGCCGCAGGGCTACGGTCAATGGAGAAAGGTACCGTTCGATGATAACAGATTTTTTTTGCCGAAAATGCAAGAATTGAACTCGGTCGACATGTGGTTCCAACAGGACGGTGCCACATGCCACACTGCACGCGAAACCATGCATCAATTGAGAGGCGAATTTGGTGAGCAGTTGATCTCACGTTTTGGCGCAGTCAATTGGCCACCAAGATCATGTGATTTGACCCCGTTAGACTATTTTTTGTGGGGCTATGTTAAGTCTATTGTCTATGGGGACAAGCCAAACACGATTGCTGCCTTGGAAGCCAACATTGAACGCGTCATTGGTGAGATTCCGGCCGAAATGTGTGAAAAAGTTTGCCAAAATTGGACCTTCAGAATGGACCACCTGAAGCGTAGCCGCGGGCAACATTTAAGTGAAATTATTTTTAAAAAGTAAATGGCAGAAATTGATTTATCGATCCAAATAAAAATTTCATTCACTTTTTACAAGTTTCTGTGTTTTTTTGAATTTTCAAAAATCAAGCTCTTAAAAAATCACCGTTTATAATCATAGAGTATGTTCTTATAATTGATGGGTGGGCTAAAAATGTGGATTTAGTATAAAATCCGACTTTTTCTACGCTTTATTGAAAGTATTTATGATAAATAATATGTTTCATCACATCTGTGTAATTTGTTAAGTTAAGCAAAACATAGATTTTTAACTAAACGCTTTTAACTAACTTAACAAAATATAATTCCCACCTATTTTTTTTTCAATACAATGGTATTTATTTTTAATTTCATTCAATACAAATTGCGAAAAACTAATAACTATAATTTTATTATTCATAGAGGTTTAAGCTAATTAGTTAACTTTAGTTTATTGTATTTTTATAACCAAGTACATAATTAAATATAAGAACTGCGAGTTTTCCTTTCGGAAACATTTTAAATAAAATTAAGCAATCAAATAGAACTAAAATTTTAATTTATTTTTTTTGCAAACAACAACCAGGATTGTTGTGGTTCTTTATTTGATTTTTATTCACTATAAACATTTTTTTAACAAACACAATTATACCAATACGCATTTAAATGAAATAGTATTACAGGTCGATGTTTTGTTTGTTCGAAATTTGTTTCACTTGTTTAACAATATAATCACAACCATTTATCTGTCATTAATTTTGTCAGTAATTGATAC
Organism: Philhelius pedissequus; assembly: GCA_910595825.1. NCBI lineage: Eukaryota > Metazoa > Arthropoda > Insecta > Diptera > Syrphidae > Philhelius > Philhelius pedissequus. The sequence goes on from OU343161.1 coordinate 91,645,850, forward strand.
TGATGATTATTTGCAAAAAAAATATATTTCAAAAAGAGTTTGCGTTAAAAATTTATTTTATTTCGAAATAATGTTGATGGTTCACTGTGGCGTATGCGTAATATTTGTTTCCTTTTTTATATCTGTAGACTACTAATTTTTGTTTTTGTATTATTTTATTTTATTTGCAGACGATCCTAACGATGTCATCATGGTATGTGGAGTTGTCATTGCCATGCTACTGGTTGGACTTATTATAGTATTAGTTGCTGTTACAATAAAGTAAGTAAATTTATACTTCAATCAAACTAATACAATTAGAAGTATGTTTGAACACATATTATAATTGTTTTAATAACTTAGAATGTCGCAGGAATCGATTTTTGTGGTTGTTATCGTGGGAAATAGAACAGAGTGGTCACAGTTTAACAGTTCAGTCGTAATACTTAGGCTGTACAGTCAGCTAAATACGCAATGTGTAGTTGATATCGATTTTTGTGTCCTCTTGTACAGGGTGAATCAGATAGTTAATATTTAATTTTTTATACATTTTAATTTTCGAAGTATTTGTTAATGAATATAATATTTCGATTATTCAAGGCTTAGTGTACTTAAATCGAAATCTAGAGAAACATTATTGAAAATTTTAAATCAATAAAATCAAAAAAAAAAATATTAGAATGCCTTTTTGTTAAGGCAGTAACATAACATCTGGTTTGTAATTTCTAATTCATAGTAGAAAAATATTTCTTATTAAAAGAGAAAAAGATCTTCTTTCCCAAATTGATTTAAAATTTGTTTTCATTTTTTAAAATGCGCGCACATAAAAAGGGTTTAACTATCCTTAAGATGATTAACACAGTACGATCTTTAGAAAATTAAGGAATGATTTAAAAAAAGTCCCGTTAGCACATTGGTTTGGAAGTTTTAAATGCAACAGATTAAGGTTCTTCCTTCCACATTCGTGTAGTACGGCTGAACAACGAATATCTGTAGTTTTTATTGCATCCAAAGTTGGGCGGCTCAAGGGCAAACTGATGGGCGTGGATAAAAGCGTGAGTATTAGAATTGAATACCTTAAGGGAAATAATGCAACTGGCCATTTCGTCGAAACATTATTTATAAAAATAGCGAAAAATATCGGTAGATGTTAAAGAGCTCTGCGTTGTTCAAGTAATGCAAGGCTATTTGTAAGAGCTCTATCATCGCTAAGGACCTATTTGAATTTCTATATAATAGAGATTCAGTTCAGTTATAGGAGGCCCTGCCTAGATGAGAAAGTTATATTCAATATTTGGACGAGTGAAGGGAAACAAATATGATTGTAACTTCGAACAAAATTTTAACAGCATTTTTTGCCAAAAGCAATAGATATTGGTTATCCCAGAAAAGGTTGTCTATGCTGTGATGTTCAGTTTCTTCAATAGACGCCCAGTGTGAACCTTGTCTATTTATCAACAAGACCTCCATCATTCAGAAAAGTTACAAAACCATCAACAAAATTTGGAATCGTATCACCCTGCTGATAAAGTCCTTATAATGTAGCACTACCCATCATTTTATAAAAGGGCTCGATTTATTACACGTTAATTTACGTTTCAGCCATTTACCATTTATCCACTGCGTCATATAGGTTATATTAATATTACACCAAATTATTTATTGGTAATACAGACTAGAACAATATTGCCCTTACGATGTGTTTGGTTTTCGTGAAATAATAATAATCTATACGAGTACTTTATAGCAATAAGCTGAGAGATGAGCGTTTGCTAAGAACAAACATTCACGAAAGTAATTTATGAAAGTCAATAAAAAATAATTCTAAGGTCAGTAATGAAGTGAATTGAAATTCAATAGTTATAACGAAGAAGCGCGTGAATTTGATTATCTAAGTGAGCACACGAGTCTATTTTTTCTGATTGTGCGTAGTTTGATTTGTATGGAGAGCTTTAATGTTACCGAATAAAATAATGAATGGTAGTGGGGCGTTGATAAATATTTAATTAGATGGTGTTCTTGATTGGAAATTAAAGCAAATTGTGACAAAATTTCAAATGTAAATGTCAATATTATCTAAATACATAAACTAAAGCAGATTATACATTTAGCCTAAATTTTGAAATATATAAACCGAAAAAATATTACACAAAAAAAAGTTGTTATGAAATAAGAAAAAAAATATCGAAATTTTTTTGAAGAAAATAGAAATTTAAGAAAGAAAATCATAATTTACTGAGCATAAGTTTTACATGTACTCCAGTCAAAAGTTTTATTTTCTTAGGTTAAATATGTATACGCCTAGTAAGCCAATTTAAAGAAAAAAACCAAATAGGTTAAAAATTAAATATATTTTAAAAGATCAAAATGTTATTGTTTCAATTTTAAAAACAATATGTTGGTTGAAAAAAAATTAAAACAAAATAAAGCAAGTAAATTAAATATAAAAGATAAATATAATAATTTATGTACATATTTGCATTAATACAAAATCCGTTACTTTCTTCAGTCATATGCCACTACAAAATATAACCTCATACATGAAACTTCAATTTATGTTCAAGTTTTGAACAGGGCTCATGTCTTGTTCAAAAAGTAAATTTTGTTCGACATGTCGCTGCATTGGCATGGGTTTTTTGGACTCCATTGGGGTCTGTAAAGGCGTCCTGTAAAAAACAAAGCAATGAGATTTTTGTTTTTAGAAGACTTTTCCTCTTAATCAGATGAAAATGTGTCGCATACTTTGATGGTTGATATGAGCTGAAATTTAGTTTTATTATATGGGAAAGAAAAAAATAAATTAAATATCGCCAAATATATGAGATACTGCAAATCAAATCAAATTTTGCACGCAAATGTTAAAAATATATCGCACATTTGGTTGCGCTATCTGGCAAGCCTGTACTTACACAGAATTTGGAAATGTATTCGAAAAGAAACAACAACATTATGATTTGTTGCATTTTTTTTATTTTGGAGTAAAATGTAATTATAATAATTAAAATTTAAAAAAAAAAGCAAAATTAATTATTGCTTTAATTTAAAATGAAATTATTGTCAAAAAAAAGGCAATATAAAGTAAAATTAAATCAACAAAACAAAACTAAAATATGTTACTCTACTAGAACCATTTTTTTGGCCTCCGATTTTATAGAAAAAGATTCAGTAAATTTGTTCTATTTTTCATATTTATAAATAAAAATAAACAAAAATAAATTCTTTTTTGATAGCTCGATATTTTGGAAATGACTTAATGTATTTAGTGTGTTCTTTGACATTTTCTAGAATACGTGAGAAAGCGAATTTAAAAAAAATTATACCACAATACCCTACAATTTCGATACAAAAATGTTTGTGTTCTTTAATAAGTGCGATTAACTCTTAACTAAAAAAATTATACCCCGTATTTTTTTTGTGTTCTTCTTTATAGTAATTAAAAAAAAAACTGGTTTTCATATTTGGACTTATTATCATTAACAGGTCTATGCATTTCGAAAAAAAAGCATTTTCGAAAATATTTTCTTTTTTAAAACTTCAAAACATATTTCGAAAACAATTCGACGAATATTTTTTTGAAATTATGGTCCTTAATTTTATATTGTTAAAAACTATATATTATATTTTTTAATAAAAAAAATGTTTGTGTATAAAAACTTATTTTTTTTTAAATATATCTATGTATCTGTAATCGTAACAGCAAAATGTGCCGCTTCACCCAGTCATGTATTTTAATTCAATTTAATGTAATTAAAAAATAATAGAATACAATTTTTTTTTTTCATGTGGGGCTTTGATAAATTTTGCAGAAATTACAAAAAAAAAATCGTATTTCGCCACTGTTAAAAAAAATCGTGTATAAAACACTGCGACTTGATTGTATTCTATTTTTAGTTTTTAATTTAAATTAATTTTAATTAAAATTGCTCATTGTGTATGCTATTTTTCACACAATTTTTTATTTTCTTTGAGAAAATTAATATTTGTTATCAATTTCCATAGGGTCCTTTAAAGAAACTTTTATACTAAAAAATACATTGTGCGGCCATAATTGTATTGACAAATTTGTTTAAGTAATCCGCAATGTCTTAACGGCGGGGAAAGAAAATAATGGTATCGTGTTATGTTATTAACTTTGAAACCACAAAATGCCAAGTTCACGTTCATGGTCATACAATTTTATCGACATAATTAAACTTTCGTGTGTCTACCTACAATAGAATATTTTATTTTACGGAGCCTTAAACCCCTTTCCAACATTAATTATTTCAACATCAAAGACAATAGACAAATCAATAGATATCCATAAGTAAACAATGTCATGGTATTAAAAACTATTAAACATTCCTGCCATTAGATATATAAAACGGCGTACAGTGTGATATTTTATATCAAAAGCTGGTTATTTTTTTGTTTTTTAAACAGACACATATTTAAAAAATCTTTGTTTTGATTAATTATTCACACATATATTCTAAGACAGAACCGTAAGTCCACAAGCAAAAATATTAGTTTTCAAATTTATGACTTTTGATTTCTTGATCCCTACCAAATTTCTGTATCGGATAACTAATTACAACTTTGCTTAATATTGTTTTTATAAACAAAACTGGTTTTAAAAATTTTCGAAGCTACATTTTTAATTAAATTTTGGAGGATACTAGTTTTCTGAAAAATTTTATAACTTGATCAATTTATATTTCTCATTAAATTCTTGAAAAAAAAAAAAACTTTACAATGAGAGATCAACAGCAGATTTTGATATTGCTTTTTTTTCTAAGACTTAAAATACACCTTGGTTTTTTCTAATCAATATCGGTTAATTAGTTCTCGATTTATATTGATAAGACAAATTTTGGCAAAAAAGAACGTTTTTGACCATGTTTCACAATCAAATAGCACACTCTGTTTCCCTCAGTCGTTATAATAAAGAATATTATACTATAGACACATATCGATAAACGATTACCATGTTTGTAAATGATGATGGTCTTAATGTGTTCTACTATGTATTATAAAGTTGACCGCATTAAATGTCAAAGTCAAGGTTGAACGCCCTACCACGTTCTACTACGAACTACGATTATATGATAATTACGACAAAATGAACTTGTCCTTTTTAGATTCCGATAGTAAGGCAATAATGTATATTTGAATAGTTTTTACCTTCAAGTGCACTTATAATATTTATAAAAATGATGGAGAAGTGTGCTGGACGATAATTTTACCAAATCGATTTTTCACTATTGGTATTTCAATTAGATAAAATTGACTTATATAATAATAAAGTATTTATACTTCTGTTATCTAAGTCGGCAGCCAATGTCCAAAATATTAATCGATAGTGCCATTCATTATGCCACTTGGCTTCCAACGAAATCATGCAAAAGGTTTCCAAAATCGACTTTTGATTGAGCTGCGTATTATCTTAAAATAAGAACCAATATTTTCTAGTTTTTGTTTGTTTGATAATTGTCAAAAATGCTATAATTAGTGTTATCGTTAAAATTCTTTTTGTAAAATGTAAACAAATAAAACCTTCCCGGATGGTGTTCCTATTGATAAGTTATACCTAGCAGCTTTGGAAAAAAAATAATTATAAAAACAGTGAACACCATTAACGAAGAATTTTTATCTGATAAGTGAAAATTTGTCAAATCTGATAAATGTATGATGTTATGGTTGTTCGTGGGTTTATTTTTAGGCATTACTTTTAGTGGAAAAAAACCATGTTTTTGTTAAAATAAAAAGTTCAATTTTATGAGGGTGGGCATAGTTTACAACTAAGTTATAAATTAATGGGGAAAATTACTATAAATGTGAATTTGGCAATAAACTTTTTACGCATTTGACAAATAAGTACATGCTTGTTTATTTTTTATGTGATTCAAAATAAAAGATAAAAGATATGTTAAATTACCGCAGGGGCGAAATTAGCCGTGAATTGCAACGTATGGTATCACAACTTCTTTAGATTGCGTGATATATTGAAATAATCAACAATAATCCTTGTGGTGTCCTATATATTTCATTCTATGGTCTCTCAACCTCTATGATATTCAATAAAGGTCTAAGGATATGCCTGTACAGTTACAAGATTTAAATTCACAAAGTAAATGCGGGTGTGCTCCAGGTCTCCGTTCTGTGTCCGACTCTCTTTCTCATATTCATCAATGATGTCTTGTCTCAAACTTCTAATCCAATATATTGCCCAGTTTTTCATATTTAATTTTAAATTCACACCGACGATGTTCCTCACATGTGGAACTTCAACGGCAGCGTATGATAAGCTCAATAAATGTTGATTTTGAAAGCACTGTAAAATGGTGAATAAAAAACAGCGTAGAATGTTATGCTTCAAGACCAAATGAGGTCTTTTATCGATACAGGAAGACCATCACCCAATTCTGTTGAAAATCGTGGCCGTGCATCGAGGAAACCCAATAAATTTCAGTTCTCGATATATGTATACACTACTGATCAGTTTTTGTGAAATTACTAAATATATTCGATGGCGCCAAAAACGCTGAAATACATTAGGGTTTGCTGAGGCGATTCAAGAAATATTTCCCCACTTCTGATCAGGTTGTAATCTATCACGCCTACATTCACCCAAAGCCTGAGTACAACTGTCATATCTCAATATATGCTCCCATTAATCACTTACGTCTCCTGGGCAGAATCCAAAAAAGCAGCTTTAAGAACTATAGGTGATGGAACAATAATGGAACAACACCGTCGAAATGTTTGACGCTTTTCATTGTTAATCGGTATTTTTATAGACAGTTTTCTAGTCATTTGGATTTCATGCGTAAACCTATCCAACCGTAATGCTCGCTCTTCTAGGGATGTTCGTCATTTTTGTTTAACCTTGAATCCAACTTCAGACGTACAATCTAGTACAGAGATTCCTTCTCTAGTCGATTTTTTTCTTCGACGCGATGTACATGCACAAAAACCCAATGTACATCGGTATCTCTTATCCCATTTTATAATCGCTTGCACTGTGTCCACACATTTTAAGGGTTTTCGTAAGCCCTTGAATGCGCATAAAAAAAAATTATTATAATTTGTAAAATGGCGTCAGCACAATAACTAATTTATGTTTGAGTAATGTCAAGGTGAAACTGACAGATTGTGGAACATTTTCACGACCATGTCAAATGTGTTAAAAAATGAAGAAAGTACCAGTCAACTAAATTCCACCACAAAGGCTTTTTTGTCTAATTTGTTGGAAAGCGGGTTTTATGCTTTTCTTTTCGTATTTTGTCAATTAGGAAAAAACAGTTCGTCAGCATCCTTCGCTGAAATGTAAATTGACTATATTATCGTGGTTTATCAACCAAGTTTGTCAAACGGACACTAGATAGTACTTCGATTGGTAGTTGAATAACAAATTTGTTTTTCGAAAACAATTCCAAAACTGTGTTTCGTTTTGAGTTCAAAATCCAAGCCAGAAGTGTCCTTACGTTAACGCAGATTAAAAGCCAAACGCATCTACCAACAAAAATGTATTGATTGATTAAGTTTCCAAGCCTGTGTCTGGACTTTTTAAATGGTATTTTTGCATTGTTGTTTAAAGTGTAAAATTTGATTGCGCTATTAGAGCTGTGTAAATCATGAATTATTCGATGTTTTTGATTGGATCATCGAAAAGTATTGATGATTGAAATCACAAAACATGAGGTTATTCGATCCTAATTTCGATTATATAGTTCAATCTCGATTTTCAATCTCAATGTCTCTTGATCGATTCAACTATGGTTTGGATATTTAATATACAATATACTTATTCAATTATATCATTTCAATCCTAAGTCAACTTTTGTAATGCATGTTATTACTAATTGGAGTTGGAATTGAAACTTCGAATTTGAAAATAATTTTAGATATGTACGCAATGCATTCATATTACAACACACTGACGCCAGTCGCTGTAGAATTACTAGTATTTAGTTCAATTTAGATTGAAACAACGGAAATGAAAATTATCAAAATTGAATGAATGAATTGAATATGATCGAAAGATCGATCGATTGAAAAAATCGAAGCTTTAAGCAAACCCATACTTGATCCAAATGATCGATTTACACAGCTATATGCGCTATTAACATCTCAATTAACAAACTGTGTAATTATTTTTTGTTTAATAAATATATTAAACTGCATTGTTTTTCGCTTAAAGTTATATTAAATTGTATAACTGCTCTTTTTGTGATAAAAGTGAATTAAATATTGCTGAGGTAAGCAAAGATGATAACTTTAATAATTTAAAAGTTTTGGTGAATTGATTTCTTTTAGTTTTATTGCGAATGTTATTGCGTTGATATATGTATGTATGGTGTATATAAAAATAAAAACCCCAACAAATTATTATTAATACAATAATTATTGATGACAAATTTATGAACACATTGACCATTATCATCGTCAAAATTGTGTTTTTTTTAATTCTTATCTTGCTAAACAAATAATGATCACTGAATCGTATCGTGACATTTATAGTTATTTTGTTCAAAAATCATAAATGTCACTAGGTAGCTTTATGTTTCCAAATTTTGGACAATCATAAATAAATATTAATTCGATTTTGACGCATAAAAGAAATTTAATTTTTCAATTTTATTTGATTTTTTATTAATACTGTGTAAGATATACACTGACCAGTTTATAAGGGTATTATTAATTTATTTATCATTTCAAAAAATAGTAATTCTTATTCTCTTTCAAAACGGCTCCAACGATTTTAATGACAAAATTTCAGTCAATTATTAAACGGAAAGGGTACTTTTTCCTATTTTTTTTGTGCAAAAAATGCCTATTTTTGGTACCATTAGTAGACACATTTTATTTTGTTTCGATTTTCTGGAAAACAGACGAGGTGATCTTTTTTTTACTTGCGATTATAGGTACTATAGGGGAAGTTATGTATTTGTAAAAAAAAAATTTTTTTCTAACACTCAAACATGTCATTACGGTCATAGAGAACACCAAAAAAGTGGGTCCCCCAATTCCATTTGTCTGTATGTCCTCGAGTCTGCAGCCTAAACGGTTCGGTGGATTTGATTCAAACTTGATACATATTGTTTTTTCGGTAAAATGCCCACGCGCTTTTATCATTTTTTTTTTTAGACGACAAATAGCAGTAGCTGCTCCCATACATTTCTTTTGGCCAAAAACAAAAACCTTATTTTTCTCAAAAACGACTCCAACGATTTTTATAAAAAAAAAATCAGTTCATTATGGAGGGAAAGGGTACCTTTTGGTATTTTATTTTTGGAAAAAAATTGTTATTTTTGGTACCTCTCTAGTAGAACCATTTTTTTGGTTTTCGATTTTCTCGGAAACGGTTTATTTGATTTTTTTTTTAATTTCTTACTACTAGAAAATTTAAACATCATCGTATACAAAAATTTTTTTCGTTTGGAAATTAATTTTTTTTTTTGAAAATTCAAAATTTCGAAAACGATTCAATAGATTTTTTCGAAACTCCGTATTTGGTGTTTTTTTGACATTATCTTGAATAGTTGAAAAAACTATTGTTCTAAAATAATAAACAACGGTACCTCCCATACAAATGTTAAAAAAGCGTTAAGAAAAAAATGCATTTCTCGAAAACGGCTCCAAGAATTTTTATAAAAAAATGTGTGTTTTCTTAAATTAGTACATTTCACTTTTAAATATAAAAATATTTTTCTTTGCGTACTTATTAACGGTACTTCCCATAGAACCACTTTTCATATTTTCGACTTTCTAAATATTGGATGAACCGATTAAAATTAATTTTTTATGCAAATGCTCCCTAATATTGTTAATAAAACTGCATACTCAAATTTTCAAAAAAAAAGTTTTTCGATTTTTAAAAAATAAATACAATTGTTTTTTTTTTTTTGAAAAAATGATTTTTCAAAAACCAGTCACAGAATTTTTTTTTAAATTTAAATTTTATATGTAGGAATAAAACCGCTCGAAACGATTTTAATATTTTTTTTGATATATTCTTATTTACCCATGAATTCAAATTGCGTTTTTGTTTTCCCTCAAACTATACCGACTATGCAATATAAAAACATTTAATTATGTGTAGTATGTATACCTTATTATTATTCCAATTTTACGAATTTTTGCGTACGACACTGAATACTAAATACAATGTAGGCACTCATACATTTATATATATGTACTTATGTATCTTTAAAAATCACAGGATTCTTATGTATGCATATTGCACCTAAACTATAAAGTTATACTGCATATATCTACCTACTCACCTACATCCTTCATTTTCATTATTATATGTATATATTTACATACCTATAGGCTCCATCTATGTATATGCCTACATATTACTCCTCTTCCTTACATAATTAAAATCCATAATCGAAATTTAAATATGCATTTGTAGGCAGGTACCTATGTAATTATTCCTTGAGTTATCTATTGACCATTCGACAAGTCATTATACTAAGAATCAATGTAATCTTATTTACATCGGCTTTAAAACTGCATAGGATAACTAGATTATCTACCAACTAAATAGCGTCAATGTTTATCTACATTAAAGTTGTTAGCTCCAAGAGCAAGTTTGTATGATCCAGTCGTGCATTTTATTAAATTTTGTTATTGAGAATCTCCTCTAAAGTTTAAACAGTATTGTAAGCCGAAAAGAACTTTTTTTTTTGAAAACGACTAAATCGATTTCTCCGCACTTTTGTACATATTAAGAAATTTTCTAGAATACTCGAAAAATATCTTTCATTCATAAATCAAAAACCGGCGGAAAATTGTTAAGGAAAACCTTTCTCCGAAAATATTGATACAAAAATGTATGTTCTTAAATAAGTGCACTTAAAATAACTTTTTTTTGGAAATGGGCGCAAAACATCGAGTGTAGCTTCGGCTGTATGGCACGTAGCGCCGTCCTGTTGAAACCAAATATTGCCAATATCCTCCTCTTCAATTTTTGTCAACAAAAATTCGTTCAACATGGCCCGATAACGATCGCCATTGACTGTAACGGCCACTTGTTCATTTCGAATTATGCTTCTGGACCAAAATCCGCACCAAACAGTGACTCGTTTTGGGTGTATCGGCTTTACAATGTATGCGTGCGGGTTTTCTGTGCCCCAAATGCGACAATTTTGCTTGTTTACATACCCGCCAAGATCAAAATGAACTTCATCAAAATCGGCATCTTCTCTAAGTCGATCGCAGGCCCACTTATCGAGCGTTGTTCAAGTGTATACACAACCATATTCGTTCAGCGGAAGGATAAAACTAATTATCTGTCAAATCAGACATGAGCTAAGTGTTACCATTCACGAAATAAGCACTAGTTGAAAAAAAAACGTTAGATGGCGGATCCGTTATTATTTTTTCCTTAAAAATATTAATTAAAATAAGTGCATTATTCAATTTTGTTAAATGTTTTTTTTTTTTCGATACAAAAAATCAAAATGGATTATTGAATTTTTTTTAAATTAAAATTGTATACGATAATTATTAAGTTATTTTAAATTGGCGATACATATTTTTTCCTAAAATGGTTTTCAAAATTTTGTACAAAAATTATTTTAAAAAAAACCGTTCCAACGTTTCTTTTTTTTTAATTTAAAACTAGATAAATGAGCTATCTACCTAATTAGAAGCGGAAATGTTAAGCTTCTTTAAAGTTGTTAGCTACAAGAGAAAGTTCGAACGATCCAGTCGTGCATTTTGTTTGTTTTCAATGTACTCTGAATTCTTTGCTCTTAAAAATATTATCATTATTATGAATAAACTATTAAAATTTATTTTACAAATTGTTTGAATTGTTTTTAATTTAATTATTTAAAATTCCAAGAATAGGAGACAAAAGAGCAAATTTATTTGAAAGAACAATTTAATAAATTGAATTTTTCACCTTGTCATATTCCAACCTTTATGGTACGTACGTACGTATTTAAAAAAAATACAGTTACAAAATTTGTTAATTGACTTAAACCAATATAAATAATTACAAAATTAAATATAAAACTAAGAGATTATGATAAAGAATTAAGCATTTTATTTTAGAATAGTTAATATTTGCATTTATATTATCTAGTTGATTTCCAATAACCCTATATAATCACTTTGCTGTCTAAAACAAATATTATATAAACGTATATAGATATGTGTATTATAGTATATTTTTATTAAAAGAAGATAAGTATAGTATGTATTTACAGCTCTTTAAATCACACACCCTTTTCATTTTAAGAATGACGTCAAACGATTGATAAATTGTCTGCACTTGAACTTATCAAAAAACGACACTATATAAATATAATATCTACATAAATCTGTATAAATATGTACGAGTATACATATTTGCATATGTATAACCTTGCACTCTCCCAATGGAAACTTTTTATTTGATCAAATACAATAATTTTATTGTTTTTGTGCCGAAAAGTCATAAAAAATGCGCCTCGAAAAGAACAGTGATGGGAATGCATAAACAACGGAGATGCTAATTTAAAATCAAGGATTTTAAATTTTTTTTTAATTAAATACAAATATTAATAAGGTACATGACTGTATCACGCGAACATGATCTTGTTGTTCAAGGGTCTAGAGCACAAGCATAGGTATATTTAAATTGTCAAAAAAAAATTAAATAAAATAAAAAACTATTAATTTTATATAAATTGCCGGTTGCCAAATTAAAACAAAATTGGTGGAAAAGAAGCATTTTTTTCGGAGAAAAAACTACAAAACGTATTACGTCAAACTTTAATTTTTAATCATATTACTTTTGAAAATCCAAATTGTTAGAGCTGTTTTCGTTTAGACGGGCTTCGACCAAAAACTCGAATTTCTTTCCTAGTGATCCAAATAGAACTGATCTCTACCAAATTCGTCAATCCATTTAGGCTCTAGGTGATGTGAATTGGTAAAATAATGTACTAAAAGTTGAATAGAGTGCAACTATGATAAAAACAATATTTGTTTTGTTGCATAGTGCAAAGATATGTTGCATTATTGGATCGTCATTTTGTCCTAGTTTAATTATACATTTAACGTGTACTATTTTAAGGCGTAAAATTGGTCGTTTTAGGTATAACTTTTGTCTGACTTACATAATATAATTCTCAGTCTGTAAGAAACTATTCTTTTTTATTGGTATTTGATAAATATGAAATTACAGACAGTTAATCGATTTCAATACTTATGAAATATAACAAGACCCTGACAAAAAATATCGAAACATGGCTATCTGCTAGAATTATTCAACCGAGGTAAATGGGGAAAAACCCTTTATAACAATGTATGTAGAATTTTTTTCGCTTTCAACTAATAAGTAAAGTAGTTTTAAAGCTCTATTCGAGACCCAAAGTATATTAAACTTACATACAGTACATGTTTAAATTCTAGTTCAAACTGAATAGGTTTTCACCAAAACTCCAAGTAAATCAAATACTAATTAAAAACAAAGTTTTGTAATTCAAAATGGCCGTTAGATACAATAATTAGTTATGTTAGGTCCAATAAGAAGTGAATAAGCATTTGTTTTAACTCAATTCAAAGTTGCGTAAATTAATATTCATAAAACATTTTCTGACCAATTTTACTTATATTTCTCTTGTGTCAAATGAACTACCAAAAAGAAAAATATTCTACGTTTAGATACACTATATATTTACGATCTACGCATTTAATGCATCTATTCAACTTTACATAACCTTATGAATAACATTTAATGTAGTAATTTTATGAGCTGTAGCTAGATTTTTATATATTCAACTAAAAGTGTAGTCTACTTCAAAATCCATTTACCCACTGGCATACCCAGAGGAAATACATTTTCAGATCTTCTGAAGTATTTAAGAAACCTTTTTCTTCCAATGTGTAGATAAGGGTATTTTTTTTTATTTAATTTAACTATATGCCTGTAAGACCTAAGCTTGGCACAGTGGATTTGAGAACCAGGTATTGACTGTCTCATTTTAATCCATGGGCGGCATCCAATTAAAATTGGAGGTATAGAAAAGAATGCGCCTAGCGTTGGGATCGAACCCACACGTCCTAGTTAGCAATCAAGCACTTTATATACTACGCCATTGCATTGTTTTGTATTTGGAAAAAATCGACATTACGGTCATAGAAAACACCAAAACAGTGGGTATATGTCCGTCTGTAGAACGTTATACAGCCTAAACTGCTGAACCAATTTTTGTCCAAACTTGGTACTTAGGTGTTTTATGAGATTGTCTAAAATACATTTTTGGATCGTTGTCTTAGCCCCAAAATTAACGGCTATACAAAATTGTCTAATATCTTATTTATCTCGAAAACGGCTCTAACGATCTTAATAAAAATTAGTGTGTGCCCTCCTTTCAGTAGAATCTACATTCTGGTCAAACTTTTTTTTTTTACATATTTTGATATTTACGGTACTTTCCATACAACATTTTTTTTTATTTTCGAATTTCTCATAAACGGCTCAACGAATTTCGATCAAAATATACAAGAGGTTCTTCGAATTCTAAATAATAAAGTGTTTCAAAATTTTCGAAAATTTAATATTTCGAAAACTGGTGGACGATTTTATGATATTTTGTTTTCAAGTTTATTTCATTAAATATGTATTTAAAATTGTCATCCCAATTTATGTTTAGAAAAAATGTAGGTAATTTTGTATATACAATAATGAAGTAAAAAACGCCTATTATAATAGAAATCAAAATCGCTTACAAAGTAGGACAAGAGTCTTATAAATTATTGAAAGCCTTTAAATTTAGTTAAGAATTTGAATTTAAATAATTGTTAAGTATATTTACATGATTAAAAATTAAAGAGAAAAAAAATTAAAAAATGCGAAATAAAAAAAAGAGAAAACAAATAATAAGATAAGAATAAATAGATATTACCAATGATTTGCCAAATATACTCTGTTAAGAATCTTTTGCATACAATATGATCGAACAGAAGAGCAAGTACGTGCGACCCAGTCGTACATTTTATTGTATATAGGTTTTTTCCATATACAAAATATCGTTAATCTTTTTTTCTAAAAAAAAATAGAATGGAAAATTTAAATATTTTATAATATAAA
Organism: Philhelius pedissequus; assembly: GCA_910595825.1. Taxonomy (NCBI): domain Eukaryota; kingdom Metazoa; phylum Arthropoda; class Insecta; order Diptera; family Syrphidae; genus Philhelius; species Philhelius pedissequus. Next base: position 91,660,905 of record OU343161.1, read on the forward strand.
CGTAAAATTTAATTTAAAATAAACCGGCCAGCCGTTTTCGAAATATTGAATTTTCAAAAACAGAAAAAAATTCTTTTTCTTTTCCAAAAAATTATTTTATTGATAATTTTTATAAGCAGTATTATTTAGAATTCAAAGGACTTCCTTAAAATTTTGTATTCAAATCCATGATTGACCGCCGTAAATAACAAAATATGTACAACATTTGTTGGACCAAAATCTAGACTATACCTTTAGTAGTGGACTTGATTTTTTTTTAAACCAAAAATCGTTAATCAGTTATTTTTGATATAATTAATTAATTTGAGATTAATAATTAAGTTTAAAAAAAGAATCAATGCAATCACCTAAAAAGCTTAAGTACGAAGTTTGAAGAAATTCGTTTAATCCATATAGGCTGTAGATAGATGAACGACAGTCATGCAGACTGAATTGCAGTAATGTCAAGTTTTATTAAGATCTCGGGAGAAACTTGCTGTTTAGTGTCTATATCGCAAGCAAGTTTTTTACTTTTGGTTTTGATTTTAAAAAAATCAGTGCAGCTTTTTAGGTACGAACGTTCATATTGTTGAAAAAAAAATTTTAATGTCTAAAAACGGTACTTTCGATAGGACCGTTTATCTCATAAATGGCTTAATAGATTCTTTCAAACACACGCATAGGCTTAGGTTGCCCAAATTATACCGCGTACCAATATTTTTAATTAATATTTTTTTGTATTTTAAAAGCATTTTTTTTTTTAAATTAATATTTTGAAAACTGCTCATTAAATTTTTTTCAAAAATTATAGTTTTATGTATTTGCTGAATACCTATCAATTGGGGTTTTTGAATTTTTTTTGAAAAATGTTTTCAAAAAGTTTAAAAAAAAACTTTTTTCTCTCAAAAACGGCTTTACAGGGTTTAAAAATTTTTTTCTCATGAATTCAAATTTATCCAAGAAATAAAATAGTGTACCTTTTTTTGAGCTAAAATTAGTTTAAGTATTTATTTCAGAATTTTGAATTATTTTTTTTTTGAATAAGCCGATTTAATATTTTGTTTTTAAGTTTATATTATTAAATATTTAATATTGCCATACCAATTTATTTTACAACAAAATTTAAGAAATTTTGTATATACACAAAATTAAGTTAAAATGACTTTAAAAATATATTAAGATTTTTAATAGAAATCTTTTGCATACGATGTGACCGAACATAAGAGCAAGTTTATGCGATCCAGTCGTGCATTTTATTTTATTTTGGAGTTATCTTACGCAATGATTTTCCTTAATGATTTTCTAACTGCAAAATTTTTAATTTCGGATTATTTTTTCGAAAAAAGTTTCAACATATTGCTACTTCCATTAGAAAGCTAATGACTACTAAGCAATATGTAGTCTAATTTGTTCAAATTTCAACGACATTTAGGAAGAAGAGTTGCCACTTGAAAAGAAATATTATCATGATTTTGTTATTCGCTTCACAAAATTTACTTTTGTGAATAACACAAATTATTAAAAAAATTAAAGTAAATTGCATTGCTTCCATTTAACTTTTCAACCGTAAGTACAATGCTACATGGTTCTATTTTGTTTTCCTATTTTAATTTTTGTGTTTCTTATAATACAAAATTTTGAAACACTATATTTTAGGCTAACTGAGTTTTGGAATAGAGAACTTTCCCAACTTATTTTTGCACATAGGGCAGTAAATACGAATGATTAAACAAATACATATTTTTAATTAAAATAAAAACAATTAAATTTCGAGTTAGGCACAAAAATCTGTATTTGCCACAATTCGGTTTGTAAGATTACATATGCAAAATTCTGAAAAAAATTGTATTATTTAGTTCAAAATTCTGTAATCATAATTTTAAAAAAATGGCTGTGATATTCAACAGAAGTGCACGCTTTTCAACTTTAAGTACCCCAGTCAATGTAAATATTTTTCTGGTAGAAAATATTACAAGATAAAGTAAAGGATGACCACGTTGAATGGGCGATCTTTAGTCTCGATTTGGATTTGTTGAGGACTAAGTTTCATATTGATCATAAGTGGTGGCCAATTTTTTGATCAATTCCTATATTTTTGTAGGTATGTAGTTGTTTTCCTTTCATATTATCCCTGAGCTTTAATTAGAATCCTACTGGTATATCCTCTGTTCACTTCTTCTAACTGCATATCTTGGTCTGATTCTACTCCTGTAGCTCATTACAACAGAGCTTTGGAATTGTTTGAAATATTGTGTTACTTAGTTTAAGATTATAATCAAATTTTAACATTATAGAGACCAGGTTTCGTAAGTAGTAAAATCATCGAACCGAGAGCTTTCTTAAACCGAAGTTTTACTAGCTTTCTAAAAGATACCATAGAAACTACGATCGGAAATCCTTTAAGGACAAATGAAAAACCGTCAAGGTCTTCATTTTTTCATGAATAAACGTTAGCAAATCTAGAGAATAATATGAAATTCAGCAACACTGCATGCGAATTTGCAATATTTCTCAATTTTCAGGATTTAGAATATAAAGGAAAACAAAATCAAAATCTTTTTGGTCGTCATTTTTGTTTATACTAATATTGTCGAATTTTTTGTTCATGAATTTTAATGACATTTCTGTATATGATTTAATGAGAAATATAAATAGCACTGCTTATAACGGGTGTTTTTTTTAGACGTGTGTTTTTCAATCTGGCAATACTTTTTATCGGAATTGGTCTTTTTGACATCTGTCACTTGATTCATACTTCTCAGTTGGTTTGCTATTTTGTAATGAATAGACTTACTCCTCAATAACGTTTGCAAATCGTGCAAATTTATTATCAAAACGAGATGGCCAACGATCTTGATTTTCACAAGGAATTTTCATTCAGCGATGAAGCTCGCTTTTGGTTAAATAAATACGTTAATAAGCAAATTATCATATTTGGAGTGATCATAATCAACAAGCTATAGTTGAGACGCCGTTACATCCTAAAAAGTCACTGTCTGGTGTGCTGTATATGAGTAGAGGGTATCCTTGGTCCACATTTCTTCTAAAATGAAGCCGGACATAATGTTACAGTCAATTGGGAACACTATAGAGCTATGATTAATGACTTTTTCGTGTCTGAATTGAAGGATGTTTATGTGGTCAATTTTTGGTTCCAAAAAAAACGGCGCTACATGTCATACAGCCAAGGAAACAATCAATTTATTGAAGGAAACTTTTGGTGAGCGCATTTTCTAGCGTCGTGGGCGTTGGAAGAGAATATTCGGCGCGTTATTGATGACATACTGTCCCAATTGCTGCAAAAAATGGTTGAAAATTTGGCCTCTCGGGCTCGATCCAGTCGTGGCGGCAATTTGCCAGAATAATTTTTAAAACATAATGGCAAACCCTTATCTTTATAATAAAGCTAAATTCTTGACCATAACATTAAATTATATGCGTTTTATTTCTTCTTGAAAACCACACGTCTAAAAAAAAACACCCGTTATTATCAATTTAAATATAAATAAGAAACGAAGAAATTATTTGTTTATACTAAATTCCTAAAAATAAGTGTCAATCTACACGAGATTCACGAGCATCAAATGTATTCTGATTCCGATAAAGTAACTAACATAGGTCCTTACGAATTGCATCCAGCAAGTCTAACCAGTTTTATGCGACAAAGTAATCAAAAATTGAACATATCGTATATGTACGTGTCGAGACTAAAAAAGTCGTCGGAATTGTCGAATATTGTCTCAAATTAAAAAAAAAAAGGAGATAACTCATGCACTACTTACTTGGTTTGCTTACACTTGTACATCGAGCGTTCTTCTTCAGAAACGAATAAGGATTTCCGCCTGCATCATAATCTTCACAAAACTTCAAGAGTGCGAGTATATCTCGTTAAGTTATCCATTTATTAAAAATCAGTTTCACCAGGAAATCAAATTCAACATCAGCTTCTTGGGACCAACTTCAGTTGTCCAACTTTCAACAAACTATAAACACACCTACTCAATATAAAGTAGGCAAATAATATTATAAATTCACACTCAAAGTCAAAACTCAATGTGATATAAGATGACGTAAAATTTGTTACAGAACAAGTTTTATTGACTCATTCAGTTGGAAAACCACTTCAGTAGTTTTAATCTGCTGTACTTTATTACCATTGTCGTTTTGTACGCGGTTATGGAGTTTTAGCTCAAGGCAATTTCCCTCATGAATCACTAAGTTTTTTAGGTAATCACATGCCTTAAGTAAAAAAAAAATTAAATGTAAATAATAAATTTTATCTTGGGTCATTGACATTTCTGATTGGTTGCATTTAGAGTTTTTTTTTTTCAGACTCATTTAAAGTGATGTTAATTGAATGTTGGGTCGCATTATTTTGCTTTTTTGAAGAAAAAAAAATAAATAAATAAATAAAACAAGGCCGTCAATTATTTAGTTTAAGCTTTAATTAAAATCAAGTCATTGAAATCAAGAGTCTGCTTAAATCCAAATATCAAAAGCTCAAAAACTGACTGTAATCCGTTTGAGGTCAAGCAACACTGTATAGGTTTGGGAGGTGATTGGTCGAACACAGACGAAGTTTTTTGGATATGGTTTTGTTATGGTTCGTAAGAAGAAGAGTTTTTGAATGAAAGCTTACATTTCAGAATAATACTTACCTTAGAACCTAAAGTTCGAAAAGCCGTTAAATAGAAGAATCTAAACATTTAATATTTAATTTGTACCGACATTACCGCAAAATTTTAAACATTTAAACTCTACTCTTAATAAGTTTTAAAATGGGAGTCGACTTTTTGATAATTTTAAATGACAAAAAGTATACGGTATTTTCAAGATACCGATTTAAAAAAAACCTCAATATAAGAGATCCAGTAACAAATCCCAGTCTTCCTGTTTCACTAGAACTACAAGTCCTTATGACCTTACATTTTTACGGAAGAAATGTGCACCAAACCGATGTGGGTAAATATCTTAGTTTCAACTTAAACCGAAAAAAATGCTTATATTTCAGTGTTTCAAGATTAATTCATGGAAGTGTACAGTCAACAGTAAGAAACATTATAATACAATACCTCCAAAAGTGTAGCGAGTTTTTTTCTATATATATGAATATATTTTTTTGTGTTTATGTTTAATTTTCGTTCTGTTTCATTACTCGATATCTGTAAAAATTAGGTGTGTTCAATCATCAAACTTATGATTAACGAAGCCCTAAAGATCTACTTTAATTAAAAGAGTTGTTTAGTGTGTTTAAAATTTAACGACTGCTTTAACTAGAGTTGGGTTTATTCTCTAAACGGGGACTGTTTAAAATGTTGCCCATTGGTTTTATATCGTTTCTTATTTTCCGATTATCGCCATTTGAAATTTATTCGAAACACTAAGCGAGTTTTGATTGTTCGTCTTTTTATTTATTTATATAAATTGTTTTATTGCAAATATAAAAAATAAACTAAATATTTGTTGAAGAAATAAAAAATAAAAATCTAGAACAAAGTTGCTTTTTTGTCGAAAACAGAAAAGAAACAGCAAAAATCAACAAAAATGACTTCTGTTTGGTCGAAACCACAGTCAGACAGTCAAAGAGCTGATGAGCTACCACAAGATTCTTAGTAAAACCAGCTTAGTTGATTTTTACTTAAAATTCAGGGTGTCCCCGCGCTTGTTGGAATGTGTGGTTTTTGGTTATATGTATTTTAAGAAAAAACTCGTTTTACACTATGTGAACTTGAGGTCAATTTTCTTGAGAAAATGCTTAATAAACATAAACGTTTACTATTTTTTTCTAATGAACGTACCAATAAAAAAAATAAATATCAATGAAAAGATCGTGGAAACCACATAGATTTTATTATACTGGGGAAAACCGGCAGCAGGGAAAATTTAAAAAGAGTAGTTTTGCCATAACCACAAAATGTTATGAATAAAAATTGATTTTAGGGGGTTTTAAATAATTTGTATTTTAAATGTCATAAAAGACTATTATTGACAACTTTTATAAGAAATGTAAGCAAAATATCATAAGTTAAATTTTTTACTCAATACCGGGCTTACTGGGTTTCCTACAATCTTGTCGTTGATGTTTATTTTTATTGCGTTCGCAAGAAAAAAAAATAGTAAACGTTTATGTTTTAAGCATTTTCTCGAGAAAATCGAATCAGGAATTGGCTATCTTAAAACTGAGACTATATATCAGCTTTATTTAAAAGCATTTTTAAAGGCTAGTAGTTCTTCTAAATATAAAGTCCTTAGGGAAGTGTCTACCACTAAAATTATCAGATCAATTTTTGTTTACATGGGTCAGGGTACACCGAAGTAGGCGTTTCCTTAAATTCACAATAAATGATGTTAAAATTTTAGATAAACCTTCACAATAGAAAGTTTTTTTCTTAATCAGAAAAAACAGAATTTCAAAAAAATCGTCCAGCCGTTTGCAAAATATTGACTTAAAAAAAAATGTTTTTTAAATCCAAACAAAATATTTTTGTAAAGTTCATATATGCGGGGGTGGGCGTGGCGCGATAGTTGTATGTTCGATTGTCAACCTCATGGTCACAGGTTCGATCCCTGCCGTAGTCTATGCCCTCTTATTTTTCCATTAAAAACCAATTCTAAAAATAAAATGTCATACAATGATTTGCTGGTTTAAGTATTACATGCTGTTTAGGCATAGAACTAACAACATGTGATTGAGTAAAACTAGTAGACCGATAAAATATGACAGAGAATAAAAAAATGTATGCGAATTATAAGGGACAAGGAGATAAATAAGACACGAAAATTTCTCCGCATTAGTTCAGCCGCCATCCCTGAAAATACAATATGAGACAACAACCACCTACAGTGTCAGAACATCGCGCCACATACCTTTCCTATCATTCTTTCTCTTCCTTAACCTCACCCTCACGCCCGCACTGTGTTGAAATATTTAAAGGGTAGTATAATCCCCTGAGCGCGTGTAGAATATAAAAAAAAAATGCAGAATTATTTAGAATTTGAAGAGCATCCTACAAAACCTCCGCTGAGCCGTTAATAACATTTTATGTAAAATATTTTTTGGACCAAAATGTAGACTGCTAAGTGCATTTTTTTTATCAAAATCATTCGAGTCATTTTCGGGATAATTCAGATTTTTCCTTTTGCTTATTTTTTGTATGCCTATTGTGTAAGATACAACACAATTTTAACTTTGAATCTCCGTTCTTAAAACTCATAAAGTAAAAAAATTAAGGGTTTGTAATGTTGTAACTCTAAATTGAGCTTAGATTTATTGTTGAGATATTTTTAGTTAATTTCTGTTTTTCCTGTCGCAACAATAGGATAAGCTACAACTACCGAGTTATTATTGGTACATACAAATATTGATATTGTTTTAACTATGAATTGATACGTGGAATCGAAGATTGATTCTATCATTGTTCTATTTTATTAATAAATTTTCAAATCTGACTCATTAATAATCATTTGGCTTTATAAAATAAATCGAACTTGAAGGAAATACTACGCGGCAGATAGTTTTGTAATTTTTGGAATAAATACATTGTTACATTGTACTACCTCATTTAAAAAAAATTACCCTTATCCAGTTTTTGCCAAAAAAAAAAATCAATCACTTTTTTTGGTGTAAGAAAAACATAATTCATATATTTGATAATTTCCTCAATAAGGGAATACATTATAAAATTAATATTAAATACCCATGTTTCATTATAATATTGATTGATTAACATTGTTAAATCCAATCGAAAGACTGATGGTGTCTAGACACAAAAAGGTATTGTGTTTTACTTAAAAAAAAAACAATAATAATCATCAAATCCAAGTGTCTACTAAATGTCGAAAAGGAATTATGGAATGTTATGATTGAGTAGAATTTATAAAAAAAAATAAAATATTTTAGCTAAAAATATTTATCATACCTAAGTGAAATTTTGAAAATCGTAAAGTACATACCGGCGAAAGATATTTTGTTATTATCTGAAATATCTTAAAATATATGGAATGTTCATAAAGACAATTTTTCATTTTGACAAATTGATTTTTTGATTGGAAAACATCTTTTATTTACGGTTAATTTTTTTTACAAATTGGAACTCTCAAAAATATTTCAAAAATTCAAAAAAAAAACAAATATCACCACTTTTGAATATACCGACAACAATACAAAAAACAACAATTTTTCTCTATATTTATAATCATTTGAAGACAAATGTTTGTCGGCTTATACATCGTCAAGTATGAAAAAAACTTCCGTCTACTTTTGACGAAAACAAACGCCCCAAAAGAATTCAAATTAAAAAATTTATTTTATTTTTGTTTACTTTGAAACTACATATTTGCATATCTGTGTACGTAAAAATTGTTTCCGTAATATACAATAGGGCCAGTTTATAGCTTAAAACTTGAATTTGCCGGATTATCATAACAATTTTTTTTATAAAATATAAGTCTGATCAAATTATTCACGAGAAACGTAGTTTTCCTGTATTTGAAAAAAAAAAATGGAAAGTGTTACTGTGATTTTTTTTTGGCCAGAAAACAAATGTTGGAGACTCCGTCGAAATCAATTTTTGTTAACAGCAGAACTGAGATATTTTACTGAGGAGTCCTACTCTTGTGAAAGAGATTTCTAAAATCTTTGGAATCTGATTTTTACTATCCAGCATGATATAAAATTATTAATAAATGAAATTAAGTGCCACATCAAATTTTCTTAATTTAGAACTGTACAAGTACACGTACAAATACATACTTTTTTATAATTTAATAATATCTAATAATATAATAATTTATATGTAATATATTGATCCATATAAGCAGAACCTACTGTATCACTTTCTTATCAATTGCACAATATGTTATGGAAAATTTTTCGATAGACATGCGAAATTTTAGGGAGCTTCTATCTTTTTTCAGATAAAATTTTTTTGTTGGTATTACAGTTCATCTGATGTTTAGCTATTCGTGCGTAATTATCAAACAGCCAGTTAAAAAAAATTATATCTTTTTAATTTGATTTATTTTTTCTAATTCATTTATTTAACATCAATTACAGATCATTAGCATTACCATCTTCATCTTCAATTAGACTAGTGAAATAAAAAAAATTAATAGTTTTTTCTATAGATAAACATAATTATGAGAGAATATTGCAGATACAATACATATATTCATCAAATATAACAAATATAGAACTGAAAGCTATATATTAAAGATATACTTGTATTAAAATTGAAATTAATAAAAACAGAAATTAGATAAGTTTTTCAAACATAGCGAATTATATGTTCATTTATAACATAGTTTGCCCTATGTTCATTTTGTCGAAGTAGACGGTGTTCTTTAGCTGGGGAGATGGAGCATAAATGTCAATCAAAACTAACAGAAAATCACATTAACCCTTTGTTGACCAAACTATGAAAAACCTTTAAAAAAAAGTTTTTTTTGTAATAATATTTGATTTTAAGGTATTTTAAGAAGGATAACGCATTTTTAAATTTTTCAAGGACATCTAAGGACTAAAAGTGAAAGTGGTACTCAAAAGTACCGTTGGGCTATGGGATATAAAAGAAATCATACAAAAAATTCAATATATATATTTTTTTTATTTCAATATGAATCTTATATTAATACAAAAACTTTTAATTAAACAAAACAACATTTTAATGTGAAAAACCATAAAAGTTAATGAAAATGTATTCCATGATACAAGGAAAAGCAGTTCTTTTTATCATTACAGCAAAGGTATACGTTGCAATGACTGCATTTTGAAAATGGCTTTGACTGTATTTTGTTGATACTGCAAACCTCACACCTTCCCCGCGTTTCAACGAACTTTGGCCAGTGAACACCTAGATTACCCAGTCTCACGTCCTTGGAAACAGATTCGCCTTTACCTCTTCGTCTTTTGCTGCATTGTGGGGATTCGTCACCATGTGATTTTCTTTTTACACCACGTTTGTCTACAAGTAAATCCTTTTGTGACAGAAGTCCAAGTGTAACACATCTTTTGTACTCCAGAAGGGGTACTTTTTCATTCATTTGTGTATAAACGATAAACGAGTTTACGAAACAAATTTCGAGCATTCCCCAAAAAAGACGATGCCACCACTTCTTTGATCTGCGGTCTAATCCATATGCGGCCCGAAGTTGATCAGCATGGTCAACTCCTCCCATGAATGTGTTATAGTCTTTTACGACTTTAGGGCAGCTTATGTCGTGTTGTACTCCTGATTTATCCCTTCTGGAAACTGTTGACACATCGTTACCATGGTAGTTTGAAGCCAACAGTACCGTTCTATTGTCTTTCCACTTATAAAAACTGATCCCATCCTTCGAAGATCGATAATCAAAATCTCCTCTTTTCATTTTTTTATCTTCTTTCAAATTTTTTGGATTGCCTTTTCTATTTGCTCGAATCGTTCCACAAGCTAGAGTTTTTTCAGTTTTTAGTTTCTCCAATAATCTCACCGATGAAAAAAAATTATCAAAGAAAATGATTTTTTGTTTTCCCCACTCCTTTTCAGTCATATACAAGACTACTCTTTCGCCAAGACCGTAATTTTCGTACTTACTTTCCAATTTTTCATCCTTGCCTTGATAAACTGAAAATTTTTTTATGAAGCCATGTTGATCCGCTAAGCACCATAATTTGTACCCTCTTTTTATAGGTTTCATGGGATTGTATTGCTTCATGGAGTTTCTTCCCTTGAAAAGAATAATTGATTCGTCGACAGAAAGTTGTCTTGTCCCATGGTAAGAAGTGCTGAATTTTTCATTCAAAGAATCGATCATCGGCCGAAGCTTGAAAAGTCGATCTGTGTTATTTTTTGGAATTAGGCTGTTGTCATTTATATGCAAGCTACTCAAAATTGCATCAAATCTATTCCGGCTCATAGTTCTACCCACCAGCGAAACTCCCAAATCATCACTTTCACTCCAAAAGTGCCTCCAGCTGGGTAATTTATGATATCCCATAAGGAAGTTTATTCCTATGAAAGCCAGTAGCTCGCCCTTTTTCAAATCCAACACCTTACTTTTCTGAACGGCATAGAGATTCGATTGATAAACAATATTATCAATCACACTTTCCAGAAAGGAGACGAAAAAATCAGTTGCATTAACGCAGCTGTCAAACAAACCTTCGACGGGACCCTCTGGCAAAACAAATTCAGGAATGTCTGACACACAATCGTTAGCTTTCCATTGGCGATTTGGTTCCTCTTCAGGTATTTTTTTCTTCGAATGACTGCATCCTGGACCGTTATCCGAAATTTCCTCGTCATCATCCAACAACTTATCAAGCTCTTCTTGAATTACAGCTTCATCTGGTTCCTCATTCATTCCGTCAGCAGCTCTTATTCTTGAACGAATTGTTAGTAGATCCAATTCATCCTCGGATTCTAGGTCAGTATCATCATTATTATCCAAAGGTAACTCCTCAACCATAGCCAAAATCTCATCATCCTTCAATAATACATTGTGAACAGCCGACATAATGCACTTAATAAGTAGGCACATGAAAATAACACCAACAAATTTTAAGTCTATTAGAACAATAAAAATAAAAAAAACCTATAACCATCCCACAACCCGACGGTACTTACCGGTCCACTTTAGTTTTTTAGTAAAAATAAATGAAAAATCTCTCTAAATTCAATTGATATTGAGTTTTTTTTTATTCTAAATATGCAAATCAACTAATCACATAAAAAAATTGACAAAAACTAGCAATGGGTACTTATATCGGCAATTACCAAAACCAACTAAAATTACTCGCTTCAGATCTAGTATGTTGTCAAAAAAAAACCGTTATAACCGTGCCTTGAACTAAGATAAAAACAAAAAAAAAATTAAAACATGGAGATAACATGGTACTTAAAAGTCTCGTTGGGCTACAGTGTCATATTTTGCCAATATAGAGATTTTATTTGGAGTAACATTTAATGGTACTCACAGGTACCGTCGGTCAACAAAGGGTTAAATATAATTTTTAAAAATGGTTTGGAAAGATGTCAGGTATGTCATTAATTAATATGAGAAAGAAAAGTAAACAAGATGGCTTCCTTGGGGTATTTCTGACGATACATTTACAAGCCTCGAAAGTATTTTTTTAATTGAGGCACATTGTAAGGGAGTGGGTCAAAATTCTGACTTCAAAATACTGCTTTTTAAAATTCAGCTTTTAAAATGAAAATTCTGCTTTTCAAAATATAGCTTTTTTCAATTTTTCTGCTTTTCAAAATTCTGCATCTCAAATTCTGTTTGTCAACAAAAACGAAAAAATTCTGATTATTTTTTTTTTGTATTTTTCACTTTTACTTGCGATATAGGTATTATTAAGCAAGTCTTGCATTTGGAATAAAATCAAACTCCAGATTTTTATGATAGAGAACACCAAAAAAGTGGGTGCCGCAATTCGGTCTGTTTATCTGTCTGTCTGTCTATCGAACGTTCTACAGCCTAAACTATTGAACCGATTTTGTTCAAACTTGGTGCTTAGGCGTTTTAGATTATTGTCCAAAATAGGTCTTTGAATCGTTGTTTTAGCCCCAAACATAACGGTACTTGCAATATAAATTTTTCTACCATATTAATTATTTCGAAAACGGCTGCAACGATTTTGATAAAAATTAACTTGTGTACTACTTTAGGTATGGTCTACATTTTGGCTAAATTTTTTTTTCTAAGAATCTTGTTATTAACGGTATCTGCCATACAACCATTTTATTGAGTTTCCACTTTCTCATAAACGGCTTAATGTATTTCGATCAAGTTTTTTATACAAGAGCTCCTTCAAATTTTAAATAATACTGCATTTCAATATTTTCGAAAAATATTTTTTTTGAATTTTTGAATAAAAAATATTTTTTTTGGAAAATTCAATAAGACGGATGGACTATTTTTTCTGAAAATTTGTTTTAAAATTTATATTATTAAATAACAAAATGTTCATACCTATTTTTTTAGAACAATAATATAATAATTATATATAAAAAATTAAATGAAAAACTACTTTAAATATAATGTGATCGAACATAGGAGCAAGTACGTGCGATCGATCCAGTCGTGCATTTTATTTTATTTGCAATAGCAAACGGAAACAAAAATAAAACAAAACAATTATAATCCATTAGGTAAACTTAAGTGTGAAAAAAAATTACAAAAAAATTACCTAGTTACATTTTCGCTGAGGGTTAACAATAGTCACTAACTGAATATTTGACTTAAGAAATTGAGCGACTATATATAATAGATAAGAAACAAAAAAAATATTTGTTTATTAAACTTTTAAGAAAGTAAGAGTATGCTTTGCTTATCAAAGTTTGGAAAATGTTAGAAAGCGCGCACTTTTAAACATTTACCAAACTTTTGGTTTCTTTATTATTTGCAGAGTTTTGATGAGCAGAATTTTAAAAGCAGAATTTCTGCGAGCAGAATTTTTAACAGAAGAATTTTGAAAGCAGAATTTGTTAAAAGAATTTTGACTCCGGCAGAATTTTGAACCCAACCCAAATTCTATACGACCTTTTAAGCAATAAATCAGCCATTTCAAAATACTTGAATTCAAATCCAATCCCTCCAGCTTCTTAATCTAAATCTATCGAAGACCTTAGCAAAATCGGTGTTAATCACATAAATTTTAAATCCTTCATCTAGTTTATTCAAAATAAAATTAGAAAAAATGTTGAAATGACCAAATAAATTCATTCAATACAAAAAAAATGTTCGGGTCTAATAACCTCCTTCTGAAATACACATTTGTGCTCGTCTTACCGAGTATTGAATAGTTACTTGCAAAGTATCTGACTTAAAATTAGTGATTTGTTCTTCGATGTTTAAACTTTAAATTTGCAGAAGTTCTGATCCAGCAGACCAGTTCAGACCTCTTAAACGGCATATACCGCAGTCGGGAAATTTGTGATTATAAAGCAATTCACTCCATCCTGCTGGAATTAACTGTACTATCGAAGAAAACTACGATACGTATGGCGAAAAGAGGGTGATGTCTTAATCACAAGACCAACGAAGAGAATAATTCACCGGGGCTTTTTCTCGAAAAAGCGATCAACAGATGGTCAACAATTGACATATTTTAGCTTTCGAGAAATATTTGGCCAGATTTTATTGGAAAATAAAAACACAATGCTTATAGGTGGGCACTGCAGTCCTCAACTAATTCTTTTGGTTACAATCCTAACAAACAGATGGCTACTCAATGGAAGACCCCATTAGCAGAATATATATGCGAACATCTATAACTTATAACGAAGCGTTACACTTAAGCACCCCATCTCATGCCGAACCCAAATCATTTACCGACCACCGCCGAACCTGTCAACTCACCAGTCATACTCCAGCAAATAAATCCAGCAATCCAGCACGATACCATATCACCACAATAGAAACAAGAACAGCAGCATCGTACGAGCACTACAGACACTTAGTCATAGTGGACTATAGTGGAGTGCAACTACGAGCAACACACACAAGCAGCACCATACGACCTGAACTCCACCCTATCATTTACGTTCGTCTTCCTTACAATTCACACTGACTTAGGGCAAGAAATATAATAAGTATATGTAAGGAATGACGACAGAAAAGGAAACTTCTACACTCGAAAGCATACCTTGATATAGGTTTTGGTAAATGCTGAGGAATAAGATTTCATCTTACTTCAGGAGCACACTTGGTGATGGATTCCGTAGAACTTTAAATGCTGCACTGGTGTGCCAACTAAAGGGGAGTTTTTGCCCGAGAAAAAGTGATTTTCCCTTGGGTTAGTCTTGGGCTGAAATTAAAATTCATAAAACATACTATCCTCGGTTCGCTTCTTCAAAGCGAACGTCTTGGAGCTGAGTTTGCTCCTGTAACTCAAATAAACTAACTTTGTGATTATATGAAATATTTTGTTAGTTATTTTAAGAATATGAAAATTGTAAGATTGTCATCCGCTTTAATTTTAAATAAAAGAAATAATATTATAACTGGTAATTGGCGCGTTCTTCCTTCTATATCCCAGTTTTATTTTGCTTTCTCCTCAGCATTAGAAAAAAAGCATCACAAACTTATGCTCATCTTGCATCTTTTCTGAATTCCACATTCTAGCCGGAGCCAGCTTTTGGACAATACTTCTACGATGTTCTGGATCTCGCCGATGGGAAGGAATAATATTTTAAAAATCTTTTAGATCTTAGGTTGGTCCAGGGATGTTCACTCGATGTTCACCTAAAAATGTGCCTCTTTTTATAACTAAGTTACACTTTTACCATTACTTATATACTTTTACAGAAAATCCACTGAGATTCGTGTTACGTGGAGCCTACATTTGCAACTTGCAGCAAGAAAAATCTGTTTTTATAGAGCTCAACAGTTTTTGTTAATAGATTTAGTTAGTTTAGTTTTAAATGACTTTTATTTGAAGAAAATTCTTAACAATAATTAGATAACTAAGCCTATTTGATTTGGCCTTAGGCCGTCTACCAGGTTGACAATTTAATTATTAATAATTTACTTGATTTTATTTACAAGCAAAAATTAATTTAAGAAAAAAATACAAAACAATTATAAATCTCCTTCTAAGATTCCCTGTCTGTATCAAACTGCAGCTGTGTGTATCTATACGTATATACCATGTCCCAAGCTTGTTCGCCGTTTTAAATGCTTATTGATTCACCTTCTTCTAAGGCATCCTTAGAACAAATATAACCCCAAGGTCTTTCAATACTGGGCAAGTTGCCAGAAAATGGAACACATCTTCCCTCTTTCTCAGATTGCAAAGTTCGCAAAAGTATTGGAAGATCGGTTCACTGGGGCATTAAATTTAGATTAACTAACTCTCCCCTCATTCTAAATATTATACTGATTTTATCTATAGAATTGCAGTTTAAAAAGTATGAATTTTCATTTAGATGATAGCTAAGCTTGGTGTAGAAATTCCTAAACAGCGAGGCACCAGAATCTTAAATATACCTTTTATACAAGAATTGACTTATTTTGTCCAATATCAAATTGAATTTTTTTCTTAGGGAAAACGCTTGGTCGTTAGTCAGAATTACAAGATCGATGACACAATCCGTTGCAATTTCCTTCCACATATTACATGTCCTCCCGTTTATACTTATAATATATCTCAATATTATGTTTGGTAATCTCGTTTCTTCCATCTCTAGTACTTTGATATAGTTAAAGTGTATTTCCAATGTCCGCAAGAACGGAGGTTGAGTACCAGTTTCAATGTATTATAACATATAATTTGGAGTATTCTTTGGTAATCGAAACAGCTTTTTTAAGAAGTAACGAAGGAACTTTTCGATACATTCAACCCCATATCTGATATCCGTAAAGTAGTATTGAAGCAGCAGTAGACCTAAACACCGTTTGTTTCGCACTATGAGATACATATTTGTTTTTAATGCAGCGTTCACATATCGATGAAATAGCGATATGATTAGTGACCTTTTGAAAAACAAACAAATACGACCTAGTAATTCTCCGTATGCATTTCCAGTTGTCTTAGTTTCTAAAAAATCTGGTGAAAAACAAATGTGTGTTACCTATTGACCGCTCAATAAAATTATGGTGGGAGATAGTTACCCATTACCTCATATAGATGATTGCTTGGAAAGATTAGAAGGAAAGGCATATTTTGCAAAGTTAGATCTTAAAAATGGATCTTACCATGAAAATTCCATTCTCAGATATCGTATTTGATTTAACGTTGCAAAATAGTATCATGAACGTATTTAATGTAAAGTTGAAAATATATTGATTTAAATACGCAACGTTGTTTTAAGTGTTGTCATTCTTGTTTTAAAGTGAAACGTAGTCGATTCAACAGTAAAACAACTTTTATAAATTTTTAATCACGTTCAACGTTGATTTAAAGTGGAAAATGCTAAAAAGTATCCAAAATTAAAATTCCATGCACAACTTTCAATGTGTAACATAGTTGATTCTACTTTGTCCAACATCATTTCGAAGTTGTAGCCACTTACAAATAATACTTAATATATTAAATCATTCTTCCACAAACATTGATGAAAAATTTTCAATGGAAAATCAATTTTAATATGAATTCATTCATAGTCATTTTTATGTGAACACAATGTAAAAGCGAAATGTTTAAAATTTAAAGTGCAAGCGATGTAGAAACAAATTGAAACGTATTAATTTTCAAATTGCTTTTGCATTTTCAAACTAAGATCGACGTAAAATCAAAGGGATTCATAGTTGATCTTAAGTGGATTCCATGTAGAATCATGAAAACAGCGAAAAAAAACTTCCTTCAATGTTCATATTTTCAGTCGTGCTTTACCTTTCGGAGTTTAAACTGTTTCATGTACCAATTAAAGACGATAAACTTTTAGTAAAACGAGAATTTGAAATGGAATGCATTTTCCCTACGTTGAAAAGTAAGTTTTGTTTTAGTGAAATCATAAGAAAATTAATCCTAGTTTGATGGAAATTTGTTATTTTTTTATACATTAGATTATTTGGAGCAAGTCTTAAGCCAAAACAATTCTGGTGCCGTTAAGATTTTCTTGGAATATGCGGTTTGAAGCAAAAACACAAGTGTACTCCAACATTAATATCTAGTAAATTAAAATCTGTATTCAAAAATAAAATACAATTTTTATATTTCAAAATGATCATTTTTTTTATTAAAAAAATTTGGAAAACTTTTATTAAATTCAGATTGACGTAAATTATGGGTGAATCCAAAATGTTATTTTAAAAAACGTAAAGTAGTAAATTCTACAAAGTTTCATGGTTAGTAAGATTGAAACTAAAATATTTTCATTTCAAAGTAATTTCTATTAGAATTTCCTTACAACAACATTGAAACGTAGTGAAATTAAAACTGAAAGATAGTTATTTCAAAGTTGGTTCATAATATTTTATTACATTTAATTTAACGATGCATCATTCTAAAAAGAAATTTGGAGCATTATACTTTCAAAGACGTATGCCTTTGAATCTAATATGGTGCGCAGTAGATTCGAAGTTGTACCATTTTGTTTTAAAGTTTGATAATATTGATTTTGCCATGATTCCAACTTAAATCAAAGGAAAACGTATTCAAATCAAGCATGAAATCTATTCGTTTTCATATAGGAAAAAACCTTGAATCAGTTTTGTTCCACTTTGATTCTAAAATTTTTAACCCCGAATCATTCCCAAATATTCTTAAATCAAAGTGGTTTTCTTTGATTTTATGTTGTTTTTTATCTGGGTGTTGACTTTCGACTTGAACTGAAATTTAAGAAGTGTCGATTTTGCTACAACGAAATTTCTTTCTTAGGATTTCAAATCAATTAAAAAGGGATTCATCCTAACAATGGACACATCCTAACAATGGACACATAGAAAAAACTAAGAATTTCCCTATTCCTAAAAACGAAAGATCAACTCCAAAAATGTTTAGGATTATTTTCATATTTCCGTCCATTTGTCCCTTCGTTTTCACATATTGCTATGCCATTACGAAATCTTCTTAAACCGAATGCCAAATTTGTATTCGAATGAATTATGTCTTTCGGAATTTTCTACCTTAAAATATAAATTAGTAATACCACCTGTTTTAGCATTGTATAACCAGAAACATGTCACAGAATTGCACTGTGATGCAAGCACTAAGGGTTTTGGAGGAATATTAATGCAAAAACAGGAAGATAATAAATTTCATCCCACTTCTGAAGTTGTTAGGATGTTGTTTTTTATAATAAAATATTAGTTTCTTAAAATCTTATTCTCTGTACTTAGTATTATTGAATGATTTTTTATTAATAATTTAATGGCAAAAAAAAAATAATAATAAATACTAAAGTATTTAACACAGTAAAAGTAAAATATAAAGTATAATTGTAACAAGTACTTTTACAGTTTACTTGTTCTACTGCTGTTTCTTTTTTCATTGCAAATTCATTTGTAGTCTTTTGGCTTCATTGTATAGTAGTTTGAAAATACTGGCATTATTCTGAAGAGATTTAATACCTTAAAAGATTTATTTCTCGCTCTCAACCACCCTGAATCAAACCATTATTGTTTGAATTCGATATTGCTTGTTGATTGTTTAGTCTGTGGTACAGTTTTTTTTTTGTTTTTATGGGTACTATGGCTCAGTTGTCATCGGCACGGCGCGGCGCAGCGTCTTCAAGAAAATAAGGGCAAGTCATTGTCCCAAAAAATAATAATATCGATGCAGAACAACAAAATAACCAACCGGAAATTGATCGAATATGCAGTACATATAACATCGCCTTATTTGTTGTCAACCAGTTCTTTATCTATCAATACAAAATAAATTTCAAATCATGAAGGCATTTGATGTCAATTTGGTGGGGAAAGGGCCGTTGAAACCTCCACTCTTATTTCCTGAGCTGCATTTTTTTTTCAAAACTGGCGTTAGATGAAACCTACAATTATACATTCATCTCCTTACGGGTGGTCAATTTTAAGAATGTGTACCAATTTTATTGACGATGTTTGCTATCAACAAATAAAAGTCAGTCAATGACATGAAGAAAAAATGTCAATCATTTCGATTGCCATCAAGGCCTCTAAATTAAAACAATTTTTTTTGTCTTTCTCTTTCGTAAAAGTTGAGAGAAAAAAAAATTAAAAAAAAAATTGCTGGTTAATTGACACAATTTACTTTAATCGATTTGTTATTCCCTTGACACATACAACACACGAATGTACTTTCGGTTGTATGTCGTTCGTATAGAGGAGTGAAAACGATAATATAAATGTATGTATGTATGTAGTCAGTTTTGAAATTAGACCCAACCACTTAATTCTAATTATTATTATTATTTGTTGCGATATTTTGTAATAAATAAAGGTGCATAGTATACTCGCGCATAGGTTTACATATATATAAAAAGATACATTAATTTATTATATAGATACGTAAAAGTTTATTAGTAGGTAGCATTAGGTATTATTTATATGTTTTAGATAAGAATATAAATGAAGAAAATGCCAAATTGTGCGAGTATTATGATATTCGAGAGACGGTTTATATGATTTTTGTTTTATTGGTAGTTAAGCCTTAACCTGCTTCCAAGTTGCATTAATGAAAGTAAACAATTGGAATGGCATAAAATAACTGGATGAATGTGGTTCGAAGCAGAATATTTAATTTTCCTTGCTCAGGCATACAATATTTGTAACTGGATCATTTAATCTCAATAAAAGGGAATTGTGTAAAGCCGTTTAAATTATGCAATGAAATTTTATTAACAATCAAAAATTAACTTTTGCAAAATTAAAAAAATTGGGTGTATATATTTAAGAACACAGCAACTTTAGCTTTTTGAATACTTACACTCATTATTCATATTGAAGACACAGTACAGTCATTGACAAATTTGGAGGTCATTAATAATAAGATGTAGGTCTGTTCAAATATGGTTACGAAACTTTGAAATTATATGGAGTTTTCCACATTCGTGTAGTTCGGTTGAGGAAGGAAGGAATCTCTGCAGTTGACAGTACATCTGATTTGTATTCCTTATAACGCGAGTATTAAAATTGAATAGTGTAAGGGGAGGAATATAACTGGATATTTTACATGAACAAAACAGCACTAGAAAGAACAGTAATGCAGTGAAAAAAACAAAAATATTCTGTCGTTACGCATTGGGGTCAAGAGATCCAATTGCTTCTATAATGTTTCTATCTCCTTTGAATTCCATATAAAAATTTAAATATATAAGTTGCTGGAGAGCAACATTCCTGATTTGGAGGTTTTACTCCAGTTTTTGACTTACACATTTTATAGATAAAAGCAAGATCGGAAGAGAAGAAACATTTCTTGCATCGCCAGAGAAACCTAAGCATCTAGCAGATTTTTTAGCAAAAGTGTTGATTGCTATACTGAGAAATGAAAGTTCGTTGCAAGTGCCGCTCATAGAGAGCAGCATTCCAGTTTTTGAGTCTTTAAATTCAACGATGTTTTCTTGGATCTTATTGGGCAATGCTATTGAGATCAGAATTTAATGCGTTTATAAGCTGCCGTTGTAGTTCCACATCCGAAGAATAGGTTTGGGCTATGTTATGTTAATGGCTGACAATTGATCTCTGTAGATCCATTGTGTAACGCTGAAGTATTGTCCATATTATATATCCTATGAGTTCTATGGATGATAATGATGGAACAATTTATTCTATCTTATGAAGTTTAGAAGGCTTTCTCCTGAAAGATTCGAGGGCTCTTCCAAATCGTTGAAAAAATAGCTGCCAAGGAGTTGCTCTCTTGTTCGTTTTCGTTTTTTTTTTGTATGCTAGTCTAGGTTGTAGCACAATAAGTTCCCCATTTCGTTGGATTTTATAGAATCTTCTTTTCAATGTTAAGAAAATCTTATTTTTCTCAAAACAGGCTCAGCGATTTTTATAAAAAAAACATCAATTCATTAATGAATGAAAAGGTTACTTTTTGGCATTTTTTTTTGGAACAAAAATGGTTATTGGGTACCTCTAGTAGATCCATTTTTTTTCTTTTTCGATTTTGTAGAAAATGGTTCGTTATATTTTAGTGAAATTTTTTTTATGTAGAAACTCCTAAAAAGCATAACATTTGTATTGGAGGTACCGTTGTTTTTTATTTTAGGAATATATTTTTTTTTAACTTCAAGTTAATGTCAAAAAACTACCAAATAAGAAGTGTTGACAAAATCTAATGAGTTGTTTTCGAAATTTTGAGTTTTCCAAAAAAAAATCGTTGAAAATATTTGGCTTACAATAGTGTTTAAGCTTTGAAGGAGCTTCGACGCAAGAATGTTCAATTAAAAAAAATCAAATTAACCGTTTCCCAGAAAATCGAAAACCAAAAAAACGGTGCCACAATAACAATTTTTTACCAAAAAAAAAATAAACAAAATGTTCATTTTCCCTTCATTAATGAACTAATTTTTTCGTTGGAGCCGTTTTTGAGCAAAATAAGATTTTAGTTTTTTGCCAACAAAAAAATACTTGCGAGCTACTGTTATCTGTCGTCTGTTTTTCTACACGCGCTCAAGGCATTATACTAGCCTTTAAGTGTTTCAACACAGCGCGGGTGTGTGGTTAAGGAAGAGAAAGAGGGCTAGGAAAGATGTGTGGCGCGATATTCTGAGACTGGAGGTGGTTGTTGTCTCAGATTTTATCTTCAGGGATGGCGGCTGAACTAATGTGGAGAAATTTCCGTTTCTTTTTTATTTATGTCCTTAATAATTCGCATTATTTTTTATTCCGTGCCATATTTATCGGTGGTCTAGTTTTACTCTATCACATGTTGTTAGTGTTATACCTAAACAGCATGTGATGAGTAAACCAGAAGCTCATTGTGTGACATATATCTTAGAATTGGTTTTAATGGAAAAATAAGAGGACTATACTACTGCAAGGATCGAACCTGTGACCTTGAGGTTGACAGGCGAACACATAACTTTCGCGCCATGGTCACCCCAAAAAAAATTAAAAAAAACATGTGGGCATATTACTAAAAAAAAACAATATCTACCAAGTTTGAAGGAAACCCATCCAACCGCTTAGTCTGCTTTAGGCTGCATACTCGCGGGCAGACAGACAGTCAGACGGAATTGGGGGACCCACTTTTTTGATGTTTTCTATGATCGTTATGTCATGTTTGATTGTTATAATTTTTTTTGCACGAATCCATAACTTACCTTATAGTAGGTACCTATAGTCGCAAGTAAAAATTATAAAAATTACTTAACAAACAAAATTTCACTTTTTATTAGTCTGACACGCGGCTTCTAAATGAAATCTTATAATTCACAAAATTTTCCCAAAGATCGTTTACTCATCATACCCTTGGGATTCACTAGAAAGACAGGCCAGTATTCTTGCTAAACAGTTTGGTATACAGTGTATATTGCCATAATTTTCACGACTGATTGCCATTCTCCCATAAAAAGATGACTTTTAAATATGAAAATTAACGCAATACGTTTCACCTTATTCTTTATTATTATTTTTTATTTTAATTATCACACTATACATATAGTATGTGTGTATGGAAGTATATGCTAATTATTATGTTAATGTATCAGCAATAATCTTATTGGAGGTATTAATGATTCATTTTCTTGGGTTTTCTTGATATCACGAATTAAGCTTACATGTGCGGTTTTGTCGTTTGACACGTCCATACTACGAGTGTTTGTGCTAAAATTGCTTGGAAATATTTGTAGTAATAGTTTATACGTCAAAGAAAATTATATAACTTCCGAGAATCTCTGTTTACATTTTACATATTCAAATTTTTTAGCAGTTCATACTTTTAAACAAAAAAAAAAGTAATATAGCCCATTAGAATTTTTCTAGAGCAAGTAGTCACTTAAAAATAAAATTCTAAAATCTTAACGAAATGTCAAATTAACTACATCCACCATTTGTTCAATTGTCAGTCAGCCAAGCTGCTATTAACTCTCTATTTCTATTTATTCCCTAAGAACCCTTAATTACTGAACGTCTCTTGTGGAGATGGTCCAACTTTTCAACATTCACTTCTACTCTGTTCCGTGAATTAGGGATACTACAGAAAATTGTTTAGCCGATGAATTAGTTAAAAGTGGAAAAATGGAAATGGAAAAGATTGGTAAACTTCTGCAGGACGCTATAGAGCGGGTAAAATTTAGGTATAATGATTTAACCACTTTGCTTGGCAATTGAGTGTGTGGAACTTATATGTAGATTAGGGACAACAGTTGTACTACTTACCGTCACACTTAGATCAATTTAGAAAGATATCCTGGAGTGCTGTAGCTCCCTCATGGTAATAACCTATGATGAAGTTCAACATAATACTGTTGCCTGAAAATTCCGCAAGTTTTTCGAAGTTATTACATAAATAACTTCCCTAACATTTTCATCTTTTTTTTTATTTTCTTAAGTATCATCCTTTTTTTAATTTCCCATGTGGTATTAAGGGACAGAAGCAGTGATGAACGTATTTTGGCCAGATCATCAGATCTCTCGTTGCCTGGAATCATGGCAGAGTCGAATATTATGCTACAAAGATCGCTATATGCTTTTTACAAGAGCAACAAGCTAAGATTTGACTTCGAAAGCAGAAGAAGCTTTTATCGCTGATTGCTTATCGATGAGAATCGTTAAAAATTATTTTGGAGCTCTTGCCACTGCCAAGACATTAGCTAAGAAGACGCTGCTCTAGTAAGGACGAGTTGTAAGTAAAGAGCTTGCTATTTATATCAAGAGCTTCTGAGAACACAAGCTTACAGCAACTTCAATATTCATCTTGAATCCGTCTGTATAGAAGTTACTCCTCGTGTTCATGCCTGCTGTGGAAGGTAGCCTTAAAAGGTTTATGGAATTCAAGATGGGGTGCTTATATAGTATGTGCTTAAGATATTGCTGATGTATTCTTGTAGGATCTGAGCATGAATTATAGATCACTTTAGGCTATTAAATTGTTGCCCCTATAGGTCTAGGGGTTTTTAGTTTACATCTAAGTACTGTACACTAGCTCCGGTAATAGCTGTTACAAACGATTTTTTACCTCTTCTGCATATGTCCAGCGCTACCACAAAAGCCTATGTACATAACAGTAATTCCCCACGCTTCAGAAGCTACAATGTAATGTTTTTACTTGCGATTATAAGAACTATAAAGCAAGTTATGCATTCGTAAAAAAAAAAAATTCTAACAATCAAACATGACATTATGATCATAGAGAAGTCCAAAAAAGTGATCGGCAAAAAATGTCTGTCTGTCAGTCTTTCCGTCTGTTTGTATAACGAGCTACAGCCTTAACGGCTCGAGCGATTACCTACCTTCAAATTTGGTATATGTGATTCTGTTGGCATTCCTCAGAGAGGAAATTTAAATTTTATTTTTATTACTAAAAATAAAGGTACCTGCCATATGACCTTGAAGGAAAATCTTATTTTTCTCGAAAACGGCTCCAACGATTTTGATAAAAAATTTTGAGAATTTTTTTGTTGGCAATAGCTATCATTTAGAATGAACCAAGTTTACCGGAAAAGTCTAATAACGGTACCTTTCATATAACGTTTTTTTAATTTTTGGATATCTCGGTAACGGTACATTGGATTTACTTCAAGTTTTATATCTGAGAAGATCTAGGCAGCCAAACTAATTCTACGTATCAAAATTTGGAATAACTTATTTTTTCAAAAATAAACATTTTTAAAATTAATAAAACAAAATAATTTTAAATTTTATAATCACATTTATAATAATAAACTCTAAAAAACTGAATATTAAAATTTGAAAAAAACAATTGTTTTCAAGAAACTAAAAATAAAAAACAGGATTTCATCAAAATCCATCCTACAAATTTCGAGATACTTTTTTATAAAATTTTCACTGACCCGTGGCATGTAATGGCGTTCTTCCTTTTTACGAGAAACTGATTAAAGTGATGAATTTGGCAGTTTTTATAAGTTGTAAAAAAAAAGATTTTTACCCACCATTCCCTTTCATTATATACATATGTATGTAAATATTTACATAACTATGTTCACTATATGTAGGTAGGTACATATTACCCTCCTAATTTACATAACTCATATCCATTTAAATATACATTTATAGGTGGGTCTCTATGTAACAATTCCTTGAATTATGTATTCCACAATTAAGAATCAAGGTATTCTAACCTACACCGGCTTTAAACCTGCATAAGGTAACTAGACTACCTATACCTTCTAACAGCGTCAGTGGTTAGCTGACTAAATAGTTAAACATGGTAAGAAGTAATTACTTAAATAATTAACACAGAACAGCATATAAGTTGGGACATGTTCCCCGATCCAAGCAAGCTTAAAGGTACAACCAAAAAAAGCACAAAGTCTAAAATATTCTTGAAAATCCTATCCTCAAAAATAGTACGTACAACAATGGTAAGCACCTTTCCACACAATCAACACTTTTTCCTTATCCTATTCTGCGGTTGAAAGTCAGTGTGAATTATAATTATGCATACAAATAATTCATCCGTCGTTATAGAATTACTTGTATTGATGTCTATGAGGATTCTCCGTATGCCAGGTGGTTATGGTCGTTGGCTATTTGAAATTTGAATTTGAATCAGCAGTTGGTAGTCGTTCCATATCTGGTGGATGCTCACTTGATCTTTCGGACTCATCCCATAGGTTGTGTTAAATAATTCTTTTTTTTTAGACTAAGTGTATTAGCTAACCTAATAATGTTCCCAAAGTTAATAAATCCCCAAATCGCAGTAGAAATTTCTTGAAATCGACAAAAAATGAACTTATTTAACCATTTTACGTGAACTTTAACTTGTGACTATGCTTCCTCGGTAGTGACGTACTCCAGCGCAGATATGATACTAAATTAAAATCTTCGCGGAATGAGAGATTTCATCGCGAAAAGGGTGAAATATATCAAAGAGAAAGAAAATGCATAGTTTGATTTGAGCTCTAAATAGGTTTTTAGGGTTATAGAAGTAAGTTTCCGGAATTATAAAGCCAACCACACTAAGGAAAACCGGAATGAACTTCAACAGCTAGAAAGACTTGCAACGTTCACATTAAGAGGACCCATTTTTTGCATGACCAAAAATTAAGTCAAAAAATACAATACAATGTCCCAAAGGTATAGTAAGAAAAGCCGTGTTTTATTATCGCCAATAACCCATATGGTTTACCTCGTAAAAATGTACCCTCTGTTCGCCGAATTTAATACTAATATTTGCAAATCTAGATAGGAACCCCGATAGAAACCTGGATCTCGTGTTCTTTTTGTAATACGTGTTAAAAAATAACCTAGATCCAGGCCGGGAGATAATAAAACGCAGCTAATGTTTGGTCATTTGTAAAAAACATTCGAAATTCTACTTCGTTTTCGGTGCCAACCCTCGGCCTTAATGACACCCTTTTGTAAGCTATCGTGAAAAAGCCAGCCTCTCCCTAAAAAAGTCGAATCCAATTGCACTTCGCTTCTTTCCAAGGTCATGAAAACGCTGATTAATTATCAGCTTAAAAAATATCTTGAAGAACGAAATTTCCTGAATGACCAACAGTATGACTTTTAGTAGCAATATGTCTACCGGTGATCTAATGGTAACGGGTCCGCCATCTAACGTTTTTTTTCAACTAGTGCTTATTTCGTGAATGGTAACACATAGCTCATGTCTGATTTGATAGATAATTAGTCTTGTCCTTCCGCTAAACGAATATGGTTGTGTATACGCTTGAACACCGCCGGCTAAGTGGGCCTGCGATCGACTTAGAGAAGATGCCGATTTTGCCAAAAAAATCATCTTTTCAGATGAAGCTCATTTTGATCTTGGCGGGTATGTAACAAGCAAAATTGTCGCATTTGGGGCACAGAAAACCCGCACGCATACATTGAAAAGCCGATACACCCAAAACGAGTCACTGTTTGGTGCGGATTTTGGTCCAGAGGCATAATTCGAAAATGAGCATGGAGTGGCCGTTACAGTTAATGGCGATCGTTATCGGGCCATGTTGAACGAATTTTTCTTCACAAAAATTGAAGAGGAGGATATTGGCAATATTTGGTTTCAACAGGACAGCGCTACGTGCCACACAGCCGAAGCTACACTCGATGTTTTGCGCCCATTTTCAAAAAAAAAGTTATTTGGCGCACCCTATATATATTACCAAACAGTGGCCACAAATCTTTACAGAGTTTTAGAGAAAGTACGATTATTTCGATAGATACATCAAAACATTCGATATAGCTGGGCATTAGGCTCTCTTACTCGTGTGCCCCAGGGTTCTGTTTTATCTCCAACTCTTTTTCTCATTTACATTAATGGTCTCTTATCTGGGACTTCAAATCCACAAAATTGCTATGCTATCGATAGTTCCTTGTTCTTCGGGTGTGGATCTTCAATAGCATGCATACCATGCTATTGAAGTTCCACATCTCGACAGCATTATCCAATGGGGAAGAAACCTCATAGAATTTAATGCTTCCAAGACTCGTCCCTATCTGCTTTTGTTAAAGCCGTACTCTCTCCCCCAATGCCGTTGTCCGTGAGCGGCGCTTGCATGTAGGAATCCGATGCGTAAGAACAATGTGTTTTTTGATGACCACGCTATATATCGAAGATAGCCTTTTTTTGAGAAAACTTATAGACTTTACAACAATTTGGTCTTGAGCATTCATCCCTTAAATGCTAAGAGGAACGTTAAAATGAATAATTCCTACAATATTAACTTGCGATAGGAATAGGTACTATAGGGCAAGTTTTGCATTTTGAAAAAAAATCGAACTCGAGAGTTTAAATAAAGTTGAGATAACGATGATAGAGAACACCAAAAAAGTGGGTCCGACAATTCCATCTTTCTGTCTGTCTGTCTGTCTGTAAGACGATCTACAGCCCCTACGGCTGAACCGATTTTGTTCAAACTTGGATATTGGTCGTTTTAAGTGTTTGTCCAAAATAGATGTTTGAATCGTAGTCTTAGCCCCAAAAATAACGGTACTTGCTAAAAAAAAATTAAAATACTTTGTTATTAACTGTGCCATACAACCATTTTATTGATTTCCGACTTTCTCATAAACGGCTCAACGGATTTCAATAAAAAAATTAATACAGGAGCTCCTTCAAATTCTTAATAGTATTGCATTTCAAAAAATAGTTTTTTTTGGATTTTTGAAAAAAAAAATGTTTTTTTTTTTGAAAATTCAATATTTCGAAAACGTGTGGTAATTTTTTCTGAAAATTTGTTTTTGAATTTATTTTATTAAATATTTACAATTTTCATAAGAAAATTTTTTCTTTTGGAAAAAATTTAAGAATTTTTTAAGGAGCAAGCAAGTACGAGCGATCCAGTCGTGCATTTTATTTGTTTAAGAAATTAAACACTCCCTCCAAAATGAGCGGTTTTATAAAATAATCAAATTTTATGATCTTACCACAAAATGCGCCAAAGCTTTATAGGTTTAAGCAAAACGTTGAATATATTTGACATTTAGAAATAATGTGTTTTTTTATATGCCTTCATCAAAAAAAAAATAATAGTTATTAATAAAAGTTAATAATCTAAGAAATATTCATCATATCACTTTATGGATAATTAAATACATTAAATGAAATTAAACAAAAAAAAATACTTTTTGTCTCATGTATCTTTCACGTGTTTAAGATTAATTAATATTTATTCGCATTAGCAAAAGTATCTTTCTTTTTACGTACATTCGAACACACACACAAAAAAACTCTCATGATAAATATAAACAAAACAATAATTTTCGAAAGTTATTCTCCAATTACGATATTTTTTCGTTTTTTTTTTACCTCACGTCTAAAATAATTAGTTTCACGTTGTATCACTAAAGAGTCACATTTCATTTATTTTCCAGACGCGCATTTAATGCTTTTAAATTTTTTTTTCAATTTATTTCCTAAGTTTGTTCACGATAAATTTATATATAGCTACGTTGGTTAAGCTTCCTGTTTTCTTTAGCGCCTATTGCCCAATAAATTAAGTGGATAAACTATAAAATTGCCTAGTTAAAACCTTTAAAATGAATCGTGTGAACTTACATGCTCGAATCAATATCTGGGGTGGTAGAATTGCTGGAGGTTGAGTCATTTTATTACTGCTGGTCGCCAGCTGGGAATTTAGAGGCAAAGTCTCCTATGTGACCACGCTTCCATAAAACACCAAATGCAGTAGGATTAACAAAATATTGCAGCATCAAATTTTCTATATTCAGTTTATCTATTGTTAAGAACAAAGTTACATAGGTAAATGTGACAGAAATCCCTAATTCGAAATAACATTCAGCTTTGAAGTTAAATATCTTAGGTCTGCACTTCAACTCTTTCCATGCTGTTAACTCATGTCAATTACCATTCCTTGTTATATGGCCATAAAATTCATTTATCCATTTTACATTAATCTGAACTGAGGGTTGTTAACTCCTAGAAAACGCCATCGGCACACCGTCAGCCAGACCTACCGGTTTGTTTCTTGTGTGCTTAAGATACATACAACTCAAAAATTACGTAGGTTTAATAGTTTTAAATTTTTGGTTAGCAACAAGCCGCAAAAATAAATCTTGGCAACCGAATGTAGACGGATGGCGCTTGATTTAAACGTAGGCGTGGACATCTGAGGCACAAAAAAAATATAATTCGAATGTAAACATCACATGAAAGCACATTTTATGATGAATAGGTAGACTCGAGCATAAAAAAGAAAAAAATTATGAAGTTATATTGAAGAAGTAAATCATGGTCTTTATGTGGAACTACGTGAACATAAACACATACACGAAATTTTTCTTGAAAATAGAAGCTTACTCATTTGTCTGACGCCCGAATTTAAGATTCGATTGAATGTCATATAAGCAACCAACATGAAGACAGTTAGTTTATTCAGAGGCAAATAAATCCAAAAATGTTTAGATGCACGTAGGCAATATTTCATACAGCATCTTCTAATAAATATTGACATTTTAACTCGAACAAGATTCGATCACTCCTATTACCTGTCCTCGCATCTGATCTTCATATAGACGTGAATGTTGGTGTGTGAACACCAATGAGAGACAATTTTTCAACAGTGGATACTTTCATCGACTAATAGGGGATTTTATTTTTTGTTCTCCTTTTTAAAATAAATCTTTAGAACATACATACATATCCCTTCATCGTTCAAGCTCTAAGTTTGGGAGGAATTTGACAAGCTGTAAGCTATTTACTGGATAGGGTTACTTAAGAGATGGGGAGTATATAGGACTTCCAAATTACCTACATTTAAAATGGAGCTTTCTGGAATGTTTTCTCTCAAACAGCCAACCATTCCTTTCACGTGTGAACCGTTACTTCGTCCTGTTAAAACTAAACCATGAAAGAAAATACTGCTGCATATTCACATGCCATTTTGAATTCCCTCTTATTGTGATCTCATTTTTTTCAAAAAAAGCGTGGACTAAATATCTCAGTTGATCTAAGATAAGAAACTTAACTGGAGTCTCAACATTAAAGAAAGAACTAACAAAGCCATATTGGCATACTCCGGCAACAAGATTTTTGTGAGAACCTGGGGACTAAGCCCAAAAATTATCAAATCGATGTTCACAGCCATAGTCATACCTGTACTGACTTAGGGTAATATAGTCTGCATTAGAAAAAGTTACCAATATTAAAATTATGACTAAGGTTCAAAGTGTTGGAATCACTGGAGCTATGGGGAGTGCCCCCACTGACGGCTTGGAAGCAATACTGAACTTAAATCCTCTCGACCTATATTTTCAAGAATCGGCAGCTAAAGGCGCACTTCGGCATAGTCAAATAGGTATATTGAAACACAGTGCCTTCGGTTGCACAGATTCTACAGAAATGCATGGGAAATAAGGTAAGCACTGACTACTTAATTCCTCGTTTAGACTTTCATAAGCTGTTCACAACCGTCTTTTCTAGTAGAGAGGACTGGCAAATGAACGTGCCACTAACCCGCCCATCGATGACGACCAATATGCAACGATGGTTCCAAAATGGAGTTGGTGCAGGCTTTTTTTCAGAAACTCTTGGGCTAGCCAGGTCATTCAGACTGCCTTACTACAGCAGTGTCTTCCAAACTGAGGTTTCGGCAGTGACGGAAACTGCCAAATAGGTCTCAACGATGGCAATATCACAGGCTGATGTCATCTTCTTCATTGACTGCCAAGCAGCAATAATTCGATTTCCGCCATTGAAATCAAATCCAATCTTGTTAATTGGTGTCGCGAAGAGCTCAAAGTTCTTGACACACATCACCACGTTAGGGTCTGATGGGTTCCTGGTAACAGTGGTGTTCCAGGCAACGAAAGCGCTGACAAACTGGCAAGAATTGGTTCAACACTCCGACAGACTTAATAGACTAGATCCCACCTTGTAAAGTACTATCTTCAACAAACAGATGATGGAGCTCATTCGATACCTGTTTTATAACTAGAAAGTTATGGCCTATCTTTAATAAGTAAAGAGCTGAAAAAATTATGAAACTGAACAAAAAGTCCCTTTCTCTTCTCGTCAGCATAACCACTGGACACAACCTGATGGGCTACCACAAGAAAAAGATGAAACTTAGTCTGGGTGATATATGCAGAGACTGTGGTAAGGATAGGAGGTACATGAACATTCTCCCCAATACTTTTGTCACTGCCCTGCGCTATGTCATCAGAAAAGCGGACTCCTCGGGAGACACTTCTTCAACGATTAAGAGGAACTCTTATACATTCCTATCAAGAATATATTAAAATTCATTAACGATAGTAAATGGCTTGAAAATTTCTAAATCCTATACTTAACAATATTTATATTCAGTCCGCCACAGCCCCCAAAGGAGGTATATTGAAGTGATTTCAAAAACCGCGTTGGAAGATAGGGCAATGGCGCAGTGGATAAAGTGTTTTATTCCTAACTAGGATGTGTGGGTTCGATCCCCACGCTAGGCACATTCTTTTCTATACCTCCAATTTTAATTGGATGCCGCCCATGGGTTAAAATGAGACAGTCAATACCTGGTTCTCAAATCCACTGTGCCAAACTGGTGCCGTGCAATTCAGGTTGTATTTAAAATGCCTTAGATCTTACAGGCATATAGTTAAATTACAAAAAAAAGATATCGTTAATAACTTACTCGTATGTTCAATCATATCCAGATTTCTATTAAGGATTTAAATATATTTTTAAAGTCGTTTTTTACTTAATTCTCTAAGAAAAACTGGTATGACAATTTTAAACATTTTATATTATAAACTTAAAAAAACAAAAAAAAACGTCCACACGTCATCGAAATATTGAATTTTCAAAAATAAAAGAAATTATTTTTTTTTTCAAAAATACAAAAAAAAAATATTTTTTTCGAAAATTTTGGTAAGCAGTATTATTTACAATTCGAAAGACCTCCTATATAAGCATTTTGATCGAAATCTGTTTGGCCATTTATGAGAAAGTCGAAAATCAAATGCTTAACTACCAAGATTAAAGAAAATCGCTTCATCCGTTTAGGCTGTAGCTCGTTGTTCAGACAGAAAGATAGTCATGTGGATAGACAGACAGACAGGCGGAATTGCGAGACCCAGTTTTTTGGTGTTTTCTATCATCGTAATGTCAAGTTTGATTAAAATCTTGAGTTCGATTTGTTTTCCAATTGAAAAAATTGTCCTATATCTATACCTACATAATATATCGCAAGTAAATATTAATATTAATGTTTTACCCCAAATTTCACAGTGGGTGTTTAAGCTTAAGATCAACTGAACCTTAAACTGAGTTTAAATTTTTGGTTTAATTCGTCCGGTTTCACAGTGAAATCTGATCTTTAGATCAGTTGAACTTAGTTTAAATATATTTTATGAAAAATAGTTGGCCTTTCTCTCACTGACACAAAAAACACGCGAAACAACGAGAACAATAAATAAAATAATATTCAAAATCACTATAACAACTCGATAACATCTGAATACACAATTTTAATTTGTTCATAATATTCTTGGAAAGAAAAACAATACAAACGTTGAACTGAAGCTTAAACGACAGAATAATCTCGGTTAACTTAAACTACAAATTGAACGCAGTTCGAGTTTTAAAAGACACTGCGAAGCCGAATAAATTGTTGAACCAAAAGTGGAGTTTAAACTTGCACTGTGAAATTGGGGGTTAAAGAAATATTGGTCGGATGTTTAAAGATTTTAATTTTTTATGAAAATTTATTATTTTGAAAACGGGCGAATAATTTTTTTGAAATGAAGTTTTAAAATGTATATTATAAATATGTGCTTTAAAATGCCATACCAAAATTGTTTTTAGAAAAATGTTGTATGTGAATGAAACAATAACTAACTGCTCTAAGGATTTTTTTTCCAAATTTTATTTGCATACATTGATTGATATTTGTTCCAGAAATCGTGCATTTTCTTTTTCATTTTATATTTCTTAACAAATCTTGTGATTGATTAACCTTTGCTCACGTTACAAACTATTTATGTGACCAATTTGTACACATTTATGCTTGAAAGCAGACATACATACATATATTTATGTTTGTTATGTTTACATAAAAGCACAATAAATCCATATTATGTATGTATATATTTTGTATTTAAACTAAGATGTCTGGCATTATTTTTAACACATCATCTCCGACACAAGTAAAGACATAAAAATAAAAATATTTTTAAATTTTAATTTTTTATAACGCCGGGCACAAAGTTGTCTTAAAAAACTTGTTGTGCGCATTTATAAGATACTGTTTTCAATTTTATTATTTTCTTATAATAGAATTTATTTATATTTTATATTTTTTTTTTTTTTAAATTAAGTGGATTAATACGACTAGACGGTATAATTTTTCCACCACTCAAACACTGACAATAATAAATCTTTTAATATGGAAAATGAAAAAAAATAATACGTATACGCCATAGTGACTTTCCTTCCGATAAACATGATTTGACTACCGCTTAGCTAAGATTGAAAATTCTGCCCCTAGAAGAAGAAAAAAATATTACGTATACGCCATAGTGACTGGTTGTCTGGTAAACATAGTTTGACATTGAAACTGACAGAGAGTAAACAATAATTGAACCCCTACTACAAAAAAAAACGCATGCAAATATAATAAAAATGCGAGATTGTAGAATACCCTCGATTTCATTCTCAGAACGCCTGAGTTTGTGTTTTTTTTTAATCACAAATCAATCATGTTACAAAATTATGACAGAGCATGAAATCATTTTTGATTAATGTCAGTTAACAACTATAGTGCCGCTATTAAATATTAATTGAACTCAATCGATTCAGGAAGCAATCGTTACTCTTGTCTCCTAACACAATGGAACCTTGGGCGTGTGTAATTTTACATTAAAATCATTCAAAACAAAAATCACAACAGAACTACACTACGAATACAATAATTAGTATTCACCGATGCATTGCGTATTATGCGAGTTCATTGATATGCCCACAGTTGATACTAAAAAATTGTATCCTTTACTCACGGCATAAATAACATTTTTCACCAAGGTAACTCGCTGCGTTACCCACAGAAATAGCGTAAAATAAAACAATAGGAAGGAAGGTACGGTGCGGCGGCCCGCCTGTTGTGATTCTTTCTGTAATTTATTATTATTCTGATTAAATTGAGATCGCAATAAAATACCGGAAGCACACAATTAGGCTGACGCAAAAGTAAGTACTATATATACGATTCTTGAATTTAAATACAAAAAAAAAACACAACAATTATTTCGGAAGTACAATTTTAGATTTAATTTTATAGTTTTATTTGTGCCGGAGGTGTATTTTTGGAATCCCGAAATTTAAAACCAAAATGAAGAGCACGCGTAATCAAGTGAAAATTTTCATTTAGAAAAAAAAATTATGCATATAAAAAAAAGAAAATTTTCTACCCTGACATTGGCAATGAAAATCATTATACACTTTCTTAGACACATAAATAATGGTTGGTTTTTTTTTTTAATTTTTCGCCGCTTACTGCTTGTCTGGCAAAAGATCCAGTATTAGTATTAATAGCTATAAAAAAATATAAATTATGGAAAATATAAAATTAAGAGAGAGTTCCGAAATAAATTGTGCTTCAAAGTTCTGTTGGATGAAATAAGCATAAAATCTTATCTTTAAATGTTTTGCCTAAAAATTTTATAATTTGCTAAATTTTTTAGTAATGTGGGGTCGAAAATAGCGCGAACGAAAGATTTTCAAATCAGCATAAAATTTTCGTTTTTTTTTACTAAAATAAAATACATAGGTATAATTAGTAAATGGTGAGAATGTATGTGTTTTAACAAGCCTTTCACAAATTTAAAAATTGCCAGTTGGTTGCCATTTTATTAGAAATGAAAAAAAAACATGCGTTCTGGTTTAATGCATACAGTAAAACTTGTCAAATTGGACCACCCTTAGCACCAATGAAAAGTGGTCCAATTAGGAGGTGGTCCAATTGTAGAGGTTCATTTTAATCGGACCAGACCACTTAAAGAGGTTCTTCCCTCATGCATACATGTCTGTTAAGAGTATACCTATGTTTATGTACATACAAATTTGACTGCCAGTGCATATACCCTATAAATTTCCATAAAATATACAATCAATTAGATTTGTTGCTAAAGCTGGTCCTTTTGGTTGGAGAATTGCATCAGAAATTGGCACATTCTTTTGTCTAGCTAAACAAAGTCATTTGAATGTCAAGACATCAATTTCGGCAAAAGATACAAATGATTTCATACGTTTTGTTTTAAATCCATGTGATGTCCTCGTTCGCGCTCAATCAAAATTCTTTGGATTTGAGATTTGATGCAATCAAATTTCTTTGCAAGATCTCTCTGAGACAAATTTGCATCTTCAAAACACTACTTAATAACTTCAAACTGATTTTCCAGATCAAGCTACTTTTACTTTTTTTTAACTTAGTAGCCTTATTGAAAACCAAAAAAAAAACCACCTTCAATAAATAAATTGCACTGACTGTCCTGAAACCTCTGCCTATAAACAATATAAAAAAATCAAATTGTTTCATTTGCTAACTAACGAAAGCTTAAAATACAGACTTATTGGGCGGGCGGTACCACCAATTAAAAAAAAATTGTGTGCATACATATTTCGTATTTCCTTCGCTTCGTCCGATTAGCAGGTGCCCGATTATAAGGGGAAATTTGTATAAAAAAATGCAGGGAAGATGCGGTCCGAGTATGAAGTGATCCGATTATAGAGTGTCCCGATTAGCAGGTTGTAATATAGTTTATTTAATTTCTTGCTTATGTTTTCACTGTGAATTGTTGTTCGCATCACATCTGACTGCACATTGGTTATTTATTCTCAATTTTGACTTTTGGGCGTGCATTGGGAGATCATGTGATATGGCCAATGTCTCCAGTTTAAAAAGCTAAAATGGGAGATCCTTCTCACGTGGTGTGCTTTTTCTTTCCAGATACGGTTGTGCGAGGATCGTTATGAACAAAATACGAAACTCCAATTGGAAGGTCTTTAGAGCTTTAATACAAAATCTTTATTATAAACAACTCCTTTATTTACAACAAATATTTATTTCAAAATTTTTGGTCACGGTTTGTTTTCAGTCGGTCACACGGGCGGCTGAGGGGTTTCTTCGCCCTAGTTCCTAATCTCCTGGTTATATGCATTTTCTCGCTTAGTATCTAGATTCGGCTCTGCATTCAGGTATCCTTGTTTTTGGTAACAGATGCGAACTGACCTACCGCGCCGATGGTCAAAGTTAAGCTGATTGAATAATCAAATTTACCATTAACTCACGACTTCAAGTGTAAATAAAATGCACGACTGGATTATACGAACTTGCTCTTGTAGCTAACAACTTTAATGTAGCTAACCATTGAGGTTTAATTAGTAAGATGTAGTTATCCTGTGCAGGTTTAAAGCCTATGTAGGTAAGATTACCTTGATTCTTAGTATAATGAATTGTCGAATTGATGATTCAAGGAATAGTTATATAGGTACCTACCTACAAATGTCAATTTAAATCTAAGTTATGGATTTAAGTTATATAAATTAGGGGAGGAAAATGTATTTACAGACATATAGAGATGGAAACTAAGTATGTAAACATGTACATACGAGTATAATAATGAAAATGAAGGATGTAGGTGCGTAGGTAGCTATATGAATATAACTTTATAATTTAGGTGCACTATGCATACATAAGACTCATGTGATTTTTAAAGACACTATGTACATACAAATATATGAGCGCCTACAATGTATGTAGTATTCGGTGACGTAATCAAAAATTTCTAACAAGATAATAATAATAAGGTAGAAATAAATGGATAATACACATAATTAAATGTTTTTATATTGCTTAGTTGTTATAGTTTGAGGGAAAACCAAAGATGCAATTTGAATTCCTTGATACATAAGAATATATAAAAAAAATTCAAAAATCGTTGGAGCTATTTGAAACGCCTTTTCGAAGATATTATTAATATTAATATACATATAAAATTCAAATTTCAAAAAACTTCAGTCACTGGTTTTTGAAAAATCGATTTTTTTTTTAAAAGGGAGCATTTGTATAAAAAAAAATATTTTAATTGGCTCATCCAATGTTCAGAAAGTCGAAATGTGAAAATTGGTTCTATGGGAAGTACCGTTAATAAATACGCCAAAAAAAATATTTTTAAACCTGAAAGTAGACTGCAGAACACACACATTTTTTTATAAAAATTCTTTGAGCCGTTTTTGAGAAATACATTTTTTTCTTAACATTTATATGAAAGGTACCGTTGTTTTTTATTTTACAAAAATAGTTTTTTTTTACCTATTCAAGATAATGTCAAAAAACATCAAATACGAAGTTTCAAAAAAATCTATTCATTCGTTTTCGAAATAAAAATTAATTTCCAAAAAAAAATTTTTTGAAAAATTTTTATTTATAATAGTGTTTAAACTTTCTAGGAACTTCTGCGTAAAAAATTTCAAAAACATCAAATTAACCATTTCTCAGGAAATCGAAAACCAAGAAAAAATGTTTCTACTAGAGGTACCCAAAATAACTTTTTTTTTCACCAAAAGAACATATCAAAAGCTACCCTTTCCCTTCATTAATGAACTGATTTTTTTTTATAAAAATCGTTGGAGCCGTTTTTAAGAAAAATAAGATTTTTGTTTTTGGCCAAAAAAAAAATGTATGGGAGCTACTGTTGTTCGTCGTCTTAAAAAAATGTTTAAAATGTGAGGGATATAACCGAAAAAACAATATTTACCAAGTTTAAAGCAAATTCACCGAACCGTTTAGGATGCAGACTCGAGGACAGACAGACAGACAGGCAGACGGAATTGGGGGACCCAATTTTTTGGTGTTCTCTATGACCAAATGTCATGTTGGATTGTTAGAAAAATGTTTGTTTTTACGAATATATAGTACCTATAATCGCAAGTAAAAAGTGCAAAAAAAAAAGTGATCGATTGTACTTTTCGTTCGTCGTGGCAGGTCCTCATCTACAATTTTCAGTCAATACTGGACGTGAACTAAAAGGATAATGAACGAAAATAATAATAACAGTTAATTTTTGCTGATTTCACATGCTGCACTGAGTGTGAATTGTACTGCAACAAAACGCAATTCATGCTTTGTATAGTGAGTATCGGGGGAGATGATTCTTCATTTTTAAAATATGTACACGAATAAAGAAGGAGTTACCATATAACATTTCGTTACAATATTGACCGACACTGTATGGGCTATGGTTGCATACTCCTGAAAACAAAAGCGGTTGAGACCTTATTTAAGAAAGTGTGGTAGAAAAAAACGTATAGCATCTGTCTGAGAAATAATGAAATGATTTTTTTACATAAAAATCTCAAAGAAAATGACGTCATTTTCAACAATTATGGTATTTCATAATTGACTCACCTGAATTAGTTATATTATTAGGTGGCGTAAAAGTCATCATCCAATCAGAAGATATTTCATTTTGGTTTCTTGCAAATGGCGGTAAATGTCAATTCTGCGTTGACATTTCTGAATCAAACAAAATACCGTCAATCAGATGTGTCCGGAATAATATCGTCTGTGTTATTGGATTAGAGTGAATTTTAACTCAAATTTTCCGGTCGTCTAACGCACGCTGGGAAAAACTACGACGTTTAATAGAATCAGATCTATCAGGCCAAAGAGCGGATGTTCTGCTGAAAATATCGCATCAATAGGTAAACTTTACAAACAATTTTAGTAAAAGGCTTGTAGACATTTCCTTCCAAA
This sequence comes from Philhelius pedissequus, assembly GCA_910595825.1. Lineage (NCBI taxonomy): Eukaryota > Metazoa > Arthropoda > Insecta > Diptera > Syrphidae > Philhelius > Philhelius pedissequus. Next base: position 91,700,627 of record OU343161.1, read on the forward strand.
GCGCCACAAAGCTTACCAAAGTTTTGAAAGCTGAATTAATCGAAAAAGAATTAAGACTTAAAAAAAAATAATCCAAAGCAGAATTTAAGTTTTTTAATGAATAAAAAAAAAAGCGCGAACCTTTTAAATCACCTACGGTAAATTCATGGACGCGACCAGAGAAATACCAATTTATATCAGTTATAAAAATTTTATAATATTTTTTCTCCATTAAAAGCATGGAATATTCCCAGCGCTTTCTGTGACTTTGAAGCTGTTGTGTCAAACAGCTAAGTTCCGGAAGTCGAATGCTATTCTGACGCAATGAGTCTTAAACTGGACTTTTATAAACAGAACTGTTCAAAAATTGGTATGTCTGGAGTCTCTGCTTGTGGACCCCTAACCCTGTCCGAAAATGTATATAAGGTATCTAATCAGAGTTTTACTCAGAAATTGTGAAACAGGACCTTAAACAATAAGGGAATATCTCTTCCTCCTCCTGAAATGCTCATTAGTAATTCTTCAGAGTAGCTCATTGACTGATGTGGCAGTTGGGGCAGAACTCTTCTGGCAAAATATAAATTCACAGGCTGGTTGGCTAAAGAAATATAGGAACAAATGTCTATTTAAACGAAGATGTTTATTACCTTAATATATCCCATGGGGGACTTCCACACCTCTAATATAGTCGAAGAGTATCTCCACTACGTCACTGCCACCCGCGAACATAATTATTTATTCTTACACGTGTGCATAGCTTACAACAAAAGCCCAATTTTCGTATCCGGTACAGATTAAGCCACGTTTAGTCATGTATACCTACATATTGACTTAATTATATATGTACATAATGTATATGTATGAAGTTTGAATTTCCGAAAATTCCAACTAACTATAATCATGATTTTGTCTTATACAATAACGTCATGCTTGATGACTATAAATGTAAAAAAGAAAAAAAATTTAAATTGTTTTCGATAATTCTATAAGCAAAATGATATTTAAATACACAATCTTTGACGCAGCTAGTCTTCAAAACAAGTTCTAGAAAGATTTTAAAATTTTAAAACTACAATCCAGTTAAATTAAGAATTGACACATAAAATGTCCAATTCCTAAAAATTTATGAATATTTTGTTTTTTTTTTTGATTTTTTTTTTTTTGCAATTATAATGAAGTACATAAATTGAATATACATAAAAGATACTAAATCAGTAAAACAAAAAACAAATCCAATAGCATTCTCTTGATGCAAACTCAATACATACGCAGCATTTAAAACGAGAAGTTTCTAAAAAAAAATTATTTCCAAAATTCAAACGTGTAAATTACATTTTAAGCACACTCATCATCATAAATGATAAATCACACAAAAGACGACGCAAACATTGTATTTCAATTGAGATTGTTAAGTAAAAATGCAAAAAAAAAACTGGTTACATCTTCCTTGTGCACACATTTGGCATTTGTTTTATTATAGAAAATAAAATCAAAATATCAAGGCCGCCTTTTTGTGTGAAAATACCACAAATATTTTTGTACTTACATATGTACACTCTTTGTCAAATGATGTCCAACTACATACAATTACCTAAGAAAAATTAAAATCACACAAAACTATTGAGTTTTTTTTTTGTCTTTTACTTTCTTGCATTGCACAGTGAAGCCGAAGTACTTTACAACTGGCAAGAAACAAAAAAAAAATCGACAGTGGTGGATCTTCAAACTTTTTATGATATTTTTTTGTTTTTTTCTTAATTAAGGGTACTTTTTTAAAGGAAAGTCGCATACATTTTTAAACGCAGTTACTTAACAATTTGCTGATAAATCTGTGAACAAGCCGTTTCTGAATTTTAATTAGTATTTCTGTAAAGTGACACTTTGTCCAAAAACGTAAAGAAACACAAGTAAGTTCACTGAGTCCCATGTAACTTGCTCTATTGTTCGATCACATCTTAAGCATAGCATTTATTACTAGAAACTGCGAAATTTTCTTCAAAGTCGTCGACAATATAAATTTAAAAACATAATTTCAAAACAAAAAAGTCAATCCGTTTTCGAAATATTGAATTGAAAAAAAAATGTAACGTAATTGCTTTTGTAGCTAACAACTTGCTGGTAAGTAGATATGTAGGTCTAGGTAGCCAAGTTATCATTAGGTAGATTTAAAGTCAATGGCGACAAAATTTTATACAGCCTGATGGTAAGGGCTTAGCATGATACTACTTAACAGTTTGCTAATACTAAAGCACTTTACTAATATTTTCCTAATTTTGAACATTTTTTAAATAGCACCATACTAAATCTATTTTCTTAATAAACTACAACTAAACACGCCTAAAATAGTGCAAAAAAGTAAGCGAACATAACTTTATGACGTTTGTAAATGTCAAAGTGGCATATGGATTTAGTACGATACTAAAAAATAAAGTAAGCATTTTTTTTATTTTAACTTTAGTAAAATTTTAAGAAGATAGTACGATACTAAACTGGTTTTTAGCCTAGTATCATACTTAAAATGATTTAACATATTACTAAATCGACTAAAATTTTGCACCAATGATTTTTTTTTAAATCAAAAGATATTTTTATTGAAAATTTGAATACGCAATATCATTTAAGGAACGTCTGCATAATAAAAAATTATTTTAATCAGTGCAATATTGAGAAAGTCGAAAATATGAAATTGTTTATATCGGAAATACCGTTAATAGAACGCAAAATAAAATAAATAAGTTTTATAAAGTGGACTGCACTAATTTAAGAACACAGGTAGTATTTTTTAAAAATGTTCATAACGTTTTTTAACTCAAAAATTTGTTTTTGAGTATTCAAGAAAGTGTCAAAAAAATATAGTATTTGCAATTTTAGAAGAAATCGATTAATTCGTTTTCCTAATATGTATTAAGTTTTCAAAAAAAATGTTAATATTTTAATTTCAAAAAAAAGTTTTTGAAAAATTTTAGCTTACAATACTGTTTGAACTTTAATTTTCAAAAAAAAATCAACTAAACCGTTTTTCAGAAAATCGAAAACGAGATGATTCTACTAGAGGTACCAAAAATAACTATTTTGTCAAACAAATATAATAAAATGCACGAAAGGATCGCACGTAATTGCTTTTATACTCCATTATATTGTAAGCACAAGATTTTTCGTAGAAACATATTATATTTATACATAAAATGAAAATATATATTTTTTTAAGTCTTTTTTACTAATTTGTTTATACAGAAAATTACCATTTGTGATGATTTTAAGTAAGTCTTTAATAACGTATATTTTATATCAAAAAAAACATCTATTCGAAATATTTGATTTTTTTTTTCAAAAATCCAAACAAATATATTTTGGTATACACTATCATTTAGGTTTTAAAGTCCTTTTCATATAATTTTTTGCAGAAATCCGTTGAGCGCTTATGGAATAGTAAAAATTAAAAAAAAAAAACGGTTCTATGACAGGCACCTTTAATAACATTTTATGTCAAAAATATTGCAGTGAATTTTGGTATCAAAATTGTTATAGCCGTTTTCGAGATAATTGAGAGTAACCATTTTTGGTACCAAAAATTGTATGGCAGGTACCGTTAGCTTAGGGGCAAGAAAGAAAATTTTAAAAACACAATCGAACCAATCACCTAAAAGGCTTAAGAAAATCGCTCCAACAATTTAGGTTGTAGATCGTTGACACAGACACACAGTAATCGTGATGTCAAGGTTGATTAAAATCTCAAGTTTGATTTCTTTATGAATCTAAAACTTCACATGTAGCATGTAACAATTTTGACTGCCTTATGTTGAGGAATTATTTCCAAAATATTGGGATATTTTCTAAAATTCTTTTTGATATACCCGATTAGGCCCATTATTTCACCTGCCTGCTACTAATTTGGTGAAATACTCAATGTGACATTAAGACTATTGACAATATTATTATCTAAGTTCTTAATTTTTCCACACGAAACTTAGAGAAAATAAAACTATATTTAATTTAATTTTTGTTCTCTTAATTTTCTACTCCAACCCCACTGTTCATTGTGACGTTTGGCGCGTGACATTTACTTATTCCTGCTTTGCCACATGAACACAAAACAAAAATTGCTAAGCCAAATGTCAATGTTTTGGTTTGAATTTAATTTAAACAAATCAAATAGAACGCATCTTATCTGAATTACGTCGAAATTCTTCTTCACAAAAACAATACTACGACTTTCTTCACAAAAACAGAACTTTAAACGATATTGATAAATTTTAACGGTCACATAACAACACAATTATTTTCTACCTGTAGCGACCGTGCCGTCTGTCTGTCTGTCTTATGTTATGTAAAGCAAACAAATTTTGAAAACCATCCGAATTTCACACCCCAGAATAGTTCTTAAAAACGATTTTTTTTTTGCTGATGCAGTATATGCATACGTATATTTGCATCTACTGCATTTAACGGTATATGAAAGGTAGGGTAGGTGTGCGACTGATGGCTGGGCTGGGCCCCTTGATGCAAATAATTATTTTTTTTTGGCGGGCATTCTTGGTTTTAAAATTAGACATATTTAATTGCGACTCGCTGTTGGTGTGGGGTTATTTCTGGCAGAGACACAGGGTCGTTTTTAATGAGTTCCGTGATAGCACCGAACGAAGGGGGCAAATCTCCTGAGGGCAATAAATCACCTAACATACATATATGTAACTATATGGATATTCATATTCAATGAAGAGGGTAAGATTTTATATTTATAAATTTTGTAAAAACTGTACTCACGCCGCCGCCGCTGTCTGTGTGGTGTCGGCTGCCCTGTCGGTGGCCTTAACACCTGTTTTGTTTGTCTATTTTTGGTTTAATTGGGTTCGCTGGCAAGATCAATGAACAACAACCAAAGCAAGTTGAGTTTTGAATGGTTCAATAGACGATAAATTGAAGCACTTTTTAAGGAAACGCCAACACTGTATTTCATTTTTTATTTTTTTGTTTACGAAAGTTTTGCAGTAGGCAAAACTTAAGTAGCTGTGTAATACATACAATAGAAAAATATATAAAAACGAAAGTTAAAACCTGCCAGTCGTACGGTCGCCATGCCATGGAAAGGAAAAATGAGGAAATTCATTGGTTTGTAAGTTTATACACGTTATCGGAATTTACGGTATGTAGGTTTAGTTGCGGACGGAAGAGATTTTTTCAGCCAATTTAAGTGGGTTTTAGTGTTGGATTGCATCCCGCATTTTTCTTTGGTACCAATGCACTTTCGAATCATAGTTTTGAGTACAAACGGCAAATGTATGGCCCTTGGGAAATATTAGTTAAAGATTTTGTAAATAACTGACCAAGTAATTTTTAGGATTGAGGATATCCACTAATTAATTGATATCATTTATCTTCCCAATGGATTTTTTAGTAGAAACTTGAGGTTGTAGCAGATAAGGAATACTGGAAGTGTGCGGAACCAACTCAAAAATAACTACAAAACTTGTTTATATTCAATTCGGAACGTTCTCTCCAAGTTTTAATGTCAGCTCTTAAAACTGATGAAGTCGGATTCCAATCCAACAAGAAAAATTTCTGGAACTCAAGTCCAGGTAACCAGCAGACCACATAACCTTTCAGAGAAAGGAGGCGAACAAAGAACATTTTGGTTATGGAAATACCTTTTGTATGCTAAGTAGTTCCGAATTGATGAAGACAATTTCCCAAATTATAGTTTTCTCGCTCATTGCTTGCAAATTCCAATTGAAATTCAAAGAAATTTAACCACATGACCAAGGGTAATTTGCATAAAAATTATAAAATTCCAATTTGCCTTTGGCGTACCAAACTGTGTCGGCTTTCGACGGAGATACTTTCATTCATTAAATATAATTTTCAAATTGCTTAAAAATATCCGCAAAAAAGTTTTTAAATAAAAAGTTAATTTTTGTAGAGGAATTTAAAGCAAACAAATACTTTTCTGTTTGAGTTACCAGTAGTCAATGTGGCCAATTTATCAGTTTTCCTGCTAAATTTAGCAGGAAAAGTTAACTTTTAGCATTTTTTTTTCAAATCTAAAATAAAATCAAATATAACTTTCAAAAAATTGAAAACTCAATCAAACGTAAATGCGTATAGCTCATTACAGAGCTTCAGTAGCGAAATCCACAAAATCTTCTGAACTTTTTTCCAAAATTGAATCGCAATGGAACAACATAAATCTAAATAAATGGAGAATATTGAAAATACTGCTGGATTTTGTTCCAAGGTAAATAGGTTCACCGATGTATCCAATGAAAACCCTTACATAGAGTTGTCAAACTTTGTCAATTCATTTTTAGTTTTGCCTATCTCAAATTCTGCAGTTGAAAGACTGTTTAGTTTAATGCATCTTGTAAAGAATCAACGAAGGAATCGAATGAACATTGATACATTAAATAGTATATACTTTTTATCCGAGATAATTTTTCTGAGAAATATTGTGATGCCTTCATTATTCCTCCTTATATCAATCAAGTTGCTTCATCAAACTTTAAGCTTACCGTAAAAGAAGAAAAAGAAACTTGTGATACGAGTATTTTTGAAAATGCTGTATATGAAGCAGAAAACTTTTGCAGTAATAAATGTCTATAAATAATAGATTATAGATAACCAAAGCTACTCTATTTTAATACCCGAAAGACATGGACGCGAACGCAACTCTCTACTGAGTGAACAGGGTATACCCTTCTATACTAATGGGTCAGAAATAGAAGAAGGAATAGAATCTGGGGTCTTCTGTAAGGCTCGTTTTATTAGAAAATTTCATAAACACCAAAACAAGTGTGGCGTTTTTCAAGCTGGTTCACATTTTTCGTGGACAAGCACTATCCAGACAGTAGCAAAATAGGGAGGCAAATCGAACAACATATGAAACACCAACCAATTCAAACTGTGCTGGGTCCCTGGACAAAGCAAAAATCAACAAACTGACAAAGCAGATGAAGTGGCAAAGAGATCATCATGCAATGTCACTTTTTCGTATTCTGATGAATTGACGTTAGTATTCCTTTAGGGATATTTTGTCTTGTAAGGCACCTTTTTACTTTTAACAGCTTAAATTTGTTTTATTTTTTTTTTTTGACAAATATATTGTTTCAAGTAAAATGGGTGAGAGAGGTGGTTTGGCACCGATACCATATATTCCAAGGATTCAGAGTGCTAAATCCCCCATTGGACGTCCTTTCTGTTCGTCCAAATAAATCGAATAGACACGTTTACTTAGTTATTACAAAAACTATAATAACAGTCCTTTTATTTTTGTCAAAATGAACACATGCAACAGAAATAAAATGCACGACTGGATCGCATGAACTTGCTCTTATGTTCGATCACATGGTATGCAAAATATTTCTATTTAAAATCTAAATATATTTTTAAAGTAATTTTTTACTTTATTTTTTATACACAAAGTTTCTTTAATTTTTTTCTAAAAAAAAAATCGGTATTAAAGTCTTAAATATTTAATAATATAAGCTTAAAGACAAAAAATTTAATCGGATTAATCAACGAAATAATAATTCAAAACTCTGAAATAAATACTTAAACTAATTTGAGCTCAAAAAAAAAGTACGCTATTTTATTTCTTGGATAAATTTGAATTTATGAGAAAAAAATTTTAAAAATCTATGGAGCGGTTTTTGAGAAAAAAAAATTCAAAAAGGCCAATTCATAGGTATTCGGCAAATACATATAACTATAATTTTTGAAAAAAAATTATTGAGCAGTTTTCAAAATATAAATTTAAAAAAAAAAATTTTAAAACATTCTTTTAAAAATACAAAAAAATATTTATTAAAAATATTGGTACGCAGTATAAATTGGGCAACCTAAAACTATTTACGTGTGAAATTTCGAAAGAATCAGTCGAGCCATTTATGAGATAGCCGAAATAAAAAAAACTGTCCTATGGTTTACCGTTAGGCCACCGTTTTTAGACATTTAAAAAAAAAATGTTTTTAATCATATGATCGGTCGTACCTAAAAAGCTGCACTGATTTGTTTTATTTAAAATCGTTAGAGCCGTTTCCGAGAAAAATAGGCTTTAACGTATTGGTCATATGGCAGGTACCTTTATTTTTTTAGCTAAAAAAATTTCAATTTCCCATCTGTACAATACCTTAAAAACTCTATATACAAAGTTTGAAGCAATTCGGCCCACCCTTTTGGGATGTAGGTGTCTATACATACATACAGCCAGACTGACAGACAGACATATAGACGTACAGAATTCTTAGACAATCTTTTTTCGCCGAATGCATAACTTGCCTTATAGTACCTATAATCACAAGTAAAAACTTACTTAAAATGTACTCACTTTTTTTTCTCCGGTTGTAAATTAAATTTTTCAATGCTTCTGCGATTTTGACTCGATCCACTCAGAGCTCACTTAAGAGTGAGTAATATTTTGCCCTTTCTGTTTTTAAAATAAGTTATTAACGGCCAATTTGTCAATAGACATTTAAGCAGACAGTTAGTACATATTCTACAGGTAGAACAAAAATCAGTTTTTCAACAGTCAGATACAGCTCAATCCTAAGATTAAAGTTATCTGTTCATCGGAGAACGGAATAAGGATTTATTTTGAGGAATAAAATAAATTGCTATTTTCGATGTCAAAAACATTTTACAAAATTATTGCTTTGAATTAAATAAAATAAAAATTAATTTCTATGAAAAGTTCGATACTCGAAATAAAAGTGACGTTCAAATTAAATTAATCTACTGGATGTTTTTTCTTGATTGAAAAATTAGATGTTGTTATCCGGTTGTTTAACATTAAAGTAAGTTTATTCCTCTGGCAACTGCAGATGTATCTGGAGATTGAAAAATCGGCTTTAAGTGGTAGAAATTGAAACGGTGCCATATCACCCAACTTTTCCCTATTCATCAATAATTCACAATTTTGTTCTAATTAACAATGTTCTTCAAAATTTTGCAATGATTACTATCGAATATTTATGAACAAACAACTGATTGTTGAAAATCGTCAAGTGAGCTCGTGCTAATTTTAAGTTTTAAAAGTAAAAGTCGAAAAAGTTCATGTTCGAATTAGTACTCCACAACAGCTAGATAAAAGATACATTACGTTTAATACTCGGATTAGAGTTATATACAAATACAGAAGCGATTAAAGGAAAAACGGGCAAAACCAAAGAAATGGTGTTTGAAACTACTATCAGATCTAGAAATTTGAATTAGATGGTTGAAAAGTATCGACTTCGTAGCCTGTCTCAAAGACTGACAGAATAAAAGACAATTTGACAAGGCTAGTAAGACACCTCACATTGTGTATTTTGAATAATAAAAAGTATTTGAAGACAGGTTTTTCAAGGCTGAGTTTTTTTTTCCAAACTATTGTCTTAAAACTCTCGACATTCAAAATAAACAATATAATTAATCTCAATACTTTTTTAACTACTTCCATTTCGATTTGAGTAAACGGTTTTTTTTGACGCAATGATTTTGGCTTGTTTTTTTTTCATTTGTTTCATTAATATTTTTTATTAGTAACTCGTGATTGCTTGTTGTGTTTTTTCACTTCAAGATAATACGCCTAATTTATTGTCCCTAAGCAGCATTTAAATAATTTTTGTGTTTTCTAACAAAAACAAATCACTTAAAAACACATTAACTGAAAGCAATGAATCATAGTGACGCACATGAGTCTATTAAATAAACCAACTAACAGATGTAGAACTGAATTCAATTGAAAATGCAAAATTACATTAAAAGATATGTATCTATTTTGAAAAAAAAACTCAAATTAAAAAATTACTCATTCTTTATTTTCCCACACTTAATAAATTAATAATCACGAATGAGCAAAAAAAGATAATTATTTAACATCTCGCCTTTTAAAAATACAAAATAGAAAATATGTAGTTCTTTTTTTTTTATAAATTCACTTCTATGATGTCTTTATTAATATTTAACGAAAGTAGGAGTAGATTATATTTTTACTTAAAGAACACGAGTACGTCCGAGTATGTATGCAAGAAAGTTATGAGTTAGTAATATGGCAAGTAATGAGTTCGTAAAAAAATCGAAGTCGCGATTTTGATCAGAATTGATAAAGTGGTTCTCGCAGTTCAGTCGTTTGCCTAAACGACTGAGTCGAATTTGTATAGAATTGGCACCTAATTTTCTTCCTACATTCTTTATGTACATGTACATACCGTATATATTTTATGTTTCTCGAAAACGGTTGAGAAGGTTTTTATTTTTAAAAAAATCCATTTCACTTTGTTTTGTTCTTACTTTCTTCAGAGCAGTATTGAATTAATTGCAACATCACTTTTATTCCTTGAAATTCGATAATTCGAAAACTATGCAGTTTATATTTTCTTTACACTTAAAAATTCTCAGTTAATTAATACAGATACTTATGTATGCCTTAGGATTTAAAAAAAATCAATTTTTATAAAATTTGATGTCCGAAAACGTATTATTTTAACATGCGATATACACAGAACCAAAAGAGTCGTCCTATTGACTATTTTGGTAGTCAATTTGACAATTAAATAGTCGATTTTCACCCAACAACCGCGATAGTTAATAGGACAATTTTCAGTAGTCAATATGACAACCGAAATTTTTCTATAACTCCGTAGTCAATATGACAACTTCGATAGTCAATATGACAACTTTTGATTGAAAGGAATTGAATCACGAGTTGTCGTATTGAAAACCACTGTAGTCAATAGGACAACCGCGGTAGTTAATATAGAACAAATGCGGTTGTTAATATGACAACGGCGGTAGTCAATACCACAACTTCGGTAGTCAAAAGGACAACCGTGGTAGTCAATACGACAACTTTGGTAGTCAATAGGACAACCGCAATAGTCAATGTGACAACTGCGGTAGTCAATAGGACAACTGCAGTAGTCAATAGGACTACCAATTTCAGATTGACTACCAAGTTGTCATATTGACTACCAAGTTGTAAAATTGTCCGCCAAGTTGACGATCAAAAAAGTTTTTATGTTGACTGTCGGAATTATTGATTTCAATTTAAATTTTGGGTTTTCATATTGACTATCAAGTAGTCATATGATGATCAAAATGTTTTTCACAGAATATAATGTTCAGTTTTTATATTGACTACCAAATTGTCCTATTGTCTACCGTTATCATATTGACTACCGCAGTTGTCACATTGTCTACTGCGGTTGTCCTATTGACTACCAAAATTGACAATCGAAAATTGTCCTATTGACTATCGGGTTGTCAATTTAGAATTGTTAAACTCAATTTTTCATTTCTTTTTTTTCTGAATTTGAATACCAAATTGTCATATTGACGTCCGAAGTTGTCCTATTGACTACCGCAGTTGTCATATTGACTACCGCGGTTCCTATGGCGGTTCCTAGTGACTACAAAAATTGACAATCGAAAATTGTCCTATTGACTATCGGGTTGTCAATTTAGAATTGTTAAACTCAATTTTTCATTTCTTTTTTTCTGAATTTGAATACCAAATTGTCATATTGACGTCCGAAGTTGTCCTATTGACTACCGCAGTTGTCATATTGACTACCGCGGTTGTCCTAGTGACTACAAAAATTGACAATCGAAAATATTCCAATTGACTATCGGGTTGTCAATTTAGAATTTTGAAATTCTGTTTTTCATTTTGGTTGAATCTGAATTTGACTACCAAATTGTCATATGGACTACTGAAGATGTCCTATTGACTATCGCAGTTGTCATATTGACTACCGCTGTTATCCTATTGACTAAATAAAATACAATCGAAAATTGTCCTATTGACTATCGGGTTATCAATTGAGAAAAAAAAAGTTGTCATATTGACTATTTTGGTAGTAACTATGACAATTTCGGGTTTTTACAAGTTGACAACCGGCGATTGTTAATATGACGACTTTATTTTTTTCTGTGTAGGTAGATTTAGATAGTATAGCGCAAGTTTTGCTTGGAAAAATCGAGACTAAAACCAAACTTGACATTATGATGATATAGAACTCGAAAAAAGTAGATTCCGCAATTCCGTCTGTCTATCCATAGGTCGACCACTAGCCTGAACCACTATCTTCAAACTTAAGAGTTTTAAGTGATTATGTACCTAACATACAATTTCTTATACCATCGGAATTATCTCTGCATTGAAATAAGTAGGTAGGGGAAACCGGGGCTTGTAGACCCAAAATTTACTATTCTTTTTATATAAAAAAAGCTAAGATAGAAGAAGATCAATAAAATTTAAGCTCTCATAAATAAAGCATTTTTTTTTTCAAAAATAAAATGCTCCCATTAATACATATTATAGATAAGTATTGTTTTTTTTTTAATTTTACCAAATGACCACTCGTGAGTCAACTAGCCCCTGCACCGGGGTAAGATGACCAACGCTATGGGGCAAGTTGACTATGCTATAATGATTTTGATTTTGGAATATGAAACTGAAATTTTGCAAAAAAAAAAAATAATAAAATTGCTGCTCAGAAATACATTAATTGCTAGGTATTTTGTAATATCTGTCAGATGCAAGATAGCCCATAAGCTCTGAATCACGAGAAATGTTTTAATTCACGGGGTTTCGTAAGTAAACCCACTATTGTCATGAGCCACAGGTGGTACCTATATTATTTCCTTGATTAGTATAGATGAGCTTTGACGAACGGTCCATTAGAGATTGCTCCATGCAGTGCCTCTGGATATTTTTGTTGCAAAATTTCTTTTTGCTGTTAATCACACGAGAAATCATGAGTCAACTAACCCCGATTGATCTTGTGGTACTGAACGTCAATTTTTCGATAACGGGGAATTAATATATAGAAATAAAAAAACAAACACGCAAAGTCAGACACACATATTGTATGTATGCAACAAAAAAGTCTCCCCAGCAACATAAAACGCATCGAAAAAAGCAAAACAAATAAAAACAAAAAAATTATTTAGTTATAAATGAAAAAATAGTTTTTTCACAATAACTCTCGAACTACATAGACTCCTGACGAAAGACAATGAGGTTATGCAGATAGCTGTGTTTAATACAAGCGCCACAAAAACCATACATTGTGTAGGCTTAAAGTTATGGGCAGTTAGTCTACATGCCCCTGAGTAGAACTAGCCCCGGTTACCCCTACATAGTCTTAATTTTGGTCCACACATTTTTTTTACATATTTTGTTTTAACGGTGCCTACCATGCAACCATCTTTTTATTTTCGATGAACGACTAGACAGATTTCAATCAAAATGTTTACAAAGTAGGTCCTCCATATTCTAAATTACACTGCATACAAACATTTTCGAAAATAATTTAATTGGATTTTTGCAAAAAAATATTTTTTTTTTTTTGAAAATGCAATATATATTTAGAAAACGGGTAGATTGTTTTTAAATTTGTATAAGATAATTTACAATTTTTTTTGTTGAAAATTTGAGTACCTATGCAGTTTTATTATCAATTCTATAATAGTAATTTTAATTGGTTAATCCAAGTTAGAAAGTCGGAAATATGAAAAGTGGTTCTATGGGGAGTACCAATAATAAAAAACTTAAAATGGACGCCACTAATTTTTACCGCACACATCAAAATTGTTGGAACTGTTTTTGAGAAATAACTTTTTTAACGTTTGTATTTGAGGTACCGTTGTTTTTTTTTTATTTAAACAAAATAGTGTCAAAAAACTACCAAATACGAAGTTCCGAAAAAATCGATTGGGTAGTTTTCGAAATTTTGCGTTTTCAAAAAAAAAGTTTTTTTTTAAAATTTTATTTGTGTTTAAGCTTTGTATGTGTATGGAATAATCAAATTAACCCTTTTGAAAGAAATCTGTATGCCTATCGCAATATGTATGTAGGTAGACTTACGTTACAACAAAACTAAAGGGTTATCCATTTTGCGGTTTCAAAAGTAAACGTAAATAAAATACATATAAAATATTTTTTTTTGACATTTGTTTTTTATTATAAAGTTTGAACGTTAGCATTATGTGTGAAATACTACATCATTTAATTGACCTACACCCGAATTGTTGCAAGCATCGATTCTTTTGAGGTAATTTTCTACCACTTTTTGACACATATTGGGCGGTATCTCAGCCATTACTTGACGTTTTCTAAGAAGTAAGGTCCAATCACACCTCCGAACCAAAGAGCGCCCCAAACAGTGGCTTTTGTGGATGTAATGGCTTCTCTTCAATTACTTAAGGATTCTCAGAACCCCAAATACGACGATTTTGTTTATTAACATACCCACCGAGTGAGAAATGTGCTTCGTCGCTGAAGTTTTGTTGGAAAAATCGCCGTCCACCAGCTGTCCTTCAAGCACCCATTCGACGTATCTACGACGTTGTGAATGGTCATCTGGCTTCAGTTGTTGTGTGAGCTGGACTTTATATGAATGTAGGAGTAGTTGCAAAATACGCCATAATGTGCCGTAAGACAGTCCTAATTCCTGAGAACGACAAGGAATCCACACATTCGGGTCTTCGGCAACACTTTCACTTACAGCAGCGATATTTTCAGTGATAAGAGCGAAACGGTGATGCACAGGCCTTACAATATCTACAACTAATTCAGTCTCTTCAAATTTCTTCACAATTTTGCCAATTGCTTGCGTAGTTGGACGATTATGTGAACCATAATCTCCTCTTAAAGCATGATATGTGACTGTGGCTGTGGCAGAATCATCATTTTTGTAGTGGGTTTTAACAATTTGTATGCGTTGTGCGATAACTAAGCGATCCATTTTCGTAAATGTCAGACTTTGACAGATGTCGAATTCCAGCCCCATACTTTTGAAACCGCAAAATGGATAACCCTTTACACAAAACAAATAAACTGAGATGGTCAAACATCACTGTTTGCCTGGGTTTCAAAAATAGATGAAACACGCTCAAAAGGTATTCTATCTTTCAGCATAAAATATCATGGCTCCGTAATAGGTATTATTACTTCTTCGACGACTATATAGTAATCTAAGGCCCGTGCCAATATAGTGATACTCATCATAAATATTTATGTTCAACTTAAAACGCTTATGGGCTACTTTTTGCTCTGCGTAAACTGTCACATAAGTGCTTAAGTAGAACTTAAATGCTTAAGTTGTGTATCAGCAAACGGGCCTAAAACATATAGAGATTCACCAGCTACATCGTTTCATTAGAGACTCCAAATGGTTTATTCAAAGAGTTTAAATCTTTTAACGTGGTATCACAATGGACCTATCTGAGGCCTTTTTCCTGAAAGCCACTTCAACCTAACCTAATCAAGGTTCCGTTATTATTCGTCATTAAAAAAAATTAAAAAAAACCTGTCGGCATATTACCGAAAAAGAATAAGTTTGAAGCAAATCCATCCAACCGTTTAGCTTGTAGACTCCAAGAGAGAAAGGCGAAATTGCTAGATCTACTTTCTACGACTTCACTATCATCGTAATGTTAAGTTTAATCAAAATCTCGAAGTGTTGGATTTTTTTTACGAATCCATAACTTGCCGTATAGTAGATATACATTATATCGCAAGTAAAAAATTAAGTAACTAAATTTAATGCAGGGTGTTTTCAAATGGAATGATGGTTAATAAAAATGCTAAATCCATGTTTTTTTGTATACTCAAAAGGGCTGAATTTGCCTTGTTGTTTAAAAAAACTGGAGAAGATATTTAATCAATTTATGAACATATATTCCGTATAAAATTTTGCATATCTTTTAATTTTAGATTTTAAAATAAAAATAAATAAATTGACAGAAAAACAAGTTCGTACGACCAAGTGGTGAATTTAATTTTGTTTGACTTTTTTACGTTTGACTTGACATCATGTCTTCCAATTGGAGACACGAGGTTAAATCAATTTTCGTTAGAAAGAAAAATAAACACTATTTTTAGAGACGATATCATTTTAAGCAATAATTTGTTAGGTTCTACGAGACTTTGCAATTCTCAGAAACAGTATGTGATCTTTGCGTAGGTATTTTTGAATCCATGTATACGTAATATATTATGACGTTTTTCTGCCTATCAGACAAAAACGAAAAAAAAAAAAAACAAACAAACAAGAAAAATGGATTTATCTGGAAAAAAAAAGAAAATCTTTTAAAAAATTAAAGACGCGGTTTTTGATAAATCATAGCGATAGCACTTGTGAGAGAAGGCGGGGGCGATTTCCCCGAAATTAATAATTATCCATAGATACTGCGACGCACTGATGGCGCCGCCACCGGCTGCCGCCGTTATGTCTTCATCAGGCTACTTTCTCATCAGCCATTGACGTAGCTACATTGAAAGAAAAAAAAATCCTATAAATCTAAAGTCTCCTTCTTGGAAAAACGTCGTGGTCGCACTTAAACCAGGAAGAGAGCTTTTCAATCAACGCTACCTCCACCAGGAAGACAGTATATATATTTATCCATCCGAAAGTGTGTTGACGAGTAGCGACGCCTACTATACAGACAGTAAGTAGAACATTGAGTATCAATTTTAAGCGTGCGCCTGTCTCAGTGCCACTGGCCTGGGGAGTTGCAATTTCAACAATCAACAAAGTAGCAGGTTGCATTGCAGGTTTATTATTTTTTTGTTTTTTTTTTGTATTTTTTTAACCGTCGCGTCGTCACCCAACAAAACCAAGGTTCCGATGACCGCCAGACGTAAGCGTGCAGTGGATCCAATGACCGCTGTGTTGTTTTGCTATTACGGATTCGTTGCCGGCCTGCTGGCTGGTAAACATACTCGTTAAATGGATTCACAGTCCCACATGCATCGTATTTCACAATGGTTTGCTCAAAATATGAACGCTGTCGCGGTCGCCATCGTCGATGCAACTTCTATAAAGTTCGTAAGCGTGTGGGGAATCAAATTGCTGAAATTGAAGACAGCGTCACAAGCATAGTCTTTCTGATGAGTTGCTTCCAATTAAGATCGGTCAGACCTTCTAATAAAACATCATTTAAACAGAAAACGGATTGCAATTATTAATTTCTTGGTCCAATTCGCTTATTTGTCATTTCGCCACTGAATGTTATTGTTGGACGAAGAAATAAATCAAAATTATTAAACGATCAATGTTTGAGCTTATGAAACTGCGCGATCGGTTTTGATGAGAACAAAAAAAAAATTGTAGTTTCTTTAGGTTCGGTTGGAGGAATATGTGGTTTATGTTGTTGATGTTAAGATTATGAATGATTTGTTTAATTTCAAGATTTTAATTAATTCAGTTGAAAAACAATTTGTTTACATGTGCGGTATAACTCCATCCAATTGCTGAGATGGAGCAGTTATTCTCAGAAATTAAAATTTGATAAATAAAAAAATTAACGAATGCAGAACTGATGGGAGTAATTTTTGGTTTGGAGACG
The DNA here is from genome assembly GCA_910595825.1 of Philhelius pedissequus. Lineage (NCBI taxonomy): Eukaryota > Metazoa > Arthropoda > Insecta > Diptera > Syrphidae > Philhelius > Philhelius pedissequus. The sequence goes on from OU343161.1 coordinate 91,717,934, forward strand.
GAAATTGATTGGAATGAGTTGGGCAACGGTTATTATGTTGTTGATTTATGAATGCTTAACATGTTTACTCAGCCTATCTTAACTTTTTTCTTAAAAATACCAATTCTTTATTATAATGTGTATTGTTTCACTTATATTACCTAAGCAAATAAATTCAATTAAATGTAATTGAATGCCATGAAAAAGGGATTGCAATCTTTTCAAAGCGAAATCAATGAATGTAATCTTTGAATATTGAATTCAATGAATGATTTTTAAAGATTGTATTCACAAAAGATTGCATTCTTTTAGAACTCTGTTGAGAACTAACAATTGAGGTACTCTGAGAATATGTCACTTACTCGCAAGAGGTAAGCGCAGACATCTGTTGGTTAAACGCAATAAAGCAACTTAATTCAGGGTTTCAATGACAATCACATACTTACAGGGTGGCGCATGACTAATAATTAATAAATTAATGAATGAATAATTTCTGGGTTTATCTAACACATTGAAAGCCTTCCAATAGAAGTGATTTTTTTTTTTTTGGGAAAAGTCATCGTTATATTTTCCCCCTACTTTCAAGTGTCATAATAATGACTGGAGTTCAAAGCCTTTTTACATTACTCAAAGTCTCGATTTAAAGATAATCAGAAAGTGTTACATGGATCCATACCTTGTTGGTACCATCAGGACACCATTTCTTCTGAAATTAATATAGAAGAGCCATGAAGTCGATTGCCGAACGTTGTAGAGCAAGAACTTGACTTGGGAATATCGATATTACCGATTTCTCGAATCCCTTATGATCAAATTTTAACGACTTAATCAAGTTCCGGGGAAATTTTGTGAGCTGCCCGCCCTCCGCATCCAGTTCCCAGGAAGTTCTATATGATTGCGATTTGGCGTTTTGATGCATGTAATTTTGATGCCACTTTCTTTGGAGAAACGTCGACGTACAAGTTTATATCGATAACTCGCTAATATTGAATTATCTGAAATTGAATATTCGGTAAGCTATCTAACATTTAGCCAAACCCGAAATGTTGAACAGATTGATCCAGGATAACACACCTCCGCTTCTTCTTTAGTTTTAACTGGTAACTCAAAAAAATTCCGGCGAAAGCGGTAACCAGTTAGTTGTTTTTTTTAAATTTTGTTTAATAAAATTGTCGAAACTGTCATCAAAATAAACAAGAGCAAAATTTATGATAAATATCACATTTTTTTGTAAATTCGCCAAATTTTTTAATGAAACAAATTGTCTCAGCCGTCAAATGTCACTTTGAAATTGAAATTTTTAATTTAGTAGTTCAATTACTGATTTTATCGCAGCGAATTGAAATCCTGGAATAATAGCGAAATGGAGGTAAAGGGGTTTCTACAATGCACACCGTTATATACCTATGTACCTTCTAAATTTACTTTTATCTTCTGAATATTATATATGTATTAGCAGACGTAAGAAATTGTAATAAATTGAGCAGACTATTTATTAATGCATCGTCGCAAAACCGACAAGTTTAAAAAAAAAAATGAAATAAATCAGAAAAGTAAACTAAGAATTATTATAAAGGGTTTTTTTTTTAGGTATTTTTTTTTTAATTTAATTATATGCCTGTAAGACCTAAGGTCTTTTAAAAATGCAACCTGAGTTGCACGGCACAGTGGATTTGATAACCAGGTATTGACTGTCTCATTGTAACCCATGGGCGACATCCAATTTAAATTGGAGATATAGAAAAAAATGCGTCTGGCGTGGGCCACTGTGCGTCATGCGCTGTGTGACATGCTGCCCCAGGGCCGCCGCGCTCCAAATATAAAGGCGATTCAATTCAGAAATGAAAAAGTCATTAATCATGCCTCAAAAATTGTCTCCATTGACTGTTTACCTCTGGCCGGCACCGATTTTAAAGAAGTAATCCACCTCAACAATGGCTTAAATACTTTTTAGACTCCAAATGTTGCAGTGTAGCTTATTGATCTATAACTATTCACTCAAAAATGAGCTTCATATCTGCACAAAATTTCTTGTGAAAATTGGGTTCAACAGAAATCTCGCTTCGAGCCCATTCACCAAATGTACACTGTTTGACCGGTTGTCATTTTTCAGTTGTCAGTCGATTCATGATGAAATTAAAAACCAAACTTAAGATATATCAAATGCCAGATGACATAATGGCGGTGCATAAAATAATTGCTGCCAGCTTTAAGCATATACCAATTAAAAAAAACAACATTTAATAATCATGGTCAAAATCAAATGACTTTAATAATCGACATATTAGTATTCGAGTAATCAAAATAATCGAATGATCATTCGAATTATGAAAGAGCAAGAATATTGGAATAATTTCAAGTTTTTGCTATTTTTGCTATGAACATGCTAAATATTTCGTTTGAATTGAGAAAAGTCACAAAGAGGAATAATGTAAACTACTCATACGCATGTGTCAATAGATTTTTATACCTTCAAATTATAAGTACATAATCTTTTCTTTCCTAAATATAAAAATAAAATAAATAAGAATATAAAATAAAACATAAATCCAAATTCACGAAGAACAATCCTAAATTCTATTCTTATTCGCAAAACTAAAATTGTATAGGGGTAAACATAACAGCCGCAAAAAAGAGAGAGCTCATGGTTTATAACTACAGCCAAATCTATAAAATCATTACATTTTGTTCAACTGTTCAAAATTAAATCATTCGATTCTACATGGTGGCACACGAATCGTTCTACAAAAATAAAACGTAATAACTTTTTTTCAGGCTTATTTTTTTCTATTTTATAGGCTACTATTTAGATTTATCAAAATGAATACTGGGATACTGAAGAAAGGATTTGGATAGTGCAGCTATACCATTCTTTGCAGTCCGTCATTTCAGTCCAAAGGGAATTTAACCTGGAGTTTGGCGGTACTCCCCCGAGTAGATAGACCATTATGAGGCTGGTGAACATGTTTTGCCGAATCTGGAAGCATCGAACGAAGACCGTGTCATCGAGATCCCAATGTTCGGATTCAGGATATAATCGTGGCTGTTGCATCGGCAATACATGCATATCCAAGTGTTTAGTCTCGAAACTTATCGGGCCAAATTGGAGTTAGCAGACGGTCATTACAACGGATATTTCATGATGACTTAAACTTGTTTCCGTACAAAGTCCAAATTACGAGCAAGTTAAACTCTCAGGGCTTACCTGTTCGCCTTGAATTATGCCGAGAAATGATTGCAATCAAAATTGCCATATATGGGGTGAATCTAATCCAGAAATTCTCCACAAGACGGAACTGCACCCAGAACGGGTCACTGTGTGGTGCGCAGCTTCATCAAGGTGTATTGTCGACCCATACTTCTTTGAAGAAAACGGTGTGACGCAAACTGTCCATTGGGACCGTTTTTTAAAGATGTTGAAGGAGTTTTTTTTTACAAAGAATTTCGACAAAGACGTATCCCTTTCAGAAGGATTTGGTTTCAACACGATGGAGCAAGTGCACACGTAGCCACACAAGTTATGGCGGAGCTCCAACGAAAATTCCTAAACAAATTGATATTCAGAAACTGCACTTTCCGCTGGCCCCCAAGGTCACCTGACCTGACTGCACCAGACTTTTTTGTATGGGGTTATGTCAAGCAGGAAATGTACAAAACGAAACCCAGGAATTTGACTGAATTGAAGCAGTCCATTAAGACAATAATTGAGGCGATCCCAATTTCAACCCTTCAGGCCGCAATTAACAATTTTCTGATCAGGTGCCGCATATGCGTGGATGAGCGTGGAGGTCATTTGCGGTCTATTATCTTTAAAAACCATTAGTTATTTAAAATAAAATTTAATGTTTAATCCAATAAAAAAAATTAATGAAATACATCGATTAAAATAAAAGTTATATAAATTTCTTATTGTAGCACGATTCGTGTGCCACCCTGTACTATTTTCAGTCGGTCAAACAATAATTTTCAGATACACTACTTTCCTGTATCTCGAGTGATCAACCAAAATGTAATATAAATATTTTTTAAGAATCGAGTGATTACTATTACCAATTTACTAATTCATACGAATGATAAATGCTACAGAAACATATACATAAAAAGTATTTAACTCAAATTCGAATCTACACGTACAAGGCCATACAATCTAAACTGAGCCTCTATACTCACACATTTCAATATTTCTTGGCTCTTCATCGAGTCTCTTGAATTGTATTTGCAATACGTTTATATGTATTAGTAGTAGTGAAGTAGAAATAGAGAAGAGATGAATACTATTCGAATGGTGAATGGAAATCATTCGAATGATTCCAGATGATGTATCGAAATTCCACGATTATAATCGATTATTGCACATCATAACCTTTAACCTTATTAAAAAAAAATTAACTTTCATATACAAATTTTGAATGTTGCAAGTATTTTGGGTGATACTATCTCGAATACTGAGTTACACGCGCTACTTTTTCTTATTTGGGAACTCATTTAGTTTCAATCAGAAAAATTACAGTTTTCTCATAAATGTTCAACTTTTCAATTGCAAAATTCGCTGTAAACAATAACCTCAAGGCACATAGTCCGTTGACATTATCCTCCTTAAAACAACAGTCTATTTTCTTGTTGGCTGTTTATGTTTATTTGTTTTCATTCAAGACAAAGGCGTGACGCTGGTATTATCATCATCAGCGGCGTTCAACTTGTAAAATAAAACGAAAAAAGTAATTTAAAAAAAAAAGAAGATATAAATGCTTGAGACTGTTTCTGTTTGAGTTGAAGTTTTTTTGTTTTTTTTTTGTTTTCGACACTCAACTCATTAGCTTGTAGTAAAAATTGAAATATACACCATCTCAACTTAATGAAGCAATATAGCCAATTCGTTAATTTTTAACATCACGAAAGTCAATTTGCTTATTGCAAAAACATATACTTTTTTTTTAAATTCAAGTTCTAAATTCACGTGATTGACATAGAATAGAAGTTACTAATTAACAATGAATGATAGATAATCTTAAAAAGCTTAGCAAAAAATAAAAAACAAATAATTTCAGAAAGACGAATCAATGGCATTATAATTTCCGATGTCTTAAACAATGATTTATTGATGTTTTCCGAAGACTCGTGCTCCTTCCATATGTTTTTTTTCACAATTATTCTGCAAAACAAATTTGTTTTAATTCACTTCTGGTAATGTGAAATATTTTTGAGGAATTTTTTTTGTATTTATTTTATTGTGAAAACAGATGTCACATCATAAGACAATCATTAAAAAAAAAGGTTTAAAGTCCAAAACATAACAAAAACTCAGGTATACTCGTGCGAAGAATTATTTATGTTTTTCTTTATAGGTCTTATCGAATTTAATTGAAGTATAATTGTAAAAATGTCAACAAATAAAACAATGATTGGGTGTGTTTAAAAGATAAAACTTGTACAAGAAAACATTATTTTAAAGACGAACATAAATTAACAAAAAAAAATATTGCTTAATAGCTTATGCAAACCATAATATTTACTCAGCGTGTAACTAATCTAATCGAATATTAATAAAACATAATTTTTGAAACGCAGTTTTAGTTTATTGAGGGCTCAACCAAATAAAAATATTTTACGTAATCGTATGGGAAACATGTTAGAAGTTTTCTGATTATTATAAAAAAAATTTAACTGTGGATTCATTAGACTCAAAGGCTGTTGGTTTTCTCTTAGAAATGATGTTTGAAAACATGACAAAACAAAATTGTATGAAATCTTTGACATTAGAAAAACGAGTTTGTGCCTCCTTCCTTTTTTTGGTAATGCTGTCAGCTTATAATGGGTGATTTTTTTGCTACTTGGTTTTTGACGTTTATATTTTTGACAGATCACACATGGCAAATTCCACGAACATTTGATATTTCGATTCAGTATTGTTTGCCATTTCATCATGAATAGACTTACGCCTGAACAACGTTTGCAAATTATTGAAATTTATTATCAAAATTCGTGCTCTGTGACAAATGTGTTTCGCAAGCTACGTCCGGCAAAATTGTCTTCAGCGACGAGGCTCATTTTTGGCTAAATGGATACGTGAATAAGCAGAATTGCCGTATTTGGAGTGAAGAGCAGCCAAAGGCAATTCAGCAGCTACCAATGCATCCCGAAAAATGCACTGTTTGGTGCGGTTTATGGGCAGGCGGCATCATTGGGCCGTACTTCTTCAAGGACGATGAAGGCCGCAGGGTTACGGTCAATGGAGAAAGGTACCGTTCGATGATAACAGATTTTTTTTTGCCGAAAATGCAAGAATTGAACTGGGTCGACATGTGGTTCCAACAGGACGGTGCCACATGCCACACTGCACGCGAAACCATGCATCAATTGAGAGGCGAATTTGGTGAGCAGTTGATCTCACGTTTTGGCGCAGTCAATTGGCCACCAAGATCATGTGATTTGACCCCGTTAGACTATTTTTGTGGGGCTATGTTAAGTCTATTATCTATGGGGATAAGCCAAACACGATTGCGGCCTTGGAAGCCAACATTGAACGCGTCATTGGTGAGATTTCGGCCGAAATGTGTGAAAAAGTTTGCCAAAATTGGACCTTCAGAATGGACCACCTGAAGCGTAGCCGCGGGCAACATTTAAGTGAAATTATTTTTAAAAAGTAAATGGCAGAAATTGATTTATCGATCCAAATAAAAAATTCATTCACTTTTTACAAGTTTCTGTGTTTTTTTGAATTTTCAAAAACCAAGCTCTTAAAAAATCACCGTTTACAAAGGAGTAAAATTAAGTCAAAGCAACTCAATTTTAAAGACAAGAGACCTCAGCCTTGATCAATTCGGTTATATATTTACCTGTTTTTTGAAGCTTAGACAAAGGCCTTCTAACATGAAATACAATATTTAAATATTAGTCCATTTCAAATAAATGAGGTTTTGAAAAATATTTTTATTTTCAAAAATAAGTACTAAAAAAAATAAGCGAAATTTATAAGATCTATGTTTCCTGAACTGGTCAATTATCAACAAGGAAAACTAAACTGAACAACAGAGTTTTGCGACTGACACTTTAAACGCAGTTGTGGGCAAAAGAATTTAACTCGGGATTTTGATCAAATTTACTAGGTATTGCTAGTGAGGACGAAAAAAAATGAGTCCTACAATTTTGTCTGCTTTTGATCGAGCGTCAATTTTAAAATACACTAGATATTTCTAAAAAAAATAAAATGCACGACTGGATCGCACGAACTTTCTCTTGTAGTAACAACTTGAATGTAACTAACCATTTAGGTTTAGTTAGATAAATGTAGTTATCCTATGCAGGTTTAAAGCATATGTAGGTAAGATTAACTTTATTCTTAGTATAATGAATTGTGGAATGGATGATAGGTAGCTTCCTTCAAATGTATGTTTAAATATATGTTATGGATTTTAAGTTAAGAGGTTAAAATATATCTACATATATATACATATTGATGAACCCTTAGTATATTAACATGTACATATAATAGGTAGCTACGAGTATATGCAATCGATTTTTCAAAAAAAAAATTTATTTAATTTTTAAAAATCGAAAAACTTCTTTTTTGAAAATTTGAGTATGCAGTTTTAATAACAATTTTAGGGGGCATTTGCATAAAAAAAATTATTTTTTATAAAATTTGTTTATACTTAAAAGTGAACTGTACTAATTTAAGAACACACAAATGTTTTTATAAAAATTCTTGGAGCCGTTTTCGAGAAATAAATTTTTTTCTTAACGGTTTTTTAACATTTGTAAGTGAGGTACCGTTATTTTTTTATTTTAGAAAAAATAGTTTTTTTTTAACTATTCAAGATAATGTCAAGAAACCACGAAATACTAAGTTTCGAAAAAATCTATCGAAATTTTGAATTTTCAAGAAAAAAAAATTGTTTTAAAAAATTTTAGTATACAATAGTGTTTAGATTCTCTGGGAGCTTCTGCGTTAAAAAAAATTCAAAAAAAATCAAACTAACCGAAAATTGAAAACCAAAAAATGATTTTACTAGATGTACCAAAAATAAAGATTTTTTTCCAAAAAAAAATTATCAAAAGGTACCCTTCCCTTCATTAATGAACTGATTTTCTTATAAAAATCGTGGGAGCCGTTTTTGAGAAAAATACGATTTTTGTTTTTGGCCAAAAAAAAATTATGGAAGCTACTGTTATTTTTCGTCTTTAAAAAAAAATGAAAAAAAAACGTGTGGGCATATTACAGAAAAAACAATATGTATACCAAGTTTGAAGCAAATCTAACCAACCGCTTAGACTGTAGACTCGAGGACAGACAGACAGAATGACAGACAGACGGAATTGGGGACCCACTTTTTTGGTGTTCTCTATGATCGTAGTGTTTTAGTTTGACTACCGCTAAATTATTTTTTTTCTCTAAAAAAAAAACGTGTGCGTATGGTAGTTCTAAGTATCTTACAATATAAATTGAAGGACATACATTAAATAAAAATATATCACTCACCATTTTTCAAAATTATTAAATAGTTAATAAAAAAAATTGATTTTTTGTTTAAAAATCCAAAAAAAAAAATAAATTTCGAAAAGACTTGAAGGAACTGATAATACAAATTTTGGTCGAAATCCTTAGAGCCGTCACAGGTAGAGGTACCATTAATAAAAGTGCATGTAAACATTTTACTAGACTAAAATGTAGACTCTACACAGAATTAATTTTTATCAACTCGGTGGAGCCGTTTTCGACATAATTATCGTCCCAAAAAAAAATCATAAAAAAAGAGTGCAATATTTACCCAAAAATGCAAAACGTTTGAAGAAAATCCAACACTGCCCACTTAGGCTGCAGGATCGCGGACTTAGACAGACAGAACAGACAAAAAGTTTGAATTGCGAGAGCCACTTTTGCATTTGAAAAAAAAAATCGAACTCGAGATTTAAATCAAACATGACATTACGATGATAGAAAACACAAAATAAGTCGGTACCGTAATTCCGTCTGTCTGTAGAACCCACTACAGCCTGGAGCGATTTTCTTTAATTTTGGTATTTAAGCGTTTTAGGCGATTGTCTAAAATAGATTTTTAAATCTTTTTTTTTTTTTGGGGTCCAAAACGCACCTACTATACAATTTGTTCTACCATCTCAATTATCTCGAAAACGGCTCTAACGATTTTGTTAAAAAAAAAAAAGTATGGGAAGTCTTTAAGGTATATTCTACATTTTGGTCCAATTTTTTTCTTAATATTTTGTTATTAACGGCACCTGCCATACAATCATTTTTTTGATTTTGAACTTTTTCGTAAACGGCTCGACGGATTTTAATCAAAATTTTTCAAATTATAAATAATACTGCATACCAATTTTTTTTTTTTTTTTGAAAATTCAATTTTTCGAAAAGCGGCGAATGATTTTTTTTTTGAAATTTTCTTTTTAAGTTTATATTATTAAATATTTAAAATTGTCATACCAAGTTTTTTTTAGAAAATTAAAAAGAAAATTGTATATACAAAATTAAGTATACAATGCCTTTGAAAATATATTTAGATTTTTAATACAAATCGTTTGCATACGATGTTATCGAACATAAGAGCAAATTCGTAAGATTCAGTCGTGCATTTTATTTTTCTTCGCTATCATCGTAAAAGCAGGTTTTTTAATTATTCTTACGAATTCAAAAATTGACGAAAATCTACATTTTCTCAAATTTTTTTGACAAAAGAAATGGTTATATTAGTTACCACCTCTAGTCTAGTAGATCAATTTTCCTGGTTTTTGATTTTCTGAAAACGGCGCAGTTAATATTTTTTGAATTTTTTGTACGGATCCCTTAAAAGTTTCAAAAGTATTGTAAGCCAAATTTTTTTCACACAATTTTTTTTTTAATTCAATATTTTCCAAATGACTTAATAAATTTCTTCGAAACTTTCTATTTAGTTAAGGGGTAATTTCACTTGGCTGATTTACTGATAAAGGCTGTATTCGTAATGGTAAAATATCCACATACCAATTAGGCAAGTTTTTCACAATTGAAACACAACTAACCAATTCGCAAACGGTGGTGCCAAAGAGTCCCATTGGCCCACTTTGTTCGTTATGTGTCTCGTAAGCCCTAACAGTCCACGTGATCTTGATAAAAACCTCAAGTTGGATTTTTTTATAACCAAAACTTTATCGGTATTTCTTAAGGCAGTATTTCATTGTAAATAGAGCAGTAATTTATTTCCTGCAATATGGATAATATATATTATCTTTAAATGACAAAAGCTCTTAGACAACACAGTTTTATGGAGGGATGATGGTGTGAAAGCTGTGAGAATTTACAATGTGTTTTGTTTTGTTTTGAAATAACCTCGTGTTTATATGTGGTTTCAAGGGAAATACTGATGACAATGAACTGTCAGCCCACTGCGACCACCCATTAAGCATAATATGTCGTTTTTCAACTGAACGGAAGCAATAGAAATTTTGCCCATACATATCTCTTGTTATTCCCATTTAAGTCATGCATGTGTAACAATGTAAGTAAAATGTATGTATATAGCATCCCAACGTTTGCATTTTGTTCAGAGGTTGCATACATAATGTGGGTGACCTTGTCCAGCTCAATGTTGTGAGAGATTTAATATTTATTTTTTTTTTTTGAAAATATGCCAGTGGTATGTCTTAAAAACTTTTAAGTCACTTTCGCAAGTTGTTTTTGTTCCCATATACCAACATCCAAACCGAAGTTAAAAATCTGGAATAATCTGAAGGCTAGTTATACAAAAAAACAATGCTGAATTGTTGACCAAGTCAGTCCGTGTCAACAGTATCTAATTACCTTTGACAATATAGAAGCTAAAGTGGCTGCATTTAAAGAGTACGCTCAAATACTTCTTCAAATACAAGGTCATCTAATTATTGGTCCCACCGCATTGTTGTTGTTGATGCTTTGTGAACCTTTAAAGCAGAGTCTTCTTGTGGGGACAAATTTATATAGGGTATATTCCACTCAGTTTTCCTTAAGCATGAGTAAACAACTAACTCTAGATTTTAAGCCAACTGACCACGAGATGGGTAGAACGCCAATCGTGTGTTAAATATTAACGTTTGAATGAACAATTCTTACACCTGAATGAATTGATATTGTTACAAGGATTTGTCCTGCGATTTTAAGATCTTGTCCTGCACTTCTTCCTCCATGTTTGTTCCTTAGTATTTGTAGTGTCGTTGGAGCCGAGATCAATTCAGTCTCGTCTTTTTGTGCTGGTTCCAGATATCGCCATATTTTGTGCATAAACCCAAAACATAGTATTCCCCTCTTATTTGCACTTCTGCTTATTTACTTTAACAAACTAAATTTGTTTGAAAAATTTTCTGTAAAAATAGTAAGTAACTTCGAACAAAAAAATGAATTTGGCAGCATTGCGTACTGAATCAAAAATGACAGCCAAGGACTATTAAATTAAAAGGCATGAAACCTCGACTGACAAACAGCAGACACAAATGTGGCTCAAATTTTTTGCAGAAATAAGCGTTAAATCTGCTGGTCGGCTTTTGGCTATCGTGTATTTTTTTTTTCGATTTTTGCTCGTGTTTTTCTAAGTTGACGCTGACATTTTTGTAGTGATCATTTTAGATGAATAATAATTTATCGGGCTACAAATCAAGGAATAATTTATACGAAAAAGTTTGAATATTTTTGAAATTAAAAACGCCGTCACTTTTTTGATCGACTTCAAAAAATTTCTAAAAAAAATTTTAAAATCTCAACTTAACAAAGTGTCGACTGCTCTAAAAATAAAATGCATTACATGATTGCACGTACTTGCTCTTATGTTCGATCAAATCGTATGCAAAAGATTCTTAATAGAAACGTCTAATATTTTTAAAGTAATTTTTTACTTAATGTTATTATATACAAAATTTCTTAAATATTTTTCTAAAAAAAACAACGTATGCCAATTTTAAATATTTAATAATATAAACATAAAAACAAATTTAATTTAATCACACACCCACTTGGAAATATTGATTTTTGAGATAGAAAAATAAAAATATTTGCCGAAAATTTTGGAATGCAGTATTCTTTATTCAATACAAACATTTTTATCGAAATCCGTAAAGCCGTTTATAAGAAAGTTGAAAATCAAAAAACAAATTGATTGTATGGCAAGTACCGTCAATATCAAAATATGGGAAACAAATTTTTGACCGAAAGGAAAATAGACGCCATTAAAAAGTGTGCCCACGCACTTATTTTTATCAAAATCCTTGCAATCGTTTTCGAGATAATTAAGATGGTAGAACAAATTGTATGGCAAGTATCATTCTTTTTGCGACTAAGAAACGATTCAAAAATCTATTTGAGACAATCACCTAAAACACTTAATTACAAAGTTTAAAGAATATCAATTCAGCCGCTTAGGCTTTAGATCGTTCTACAGACAGACAGATAGACTGAATTGCGGTACCCACTTTTTTTATGTTCTCCATCACCATTACGGTGTCAAGTTTTATCAAAATCTCGAGTTCGATTTTTTTCCAAATACAATACTTGCCCTAAAGTACCGATATCTTACTAATATTATAAATGTGAAAGTTTGGTTGAATGGATGGATGGATGTATGGATGTTTGTTGCTCAATAACTCCGGAACGGCTGAACGGATCTGGATGAAATTTGGTTCAGAGATGGACTATTGTTTGGAATAGGCCACGTGCTACTTCTTATCCCGGAAATATGTATGGTTCCCGTGGGATAGGTATGTTTTAATTTTTCATAGAGCTCATTCTACAAATAGCCACAATTGTGTATGCAAATGTTCCGCAATGGCTTTTCGAATGAAAAAATATAAAATTCTTTGTGGAAAACTCGAAAAATTCTAGAAAAACGCAAAAAATTTTTTCTCGATGATATATAGATAAATTTAAAGCATGATTTGATGATTTTGGACAATGTAAAGGTGGAAAATTTGTTGTGAAGCTTGGAAAATTTCATATAATCCTACTGATTTTATAAATGTAAACGCTTGGATGGATGGATGTTTTTTACTCAATAACGCCAAAACGGCTAAACGGATCTGGATAAAATTTGGCACATGGACACACACATACTCCATTATCACATAGGTCATTTTTATCCCGAAAAATGGAACCGAACAGTTCCTATGCCTATATGGGAGAGGCTTATATATGAACAAAATATATACTTGGTTGTTTGTTCCGATTCATGCCTCAACTATTGAATGGATTTTAATGAAATTTGGTAAGCAGCTGGAAGATTAGCCATGATTTATTTTTTCAAACTTTATTTTTGTAGTTCTTACTTTTCGAATCCAATATTAAATCTTCGCTTCGTTCGCGGACATGACCATACACGACGAACATCGAAGCCAACGAACACGACAAAATCTAAATTTTTAGCCAACAGCAAGCGGTTCACGAACCAGCCCACATACAACAAGAGCACAGCGACCGCGAGCATGCTAGGCGAGCAAGCTCGTCGTTTGTGCCTACATTCAACGACTGAAGGGTTTTGAATGAAATTTTGTAGGTGGATAGATGATTTCATTAGATTCCCGTGGGTCCGTAGCATCGCACGGGTATCTGCTAGTATCACAAGCAGAAAAGTCTAGCAAATGTCATTATTATTTTTTCCAAGAAAATTGAACAAAATGTAGAATCTTAAAATATCGACTTCTATATGTTGACATAAACAATATCGTCACAAAAAAAATGTCGACTGTTGATTGAAGACATTATCATTCTTAGGTCTTTGAATTGATTGTCTTACTTAAAAATAACATCAAAATCTTACCGAATTATGTAGTGTGTAGGGTTCGCCTCCTTCTGTTTTGATACTATTTTTCTCTTATACCGCAATTGGGTTCAGGTCATTTATGGCGTTATTGCTGCTCCTATTGCTTCCCGTTACTTACTTACTTACTTACACATTGTCGTCTACAACCCGCTCATTGCGTCGAGACCTGAGATGTGTCGATCCCATCCGAGTTGCTTCCAATTTAAATAATCAAGTTTTCTGGCATCCGCGATGATCTAATCCTTAAGCCCAAAGTTCGCGTCTTCGCGTCTTCTCTAAGCCGAGTGCTGGTAGTAAAATATTCTTTTAAAGTGGTCGGACATAGTAGCCGTCTTGTTTTTATTTTGTTGCACCTAATACGCTACGCGGTTGTATTTTGTTTTTCATTCACCAACCTCACATACAGGCCCGAAAATTCGACGAAGGATTTTTCTTCGAAAGTTCTCAAGGTTTGCTATGCTTCCTTACTCAATATTCAGCACCCGGGACCTTACCATAACACAGATTATATACTCGTAAGTTTTTTGTATAGCAATACCTTTGGACTGTTGATGAAGGGCACTTTGTTTGACAAAATATATATAATGGAGGCAAGGGAAGATAATAATCTACCTTGCTACTGAGACAGTCCAGTGATGTAGGTATATACCTACTTGCGAGGTTTGGGACTATTTCTAGTGACGCAATCGCGTCTTAGGTGTATATTCATCCAAGAATGTTTGGCTAACAAACCTATGCAAGTCCTTTGCTGTTAAATTAGTAACAGTTTTGACACAAAATTTTCTACAGTTTGATTTCGATCAAATAAAATCAGAATATTTAACTACAAAATGAATAACCTTATGTAGGTATGTATGTATCAAAAAGAAATCCCTGGCGGAAAAATTTCTCTAAATGAATCATGTCTGGACAGATATGACCTTAATCTAGGATAGGAAACAAGTCGAATATAGATACCAGCAGACCACCCTTAGCACAAATAGAACAGAACACAGTGCTTTATTTCCGTAAAACGCATTTTCTTTTGAAACACCATCGCAAAAGAGCTATTGCGAAACGTCTTGAGAAAGGTCAGCTTCAACTAATTGGCCCCAATTGTTGCCGTTCGTTATATTCCATTCAATATCCGTTTCCCTATACCCATTTATCACAATAGAGCTTCTTCCTTTCAAAGAAAACACATTTAATCATCCATCACACTCTAATGGTTCTTACACTACGTACACGAGTTATATGTACTATGGAATTATTCCATGCTCCCTTACATCAATAAACATTGCGTCATTCACACGCTTCTTTCAATTATTTTTGCATGTGCACACAACGTGTCGAATTTAATTGAATCGCATCTTTCCCCCATTGATTACAACAATCGAATAAATCGACACAAGTACTCCTCCGAGAGCGTATACTTTCAATTATGAGAGTGTGACCTCAATTGATTATGCCTTCCTGAATCATGATGATGATGGCGCTATTCTGAAATGTCATATGGCTCACTGTCAAACTGTAGCTGCCTATCGTGCCATTTTTGATTCGAATGATTGTCCACAGACCAATTTATTAAAACAACAACAAAAAAATAACGGTCTCATCGGTTCCACTTGGTAACAACACAAACGAGCAAACTTGTCCATCCGTCCGCCGTCACTGTCAGACAAAAAAAAAATGCGCAAAACCATATGACAGATATTTAAAAAATAAATTCTAAATTGTAAAAGAAAAACTAAAAAAAAAAGTACAATTACAATTTATTGATTTTAATTCGTTGTAAACTAACAATTGCTGCGCTCATATGATGTGATGGGAATCTCCGTTCCAGTGACAGTGTCACAATCGCAATTGGAAATTTTAATATTCCACGATATCAACTGACGTAGATAGACGTCAGACACAGACACACGCTGCATTGTGGGGGAGCACCTCGTTTATCGTGACTAGTATTAGCTTTTGTGCTGATGCAGAATGCATCAATTAACTTTGATCTCGCGAATTATTAATGCACAATCGAATAGAAGAAAAAACCTAGGTACGTCAGCAAGTAGAAGAGGGAGCACGTTTCTTGAATAAACTTCCTCCTAGAAGAAGTGAACAGAGCTTCAACTTAGTGCATAAATAACAATTTTCAAAAAATAAAGGACACGTTAATACCGAACCAGAATGGGTTCATTGCCTTCATTTTTTGCACCAGCATCAGCCACCACCACACATATTCTCATAATAATTATCTTTCTTTGCTGCTTCTATGTCTTTTTTGGTATAGATGGAAAAAAACCCATGGAATTCTTTGAACCAGAAGAAAAGAAAAAAAAAAGGATCAATCGAAATAGGCAGAGGGTCGGGTCGGGCTCTGGTTTTTCGATATGACTTGGTCTGGCCAGCAACTGGTGTTGTGTGTTCTGTGTTTTGCGGCTGAATACTGAAATCAAATCTGCAAAATTCCAGGTAAAATTTTGTGTGTCTGGCAGTATGTATAGACGACGGCGGGCAATATAATTCAAAGGACATACATACCTGCCGACGAAAAAAAAATATTCAAGGTTTTGATTTTATACTCGTATGTATATACTTTTGGGATCAAATGTCTAAGAAGGTCCTCTTTCAAAGGATATTGACCTTTTTATTAAATTTGCAAAAAAATAGAGGTATAATTTTTGATTTCTCTAATTCATTGGAATATATGTGTGTATTTCGCTTATGAGGATGAAAAAGTGTGTTTGATGGTGTGCAGCTTGAGGAGAGGATGCTTTTTAAAGTGCAAACCGTTTTTTTCTATCAGTGATGTAGGTAGGTAGGTATTGTTGTTATTTAACCGCTCATAGGGACTTATGAAATTTGCACAGACTTCCAGTTGGATAAAATGATGGAACCACTCATATGGTTGAAGCGCAGGGGCGGACTGGCCCACCGGGCATTCTGGATTTTTCCAGGTGGGCTTTCGGGCAAGAAAAAAATTCTTATGCTTGTGGCAATGGCGCAGTAGGTATGGTGCTTGACTGCTAACTTAGACGTGTGTGTTCGATCCCCACGCTAGGCAGCATTCTTTTCTGTATCTCCAATTTTAATTGGATGTCGCCATGGATTAAAATGAGATAGTTAATATCTACCTAATTCTCAAATCCACTGTGCCAACAAGAAACTCTTTCCTATCTTTCTATTCCTTCTAACTAGTGCCGTGCAATTCAGGTTGCATTTTAAAGACCTACTTAGGTCTTGCTGGCATATAGTTAAAATTATTAAATTATATTATATAAAAGCACTTGAAATACTTTTTTTTAAAAGAAAAATTTCTCACAAAATCCACTCGCGAGACACCTTACAATAAATGTAGTGCTTTTATCATGAATTCTCGATAAAAACCCACTAGGGAATGGTGCCATAACTCGGTTGCTGGCCCCTTTAGTCTATTATAAATCTGTTGTGGTCCTCTGTAGATCTTTCGAGGCCCATCGAATTCTGTTTGTAGGCCACTATGGATCTGCCGAGGCCCACAGAATTAGGTTTGTGCCCCTTTTAGTCAATGAATATCTTTTGGAATTTTCGGGGCCGGAATTCAGTTTATGTACCTTTATTAAGTGGATCTCTCTTGGCCGTTTAAAGTTAATAAATTTAATAGTAGCCCCTAACCTATATGCCAATTTGAATGTCAAAAATTAGCACCCGAATCGCTTAAATAAAATTAATAAACATGAAAAAATTAAATATTAAGAAACAATTTTAGCATATCAACTGAGGGTAATTATGTATTCGTTGGCCCTTTTCTTATAAGTCCCTGGAGGCCCTTTGACCCACGGTCCGCCCCTGTTGAAGCGGCAAAAGTAATGTCATAAAAAGTTAATGTTGCACAATGTTTGTAAATGTCATCAAATGTTGCATTGCGCTATCGATACACTCCCCCGAAAAGACGCAGAAATATGTTTACCGCTTGCGCTTATTGTTTCACTAATTTTGAGCTTTTTTTACAAGTATGTACTGAATTTTGGTAATTTTCTTTGCACCATATGTTCATTGTTCAAGCTGAGCCATCTTCATTGTAGCGAAAAGTGTTCCTCATTCGAAAGATATTAGGACTTTGATTTTTGATTAATGAGAAACAAAAACAGAAATTACAGAAATTGTAATTTATTTTTTCCAGAAAAAAAATTAATAAGAAAAACAAAACCGTGCTTTTGTTTGAATGTTTGTAAATTCATAATATAATAGAAACGTGAATACTACCGTTAAAATTAATGTAAAACGTATACGATTTAAACATACCAACATACTTTTAGCTCGACTTTACTTTTAACTTGGGGGCAAGTCTTGCATTTGGAAAAAAATCGAACTCGAAATTTCAATCAAAGTTGACATTACGATGAAAGAGATCCCCAAAAAAGGGTGTCTCGCAATTCCATCTGTCTGTCTCTCTGTAGAACTATCTACAGCCTAAACGGCTGTAGCGATTTTCTTCAAACTTTACAAAATATTTGTTTTTTAAATTATATTTTTAACATAAGAGAAATTACGGGCGATCCAGTCGTGTCATATTGTTTATTTATGATTTCATTTGTTTTCTGTAACAAATTGTCAAGAGGCCTGAGATACATTCGAGAATATTATGCAGAGGAAATAATTAATCATGTATGTTTCTTAATACATACGTATGTATATAGGTGAGTACATTGGTATATGCAAGTTTAAAGCATAATCTGTAAGGTAGACTACAAGCCCCTTACTAAATTTGGCGAGTTATTTCGTTTATCGTTTGTGGAGTCAGTTTCTTGAAATACTAATAATTTATCCTCTACAAACGGTTTTCAGTATTATCTCGAAAATTTCCTTAATTTTCGAGCTATATTGAGTAAGTAGTAATAAGAATAATTTTTACTACATATATACCTTCAACACCTTTAGTGTTTTAACTGCAACGAATAACAAAAAATGCAAAATGGGTCATAAACCCCCATCCGCCTTCGCACCACTCCTCAATTTTACGCCTCCAAATTTAATAGGACTTTGTAGTTTTCTCATCTTGAATGATCCATTAAATTATTCATACAAGGTTCGAAACCTATCAGTAAGCCAATCTAACTATACACTGCCTTTGTTTAAAACTCTAAAGTTTCTAAGATGAACTTTAAAGAAAAAAATTACATTACATTACTCTTTGTGTATTGAAAGGAATCTTAATATTGCATGGTAATTTTTATACCCATACTCATATTACAATCTTTTGTTGCATTAAAATTAAAAGGTCGGATATTGACTTTGTATAAGTATAATACATCATTAAGGTTTTACTCTTTTAATTAATTTCTTGTTATTGGTACCTATGCATTATGATGTGCAAATCAAAACCTTGTGACTCGAGGCGAAAGTTAGCAGTGCAATTCTTTGTTATGAAAAAATAAAATGCGAAAATGGATAACACGAACTTGTTCTTATGTTCGATCACATTGTATGCAAAAGATTTCTATTAAAAATCTACATATATTCTAAAGGTCGTTTTTTACTTTTTATAAAGTGTTATCCATTTTGCGGTTTCAAAAGTATAGGGCTGGAATTCGACATCTGTCAAACTAAGTTGTTAAACCAATTTTTCTTTCAGTTGAAAGTCTGACATTTACGAAAATGGATCGCCTATCGCACAAGGCATAGATACTGTTAAAACCTACTACAAAAATGGTTATTCTGCCACAGCCACATATCGTGCTTTAAGAGGAGATTATGGTTTACATAATCATCCTACTACGCAAGAAATTGGCAAAATTGTGAAGAAATTTGAAGAGACTGGATTGGTTACAGATATTAGAAGGCATGTGTATCATCGTTTCTCTCGTACCACTGAAAATATCGCTGCTGTAAGTGAAAGTGTTGCCGAAGGCCCGAATGTGTCGATTCCTCATCGATCTCAGGAATTAGGACTGTCTTGCGGCACATTATGGCGTATTTTGCATTTGGATCTACACCTACATCCATATAAAGTCTAGCTCACAGAACAACTGAAGCCAGCTGACCATTCACAACGTTGTAGATGCGTCGAATGGGTGCTTGAACAACAGGCGGTGGACGGAGATTCTTCGAACAAAATTTTCTTCAACGACGAAGCACATTTCTCACTCGGTGGGTATGTTAATAAACATAAATTGTCGTATTTGGGGTTCTGAGAATCCTGAAGTAATTAAAGAGAGGCCATTACATCCATAAAAAGTCACTGTTTTGGGCACTATTTGTTCCGGAGTTGTGATTGGACCTTACTTCTTCAAAAACTACGATGGAACGACTGTCAGCGTCAATTCGAAACGTTATCGTCATATGATAACCCACTTTTTTTGCCTGCTATTTCAGAATACGACTTGGAGAATATGTGGTTTCAACAGGACGGTGCCACATGCCACACAACTCGAGCGAATATGGCTTTATTGCCTGGCCGCTTAATTTCTCGTCGTGGCGATATCAACTGGCCATCAAGTTCATGCGATTAGACACCGCTGGACTTTTTTTTGTGTGGCTACGCGAAAGACCGTGTTTATGCAGATAAACCTTTAACTCTTGGGCACTTGAAAACCAACATTCGTCAAGTTATTGCTGAGATATCGCCCAATATGAGTCAAAAATTTGTCGAAAATTACCTCAAAAGAATCGAATTCGCGTGGTGGTCATTTAAATGATGTAGTGTTTCACACATAATGTCAACGTTCAAACTTTATAATAAAAAAGAAATATCATGAAAAAAATATTTTATATGTGTTTTTTTTACGTTTACTTTTGAAACCGCAAAATGGATAACCCATATATACAAAATTTCTTTAATTTTTTTCTAAAAAAAATTGTTGTGACAACCTTAAATATTTAATAATATAAACTTAAATACAAAAAATTAAATCGGATTTATCAAAGAAAAAATAATTCAAAATTCTGAAATAAATACTCAAACTAATTTGAGCTCAAAAAACGTACGCAATTTTATTTCTTGGATAAATTTGAATTTTTGAGAAAAAAATTTAAAATCTATGGAGTGGTTTTTGAGAAAAAAAATTTTATTAAAAACTTTTGGAAAACGTTTTTTAAAAAAAATCAAAAACGCTAATTTATAGATATTAAGCAAAAATTAAGCAAATTTTTGAAAAAAAATTAATGAGCAGTTTTCAAAATATAAATTTAAAAATATATTTTTTTAAAATGCTTTAAAAAATACAAACAAATATTAATTAAACATTTTGGTATGTAGTAAAAATTGGGCTATCTACACCTATATATGTGTGAAATTTCGAAAGAATCGGTTAGGCAATTTATGAGATAAGTAGTCGAAAGCAAAAAAAGCGGCCCTATGGAAAGTACCGTTTTTAGACATTTTTTTAAAAAGTTTTTTTCAACTTATGATCGGTCCTAAAAAGTTGCACTGATTTTTTTTCAAGGAAAACTAGGCTTTAACGTAAAGGTTACATGGCAAAAAAAAATCAATTTCCCCTCTGTACAACACCGAAAATAAACTCTATATACCAAGTTTGAAGCAATTCGGCCACCCGTTTGGGCTGCAGGTGTCTATATATACATATAGAGAGACAGACAGACATATAACAGACCATCTTTTTTCGTTTACGGTATCATCGTAATATGTCTTATTATCTCAAAAAATTAAATGAGTGACAGTTTGCAATCTAGCAATTAGTTTGACAGATACAAAGGTACTCATACCTATCTGAATTTAGTTCCATATAAAAAAGAAAACCCTTTATATTGGGTATAAATAAGCTGCATATGGGCTCAGGGAAACTCTATAGCTTTTTCTCATACGTTCACTGAGTTCCACTTATTATACAAAGTTATCTGATTATATGTAAAATTATCTTGTATATGTAAATTCGCCTAGACAACTTTCTGCTTAAATATATTAACCAAACTGCAGCGTTGTTGTTTTGAGATTGTTTTGTATACTCACATTTTTCTTAACCACAAGGGAAAATTCAAAAACAAAGCGCACATTTAAGTAAATAATATGTTTTTGACATTTACTTCGTAATTATGGTTTACCGCGTTCATGCAAATTGTCACTACAATTACATTGGGTTTATCATAATTATAAGGAAATTTACGCAACGCACATTCTCAGAATCAGTAACTCGCAGCAATATAACTGGTTTTGTGATAAATAAAATTTAGAAACCATAAGTCAATTGATTTATTAGATCAATCTGGTTTTCTTAATCGATATTTTGTTTACTTTTCTAATTTAAATTATCGCATAGATAAATTTAAAAACAAATAAATTAAAAAAAAAACTGAACTTAACTAAATGCGGTTAGCTTTGCCATATAACATCAACGGCAAATAGACAGTCATTCTATTTTATAACGAATCGGGATAAAACAAATGAAAATTTGATTTCCTTATTCTCGATGAAGCTTACTTTGCTGCTTATTTTTTATTGAGACATTTATGTAGCATAGACATAGAAGTTGATTTGCATTTTATTGACAATTTAATTTCCAATTGAGGAAATCGCATTGCATATAGCGTTCTTCTTGATTGGTCTTTGAAATTTACCTCACAACTTGAACTTCAACAATTGCCGGTCGACGTGGACCATAAAAAGAAACCTGATTTGTAACAAGCCCCTGCCCGACAGACGGTATCTCCTTATCGCAAATTATACATAGATATATTTACTACTTATATCTAAATCCTTCGTTAAGATAATTAAGATTACAAAGCCATTAACTAATAATGTTTAATAACAATTTCATGATTTTTCAATCAATCTAATCGAAGTCGACTTAATGGCCGGTGAACAAAGAAATAGCTTCACATAGATATCCAATTACCCACATAATGCACATCTATCAGAAATAAAATATGGAAATCCCTAACCCTAGACAGGGAATTCGACTGTAAGGGGGATGTCTAGATCTTGGCGTAATATTACACCATGACTTGGGCCACAGTCGTGTTTATCACTTTTTTTTCTGTCTGAATGGGTAGAGATTTTTGTGTGCTTTCCTGTTTTAGATACATCGTCATCCATCACATATCTACCTATAGATATAGATTTCATTTGAATTTCGCTTAATTGATTTTTTTTTGCTCAAAATGTAGGTACCTCATCTTAACAGTAGGAGTTAGAGGTATATATCTAACTCATATACTTTTTCACCAGTTTATGTAGTATAGTCGCAGTTAACTTTATATAGCGGTGCGCGGCGACTACGTACCTTTTCCAAAAGAGATTCATTTTATATTGTTGTGTGATTTGTTTTAATTTTTTGTTTTCTTATTTTTGTTTAATCTTTGCAAGTATTTAAACAATTTTCAAGCGATTGCATCAACAACTGTTTAGTTATAAATTGATCTTCTATTCGAAGAGTTGACAAAAACAATAAAAACAAAAAACATAAATACCTATATCTCGATTATTGGGCGGATGTGTTATTGTAGATTTTAGATACCAAATAGATAAATTATTTATTAAGACAAAGATATCTGACAGTTGAAAAATATAATATCTTACGATTGTATCTATATTGTGATATGAATAACGTGAAAACTTACTGACACGCGAAAATCCCCCAAAACAAAATAACATCAAGAGATACGCGCCGCGCCATCATTTATTGCAAATTAATTTTTTAACAAAAGTTAGTAGTACGAGTACCGCCATTAAACCAAAAGATAGCGCGTGCTTGCGCTTAAAAGCTGGTGTAAAATATCTTTACTTATACCTTCTATCTTTTTATATACCTATATCTTTTTTTAGTAATTGAAATTGTGAAGTTTTGTTTTACAACTAACGACGACGGTTTGTTAGCAAAAGAGTACTTTTTTATGCCGCCAAGGCATTTCACCATTAACGGCCGTGGATAGCAGTTTTGTATTAATTTCTGATTTTATCGTGGGGTGATTTGAATACCTGATTCGTGTTGTCTAAGGCGAATTTGTGAAATTCAAATTCGATACCATTTAGACATAACACATATCTACTAAAGGATACAATCTTGAGGATTAGCTGCTGTTAAAATACACCGACTTGGAAAAAAAATGGAGGAAATGTTGGTGTTTTTGTTAATTGAACGGTAAATATAATTAAATACTGCCACTAATGGTAGTTCTTTTTTTTAAATTTGTATCTTTTACGTTAAACGTTCTGATGAAATTTTCTAAATTCTCCAAAATATAAATTGCCAAGGGATTTTTATAAAACTTTCAAGTGAAACATGTCTCAGATACGAGTAGCTCATAAGTAGATACTTTCAACTTAAGTGATCTCCAAATTCCAATAAATCCAAAATAATAAGGAATCATTAACAATCAGAAAGTGGGAAAGCAAGGCTAACTTGTCTCGCACAATTTTGCTGCATATACTCAACTCTCAGTCACATATCTACTGTCTGGCTGGACATGAGACAAACTGAAAGTTGAGTATCTATAGGTATAAAGTTTCATTTAATCGTATATGTAAAAAAAGAAAACGAAATCCTTGGTGTTTACCTACTTAACTGCCAGGCTGCATGCATATTATGTCAACCAAAAACTTAATGAATTATTTTGGTGTTTTCTTCTTCGGCTTCAGTATATTTCCATAAAATTTTGATTGGTAGGTTATTAACTTACGGTTAAGTTCTTTTTGGTCTTCAGATTAAAATTGGCTATAAGATACGATCTGAAGGTAGACATCATTTCATTTTGTGAGAATGAAAAATTAGTGAAAACTTTTCCTTCCGCCTTTGTATCTTTTTTATTTGCATTGCAATTCTATGTGTATACCTTTCATGTCAATAGTATTTGTTGGTTCGTAAGAGTGAATGTATGTTATGTTTTTTGTGTGCTCGAAGTGAGGTATAGTATAATTTATTCTTTATCGGGAGAATTAGGTCAATATTACTTTGCTTTATTGTAATACGGCTGAGCGCCGCCGGCCGCTAAGGGGTGACACAATTAAAGAAGTAAAATGAGGGCCATGAAATACGAATACATAAATAAAAATACATACATCTAAAGAGGAAATGAAATCCAAATAAATTTGTATAAGTAATTATACTGGTTTCATTTTACTTTATTTCAATTTGAATTCTTTTGTCTGGCTGAGATTTTTTTTGTATATCTTTTTTTTAAGTTTTTTTTTTATTATTATTTTTTATACTAACGAGAACTTGTCTTTGTTTTAGAAATTCAATTGACAATTAAGTTAACTAAGTCGAGATCAAATATTTTATACATATACATATACCTATACTGTTGTACCTGCATAATCGTATGCTATATCATTACAATTCACTAAAATATTAATTCTGTAATTGAAAAACCAATTATTGGCATATCTTTTACAGTCAAACTAGCTTAACGTAATCCCATTTAGCTGAAAATAGAATACGTTAACTTTAACAACTTTACTCATATATCTACATATGCATATAAATATATATACATATGTGTGTAGGTATATGTTTGTGCCTCGATGTAATGTTTTGTCAAATATCTCACAATTACCAAATTTGTTGATACCCATTTAAATGAAAAAAATGTCACCCATTGAACAGAAGTTCTTACGTTTTAAATTCACATTTAGCCTCTAATTGACGTTTAGTTTGACTTTCACAGCTTTTATGAGTCCATACAAAATTTATGAAATCTGGATATGAAGGATCACTCCTCATCAGAATTTCTTATGAATAAAGGATTTCATATAATTTCAATATTATTTTTCTATTTTTTGCAGTATAATTTATTTTCATTTTAGTGGGTTTGACTGTACATTTCATTATTTAAAAATTTTAACAATAGTTTTAATAACAGGATTGGTTATATTCACAATAATAAACAAAAATTTGAAGTTAGCTCACTCGTGCTGTTAAATTAACTACTATGATTATGAAACATGTTTATAAATTATGATTTCGGTTATAGAATACAATTTTTAAAATTTGTATTAACGTTTTTATTACTTGCGATATAGGTAGGTACTATAGGTGACCATATGTCTCTAAACAACACCCGGGACATTGGTACTAAATCAACAAAATTCTCAAAAACAAACAAAAATTAAAAAACGGCAGAAAATGCAGAAACTTAACTTTTTTTCAATATTCAATATTCAAGTCTTTGAAAAATAAGCATTAATAACACAAAATTTTTTGTAATTGGTACTTTTTTGCCTAACAAATCTTTTTGACGATATTATCGTTTCCTATTAAATATTTTTTTTTTATTTTAAAGGGGGTGGCGCAATAGTTGTGTGTTCGCCTGTCAACCTCATTGTCACAGGTTCGATCCCTGCCGTAGTCTATGTCTTCTTATTTTTCCATTAAAAACCAATTCTAAAAATAAATGTCATACAATGAGTTGCTGATTTACTCATTACATGCTGTTTAGGCATAGAACTAACAACAATTGATTGAGTTAAACTAGTATACCGATAATATATGACAAAGAATAAAAAAATTAATGCGAATTATAAGGGACAAAGAGATAAATAAGATACGGAAATTTCTCCGCATTAGTTCAGCCGGCATCCCTGGAGATAAAATCCAAGACAACAACCACCTACAGTCTCCGAATATCGCGCCACACATCTTTCCTATCATTCTTTCTCTTCCTTAACATCACCCTCACGCCCTCGCTGTGTTGAAACATTTAAAGGGTATTCATAATCCCTTGAGCGCGTGCAGATTATAAACAAACAATTCTAGCAGCTAAAATTATAGTTTAATTTTACTATTAATATGGCTCTGAGAGTTTCAACATTCAGTTGTGTATTTTCATTTGTCCAAATATTATTCATTATGGAAAAAACTCTTTCGGTTGGAGCATTTAAACTTGGCAGACAGAGGCCTAACTCGAAAATAAGTAAAAGATTTTTGAAGTTTATACTTTGTTTGCAAAAATGCTAAAATATGTCTTTCCATTTCTCGGTCACAGTTATTTTGTTCTTTATCTATTTAGTTATAATTTTGTGACGAACAAATTGGGTGGAATCATTAATAGTTATTTCCCTCTCCTTTTGGTTGACAAAAGATAACGAAGATTCTATTTCTGACTAGGTAGGAAATAGGAATGCTTCGAAGAATTACCAAACTAAAAACTTCATATTCTTTAAAAGATACATTCAAATGATTTAAGTATTCGTAGCACGTTATGCAAAATTGATGTATATTTGCTTTAAATTACTCTTGGTCAATTAATTTTTGTTTAAATTAATAAATAAATAAATTGTTTAAAAATTGAAGCATCCACTTTCTAGTAGGTTAGAAATGACAGATCTCTATGAGAATGTATCTCTCTTTCTCTTTCTTCTACAGTTTTATGAAAAGAATACTGAATACCTAGTACCTACTACGATAAAGCGCTTTGTAAGGCAAAAAGAGAAAATAACTATGAAGTAGAGGCTTGAAAACTAGCTTCGTGTAGCAATTCCTCAGAATTTTGGAACTTAGCTCGAGGACTGGATACCACTATTTTAAAAACGTATTTCAACCAACTGCTGAACCCAATAACCTCGAATCCATACATGGTCCATTATGCCCAACCACGTTTTTTTTATGACATTTTGGATAGAGCAATATCGGAGGAAGAGATCCGCGTATCGGTAAATGCACTGGCAAATGGAAAAGCAGCAGGCTCGGACAGGATACCAGCGGAATTTTACAGATATGGTACTGCCGAGCTCTTCAAGAAACTCTTAAAAATCTTAAACTAAATCTTTGAAACTGGAATAATTCCACAACAATTTAAACATGCATTAATTTTTCCAATTTACAAAAAAGGCAATATCGAAGATCCAGCTAACTATAGAGAAATCTCATTTCTGAACGCCTCATATAAAATGTTTACATCGATTCTTCTCAAGCGGCTCAATACGTGGGTATACTCTAGAAAATTATTAAGTGAGTTTCAAGCTGGATTCAGGACAGGTTACTCTACCATAGACCACATATTTGTGCTAAATAGCATCGCCGAGTCATTGCTGACAAAAAATAAAAAACTATGCACGTTTTTTGTAGATTTAAAAGATGCATTGACTTAGTTGATCGAAATGCGCCGATGGTAAAGCTGTTCGATTCCGGGATGTCGTCTTAGTTTGGACAAGTTCTACAGAACCTGTACGTGGACACCAGAGCAGCTGTCTAGAATGGTAAAAAGATGTCCGAATGGTTCCATACACAGTCAGGAGTAAGAAAGGGTTGTGCGCTCAGTCCTAACTTATTCGCACTATTTATTGAAGATATCACTGAAGCACTACCAGGAGGTGTAAATTATGCTGGAGACGTCATTAAAACGCTACTATTTGCAGATGACATTATCTTGTTCGCAAACACACCGGAATCCCTGTAGGTGATGGAGTTTGGTGGTGAACCTGAACAAGTCGAAAGTGATGGTAATAAAGAAAGTAGGAGGAAGGTATGGCTCAAATGAACATTGGAACTTCAATAATGAAAACATAGAAAAAGTCAAAGAGTAGGAGTACAGATACTTAGGAGTATATTTTACCCAAAACTTAAGCATGGAAAAACATCTCTCTGAAAAGCTTCTGAAGGCAAAATCTGCTATTAATGTGATCTGGAAAGAATGCTTTAGCAACAAAAATATCGCGCACAGTAGCAAGTATAAAGTTTTCGAAGCAGTATCGCAATCAATAATGTTTTATGCAGCACAAGTGTACGGAGCAAAGAAATTTGAATTGGTAGAAAAACTACTGAGATTTTTTTTTAAACGAACATTTCGCCTCCCCTCAAGTACACCTAATTACATGGTAATAATAGAAACAGGATTATCTCCACTCTTCATAAAAGCGTTGAAACTACTAGTCGACTATATATTAAAAGTGCTGTATATGACCAGCAATCGTTTGCCACAGAAAGCAGCGTTACATGATATACAAAGCAAGACAGGATGGGTAAACAGGTGGATCAATCTATCAGAAGAGAGAGGTGTTGCTTTAAATTTTAGCAATCGGAGCTCATTGAAACCAACAATGTATAAGATAATTATGCGGCTGGATGAAAATTTTAGTAATGTGTACATAGAACAGGCTACAAGCTCAGTTCATCGTTTGATCTATAGTAGACTGAACTATAATCTAAGCGGAAGAAATTATTTTCGAGATGACTTGGTCACAGGTTCGATCCCTGCCGTAGTCTATGTCCTCTTATTTTTCCATTAAAAACCAATTCTAAAAATAAAATGTCATACAATGAGTTGCTGGTTTACTCATTACATGCTGTTTAGGCATAGAACTAATAACATGTGATTGTGTAAAACTAGTATACCAATAAAATATGACAAAGAATAAAAAAAATAATGCGAATTATAAGGGACATCGATATATAAGACACGGAAATTTCTCCGCATTAGTTTAGCCGCCATCCCTGGAGTTAAAATCTGAGACAACAACCACCTGCAGTCTCAGAATATCGCGCCACACACCTTCCCTATCATTCTTTCTCTTCCTCAGCTTCACGTCCGCGCTGTGTTGAAACATTTAAAGGGTAGTATAATCCCTTGAGCGCGTGTAGATTATTAAAAAAAAGAACATCGCGAAGATCTCCCCCTACTCTGCGGAATTTTTAACTAACATGGTGGAACGCGAAGATATATTTCATTTTGTTGGAAGGTGCCCAGTTTTGAGGGAAACTAGAAGACACATACTTGGCCGAGACTTTTTAACTGAAGTAGAAATTCTAGCTCTACTTAATGAAATGGATGTCCATAAAATGCTAAAATATTACAAAACCGCACTTAAATATAGAAACAGAATCATAGAAGAAGAATTTAAGCTAAACCAACTGTAACTTAATAAATGTTCAATCAGGTAGACGGCAAAAAATCATGCTTTAATAATTTGTATATATTAATTGTGAAAATTATTAATTATATTAATTTCTACGAAATGGCGGCATTGGATTCACTAGTTGGTATATATAAATCTGTACAATAATTTATCTCAGTTCGTCGATAATTATAGTAGACTATTTGGAGAAGTCTCCACTGTTTTTTCACTCAGTAATAATATAGCTGCCTTATTGCATCGTGTTATAATAGTTTAATATAGAAAGGTTGGCTATACATAGAATTATCTTTAATCACTTTTTGCTGCTTCGTCTTATGTCTTCTTGCTCCAAAATCCAATCCGTTACTTGACCAACTGATGGCTAATGAACTGATATTGTGCTAGTTGTTTATATGATCCACACGAGTTTGATCATCGCTTGTTATCTGCATGCCATATATTGTGAAACAATAGTATCTGAAGTACTATATAGGCTTTAGTTATTAATATTTTTTGTATAAACTGCTTATGAAATCAGTTTTCTTATATAAATAATTTTTTTTATAATTATACTAGAACTGTTGATATATGTAGATTTGTATGTTTATAAAGCGCAATAACTTTTTGCTTAATTGTTTAACTTGTTAATTGTGTTAAATTTTTCGTGCTTTAAAAACATTTTATTAAAAATATTTGCACATCAGTAAAACCATCCACCACGCTTTTTTTAATAAAAAGTTATTGAGATACTATAAAAACTCATATATGGTATGTATCTACAAAACGTGTTAAGTGTTTGAAGAAAGTTTTAAATTATATAGCTAGATATCATTTTTGTATGTACAGTAGAATTCGGTTATAACGACCACTCATGGGAGACAAATTTTCCGTCGTTATAAGCGAATGTCGCTATATCCGAAAGAATAAAAGACAATTATTTGTTCCCGAGATTGATAGTTTTCTTACTTTACATAAACTTTGAAGTATGTACCATAAACAAATAACACTTTTCAAGAAAAATAACTAGTACAAGCACAACGGACTGATATTTGTATCAACCAAAATAAACTGTATATCTAAATACGTAAGCCTAACTGTATTATGTCTAGACACGCAGCACAGGAAAAACGAAAAAAATGGGAAAATTGTCTTTAATTTTGTTTTCGGTCGTTATATCCGAGTTTCATGACAAACAGAGCCCGTCATAATAGTCGTTATAACCGAAATGGACATTATAAGCGAAGTCGTTATAACCGCAAGATATTATTTATTCACTATTAAGTGCGAAACCAAACTTAACCTTTAAGTTTCGTCTTTATAACCGAAATGTTGTTATAACCGAAGTCACTATAAGCGAATTTAACTGTATATTATATGTAAACATAGAAAACCCAGATTCGAAAAAAAAATATTACCAAAACACAAATTCAAACAACCATATCCCACCTACTTGTATCTCAAAAAGTAACAATTCGTTAAGTTTTTTTTTTTATATTTTAAAAGATGTGAAAAGATGTTTTCTTAAGATAATGCCGATTCAAGGTATTGAGGGCATTGACTGTTATGGCACATCGTAGTTTCTTCGTCACTGTATCTAACTTTTTTATTTCCAAATATCTTCTTAATTTACCCGAAACATCACGTACTACGAAAACTATATATAGTTACATACGCAAATAAAAAAAAACTACGAAATTACATGAATGCGTCATAATCGTGTGCCTACTGCCTTTAAAAAAATATCAAAATATTTCTACTATGAATACGAATTCGTATATCAACTTAACTTAATTGTCGTCAAAGTTAAGTGTTAGAGAAATATTTTTATTACGCGGTCTTGAACAGGTAAGTCATGGCCGACCGAAGGGAATTTCTCAACAACTGGTTGTGTTTTACATACATTGGAAAAAAATGTATTTATCATGGAAAAAGATACCCGCGCATTAGATAGATCGTCATTAGCTTATAAGATAAGATGGGATTCCCATTTTCACATTTAATGTGGGAAAAATATTCATAAATAAAAAATCTATCTGCGTTTAGAATGTCAATTCTAATTTTCGTTTTACAATTTTCTTGTAAAACGAAAGTTATAATCTTCATAATGACTTCTTGTTAATGTTTAATTACTTTACGAATTTTGATTCCATGTGGCTTGATGCACGTGGTTTTTGCAGATATGATTAAATATTTAGAAATTCCGGATGAAAATAAAGGGTTTTCGAATAAGGACTTGGACAAAATATATTTTTTTGAAGGAGTAATTCTATAGATACTTATTTACATAATTAATTAGTGTGCAACACTTAAATGGCAACACGAATTTCGGTAATTCTACTGCGCATATACATATCAAGGCCTTATTCCGCAAGCGAAACTGATTTTCCGTAAAAAAAATCTATTCACTTTCAAAATATATGATTTTTGTCAACAAAAATTGAATCTCACCCTTGTGGCATCGTAATTACATATAGTTCTGTGTACACGATTTTCTGTGTAAACAGTAAAATTTAAGTTTGTGGAATTGGGCTCTGGTCTGAATTTGAGCGCATCAATGAAATCCTAAATTAAGCTTTGATATTGCATATTGATATTTCCTACATGAGTAACAACTGCAAACTGTCTAATAATAAAGGGCCCAACCAAGTTCTGACACTACAGACATTATTTACAGGAACACATTTGGGCGATTTGGGCCTCAAAAATCACAGAAACCATAACTGACTCACTGACAGATCGTCAGCATTTTGGAGCACTTCCCGACATCGTATAATCTTGTAATTTTGCACAACAGTAGGTCTTGTAATGAAAGTACAGGAATTTTTCAGGATTCCCATTCAGAGGGTGTGGTATTCGCCCACTTATGAATTGGTGTTGAATGGAGCACTTTCGATGTCTGCAGAACAATGGTTGGGCCGTGCAGCTCAAATTGCATACAAAGAGAACAATTGAAAATGTTTTTTATTCAGGGACACTTTCACAGAATCGTTATTAATTATATGGACAGCTTCTAATTGTCGTAGAGTGATGACATTTTGTAGAGTGGTATGTCTTAAAGTACGTAAAAAGGAAAAAATATAAAAAGTGATATTTTTCATTTAGGAGGCGTGGTATTCACCCGCTTTCTGAAAAAAATGTTTAATTTATATGGAGCATTTCCACTTTTAGTA
The DNA here is from genome assembly GCA_910595825.1 of Philhelius pedissequus. Lineage (NCBI taxonomy): Eukaryota > Metazoa > Arthropoda > Insecta > Diptera > Syrphidae > Philhelius > Philhelius pedissequus. The sequence goes on from OU343161.1 coordinate 91,750,597, forward strand.
TCTTTCGAGATTTTCACATGGCAAACTATAACAATTTTCACAAAAAAGTGTACGATCACACCAAAAACTTAAATGTTAAAAAAAGAGCCAAGTTCTTCTATAGAAAAACCTCTGTGCAGCAATTCAACAAAGTGAGATCTAAAAGTACGCCAAGTTCTATTTTCATGAAGTTTTAATAAAAAATATTTAAAGTAGAAAATTATTGAAACGACTACAATTCAGAGATAAATTTTATTATTTAATGAATAATGTCTTAATTTTAGTGAATTCACTGCTCAAGTATTTTAAATTTTTCGAATTGGGCATAATAAAAAAGGAAACTTACCAAGGAAACCCACCAAAATTTAGTTAGTATTTATTAAAAAATGTATGTCTTTATTTGTACTTGTTTTATTCTACTTTTAATGTTTGATATTAAAACTTCATACTCTTTTTTAACATTTATGTTTTTGGTCTAATGTAAATTCACGATCCACAACATGAGGACGCATTCCACATACCGGGACATTTTTTTTTTTGAATTGAACCAAACAAATTCTCCATGTGAAGGAAATGACAAAATTCTCGACAATTATCTATTCACGATTGGCAGTTCACAGTTCGCAAATCTCATCTAAAGGACTATTCACACGAGAGCGATCAACGACCGACGAATAAACGAATAAATTCCATTTAAAACAATTTACCAACCTAAATTTTTCACAATTCTAAATAAAATTGTTAAAATACATAGTTTATATTAATGTTTACGACAGAAAACGACAGACTTTATAATCGCCAAAATAAGATAAATTTGAGAAAACAATATTGGTCATCGCGAATTTTATCTGACTGCTACGAACAGTCAAACTCTATTCGCGTTCCACATACCATCCAACCTACAACGAGTTATTTGTTCGCGCCCGTCTAACCTCAAAATCAAATTTTCAACCTGTATTCGTGACGAATAAAATTAAAGCCATGTGAACGAAATGTCAAAATGGACGAATATTCGTTAATTCGTTGGTCGTTGGTCGCTCTCATATGCATAGTACTTAACAGCCACATTAGAGCGACCAATGAAGTAGGAAATATTCTCTTATGTTGTATCTTCCGTTCTTCGCGAATGACATTTTAATAATTGATAATATCCAATTTATTTATAACGAAACTATTTATTCGTTGAAGTGTGGATGGCATGTGGAACGCTAATTGCGTTTGTTTGTCAGTTCGTAGCAATCAGATTGCAATTCGCGATGACCAGTTTGTTGTCTCTTATCTTATCTTATTTTGGCAATCAAATCGCCAGGGCACTTTGCATATGCGTGAGATATCATCACATCTCAGCTATGTGGCCGGCCGTTCAGTTATTGAAGCCAATCTTCTTTACATCCATATCATCCAAACACAATTGGTTTTTATTGATCGGTGGCACTTTCATTTGACAGAAATTTTTTGCGGAGACATTGTCATTTGGAGGGCATCGTCTGGATTTGATTAGTTCGGCAATTTTGCTTGTTCCAAAATATGGCCTCATCTGTGAAGATGAATCCTTATGTACTCAGTTAGCGAAAACTCAGCTAGCGCTGTCACTAATCGCTGTAAGCATAGTGAGTTTAGTGAAAAATAAAAAAAAAAAAAAATTAACTGTATGAAACACCATGAATTTGTAAGACCTAAACATCGGTGTTTTGGCATGTTTTTTTGGGTGTCCCATTTGGAAAACCCTTAACGAACTGCTAATGCTGCCGGACCGGATTACCAGGTCCCTCCGCTAGTGGGCAAAATTAATTCGGTCGACACCTGTTGTTTTTTTTAAGACGTGCGAAGTTCGTGTGTAGCCTTTTTAATGGCGCATAACTACCCCAACTATTACGAGTATATATTGAAATTTTCTAATCTAGCCAAGATATGGATCTTTGCTAAAAGCTAGTTTTTTTCGATTCTAATCAAATGATCCACTTATATTTTTCCAAGAACTTATGACGACAGAAATCCAGTTAAACAATCTAGATGTAACATAAATTAATAATAAAATGTATTATCGACTGTCCAAATTACTAACGAAGATTTATTAATTTATAAATTAATCCACACATTAAATCTTTGGTCAATTGTTGACACTTTTCTAATCTAAACTTAAAATTATACTTTTATTTAACAGATTTCGTTGACATTTACGCAGTATAGTTCTTAGATAGAGTGGTCTTATCATAATCTCCTCACGCTCATACGTATTAACATTTTAACTAATGTTCATTTCGACACGTTTCTGATCATCATTGGCGGTCGTGTGCTGTCAAAATAATTATCAATATAATTGATTTGGAATTAAAATGGCTTTAAGCAGCTATTATTGGATTTTTTAGCAAAAAACCCAAGTGGATTAGAAAGAAGTTACTTAAACAAATTAATCGACATTTTGTTATGTTTGTTATACTTTCTTCCAAGTGATAACAACTATAAGCGGCAGGAAATTGATAAAGAAAAAATATTGAACATTTATAGAAATCGAAATGGGCAAATGTCAGACAAAGACCGGATGTTCGATGACACAAAAATTCACTTGTCAACCAAATGAACTAATAGTCAACACATTCATTTCCCAGATAAGTGCGTCTCCCATCCATCAATATGTAATGTCCCATTGAATATGAGTTGTTTATATTTAACAAGAAAATTCAACTATCTCAATGATAACTCATTTCGGAATAGAAAAATGAGTAATTTATTTTAATAATAGTCAAGAGGTCTTTCCCAAAGTCTTGACTACCTATACCTATAGATTGATACTCATATTACAATTGGTCAGTTAGTGGAAAACAAAAACAATAATAGTTATAGAGGCTATAGATGTGTTGATGTGCTTTTTTTTCTCAATAATGTACAATTATTATTGTTTGTATCTATGAAATCGTTTTGTGTTTATTATTGATAATTATTTAATGGAATTCTATTTTTGGAATTGTTTTTTTTTTGTATTTTTTTTTTAATTTAATTTAGATGTTGTCATAATTGATTGAGTATTCTATATGGCGGGAAAATAATTATTCCTGTTTGATGGGTAGTAGTTTTCTATGAAGTTCAGGGTTTTTTTCAAAATTGTTAGATTAATTAACGTGAAATGAGTAGTCGCTGAATTTAACTGAAAATGGTATTAATTGAAGGTTTTTCTTTTGTTGAATGAAACTACTCAGAAAAGATTTTTTATCTACGTTCTACGTTTTAATGATTTATAGAAATAATAAACTGCCATGACAAATCTATAAATCACTAGGATTATGTTAATGAATGAGATATTATTTATTAAGGTATTAAGCTTGGGCACACTTTGACGGTCGCCTAATGATTTATCTTAACTTTTGGGAATTTTTGATGTTCATACATTCCTTAAACTCTTTAAACAAACTGATTAAGATAAATACATGTGATATATAACAGTATCTACTCGTATGTGCATAAGAGATAATCAATGGCATTTGTAAAAAAAATCGAATTAGAATTAGTGCAATTCGGGTTGCATTTAAAATGCCTTAGGTCTTACAGGCATATATGTAGTTAAATTAAAAGTTACCTACAATAATAATAATTTTAACTATATACCTGTAAGACCTAAGGTCCTTTTTAAATACAAACAGATCTACACTTCACTAGTTGGAAGCATGAGAAAGATAGGAAAGATATCTTTTGTTGGCACAGTGGATTTTAGAATCAGGTAGCGATTATCCCATTTTAACCCACGGGCGGCATATAATTAAAATTGGAGGTATAGAAAAGAATGCGCCTAGCGTGGGGATCGAACCCACATGTCTAAGTTAGCAGTCAAGCACTATATCCACTGCGCCATTGCCACCCATTGATCAAACTTGACATAACAAATTTTGCAAATCATTCTGTCTGTGTCCGTGAATTTGGCATTATTTATTTTCGAAAACTAAATATAATAAATTTTGAACATAGGGTTTGAATACTTTCTACTACATATCAATTATCTTCCGAAAAATGCTAACCACCAAAATTAATGGAACACCGAGTTTTAAATTTATTTTATATTTAGAATTGGTAAACATCTTAAATTACTCAAGATCGCTGATCCTGATAGTATCTCTCCAAATTTTCGGAATAGATATCCTTCTTTCCATCTGTCCTTTTTCTCACCCTCTTACTATCATTAAAGGCTTACAAATCTATAATAAGCTTCCTAATAGTACAAAAACTGAAAATAATTTAAGAAATTTCAAAAACTCCATTGTAAATTTTATAAAAACCAATTATTAATATAAAATATTGTATTTTTGTTTTCAATGGCGAATTATTGCTAAATAAAAATTTTCAATCAATCAATCAAATAAATTGCACTTACGCCCAATCTTTCCAAGGCTTGATTAAATATCACCTTAAAAAAATCTCGAAAAAGGAAAGCTCCTCAGTGACCGGCAGACGAATTTCGTAACAATAAGTCTACTTGTGTTCTGCTGGTCTATCCAAACGAACAGTGGAATCAATCATTACATTATTTTGAACAAAACAAATGGAAAGAAATAGAGCTTGATATTTCTAAACCATTTGAAAGAGCTTGGCGTCAAGCATTTAGTATCAATGAATCTCTTATTAGCTGGATTAGAGATTTCCTTTCCGACCGTTCAAAGTAAGTGCTTTGGGACGCTTTTAAATCTGATCAAATAAATGCTGGTGTGCCCCAAGGCTCCGTTCTGTGTCCGAATCTGTTTCTCATATTCATTAATGATCCCTTATTTGGAACTTCTAATCCAATAAAGTGTTTTGCTCGTGACAGTACCTTCAGCTTTTCATATTCGTTTCTAGATTCACACACATGTCCTTCAGATGTGGACCAGGAACGGCAGCGTATGATTATGCACATTAAATTATGCCATCAATTATGCTGCTAAGTTTTTAGTTTTTCTTCAAAGATAGAAATATTTTTCAGTCTTGTGATCTGACTATATTCAATAAAGCATACATTCGTCCAAAGCTTAACTACAACTGTCATATCTTCCAAAAAAAATGTCTCAACTAAGTGTGTGGGTAAGGGGTAATAGAATGCTGGAATTGGAGAAATCTAAGAAATGTTAAAAACAAAAATATTAACAAAAACAAATATTGAACATTAAAATAATCTACTCATTGAGTACTATATCAATTTTGACAGCTGTCGACTATCAAAAAAAATGACTTGCGATCTTGTCTGAATTCAGTGACCAACTTTCAGAATTGAAAAACAACAATCAAAAAAATATAAACATTTTTTAAACTACTTTCAGTTTTATTCATGAAAATACGCTAGACGCTCACATAGTTATGCAGTGCATAAAAACTTACGTAGCCTTACTATGCAATACACATTTTTCTACCCATTATAGTTATACTGATGTGCTTATGTAAAAATAAAGTATTAATGTAAAAGTACACATTTGTCCAATCTTTAATATAGGCACTATACAACCTTCCAACTCATTTAATTTGTGTTGCTGCTATGCAACGTTACATAAGATAATGAATATTATTTTTGCGTCTAGAGAAATTATAAAGAGAACATAGTCTTATAGAATTACAATTTGGTTAGTAAAATTCTTAAATTTCTATCATATTCGATTCGATTTGGTCCTTAATTCTATTTTCAGTTTCATTCATAAAAAACTATCATTGGAAATTGCGTCTTAAATTATCAACTCCAGTTTTAGAGTTGATTTTTGTATGGAGAAGTGCCATTTACAACGAAATTAACTTTTAACAATTGCTATAACCGAATTGTTAAGAAAAATTCCAATATTTTTCAATGACTTTTCTGCTTCACTGAAGATTCACAATGAAGATGATTAATGAAGCCTCTATAGCTAACTTCTAAATCAAAAGCCTTTTCGAATATTCGATACAATTTTGGAATTGAAATATCTAGAATATTTGAAAATATATATTATTGAAATTGTATCTTTCATTTTAAATTTTAAAATAAAAACTAAAGTTCAAAATTCTGTAAATTTGAAGGATTTTCAGGAATTCGTAGATTTCCTTTTTTATCTTGAAATTCTTCCTTTTATATCGCAACAAACTATAAAAATCGATCTTCTGACAAAACATGACTGATATCGCATAATAAAGAAACACCTACTGGCTCTACAGATTGGAAACGAAGCTGTAGCTGAAATATCTGTTAAAATATTGATTACGAACAAATTCAATGTTACGAACACAACGCAACACGATTGCATTCGGTGTTGCAAGAGCTTGACCAACGTTTAACATTTGCATGCAGATTTTTTTCTCGTGTAAGATAACCGATCAATTCAAGCCATATTATTGGGAAGGGCTTACATAATGTTGAAGTAAAGTTAAAGCTCGCGTTTCTTCGTTGTTTTAATTCAGAAAGCTCTTCACGTGTACTCTCTTTTTATCATTTATTATGCAGATGTGAAAGGGACAGATATTTATTTTTTAATCGTAGGCGATTTGTCCCAGATTTTGCTGTAATTGGTTTCACTGTGTTAACAAAAATATCTTCTCATGGCTAACCCAAATTTGATTATTTAAAATGACGATAAATATTTGTGTTTTTGAAGGCATTTGATCACTAGGTACTACAACCATGTTGGTGCGACGCTTTTGCATTCATAACGCTTGAAAAATGCGCCAAAATCATTTAAGTACTTTCATATGTATATGTGTCTACATATTCTTTGTATTTAAATGCATTATTGCTTTTCTTTGAAATTATGTTTTGTGCATTAGTAACAGTTTCTATTCATCTTCATGAAAAAGGACAAAGCAGAGTATAAGAGGTAGACATAAGAAAAAATCCAGATAATATAGGTACCGAGCAACAAATATCAACAAGAATACCGCCTAGTGTTCTTTCTTCCAGAAAAGGGATGAAATAAATCCCTTGAATACCTACATACTACAAGCGTAAGGCAGGACGAATTTTGTAGGTACACAGGTAGGTATTTTTATGGTTTTAGGAAGAATATAATTAATTTTATTGAAGGATTACAAAATTGTAGATAAGGTACTCATATGTTGTACATCATGCAGCAATTTAAATAACTTTTGACAGTAACTGAAATTCCCATTCGCAATGTAGAGGCTTCTATTTTCTTTGCATATGAAATAAATGAGAGAAAAAGACCAGGATTGCGAAAATCAACATTGCGATAATCCGTAATAATTTGAAATATTTTTTTAATTTGTGCAGACAACTAAATTACAATGACATTGACAGTTTATAATCTGACAATTGGTTGACAGATATAATTGTTTAAATTTAGAAAAACCTTCGATTTTGTCTCGGCAATTCAATTTTCAACACAGTTCAATTGGTACCTAAAAAAATAACATGGACTTTATTGCTCTCTAAGAAACAAAAATAGCATTTTAAATGATTTGAACACTTATAAAACAAAATCTATAAACGGAGCCGTTGATTTATTTGTTTGAGTTCTAAATCATCCAAATTTAGTACAGGCGATAGGTTTTGAAGCACAGAAACTGCAGAATAGTATATATTTAACCGAATATTTTTTAACCCGAGTTGAACTCAGTTTGAAGCAAAATCGATGAATACTTTGTGTTGTTTTTTAATATTTTTGTATTTGTTTCGGATCGGTTTGCTCGGACAAACTTGCTTTAATTACCAGTCAGCAATGAAAAATCGCAAACATTTCCGCAAACCTTGTCCGGGTAGGACAAGTTATTTTAGATTTTATGTCTTGACGGATGTCGAACGTAATATATATTTTGCGAGGAAGTGTATTTCGTTCCATTATCTCATCCATTTATTCTAAAATCACGCTTATCAGGAACAGGAAAACAAATAAACATTTGTACAGGTTGTTTTAATCCATCGACATCATAGACATCCTTCATTAGAATTGGACAGTTTATAGCTTGACAGATGGTCGAAAAACTATACTGTTGCCGTTAAATTGTTATTTCTCGAAGCATAAAAGAACTAAAACTAAAATAAATTTCCGATCCATGGATATTGTTACAACTCGGTTTAAATTTGTAATCAATATGGAACTCTATCAATATGTCAACATAAAAAGTAACAATTAACACTTGAGTGAATTAACAGTTGACATATGTGGTCATGCAAAATTTTATAAATTTAAAAATGAATTCTTTAAACATAAAATTGCTAAATGTCAATTAAACCAAGTGACGATTTTAGCGTTTGATAATAAACGAGACAGAGATCTATTTCTGTTTCTTTTAAAGCGATAAGCCATTTTTCAATTTGTTCTTACTTTTCAATTCGAGTGTTACAATAGAAGAAACAGTAAGTTCTGCAGGAGTCGATGTCAAACCAAAAACCGAGTAGATACATAAACCAAAAGTGAACCGGAGCAATTTTGTTTGCTTTGCTGTTCTATTGCAACCCGTGCTGAATTGTCGTTTGGTTCAAGTATAAGCTAACTCTGTTTGAACAAAAATAAAAATAAAACGGTTCAAATCGGCTTGACTCGGCTCTACAAACCGAGTTGACAAAACAACAGAGCTGAAACATTTGAATGGCCTTTTCTTCAATTTCCAATGATTCAATCCAAATCTGGGTATGATATGGCGCAGATCTACAAAAATATTTATCATATCACATTTATTTAATCATACAAGATGGCGCCCTATGTCAATTATTCGACTTTGATGTTTGTAAAGTAAAATTCAACAAATATGCGTTTTTTGAGATCACAGGTCAGTTTTGGAATATTCGACTCAGGCTCTAGAAACCTTCAAAAAAAATATCAGTTGAGAGAGCGAGAAAATTATTTTTAAAAAATTATTTCGGAGAATTTTTGTATGTCATAAAGAAAAAGAAAATGACTGACTCACGATCTAGGGCTATTTGAGTTCTTTGTATTTCTGATAAACGCTTATTAATTTTCTTAAATATTTTTTAACCACGTATAGGTACTTAGTTTTTTATTTACATTTCCAGCACTTATCGTCATACATTTTGTAAAGTAATTAATCAATTTAACAATTTTCATTCATTAGCTTTATATATATGTATGTATAAAACAAATTACAATCTTTAAATTATCACGCGCTGGAAACCTGATAAAACCATATTAAACAAAAAAAAAGCGCAATTCCTTAGAATGGAATTCCCGAACCCTTTGCATTATCAAATCAATTTTTGATAAGAAATCACTTTAAAATTAACAACCAGAAAGCTTGTCTCAGAAGTGTGAGTTCCTTTTTATTTAAACAAATATAAGAAATAATAATGACTTTCCTTGTATAAAACAATTGAGACAGAATTTTTAGTCATAGACACCGGCGAACGGTTATAAAATCGCACTTAATCAATTGAATTGCAACCATTCATTAAAGTAGTTTTTTTTTTAATTTATTGAACTGTATATACAATTCGGCATACTTATATATGATAAATGTAGTCAGTATGTGTAAATTGTAATTTTACTAGGGAAATTCTAAAAGCAGCAATTTAGTTTTTGTTTTTATATTAACACGTCATGTAACAAGAGCCCTTAGAAACAGCTTATGAAGACTGCACATAGTATAGTTCGTTTTTTTTTTTGAGTGCTGCTATTTTTAAATAAAAATTCATTGCTTATTGCAGGAAATGCAATCGTATATTCTGTATTGCATGCTCAGCGTTCTGTGATACAATTTTTCATACCTATATGCAGTTTTTTTTATTAACTTTTATTAATTCAATCAATTGAAAATCTGAGTCGAAGCGCAAATGAAATATCAGGTATTTACAGTCACGCATCTAAGTGGCGTCATGTCGATTATAGAATCCGCAATATTTTACTCCCCGAGAGCTTGAATGACTGGATTGACACCTAATTATTAAATCCGCCGGAAGAACTATATTATCGACTCTATATTATCGACACAGTACCATACAATTTTCCTTGAGGCTAATGATGACGATAGGGGTTATGGCGTATATGGATTCAGTAATACCCAATACAACGGCTTTTTCCCTGGTTTCTGTAGTCGGAGGGAATGGTTTATCTTCCATACACAATAAGCGGATATTAAAGACAAATACATATATATTGCGCAAATGTTCACTTATAGGGTAGTAAATGGCAAAAGTCAGTAACTTTTGTACTTAACATTATAATTCTATTCAAATCCGGCGTCTCAAATCAAAAATGAAATTGCGAGAACTCCAAATTTACATTATAAGTGTTTTTAATTGGTATTAAATTTTAATCTTTGTGAATGGCGTTTTTTTGTTACCTTTTTCTCTTTAAGACAGTAGTCTCGGAATTCTTGATGGCCCGGTCGGTATCGGAGATCTCGCTGATCTCTGTGACCTCGATGATCTCCGTGATCTCGATGATCTCGGTGATCTCAGCCAAATTGGTGATTTCGGTGGTTTTAATGTTCTCGGTGATCTTGGGGACTAAGTGATCTCGGTGATCTAGTAAATCCCGGTGATGTTGTTGACCTCGGTGATCTTGGCGATCTCGGCGATGTTCATGATATCGATGATTTTGGTAATCTCAGTGATCTTGGTGATCTCGATGATCCCGATGACCTCGGTGATCTCGTTGACCCCGGTGATCTCAGTGGTGTCGTTGATCTCGGTGATCTAAGTTATTTAGTTGATCTAACTGATTTAGGTGATATTGGATATCTAGGTTATATCGGTGATCTTTGTAATCTCTGTGATTTTGGTAATTCGGAAATCTCGCTGTTCCTGGTTACCTCGGTTGTCATTGGTATCGGTAGTACTTGGGGTATATCTCAGCTAAAGAGAGGGATATTCGCAAGTATAATCGTATCTTATGTCTGTGATAAAACATTTTATATTGAACTGAAATGCAACACACAAAGCTTCCATTGATTTTAACAAACAATTTTTTTGAAAAGACTTTCATTAAAGTTTTGCACTGATGCTAATTTTTTTTAGAAATACAAAATATAAATACAAATAAACAATGCTAGCAATAGCAATTTGAGATGTGCCTGTTGAAAAGTTTTTCAAACTCCAATGAACTTATGTATCTGCTTTCAAATTTGAGCTCTGCAAAGGTTGTTGGGAAAGGCAAATGACACTTGCCTGATGCCAATCACCTTTATACAAAAATTTATCTGGAATTTCGCCAAAATCAAACATCACTGTATTTACTGAAATATAATTTACTCAAATAGTTTTTGAAAATCTTTCCATTTCTAAAATAAACAATTCTGAAAAATCAATAACAACAATAAAAAAATCCACTTGGTATTGGTAGTGATACCATGCTTATACAATGCAGTTAGTTTTTTTTTTAAATAAATGTGAATTTCTTCTTATCGAAACATCCAAACTACGAGTATATGTTCATTATTTTAATAGTCAGTTTACGGCTAGCTGTCAATTAAATTATCATTTAGTAATCCTAAGTGATAGCCATTAAGAAACAAAATATTTCCAACCATTATTAATGACTTTCTCCTTTGAATACTTCATTTCGTATTTATGGAAATTTATTTGTCTGTCTGATGGTGCCTAAGTGTCGCATATAAGGTAAAAACTGTCGCGATTTTTTTGTATATATTTAGAATACAGTCGGATAATTAAATAACTCAACCTAAAATCGAAAAACTGAAATGTTTTAGATTTATTATATATATAAACTTGAAAAAGTCGTTTAAATTTGCATAAAATTTAAAAAACTAAAAATATTAATTCTTTTGAATTCTTTTCTCTTATTTTTTTTTATATCTTAATTTATAAACAAAAAGTAAAAAGTAGATGGGATTTGCTACATAAATTATCATTAAAAAAATACTTTCAAGTCAAAAAATTATAATAAATATCAATTTTGATTGCAATTTAAAAAAAAACACCATAAGATGCAAAATAAACAAAAGTTATTTTAATTTTTTTTTAAATACAGTATCTTAGATCAATTTTTTTTGGGATATTTATTTATTGATTTAATTTCAAAATTGCATTCCGAACACATAATATCTATTATTGTACATACGCAAGAATATTTTTGTTCCACAAACAATAAAAAGCGAATACACTGAAAAAAATATCTAAAATAAAAATGTAATATTGAAAAAGTGCGACAGAGTTGAAAGTAGATTAGATACAAAAAAAGTCATTTTTATTTAATAAAAGAAATTTGCACGACTGAATGGGTACAGCTTTGTAAAACCTCAGTTCATTAATATAAAAATTATATCTGAAAATAATTTTAAAATATCAAAAATAAGTAAATGTGTACTTTATTTTTTGTTTTAATTTTGACAAGAAATATTGGTTTTCCCACTTAGAATTGTCTATGCAAAAAAAAATATAAAAGAAAATTGGAGGTATTTGGAAATTAAACGCGAAAACCTTGTTTTTAGATGTTTATGTTTTTTTCCAAAAACTTAAAATTAAGTGGTACAAAAAATCTCTCAGTCTCTCACACTTAAGCGAATTACATAAAATAATCCGTAAGAAATTGAAATAAATCGGTTGAAAATAGACATTTCTCACCTTAACAATTTTTAAAATAAAAAGAATGTTTTTCATTCGTTTATTTTTCATTTTTTTATTGATCTATTTATTTTTAAATTTGTAAAATTGTTGCAAAGTTGATAATACCAATTATTTCCATATTTATTATCTTCGTTAACGATGACAACAGAAACTCGTTTCGGCAACTTTGATATTCAGTGTATGAGATTTCACAAACCAATATTGACAGTTCGTTTACGATCGAAGCAATGTCGTAAGCTTTCTTTCTGTCAATTACGACTTTGTATGAATTCACTTAAAAAAAAAGAAATTGATAAATAATTATCACGTAACGTAATGTACGAATAAATTTCAAAGATATTAAAATCTTACATGTTAATAATTACAATTACAATAATTCTCCTCCAAGCAAATTACGTATGAAGAAGAATTTCTTCCTGAGTGTAGAGATGATTAAAAGCAAATATTTACCTCAGAAAATATATATATTTTTTTTTATAAAAGAAAATGATTCATATACTCGCAATAAGCCATAACCTTGTAGGTAACCAAAAACTAATTAATCATTTTACGAGTTATAAATATATTGCAAATACATATTTTATCTTCAACTTTCTTAAAATACAATTAACTTATTTGAAATGTACTGTCAATTTTGTATTCCTAATTTTAAGAAAAAGCCTTCTTCTGTAGATAGATCATGTATATGTATGTACATTATGTTCGAATGGAAGGATGTTGGAAAAGGGCAATAAAATCTATTAAAAATATGAAAAATGTCAAAAATACAATAAAATTTTCTTTTAATAATAAATAAGTTATTTCACTTTATCAATTTTTCCCCAAAAATAATTATCTGATTCAGAAAGTCAAAAAAAAAGGAATTTAACAGTTTTTTTTACCAGACACTAAATATACATACTTGTTTCAAAACTTAAAATTAAAAAAAAAAACAAGTTTCAACGGTTTTAATTTTTCTTGTTGTTGAAGACATTAAAATTGGATAAGAGGTTGGTGAAGTTGAAGGGGTAAAAAAAAAAAAACAAATAAAAAATTCCAATCGCAACCAAGAATAAAATTAGAACAATATGAATTATAAATAAATTTAACAGCAAAGACAATTGGCGCCCAAGCGAATGCGCATCAAAAACCCAAGCAAAATACGTCAGTAGGTGAGATTCCATAATCAAGTCCGCGATATCTCTTCTTAACAAAAAATTAATAAAATGAAAAAAAAAATCAAAATTTAAGGGAAACAAGTTTTAATATTGGTCATCAAGCAAGTTTGGATTTTATTCCAATTTATCTTCTTTTTTTTGGTGAAAAAAAAATGATGAACTTGCTGGAATGTTTACAACAAACGTTACAACAAGTTATTGTTTTAAAAATAAGTTGTAAAAATTACTCACTTCATAAAAATGCTGGTTACAAAAAAAAAAAAATATTCGGTATGTTTTCATCATATGTGCAAGGACTTGAATCATATAGACGACCTGTTTTTTTATATCTTTTTGACAAAAAAAAAACAGGAATGTCCCTACTTAAGGTGCTTTTATACAAGCAAAATTGAGTTGAATTACCTTAATGAATAATTTGACCTTTGCGAAGGTATTTGCGGAGTTAGATTATTTGACATTTTAGCTTTAAAAAATGTATTTCAAGAAGGTGATATAATTAATATTTAATTCTTATTGGACCTTCTTAGACGAAGTCTCACGAACTAACTTATACAGTAGAACCAGTACACATAATTTTACCTGTACAAGAACGATAAACCAAACCATAGCTCAATGTCATTTCCTTAAATTTCTCTTTGAACACTACTTATGTGAGACACTCTTACATAAAAAGAGCATCAATACCAATTTCGAGGACAAATAAAATGCACAACTGGATCGCACGTACTTGCTCCTATGTTCTATCACATTATATACAAAACATTCTTAATGGAAACGGCTAAATGTATTTTTAAAGTCGTTTTTCACTTAATTTTTTATATACAAAAATTCTTAAATTTTGTCTAATAAAAATTGGTATGATCATTTTAAATGTTTAATAATATAAATTCAAAAACAAAATTTCGAAAAAAATTTTCCATACGTTTTCGAAATATTGAATTTTCAAAAAAAAAAAAAACTATTTTTCGAAAATCTTGAAATGCAATACTATTTAGAATTTGAATGAGCTCCTATACAAAATTTTTTATAGAAATCCGTTGAGCCGTGTATGAGAAAGTCGGAAATCAATAGAATTGTTGTATGGCAGGTACAGTTAATAAGAAAATATTTAAATTTTTTTAGCCAAAATGTAGACCATACCCAAAGTAGTACACGCGCCAATTTTTATCAAAATCGTTGCAGCCGTTTTCGAGATAATTAAGATGGTAGAAAAATTTGTATGGCAAGTACCGTTATTTTTGGGGCTAAAACAAGGATTTAAAAATCTATTTTGGACACCTAAAACGCCTAAGCACCAATTTCGAACCCAATCGGTTCAGCCGTTTAGGAGGAGAACGATCTAAAGTTCTCCTCAGACAGACAGGCGAAATTGCGGGACCAACTTTGTTGGTGTTCTCTATGATCGTAATGTCATGTTTGATTGTTAGAAAAAAAAATCTTTTTTACGAATACATAACTTGTCTAATAGTACCTATAATCGCAAGTAAAAATGAGCATTTTATTAATTGACATTTTGTCAATATTTTGCAAGGTATTAAAATATTCTATGAATATTTCGGCCTTGACGTATTATTGTTCTTATTTTTTTTTTCTAAAAAATTGATAGGGTAAGAAAGAAAGTTCTTAGACTTTTTTCAGTTTCTTTTATCAGTGTTGTAATTTAATCCTTTTATTTTCGGACCACAAGAGTGATGTATCAAATCGTTAATTCCCAAACCAAGTTAAACCAAGTTGTTCTTGAATAATTTGTAGGCATCCTATTTGGTAGGATTTGTTTGGAGTTGGCTCCTTGAATTGTAAAAAAAAGTATTCTGATTTTTAAGAGTTTTTTTAATTAATTTACATCGCAGCCATCCCACAGCAGAATTTGACAGTTCACGACTTGAAATATGGGGGACATATGTATATTATTATGTGCGAACAAGTTTATTTGTTCCAAATTTCACCAATATATTCTAATACGAATCATAAATATTTATGTTCAACCTAAAATATTGATATACTACTTTTGCTCTGCATAAACTGTCACATAAGTACTTATGTAGAACTTAAATGCTTAAGTTCTGTATCAGCAAACGGGCCTAAGTGGCTTAGTAGAGACAGCGCCTCGTTCATCGAAGAAGTATTCTCCGAGGACTGCTTTTCTGCTTCAGAATAGGCTGGGGCATTTACAAACGAATTGATATGAGACCTCTTCCGATTCTTCGCTCATACAACCTGTACTAAGTCAGATATGCTGATACCCATTCTGGTTATGTCTGTCCCCATTAAGTTGTTACCCGTTAGGATAAGGATGAGAGGAGAGACAATTGAGATCTTTTTAGCCCTACTAAGTATTCTGTTTTTTTTTTTTTTTGCTAATAGATAGATCTGACCAAAGATTCCTAAAAACCTGACAACTATCGCGGAACGATTTGGCTGGTTTTGGCCCAGTTCGTCGCTGCGCTTTCATTTGTTTTGATGCAGAGATATGTTTTGCCCCCGAATTTATTGTCAGCACCTCTGAAAAACTGAGCAAAAGTTTGGAAGTCTAACTGATTTATTTATGGCAGCATTTTCTGAAAAGAAATTTTTTTATTTAACAAATCCTGTAACCTAGTGTTGCTCACCAATTTTCCATCAAAGCTCGTCAGTAAGCATAATAAAGGCAGCACTATATTTTCCGAAAAACAAGCTTGAGTAATATTTATCTAAAAATTCAATTCTCCTTCACAATTGTATATATCGATATCGAGGTAACTACAACTGTCTTACCAGTTAATAACCTTTCAAAATGAGCAGGAGTTCCTACACCATTTTGCTGCGTTTCCCAAGAAATCCCATCAACGTCACCATTTAAAATGAAAAACAAATTTAAAAAACCAAAACCCCACAACAAAAAAATAATGCACAAAATAATGGTAAACATGTTTTTTGCCAAAACCACACTCCCTATAATAATGATTCATCACATAATATAGACAAACTTTCCGCCCATACTTAGATCTGTAGCTAGAGGTAGAGGTACTCGTACCTACAAAATTAAAAATCCGATTGTCAAAAAAAAGAACCGTCTGATAACATCTTCATCACACTTAGTCAAAGATACTCGTATACATGTTAATTTGTAAATAATAAAAAGTAGGTAAACCACAATATTTACAAAATGTCATTTATTGACTTGTAAATTAAAAATCGTAAGCACCCTCCCACTTATTCCTCCTTTTTTGCAAAATTCTATTGAAAGTAAAATTATATTATATGTATACTTCACTATCTATGGTGTTGTGTGTTTTTTTTTTATTGTTTATAAACAAACATTCAAATACAAATTACTTTCTGAATAATTTAGCATTTGAAAAACGTTGAGAAAACCCCCGAGTTTCCCCACAAGAACAACTCTACTAACGCGTGTTAGACACTTAATCTTAATATAGGTTTTTTTCATCTTAAAAAAAATTAAATACGCTATGAGTATTTCTGATAATCCAAAATATTTTATTATTGCTGTGGTTGTCTCGTCACTATACCTGCCTATTTAGGTATGTACATAAATCAAAATCTTCCTATCAAACAACATTTTGCATTATACCGATTGATAAATGGCGCCCAACAGAAAACCTAAAGTAGGCACTTCACATGCAGAGGGGGTATATGGTTGGTATTTAGTTTCGGTATGACTAAATTCAACTACAGCTGACTCAGAAATAGTACTTTACTATTCCGTTAACCCTGAGATTTAAAAATACGGTCAAACAAACAAAGAAACAGAACTTAAGCACGCCGCACCATTATGCCGCCATTCTATTTCATATAGGTATAAGTAGGTAGGTATATATATTGTACCTAGATGCATTTTCAAATAAAATCTTAATACGGTTTGCAATAATTATTACGGACACCTACATATTTATATATTCACACCATATGTGTATTCATTGAAAATTCATAATATACATACATAAATATGTAGCTAGGTATCTACCAAAAGGAAAATGCGCTAAGTAGGTTTTTCTGAGGTAGGGTTCTCGTTTTGTCATTGCCACACGACATTTTTTTTAATGATGAATACCTACCTACCTACAGTCATTTGATATTTACATACAAATCTACGATAGCTGCTGCTGTAGAAGCTTTACTGCAAGGCAAGTAATCCAAAACAAAGCGTATAGAAATAATTAAATTCAAATAGAATATAGTAAATTACTATATCTATGTACATATTGGAAGATATATTTGTTTTTTGATGACGTCGTCAAAAACGGTTCCATAATTTCCTATAACGACTTTTTTTTCTTTTCAATTCTGCTGCCACGCCAAGCCAAATGGTGATATCTATCTAGGAATCTACACGAGGGGATACTTATATTTCAACACAGTGTATATGTTCAAATAGAAAATTATTATACGAAAAAAAAAGTATCTATGAGTATAGAACCTCGCTTTTCTATATCGTATTCAGGTCTAACTAGCGCACACTCCCGTTCGTAATATATCTAAACACCAAAACTACCATATCTAAATACACATAGAAAACTAAATTTATATGCGTGCCGATAACAAACAATTATACACTCTTTGTAGGTATTTATAATTACCTACTGTAGTAGAGTAGATACTTCCTTCAGCTTAAATGCGGGACTCACCGTAGATTTCTTGTTTTTCTGTTTTGTTATAGTATTGGTGTGTTTTATAGGATATACCCTCTATTCACAGTCCATACAATCAAATCCAACAACGACTACTGTAACGGAACATGGTGTTTAGATATTCAATCTATGACGTCACATACTAAGCCAACCAAACCAAATAGCAGATATAACGATTCTGTTCGACTATACAGACAGACTGCACAAAAACCCAAGAGCAAAGGCAAAAACCAAAACCAAAACGACAAATAAAAACACCAAGAAAAATAATACGAAAACGTAAAAGAAAAAAGCGAAAATGGTGAGCGAGCGGCTATATAAATGCTCGACACAACATCAGCCTGCTCTCATATTCTCTAGTTAAACGGAACAACGCGGTTCTTCTTTGCAGAGAAGGAGCAGAGAAATTTTTTTAATTTCAACAAGAGTATTTCAGTGAATCACACGCTTTCGTGCAAGTGAAATCTAAAAATTCACAAAAAATAAAAAAAAGATTCGAAAAAGAAAAGAAAAAAAAGTATCTTACAGATACAAAAATCGCATTGTTTTTGGTTTTACATTTTTTTTTGTTTTGAATTGGAAAATAAAAAATTAAATCTGTGACAAGAGAAAGTACCTACCAACTATCAACCTAACTCTCTAGTGCTTAAAAAAAAAAACAGTTTCAGTTTAAAATAAATGAGAACAGAAAAACGTGCAATTATTTGAGACACAAACCAGAGTTCAAACTATCAAAATAGGGCGAACAAAACTTATTAATCAAATGTACTACTTAGTGGCATACAGTTAACAATTTGTTTCTTATTCCAAGTGAATGCTATTTTCTTATAAAAATAGCTTCTCTGAATAAAAAAAATTAAACATCAACTAAAAACCACCAAAATCCATATCATCAGTAGCGCAGCACCAGCCGCAGCAGCTAAACACACAAAATCGATATTCTAGTCATCAGAAAAAAAAATAAGTTTGTGGCTTTCAAAAAGCAGAAATTACCTACAAATTTCGATTGCATTCATATTTTTTTTCGAAGCTAACATTTCTCAAAGTATTTTTTTTGTTGTATACGAAATCTATAAATCGATTTGTTGCAAACAAACAAAAAAAGATATTCACACCCCCCTATCATATCAACTACACAAACCCGCGTACTGAACTGAACTGTGATATATAGTTTTTTTTTTTACTTCTTTGTGATAAAGAACAAACATATTTTTTTTTATAAAAAAAAAATTATAAAACATTCTAAGTTAAATTAAATTAAATTATATAAATATATACAAAATATGGTCGGAAGTACAGGAACTCTAATGACAATGCGTCTTGTTCGTAGCAAATTGCGCAAACGTGAAGAGACATCCTCAGCCAGTCCGGCAACCAACATTGAGGCTCAAACCACCACATTTGCGACAACGCCTGCAAATAATCACCACAACCATCATCATCATAATCATCATCAAAACCATCGTAATAGTACAAGCAGTCAATGCAGCAATAGTAGCAGTCAAAACCAGCAAATGTTTTCAACATCATCATCGACAACAAGTTTTGAGGCAAATCATAATCAAAACAACGCCAACATGAACAACAACAATCTGCAGTCGACAATCAATTCGAATGGAAATTGCAACAATGGCAACGGTACAGCGGTGACATTTGTTAGACAGAGTCCAGCGTCAAATGGCTGGGTGTTCCCACCAAAGGCGCCAACACCAAACATCTATAATTGCAGTAATAATTTTGTAAGTACCTAGTTTTTTTTCTTTATTTTTTTAATCAACATTTTTTTTCCATCTCAACATACTGCATACCCACATACATAAATTGAAAATCTTTCATATCAATCATTAAGATACATTCTCTTTTTTTGAGTTTCGCTGTTTGTTGTTGGTTGTTTATATACATATGTACCTATTCCTTGGGTGCAGTGCAGCGCACAAAGCGACAATACATAATCATGAGATACAAGAGGAAAACGAGAAGAAGAAGAGAAGAGCTAAAGATGCATAGAATTGCGGTCAAGTACAGTCATGCTTGAACTTTGAAATGAAATCAAATTTTCACAACTTCAAACTAAAAAATATTAAAATATATAATCAAATCATCCATGAAGTAGGTAATCGCTGTATGTACAAACAAAATCTAAAAAGTTTTTTTTTAACGAAATACATACATACATGATTTCGTACAGTTTTTTTTTCAAGATACAAAAGTATCTAGTGCCTTAAGCTCCTATTAGCTACTTTGGAAAATTCGTTTTTTTTAAAGCAATATTCAAAAACCTACATAAATAGGTTTCCAAAAATATCAATATCAAAAAGTACTCGTAATATGATGCCTATATTATTCGTCAAAGTATGGACTTAAAAAGAATTTCAAGTAGTTTTCGTTGATATGTTTGCATTGAGTTGTTCGTTTTAAGTATGTATTTACAAAATTAATCTTATACCTAGGTATCACACAAATTTTAACATAAGCTAGAAACTTCACATACATATAAAACATTGAATATAGATGATTTCAATGTTCATACATATTATGTAGTTAGGTTATACTACCTATATCTCAGAAATGTTCAAATTCTGTGATAACAAAGTTTTTCTATATCACAGAAACACTAATATCCCAATTTCTGTTTTTACAATGAAATAAAGCAGTATTATTTACTATAATGTTCGTTACATAATATGATAATGATCATGCAAACAATAAATTAATACGTATATCACAGGCTTTGAAAGATACAAAAACACTATGTAACACATTTTGTTTAATTGGAAAACTATATAACAGTATATTTATTTTCATGCCAATAATAAATGTCACATAAAATACCTAAAACATAAGTAGGCCAAAACATTAATCACATATTTATTTACACCTACGAATAGTCCTAAAAATGTAAGCTTTTCTATAAAAATATTTATTAAATAAGATACCTATCACAAAATTTAAAATGATTTAAAGAAAATAGATACATTTAGTGAATAAACTTTAAGACGTTATAGTTTTCGGCTTACTATCATCAATGTTACTAATTGTTAATTTTAATCACAGCACAATCCTCAAAAAACCAAAATGATCACAACAAAATTTTTAGTTGATTATATCTATTCGATGCAATTTTTAAATACAAATACCTACCTACCTAAATTTCATTTTGAAAGTAAAATCAGCAAACAAATTTCAAAGATACAATAGTATCTTTTTGGGTTCAAAACAGTAGATATCCAAATGTTTCCTAGGAATAATATTAACCAAACACAAAATAACAAAATAAAAAGGATAATTCAAAGAATTTACTTGTTTAAATTTCTTAGGCACATGCACACCACATGGTGCAACATTATAAAACTGCATTTTTCTGCCACATATTCCATACATATGTACCTATAGTATAGGCACATACAGAGTGCAAAGACATTATTGTTGTATAAAAAAGGAAGAAAATATAAATAATCAATTACACGACTTTGTTTGTTGCCCTAGGTCTCGTCCAGCAATGACAGGCTGGCAGGGCTGCAGCAGTAACTAATGCCGCCAAGTCAACACACGAATATTGCAACTGCTGCACCAGCTGCAGGATAAGACAGATAGGTTAGTGCACTAAACTCGTGTTTTTCTTGTTTATTCCTTTTTTGTATTATTTCACAATCCCTTTCGGGGGATTGTTCAAAATCAGCATGGTGCTTGCGTGTAGATAGTTTCCAAAGGTTTTCAACTAAAAATACACACAGAGAAGAATAACACCATTAGCAGCAACCAGTCTTATAATAATCCAGGGTTTCTTTTTTTGTTGCAAATTGAGGAATAAGGAAAAAAAAATAATACAGTCTCGACTGAAGTTAAAACAAGAGCCAAGCACTCAAGAATTGCCAGACATGAATATATATGTATGGATGTATACATACTTATGCCTTTAACAGGAACAAAAAAAATGTTCCACAAGTTCATTGATCGAATTATACCTACAGAATATAAACGCTATGGTAGGGCTGCCAACGCTACCTTACTTAGAAATCCTTTGTGTGGAGTATAAAAAGAAATCCTGTAGGAAAGGCTAAGCCATTATTTTCCAGTTTCTCCCTTATTCTATGTATTCTTGCGCTTCTTGCACGCTGGTTTCCTTTTGCCAGTAATGTCCTGTCCTTCTGCACGAACTAAAAGAGTTCACTGGCTTCATTATTTTGTTTGCTATGGTTATAGGTATCTACAGCTAATAGGTATAGGGGTTCACTTAGAGACAATCCTTAAATTATCAAATTTTCTACTTCTCGGTTTTAAACTCAAAGTGAAGTGGTTAATTTTATATAACTG
Source organism: Philhelius pedissequus (assembly GCA_910595825.1). NCBI lineage: Eukaryota > Metazoa > Arthropoda > Insecta > Diptera > Syrphidae > Philhelius > Philhelius pedissequus. The sequence continues at coordinate 91,773,156 of OU343161.1, forward strand.
GATATTACCAGCAACTACTGGATTAATTAAATTTAAAAAAAAACAGCCAATTAAATCCAGCCCAGCTGGTAATACGGGTACACTCTCAGTCAAAAATTCACTTGATTTCGATTTTTTCGATGACAACCTAATGGCTGGAGGGAAAAAAATGAAATTCAAACAAAGAGCAAAGAGGAGGGAAATTAAATATACATAAATGTCTGGCTTTTTAGTCGTTTTCGTTCGATGTACGAATAGGAATGGTAGGGTGTAGATTCGTTTCCCATCTTATTTACCGGATACAAATAAAAATGTACAAACCTACCTATGTATAGTTACGAGTATTATATTATGTTTGTATCAGTGATGCCATTGAATTGTATTTAACGAGTCGTCTCACTTTTTTTTTTTAAACTAAATGACTCTTTTAAAACAAATTGCAAAATATTTATTTAATTATATCAATGTTATTGTTGTTTTATATCTATAATTTGCAAACAAAATAAACCTGATATTTAAACAAATGCTATAGGTAAAAATTTTGTTTTTAATTTTATTTACTTTATTTTGTCGTTGAAACGTGTAGGTAGGTTATCATTTATTTTTTTTTTATTGGTAGGACCTTACGTCAATCGGTTATGTTTCTTTAATTGTTAGCAAACAAAATTCCTTTCAAACTTGTTGAATAAGCTAGTTATCGATGATTGTTCATTGGACTTATTGATACCTTACCTAATCCTTAAACTTAACATGAAACAAAAACTTAATATGTATTAACTGAGTGTTATACAAGAGATTTAAAAATATAAACCAACAAAAAAAGCAATCCATCCACATACTACAAAAAAATAATGTATCTTTCTCTTTTTCTCACTCTCTCTCTCTCTCTCTCTATCTTTATGTCTATTTTGTCTAAATTTATGCAAAGTGTAGATATTTTTTTATTCCTCTTCCTATGCCCCATGTCTTAATTATTGCAACTTTAGCAAAATAATTTCGCTTGAACAAGACAAAAATACATCACACAGCAAGTCAAGATCACCTTCTGAGTTTTTATAAAAATAAACTCGTTGGACGTTGTATATACCTATTCTCTATTGTCTGTCGTGTTTTTTTTTCTTCATTTTTTGTTAAAATATACGACGACATTTAACGAACTGACGTTTATTTTTACATTTTTATTTTAAACAATTTGCATTAGCAGGAAAGTGCGGTGAAAATGCCGGAAAATTTAAAAATAAAATCAACAAAAAAAAAATTAAGCAGACAAAAAATTGACAATTTGGTGTTATTTGCTGATATTTTAGATATTTTTGTATCTTTTCAACAGTTTTGCTAGATTTAGTTTTTTTTTTAAACCTAATGAAATATAAAAGTAGAATTAGGAATTCAGTTAACAGGTTTATAGGGTTAAAAAGAAATGTTAAACTTGTGATATATTTAAAAGCACTGGGTTTTAAAATGTTAGACAAATTTTAACACATCACAAAAAAAATGTTTATAATTGTTTATATCTACCATTTGCAAACAAACTAGCCGTCAGCTTAGAACTTTTCATAACTAAGATACTTCTTGTCTTGTGATACATAAGCTATAAATATGGATATTAACTGTAACCCAGCTTTAATTAATAAACAAAATGTTTATGATTACCCTTACTGCTTTTAAGTAGCATCATTAGGAACACAATTCACGCCTGCACTTGTAAACATACGAAATTCTTGTGATATCTTTAATTAACATTTTACTATTAATTGTAAAGTATACCTATAAATGTTGTATTTAACTTAGATACTTTGTATCTTTTTCTTTATGGCCATTTTAGCAAGAATATTGATTTAAATACGATTCAAGTGATAGTGATAATGTAATAAAAGACTGGCAGTTTTCCTGCGAATATTATCTGAAGTAACAAAAGATACGTTTACTTGAATTTCTCAACCGAACCAATTCAAATATACATACGTTTTTGTATATAATCTTTCACTCCAAACAAACAATTTCTTAATGTTTATAATTACATGCAGTTAAAAGTAACGCGAGGCTATATACAAAACCACATGAATGTACACATGTGCATAAATCTATATATATGTAGATGTAATCAGAACTGTTGATTTTGGATAACGCGTTTTTTCTGTGCTTTGTTTATTTTTTGGTTAGTTTATATTTTTGTTTTTTTTTCAGTTGTAAAGTTAAGAGGTGAATTTCATTTCATTGAAAGTTAGAGAAAAAAACTTATTTTGCACACACTCTTGACTTCTCTTTTCAACGGTTGGTTGGTTTGGTTTTTATAAAAAAAAAACAAGGTTTGGGATTAATAGGCCACAACAAAGTTGTGTGTAGTTGTGATATGGCTTTACATTACATTTTAAAGCCACACACCACACTCATGCATATTATGCCATTTGTATCTCTTATCAAGCAAAAACTTAATAAAACAAACTTTCAGACTTCAAAAGAAATGATTGGCAAATCCATAGAGCCACGACATAACCGACGACGACGATGACGGTGATGATTGTCGACGACAACACCATTCACAGTGCAGACCTTAATGTTTTTTTTTTGTATTTTAATTTCGTTTGTGCCTTGCGTATAAAGTTGTTGGGAATTTTGAGTTTTCCGTTGAAATTTAAATCATTTCTTTTTTGTGATATTTTTTTTCTGCGGGAATCGTGCTTAGTAACATCTCTGTTAAACAATCATATACTCGTAAGCTGACTTGGCTCTTATGCGGATGAGTTTGTTAACACAAGACTAACGATAGATACAGCTGATGATCTTAGCAGTAGCGGCCATTTATGCCTATCTACCTACCAAACCGATATGGGTCGATGTGGTTTTATTGGAATCGAGGTTTTGAGCTTCAATCCGGATATTTTATTTAGTTTTTTTTTCTTCATATTTTCCACACTCAGTTTTATCGCAATTCGTTCTTATTAGCTTTGTTATTGGTATACCTACATATAGTTGTTTTATAATAAATATAAATACTCATCAGCGTCGCCTTAGTCGTTGTCGTTATTTCAAACCATTTTTCTTCGACCAGAACTGATATTAACAACCAACTGTATAGCTAAATGTTCGTACCTACATATTTTTCCTTCAGTTTTGGTTTTATTTCTCTCTATGTTCACTCGGTTGGTAACACGAAGCTGGCGCATGATGTTAGTGCTTATAAAGATTGTAGAAACGAACGTTAAATTGACATTGAATGCCGAGTGAGGTGAGGCAGGGGCACAATTAACATTAGGCGCTGTGAAACTAGCTCAATTTTACTTTGTAAAACCGTTTTTTTTTTTCGTTTTGTTTGCCGATTTCCTCTTTAGCAATATCATCTAGGTATATATTTTGCAAAAAAAAAAGTATATTTGTGTCAATGAAGAAATCTTCCATGTATCTTCTATTTATTACACGTTATGGCATATGAATTATGTCATAATTTTTATTTAAAGATACAGTTGTTTAAAAAATTGCAAAAGGTATCACAAAACTACAAATGCAAATCTGATAAAAAAAGCAATATAGTTTGTGCCAAATTAGATATTTAATGGAAGAGAAAGTTGAAAATTTAGATATCTCCACATCTAGTCAAGTCAAAGCTAGTTAATCAAATCATTGTTTTAATGCGTTGGGCGCCATTTAAGCAAAACAAAGCATATCTTCTTAGATTGACGTCGTTTTATGATTTTGATCTTATCCATCACTTATCTTATAATAAATACTACTAAATCATTCCATATAACTCTTAAACCTTATTTCTCTGACCAAACCATACTTATTCTATTTTTTTCTTCTTCTCATTTTAGGATGCAATAGTGAATGCCAACGATAAGCATGGATTCAAAGGATTCCGAAAGCAATTCAGTGGAAGATTTAAGCGATTAGTCGCGAAAAAACCGGCCGAACCCGCACCAGCAATACCACCAGAGTTGAAACCTCAACTGAAAACAATCTTTGTCTACTAAAATATTGAGAAAAAATCAAATAAGAGAAAAAAATAGTTATGAGGCAAATACTATTATTATTATTATTTAACAAATGCCCGCAGGATATGTATTAGAACTAAGATTTGATTAAGAATTTTCCTCTCAAATCGAGTTCATCCCTATTTTATGTAGATATGGGCTCAATTCCTATAATGGGAAATTACCTAATGATTAATATATTTAAATCTGTATTAATTTTATGTTCTCAGCTTAAGCCGATAGAAAAGAAAATGAAAAAAAAACACAGTCCATAATTTTTAAGCAAAAAATTAAATAATAAATTATTATTATTTTAATTATAAATTGTTGTTTAAAATTTAAAAACAAAACAAGAAAATAAATACTAAAAGTTCCAAAGAATGAGAACATAATAATTCAGATACACGATCATTAAAAAAAGACATTTTCATCATCCTGCAGCTTTGCTTAAAAAAAGTATATAAAAATGTATAAACTCAACAAGAAAAAAAATCTTTTGCTAAACTCAATTACACCAAGACCACACACACACACGGAAGATGAAAGAGAAATTTTGTAAACACAAAGCGATTTACACAAAAAATTATTAATTGTTTTTTGCTGCAAAATTGCTTTCGACAAGACTGAGATTTACCAGATTGTATATGTAGTTTTATTTAAAAATAACTAATTCTTAGTAAAAAGAAAAATATACAAAAAAAAATCAAATAAAAAATAAAACCATGTATTCATTGATGGAGGAAACTAAAAATGTTTAAAACGAACCTCAAATATGAAGAAGAACATACAGAAATTATCTCAAAATTGGCCTCAAAACTAGGATTGTCACCTAGTTTTTGTCATTGCTTGCAGACATTCATGAGGGCGACGATTATGCTCTCATACGGGCGCCAAATGTTACAATGCAAACAATGAAATATGCATTTTTGATGCCTCAGCATAAATATGTCATTTTTTCTACTTGTGATTATCTTCAAAATTAAAAAAAAACACAAAACTTTCACACGAAATACTTAGAACACAATCAGTTAAAAAATATATTTTTCTCTACTATTCAAAATATTAATTTATTTCTGAAGTTCAATTTTTAGGCAAAATGATAAATCAAAAAAATTAAATAAATTTATGTAAAAATGCACAGTTTTACATTAATATTATTAATATAATTTTAAATTTAACGATATCAATTAGTTTGTAAATTAACTAAGAGTAGCTTTATGGAATTGATGATGAATGATGATGAAAGAAAATAAGAAGAAAAAATTTAAACAAAAAAAAAACAAAAGATATTCGCTCACATTGAGTGTAAAATTAGTTTAAAAAAAAAACAAAAATACGAAAATTGTAAAAAAATTTAATTAAAAGCAAATGCAAAAAATACCACCCCTACATTAAATCAAAACTCGAAAAATTCACTTAATTGTTATTTATTTTTTCCCGATTTGAAAACAAAAAAAAGCTTATCGAAAAATTTGTTAATTTATGTATAAAAAAAATATTGTAATATTGTTTTTTTTTCTTTGTTTTGTAATCCAAAGTCAATATCTTTTGAAATCTGTTAAACATATTTTTGTTACAATAGAATCATTTTCTTTTATTTAAATAATTTTGTTAATTTTTGTTTTTTTTTTTGTGTATGTAACTGTCAAAAATTTGACGGGAAGAGAAGATGATAAATTCCAATTATTTGAAAAGAATACAGTATTTTAATTTTTATTTTTATTTAGTCAATAGAGTATGAAAAAATGACTTGAATATAAAAAAAATCAAAATCAAAAAAATAAACTTTCTTTTAATTTTGAGAAACAAGGACAAATTTGAAATTTTCAGAAAAAATTGGTAAGCTTATTCCTATGTTTAAGTGTCAGAATGATGAATTTCTTTTGAAAAAGAGAAGATGCGAATGGTCTAAAAGCTAGGTTCCAGAAATCGAGTGAAATGAAACCGAAATTGCAAACGAGTGAATCATCCCCTTATTGCGATAGTCGTTCAACGCCATACAAAAACACGATACAAGAATTTGCCATTTCGTATGGCGTTGACCGTAACTGGCGTTCATGATCATGTGGAGTGTATTCATTTAGTGACGTTTATCGTCATTTCGTATTACGGTAGTCGTTTTTAGAGCAAAAACGCCTGTTAAAACGCCAAATTTAGTCGTTCTCACCATTTCCAACGACATACAGAGCCAAACATAGTGGCACAATGTAATTTTTTTCGTTTGTTTTATTAATTATAGGTAGCAAAAAAGTTTCTTAGGGTAAAAAATAACAAATGAAAAGCATGTTGAGCTAGTGGAAGAAAATAAAAACCTAGACAAAACTTTTACAGCCCTATTCTGCTATCCGATCCGATCGAATCTTTTAATTAACGAGAATATTTCACTCAATTTTTCACTCTTTATTTTCAAATCTCCCTTTTCAGGCCAAAGGGAACGTAATTTTATCCCGCGCCATGAAATCCCGCGTAATTAAATCCCGCCGATTTAAATTGATTTTTTTGGAATTACACACGTACAGATATATATTGAGATTTTTCACTACTATAAGACGGGATTTCCAATACTTTTTGGAAAATACTATTTGGTACTTTTGAAAAATAAATATATATTTTAAGTATTAGAAAAATATTTTTTTTTTAAGTTTTGGAAAAAAACTTTTCTTACCAACTTTTTTTTCGATTTCTTTTAAATAATAATATCTCTTTGAAGAAAATCTTAAGTTCTAAAAAGAACTTTTTATGAAAAGGTGCCCTAGACCTCCATCTAGGGCAAAAAATCGCCCAATTGGCCTGCTTAAGTACTTTTATTAGACGACGAATTTTTTTTTACGGAGCGAATGAAATTCCTCGTCGAATACAGAAGTATTTAAGCAAAAGTAATTGTGCCGTGTTTTTTTTTTTGTGAATTATCAATAATTGTTGTGTACCTATTATTGTTGGGCTGCGAAAAAATATTTTTTGTAAAGTTATGGAAAAAAGTACTTTTTTATCTCAATCCGTCCATTTTAGGACGACCAAATAATCACAAAGAGGTATTAAATGATTTCAGACATTTATAACTAATTAGGATGCTTAGTTAGCCGCAAATCGAGTTAAAAAAAAAATATGTCGATTTTAAAAACTGATCGGTGAACACTCATGTAGTTTCTTTAAGTCCAACAAAATGTTTAATTCCAAAAACTTTGCATACACCCAAAATGAACCCACCCCAAATATTATAATTGGTCCCGGCAGGGCGGCAGCATGCCCCCCCTTACGCTTTGTGCTTTTTGCAGAAAAAAAATTATTTCGAGCTTAAAGAGAAAAGTATTAATTTTCAAGGCTTTATAAGGCTTAGTTTGGCTGCAAATTAAGTTTAAAGATAAACATTTTTTTCGAAATGAACTTAAAGTCTTAAAAAGAACTTTATAAGAAAAGTTGCCCTAGACCTCCATCTAGGGCAAAAAAATCGGCTAATTGACCTGCTTACGTATTTTTATTAGACGACGAATTTTTTTTTACAGAAACAATAAAATTCTCCGTCCAATAAAAAAAATTTTGACCAAAAGTAACTTTGCAGCAGTGGACGTAATCCGCTCACCCACCCCTCATAAACCATACCTACCTACCAACCACCCACCATACCTACCTACTTACCTACCGCAATTTGAATCTATTTTTATCTCTTATTGAGGTCTTGCCTCTATCTAAAAAGAACTGAAGAATTTCCCGAATCAATCCTCATTTTATACATTTTTTTCCCGAATCAATCCTCATTTTATACATTTTCTTCCTTCGTTCTCCGTGATTCTCACTCTTTCAAGTCACTAAAAGTAGTGAAAATCTGAAAAAGAGCCGTCTTCTAAAAATGCAAAAGGGGAGGAGTCTTGATTTGATTGGCCAAAATAACAAAATCGTATGGAGAATGAAAATTTAATACAGCGCCGTCGCTTTGTATCAAGAAAGGTAGTAAATCGGCAGGATTTCATTGCGCGGGATTTCGTTGCGCGGGATTTTATGGCGCGGGATTTAGTTACTCGGGATTATTTGCCGCGGGATTAAATAGCCAACCCGAGGCCAAAGCTTTACCAATTTTTTTTGTTTAATTCTTATGAGAATCGAATTGTTAAAATTTATTTTTGATTGAAATTTATATACATACTTTTTGGAACAACCCGTTTTTTTCCGTCGGATAGAAGAATACAAATATTGACGTGAATGTTTCACAGAATAGGGCAGTTAGAGGATGTCGACAGAAGGCAACAAACAAAGTTGGAGTGGGAGTCCTTGGCTAAGGAATTAAATTGTACTGGACCACCAACACGCAATGACAAAAAATAGCAGAAACTATGCAATTATTGTTAAAGGCTTGAAAATAAATACTAATGCTTGATTTTAGGTTTAGCTTGATGCCAAATTTAAGGTTAAATAGAAGTTGATACTACTATCTCAACATCCTTTAAACATTTTTTTTTAACCTCCTGCACCTGTGGCTTTCATTTCGTTTTATTCTTATTAAGTCGGTATACACATTTTGTGAGCACAATAATTACTAATCAGGCAAATCCATTAGATTTGTTTTGGATCGAATCCATCGCCTCTGCACAACTAATGGCCTCTGCACAACTAATGGCCTTTTCGATTGGCCGTCCAGAACTGTTCTGACCCCCACAAAATGACAGTTGTTACTCTAAACAGAACAGAAAACGATTCTGGATTTCATTTCAGAATCGAAAACAGAATCACTAATACACTCATAGAATTAAAATGTCAAAATCATCGGTATGATTTGTTTTGTGTAATTTCGAGTTGTTTATTGAATTTAAACTACTTTTCTTGTAAAAAACATAAAAAGAAGCAAGTTAATTATTATTAACACAAGAAAATGTGTATCTAAATTGACATCAAGTGTTTTGGAAATTCTTTTTAGCCGATGTGATTTTTTTAAATTTAATTTTCACGAATGTGATACATACAATTCAGAATCAGTCAAATTGTTTCCGGGTGTTTTATTGGGGGAACCTGTTCCGGACGGCCAATCGAAAAGGCCGTAAATCTTTTTTCCTTCATTCTTCCCCATGCTCATCATTGCCACTGCTGCTAGCTACACGTACCTACATTTCTTCAAACATTTGTATTGTGGTAAACAAATTTTCACAAAATAATTAAAAACAAATTTTATGGAACCAAAACAACGACCGAACCGTGCTTAATTTAATTGCGAATTGATGCAATTTCTTACTTAGGAAAAAACTTTAAAATTTTAGTCTTATCTGTCCTATATCTACATTAATACTTTGGATCAAATCTAAATAAATTTAAAAACAATGCTTACAAACTCCTCATGTGGAATCTAATGTCGTTTTTATTTGGCAATCCGGAAGCCTTCCGAACTCTTCTGAAAGCGTTCACTTGGGAAAAAATGACAGTTCTAATTCTGAGAAGAACAGAATTTTGCTTCTGGATTTGAAATCAGAATCAGAACCAAAAGCACTCACACATTAATATACTTGAACGTCAAACTCGACTGTTGTCATTTGTTGTATGATAATTGTGCAACAAACATTTTTTTTTTAATTTGAATATTCTCACGTACACAATTATTTTCACACATACCACCTCATTAAAATTTAGAATCGTCAGAATCACACAAAGTGTTCAGTTGGGATCCCGGATCGGAGAACAATCCCGGATTGCCCCCTAAAAACGATGAGGAGACTGGCGTTTTAGTTACGAAATACCGACGATAATTGTCGATGAAGTGAAACGACTATCGCAATAAGGGTGAATTTATTTTCTGAGGTTCGCATTTCAATTGATTTCATCAGTTCGAAAACTTTTTGAAATCACTACAAGTGATACTGACAACACCTGCTACCTATATCATCTAAGACAATCCACCATTTTCTTGAGGATTGTTCTTATTGCTTCGGGTTTGTAAATCGAAAAGAAAAGATATGCGACAGAGAAAATAAAAAGACGTAGATTGAGATATTTCTAGTCCATTAGAAATTGCAGATGCATCTTGAGTATTGATATGTGGCAAGTAAGTTATTTATTATTTAACTAAGGTTTATATCATACTATCATCTAATTAACGATGCCTTGCAAATGTTGCTGTCAACTGTTTGGCAGCATTCAGAATAATACGTCGGTTGTAATGCCATGAAAAGATGATATGGGGTGTAATGATATGTTGGTATATATTCGGTTTTATTGTGTGCTAATTTCTTTCTCATTTGGCATTTTTCTTTTTTAGCTCCGAGTAAAGAATTCAGCTATCAAGAAAAGATCTGTATTTCTTTTTTAGCTCATACACATTTAATCTCTCAACTCATGTTTCTTTTTTAAATCAAGCTAAATCGGGTTATGAACCATTAGCTCAGAATAAAATGACCGATCAAATGGAGCAAAGTGCTGGGCTCGGCTAACTTTACTCATAATTTTAACAATAATCACTAAAGTAAAAGCAATTAAAAACAAAAATGAATTCGGAAAACGAAAGCTTTGGATTTGCTGGTAAATAAGTTTAAATAAAAACAATTATAATAATATGTATATGACAGTTCTGCGCTTAAGTTTATTTCAAAATTAAATCGGGGATATCTGACCATGCTCTACTCAGATCTAAATCGGTTTACTCAGGCTCTGCTTAGAGATCTTCTCAGAGATAAAAAATAAAAACGCCAATTGACGACTTCGATCTGTCAAAATCTTTGGAGAAAATAAAATTATTGACAGTTAACCACTCGATTTTACTTAATAAATTAAAATATAATACTGAATTTCTTCTTGTGCCCTTATATTAATTAAAATGTATCTAACAACTCGTAGACAAGCCGTTTGTATTGTAGACTTGGTTTCTGCCTTTGTAAATCTAAAAGAGGGTGTTCCTTAGGTATCCTTGTTGGGACCATTACTTTTAAGCCTGTTTATGAATGATGTTGTTAATGCAATTAAATACATCAGGTACCACCTTTATGCAGAGGGTCTACAAATATAGTCCGCTTTTCCTCTTGGCATCTTGGAAGATTCATCCAGCAATATAAATGATGATTTAAATAGCATACATGAGTGGACAGTTAGAAATTATTTAGTTTTGAACCCATCTAATTCGCAAAGCATAATTTAATTATATACAAACGATATATGGGTGATTCCTATTTTCCCCAAATTAGTTTTAAATGGTCATGTGATCCCTTTCAGAACTACAGTACAAAATTTAGTTTTCACTTTTAACAAACCTCTTACCTGGAATGATCATGTCAAAAATATATAATAAGAAGCATATACGGAGGTCTCAGAGACGCTTGTTGAGAATTTCATTTGACGTCTCTCAAGCTACAAGATTGATGCTAGTCAAAACTTCGTTGGCTCCAATTATAACATATATCCTATTTATGGTGGGATTCAATAATAAAAAAAAAATTAAACTTATCTTTTAACTCACGCACTCGTTTCATTCATTCATTAAGAAGATTTGATCATGTATCACAGTTGTCTCATTATGTTTTAAACTTAAGATCAGCTTAACCTTAAACTGAGTTTAAAGTTTTGGTTTAACTCGTCCGGTTTCAGAGTGAGATCTGATCTTCAGATCAGTTGAACTACGTTTAACTTGATTTTATGAAAAATAGTTGGTAGTATTTTTCTTGCCTTCTCTTCCTTTTCTCTCTCTCTCTCTGACACAAAAATCACCCGAAACAATAACAATTGCTTTGTGCTGTTGACAAACGAGGTAAGATTTATTTTATTTCAAAGTACCTTCAATATTCTGATTTTGGTCAGCGATAGCGAAACGAGAATAATAAATCAAATAATATTCAAAATCACTTTCACAACTGGATAACATTTTAATACAAAAAATTTTTTAATGCTATTTTCTGAAAAGAATAATCTTGGCTAACTTAAACTACAAATTGAACTAAGTTAAACTTTTAAACGACACTATGAAACCGAATAATTGTTTGAAGTTTTTTAAATCGTCGTCGCGTCTGTCTTCTTTTACTGTTTCACACAAATAAAGAAGGATGCTTTGAAAACACAAAATCAAATTGGGAATACTACGATTTCGATGCGATTCGATTTCGAAAAATATGAAATCGATATCGACAACTATAGTCTATTTTCTACCGATTTCGATTTCATTTCTCATGAAAATGAAATGTGAACCTAGCTGTACCTTTGGGTTTTAAGTAAATTTTCCAGAAAGAGAAATTTTGCTCGGATATTCTGAAATTTTAGTACAGTCAAACAGGATCTGGCCATCAAATAATTTTTGTATTGTAATGTTCTTCAAAGCCAATTTACCAGTTTGCGTTTAAATTTTAAAATTGTTGATAATATTTCAATAATCTCTTAGCTAGAAATAACCATTTGGTCTATGACTAACGAATCGAAACTATTTTAAGGCGACAGGGGGTGTTTAAAAGTAAAAAAAAATAAAAGTAAAATAAAATAAAACAATTAGGGCAATAATGTAGTTCGACACACACCTTAAAAATAAGTATTATGTCAAGCGAAATGTAGATATTAGTACATTAAAAATATAGGGGTTCTATCTGGAATCTTCTAGGAAATTTCATTTCCCACGGAATACTTTTTTCACTCGAAATTTTGTTTCCGATCTTGAAACTCCTAGGGAATAAATTTCCCTCAAACAAAAAATCGTATGAAATGAGAAAAAAATTCCCTGCGAGAGTTTATTCCCAATACCAATTTCGATTGAAGCTTTTGAGAATCATTAACGTTCCCTACGTTTAAATGAGAGAAAAATCTCAAGGGAAATTTGTATTTACGATAACTCCGAAGGAGAATAGGTGTTAAGTTTATTGAAATAATTTTAATTGATTTATGTTTATTCTATAAAATGTATATACAAATTATAGCTTATTAGCGGAAACCTATTAAGGCTTGAACTTTCATTGCTTAGTGCTTAAAGTCATTTGATTGATTGGTGTAGTTAACTAAAATCATCATTAAACAAATTGATTGAGTGCTGGTTATGAACTCAAACAATTTAGCGATACAATCTTGTTTGCAGATTACGGGCGGGTCAATAACTCCGTGACTTTTTTGAATTTCTGATCTCTTTACTGAAACAGCAACACCGCTCCTGTCAACAGGCATCTGTCAGTTGACTCCTGTCAAAATTTAAACTTGCTGCGTCAGTTATTTTGTGTTTGACAGTTATTTTTATCAGACTACTCACTAACTTGAGGAGAAAATGGAAAAAAGTGAATTTCGTGTGCTTATTAAGCATTATTTCTTGCGAAAAAAAACCATTACCGAGACCAAGGCTAAGCTTGATAAATACTATGGGGACTCTGCACCATTGATTTCAATGGTAAAAAAGTGGTTTACTGAATTTCGTTGTGGCCGTACAAGCACTGAAGATGCCGAACGTCCTGGACGCCCAGTTGGGGTCTCTACACCCGAAACAATCGAAAAAATTCACGATATGGTGTTGGCCGACCGAAGATTGAAAGTGCGAGAGATTGTGGAAGCCGTAGGGATCTCGCATGGCTCAGTGGTTTCAATTTTGAATGATCACTTGGGCATGAGAAAGCTTTCCGCAAGATGGGTGCCGCGTTTGCTCACAGTCGACCACAAACGCAATCGTGTAACAACTTCACAGGAAGGTTTGGCGTTGTTTAATCGCAATATGGAGGAGTTTTTGCGCCGTTTTGTAACCGTGGACCAAACATGGATCCATCACAACACACCAGAGACCAAACAACAGTCAAAACAGTGGGTTTCTAAGGGTGAATCGGCGCCAAAGAAGGCCAAGGTGGGTTTGTCAGCCAATAAAGTTATGGCGACTGTTTTTTGGTATGCACGCGTAATAATCCACATTGACTACCTTCAAAAGGGAAGAACAATCAATGGGGAATATTATGCCAACTTATTGGACCGATTCAATGACGATTTGAAAAAAAACCAACCTCATTTGGCCAAGAAAAAAGTTCTTTTCCACCAAGACAATGCAAGGGTGCACACATGTGCAGCTGCCATGGCAAAATGAATTGGGCTATGAATTGCTCCCTCATCCACCCTATTCACCAGATTTGGCTCCGAGCGACTACTTCTTGTTCCCAAACCTGAAGAAATGACTTGGTGGAAAAAGATTTGACTCCAATGATGAAGTCATCTCGCAAACAAAGGCCTATTTTGAGGACCTCGACAAATCATTTTTTTTGGAAGTGATACAAAAATTGGAGAAGCGTTGGACAAAGTATATAGAGCTCAAGGGAGACTACGTTGAAAAATAAAATTATTTTTTTATCAAAAAATCTTTGTTTTATTCCAAAAGTCACGGACTTATTGACCCGCTATTTCATTCAAATTTTGTCACTATCAAAAATTGTTGCAGATCTAATAAAGAATTATTACTTTTTTAAAACATTTGACGGATTCAAGTTATCCAATAACTCAAGATCCATATATCAAGTATGCATTCTTCGAATCTGCCCAAAGATATGGATTATAGTGGTTTATTTCTGCCGGCTTTTGAAAGCATGTTTACAATTTTCTTGCTTGTGTATGTTAAACTAAGTTTTCGCTAATTAGGCCTATTCGGTGAGATCTTTTACTTTGTTATGAAATTTCATACAAAAGCTTAAGCTGTCAAAAAATCTTTTATGAATTATAATTTTGGTATTCGGCATGCTAAATCTGCTATGAAATCTGTTAAGAAATCTGCTTATGAGCTGTCAAAACTTCGAAATTCTCAACAAGTCTTTTACGAACTGCATTTTTTGGTATTCAGAATGCCACAATTTGTTATGGAATCTTTAATGAATCATAAAAGAATAAAAGACACATTTTTGTTACTTTTATCATACAAGATTGCAATATATGAAGTAAAAACTTCTATTTCGTTAATGAATTGTTCTTAAAAGGACAGATATAACAAAATATTATTAAAATACAAATAACAAACACAAATATGAAATTAGTGTCAAACTATTTATTTGAGGAGGTACACGAAAGCACACAACACATTGTGATGGATGAAACGTAAAAGAAAGTGTCGCTTATATTGCCGGAGTTGGAGATATTAAATTCAGGAACTGTTATGAACATATTACAAAAATTAATCATTATTATTATCTACACGAAACAAAACACGATAATTCCGCAGGTTAATTTTATATTCTCATTAGTCAGTGCCGACTGCTAATTGGAATGCAAAGCTAAACGTCTAAAAAATCTCTTCAAATCGTTGAGCAGGGAGATTTTTTTCATTCCCCTTACTTCTTGTCCTTCTCGCCGTCAAACTCCCAGTTGCCGGCAACTCAGTTTCCTTGTGTGAAAGGTGACAAAGGGGACATAGCAAATTTTAGGTCTGTTCGTATAAATGTTTCTTTTTCGAAGTTACATAACAGACTTTTATAAAAGATCGAACTTCTGAATACCAATTATAAAATATCTTTTATGGTGAATATCTGTTATACATGATAATAGAAAATTCATGGCAGAATAACAGATGTGACAGAATAGGCCTAAATGATACACGGAAAATGGTTCATGTTGTATGGAAAAGTCGTGAAAATATTCATCCAATTTGAAATGCTTACCCTATTTTAATTATAATTTTACACATAATAAAGAAACTTAATCTTACCAACGATAATGTTAATTGGTCTCATTTAAAAATCGAATCATATCTATCCGGATAGGATGGTGCTATTGCGGGCGTTCACTCATTTATTCTCGGATAGCAAGCTATCGGAGTATATCTGTGGACGAATCAGATAAGTTAGCTGAAAGCTTTCAAAAAATCAAAGCAAAACGCATACCAATGAATTTTGCAGTCAACTGGTTCTATACATTTGTTCTCGGATAGCTAGTAATTCCAATTTTTTTGGGATAACTGAAGATAGCTTTCATGAGAGCAGCTGTTTGTTCATCAGATGTGGTTTTGCATGCATTACAACAACAGAAAGTTATTCTAGATTGCTGAGAATAATTGAGTGAACGTCCCCATTGTAACCCAATGCAAAATCACAGCTGGTGATAAAACAGCTGCTGCCAAAATAAATCTCAATATATACGAAAAACTTTGGTATACTATTGCATTGTATTTATATCTACATAGTACTACCATGGAACATGAAAATCTGTTTATTAGCGCGCCTGTTCAGATGGCGCTTGTGTCGAAAAATTTGCCTTTGCCGGCAATTGTTTGAGAGCGGGGTAGAGAAATAAAAGAGGGAAAAGAAGAGATGAGGTAGTTTCGTTTCTGTTCTTATAGCAATACTGAATAAAAGCGAGAAAACCAAATGTGGTATATTTTTTTGACATCATATTTGTAGTTTTCTATTTTATATGAGGATAAGGCAAAGAGGAATATAAATACAATGAATTTATGAATGGATTTTATTTTTCGTTTTGCCTTAATGTAGCAAAGCAAGTAATTTTGTTACTTCCATCGCTTATTGATTCTTCATACGTGAATACGTACCTACAACGATATATACGTATTATAAGTTAGGTACTGAATTGATGGGGTAGTTTGGATGTGTACCTACATGTTTGGATTTTAGTTTTTTATGATTTGGATTTGGTGAAAAGATGAAATTCTAAAAAATTTTAAGTACCTAGGTATTATTTTATTTAGCATTTTAGAGTTGATTTCTTCTGATATATGGTAGGTACTTTACCAAAAGCGGCTCAGTCGCGCTTAAAACAATCGTAGGTAGGTAAATTAACATTTATAATGTATAAGACAAATGTACTTACATACACACCTAACTATTCTTACTTACGATTATAGGTAGGTACTAGGCAAGTTATGCATTCGTAAAAAACAAGAAAAAAATTTCTAACAATCAAACATGACATTACGATCATAGAGAAGCCTCGACAAAAAATGTCTGGCTGTAATGTATAATGAGCTGCAGCCTAAACGGCTTGAGCGATTACCTTCAAATTTGGTACGTGGGTATTTGTTTGAAATTCCTCAGAGGGGAAATTGAAATTTTATTTTTAGAACTAAAAATGAAGGTACCTGTCATACAACCGTTAAGGAAATGCTTATTTTTCTCAGCTCCAACGATTTTTTGCGTTTTTCGGTAACGGTATACATTGGATTTATCTCAAATTTTATATCTGAGAAGATCTAGGTAGCTAAACTAATTCTGCATATCAAAATTTGAATAAGTTTTTTTCTAATTAAAATTAATTTTTGAATGAATTTTATTTTTTTATTTAAATAGGCGGCATGTGGGTGATGTATGTCCTAGAAACTAGGTCACGTATCATGTTAAATCTATTATCTACTATAAGTGCTTTCCTGTTATGTTAAATTATTTTATGTTTTTTTTAACATATTTAAGGTTGTTAACTACCTACCTAGTATTAAAACTTTAAAATAAGAAAAACTTAAAAAAAAACATATTATTAAAATGCAGTACCTATATCAAAAAAAAACAGGAATGAATAAGGAAGTCTTAATAAACGTTTAGGACTTATTCCATATGGTGTGTGCAATAATACAACAGAATTTCTGATATTTCACATTTAAAAACTTAGTCTTTCGCTAAACCATGGAAGACGGTGGTTTAGTGAAGGAATAAGAATTGACATTAAGATAGAAATGTACATGGACAGATTCAAATCAGGACTGGATCGTACGAACTTGCTCTTGTAGCTAACAACTTTAATGTTGCTAAACATTGACGCTGTTAGTAGGTAGGTATAGCATATGCAGGTTCAAATAGAATAATAAATTGTTGAATGGTACCTACCTACAAATGTATATTTAAATGGATTTATTTTTAATTATTAGGAAGGTAAAGCTATATTTTATGTACATACATACATAGAAGGAAAATATGTATGTAAATATGTACATATAATAGTGAAAGTGAAATATATATGTAGGTAGGTATGTATCAGTGGCGAGGCGTGAATAATTTCAAAAAGTAGTTCGAAGAAAATTAGTCACCAAAAATTAAATTTCGGAAGTTTACTTGAAATTATTTCGTTCAATGCATAAGTTAGTATGAAACCATAAGGTTCAGCAATTTAAACCAAATTTGTTATACCTTAAGTCATTTAAGTTAAATGTAACAATGAGCTTAATGCATAATAAAAGCGGTTTCGCAAGAAAACTTTTTGGCGGATGCAAATACAATATCTTAAATAAATTTATTGTTAAGTTAAAAATTTGAGGGAATGTATCACGCAATATTTCGTTTTCTAAAAGGTTACGAAGTGCTAAAACGTCAAGTTGTCGAAAAGAAGAAATTGTATACAAAACTTTAAGTTCATTTTTTAAAGCTGTAAAATCAAAAAGCCCAGGGCGAAAATTTATTAAAGAAGATATTTTTAAATTTTGATTGGAAACTTCGAAATTATCATATTATAATTTACTAAGTAAATCTAAAAAAATAAATTCGTGAAAGTTTTATATCTTGTATTTATTTGGGATATAATACTGTCTTTTATTTCTACAAAACGACATTTGTAACGTGTTTTGCAATCAATTTCGAACAATTCTCGTTTTTGTGGTGTTTCCGCGCAATCGCTTATGCTTTCCAAAATGGATTTAAATTTATTAAAAGAGTCAGAGTTATGCCAAGACTCAAAATTTTCGATTTCTCTTTTTGCAAATTCAACATCCGTTTGCTAATTTTGAACCAATTGTAAAGAAAGTCAGTCTTAGCAAAAATTTCAGAAATACTATTAAGAAAAAAAAAATCTAGTGCCTCTAATATAATTATCAAGCTCTCGGCAATAGAAAGCGAGTCAGTGTCCCTTTCACTAGGGTTGTCTAATATTCTAATAAGAGTTAGAATTATATCTAATCTACAATTTAAAATGGCGTTTATTATCCGCGAATGATAATGCCAGCGAGTTTCCGATAACACAGGCTTTCATCGGTTGGCTATTTGCTTTAAAAGTTTTGAACATTTAGTTGATTTGTTAAAAAAAATGGAAAATAGTATTAACACTGCCAAGAAAAACTTTTAATTCCGATATATTTTTAAGTGATCGGGATTAAACTAAATTTAAAACGTGAGTTAGCCATTGGACAAGCATCAAGGACTTTCTTTTTAACACCACCCACTTCCCCAGACATAGCTGCCGTAAGATTCGCCAATTAGTTTGTCCTTGCAGGAGAATATATCAAGTACATATATTTAAAAATATGTGGCGAGACTCACTAACGTCAAAAAAAACCAAGAAACCTTTCTTCAATTGCGCCCTCCAAAAGGTACAGTAGAACAGCACTCCAAGCACTTGGAGAGTTGGAAAAAAGAGGTTAAGGAAACAAAACATTTTATTTAAATTACAACTCCCTGTCAATCAAGTATATATATATATATATATATAATTATACCTTTGTAATAATGAAACGTTAAAATAGGAAACGATAAACCATCTTTTCGTGCTTAATCTATTTTCATGGTAGGTTGAATGTTTTGAAAAATTTGAAAACAATCAAATGAACCGTTTTACAGAAAATCCAAAGCCAAAAAATGTTTTTTATTAGAGGTACCAAAAATAACCATTTTTTTCAAAGAAAAGATTACCAAAAACTACCTTTTCCCTTTATTAATGAACTGATTAAAAAAACGGTGTATTATTTTCGAAAAAAAATTGACTTATGCTGTTATGAGCAGACTCCATAATTATTAGAACATAATTTAAAACACAAACCAAACAAGTAAATAAATATTAAATTAGAATTTATTGATTAATAAAACAAACAAAATAAAACAAAAATCTTTTTTTTTAATTGCGATACATTTGGTGTATATATTTAGGCACAATTGGGTAATGTAATAAAAAAAATGTATATACTCGTATTAAGATTTTCATCAAACTCAGCATTCCAAAGCTGAAGCGATTTTCTTCAAACTTGGTAGACACATACTAACATAGTTTTGTTTTGTTCATCATTATGAAAATCCAATCGATCGTTAGAAGAAAAGCGAACGTTTTTCAATTGATTGATTTTGACACATGGAATGAATATTCTACTGAACTATTCTCTTAGTTATCGGTCGAAAATCCAACTCGATTTTTTTAAATAAATGTGTGAAAATTAGTAATAGAAATACGCTAGC
This sequence comes from Philhelius pedissequus, assembly GCA_910595825.1. Classification (NCBI taxonomy): domain Eukaryota; kingdom Metazoa; phylum Arthropoda; class Insecta; order Diptera; family Syrphidae; genus Philhelius; species Philhelius pedissequus. The sequence goes on from OU343161.1 coordinate 91,793,164, forward strand.
TTTCAGTGGAATTCAGCGTTGGTTATTCATAATAACGACAATATTAACTTATGCAGGCAAACTCCAAGTTCTAGTGCATACAAAAAAGAACCATGGAATCATTTTTTTACGATTTTCGAAATCTCCGATATGAATCAATTTTTTGTTTGCATTTTTGAAAAAAGTTAAAAATATTCATAGGCAATCTTCCGAATAGTTTTTAAAGTCAAATCCAATCCTGGTTGCAATAGGTGCACGTGAAATATAATTGTCCTACTGGAAAAAGAGATAAATGGTTTTCTATTAAATATCTGTTATTAATATATAATGGAAACATTTTTTAATTTTAATTTTAAATGTTTGTAAATGAATAAAATATTTGTATATGTAGGTATTCCTTTCGGATTTATTTACATTATATTTCAATTCAATTTCAAGGCTTGATATATAATGTAATATGTGCAATTCAAATTTCAAATATGTAGGTATAGAACCATTTTTCATATTTTATACTTTATCATTTTTGAATGAACCGATCAAAATAATTTTTTTTAAATGTAAATGCTTCCAAAAATGTTTAATAATTTTGCATATTCAAATTGCATATTCAATTGAAAACTAGAATACCTACTTTCTAACAGCTTCAATTCTTACCTACATTAAAGTTGTTAGCAACAATATCCAGTTTGTACGATCCAGTAGTGGCGCATTTTATTATTATAAGAATGCATTTTTACTCTCTGCAGGTAGGTACCTACATACCTAGGTATTTTGATCTGAAAAAAATATTTTTATGTACCTACCTACCTATAGGTAGGTAACTACTATATAGGTATAAAGATATTTCACAATTTGTTCACCCAACATCACGAATTAACTTCAACTTCACAAACAAAAACACTTTATCACACAGAAATAAAAAAATACCGAATTGCATTTTTTTTAAACACAACCGACGGAAAAATATATTTCACACACGTACCTACAATCGCCAAAGAAAAATTACACAAAATCTTGGTTAAAAAAACCAAAACAAAGCGAAATATACATACCTATGTATATCCTAAACAAAAGTAGGTCGAACGGGATACTTACAAATTGAAATTGGAATATTCTTCCTACATAGGTATTTTCTCCAGTTTATGATAAATGTGAAAGAAAAATGCAAAAAATATATTTTCTTTTATCCTGCTTTAGCTTTTTGCATTCTTCTCCCTCATTATCTATTTGTCTTACCTTATTTTTTATTTGTCAATCCTTCAAATTCTCGCTCTCTGAGAGTCTGCCCAATCAGCAGAGTTGTAAATCTGAGCGGTGTCACCAGAGGGCGCCTCGGACGTTCCGCTTCATGATAGTACTATGTAATATAAATACAATGACTATTGTATCCCATGAGAAATCTCAAAAGCATATGCACGAACCCATACAAATTTAACCTATTCGATGTTGGCTGTTGAGGAACTTAAATGGATACTAACATACTCGTATCTTATATAGGCTATCATACCGACATTTGAATGCATAGGAATGCTGTTAAGCATAGAAATTCCTTCCTAAGCTCAATTTTTACCAATGTGCATCGGTTCGGTATGTCCTATTCAATTCTATTTTCCTAAGCACAGATTAGAATTCAAAAAGTATTTAAGATTTTGATGGTCAATTCAAAGTATACATCGTTATAAAATTATTCATATTTCCAAAAATTAAGAATAATGATGAAGTGAAAAATAATTAAACTGTTAACTAAGAAATCCTTTTGAAATAATATTATCCTTCCAAATTTTTTTTAGTTACAATTGCATAGAAAACGGGTGTCTGTTGTTTCGTTTTTTTCATTTCGCATTTCGTTATTTCCCCCTTTCTTACATTGATTTCTGTTTACTTCGTTTACAATAAATTCGTTTCTGTATCACTTTGTTTTTCAATCATATCGCCCTACGGTCACTTCGCATTTCCTTCCTTCAATTTTTACTCGTTTTGCATTTCCGTTAAAAGTGCAATGAGTTATTTAGATCAATGTTATCTCGCCAAAGGTTTATTTCGCATTTTGTTTGCTATTAGAATCTATTGTCAAGGGCGTCAGTTAACACGCCGCATTTACATGCACCCCGTTATGATTTGCCAGGTCAGCAAATCATGTTCGAGCAAGTTGTAGGTTCCCACGATTGGCGAGGATCATGTATCAGCGCATTTTGAGGTAAATGCACGGAAGCCTTCAAGGTCGCTGACGCTGCGAATCATCGTGCGGCGAATGGAATTGGGATATGGTTTATTAAGTGTGGGAAGAGTTAGTCTTAAGTTAGTCTTAGAACAGGTCGGACGTGGTAATAAAGATCAGTTGATTTTAATAAATAACGGATTGTTTAATTTAAGTAAGTCGAACCGTTGGGCCTGCCCCTAGTGGGCAGGCGTTCGCGTTTTTTTTAGGATCCCTCGGAGGGAATCCTTTTACTGCGTCTAATATAAGACTTTATTACAATTTATGTACATTCATCTTTTGTTTATGTTTTGTTAAGTGTTTTTGTATAATGAAGGAATTATTTTATTTAAAAAATTTTCAAAATCCCGGTTTATTATAATCTTACTTTTAAAAATCCCGGTTAATCCCGCTTAGCCCGATTTGTATTTTGATAAATGTTACACAAAAAAACTTTGCATACACCCAAACTCGACCCCATCCTATAATAGTCACAAGCAGGAGGGTTGCTGGGGGGCAACATGCCCTCCTTACGCACTGTTCGAGTGAACCTTACTCCTTACATAAAAAAAAAATAAATAAAGACGAAACACACGTTGGCGAAGTAATCGAAGTCGAAATGAAAAAGAAAGGAAATAATCGAAAAACTAAATAAAAAAAGGCGGAATGAACTTAAAACGAACTAAATAAAATACCTAATGATTTTTGTTTTCAAAACAAAAGTAAACAAAGTAATTGAAAAATAATATGACTAAAATACTGAATAAACGAAATGCGAAATGACTAAAACGAAATAATACAAAAACGAGATGAAAAAAACGCTATATATGTTCTCTTTATAATTTCTCTAAGCACAAAAATGTTATTCAATACCTTATGAAACGTTGCATAGCAGCAACATTAGCTAAACGCGTTGGAAGGTTGTTTTTATTTTTTTTGCAACTATCTCTTTAAGAGAGTCTCTTTATTTTGACACAAGCCCATCTTCACTATACTGCTTACAAAAATGTGTATTAGTGTATTTTGTTTATTATGACTGATAAGCACTTTATAAAAAAAAGTAAGTATACCCCACTGTGTCCCGTTTGTTCGAGCCACACATTTTGTGTTTTCATGAACGCAGTAAATATGCACTAAGGCAATCATATTTCTTTTTTGTTGCATTAATAGACTCACTCATTCTGCACAACGTCTGCATGGCTGCTTAACGACAATTTTAGTTATTCACTGAATGTTCTTAAACGTCAGATAAAAATCTGAAATGATCGCGAAACAGCTGTGCTTAATCTTATTTTTTAATTATTGAATGAAAAAGACAACAAAAACATGCTTTCAAAAAATAATTTGTGGATAAGGAATGGAAACAAACTTATAAAGAGAAATTAATTTCATAGAATTAAAGAAAAAATATAATTAACAAAAAAATTAACAAAACCACTTTTTTTTTATTAAAACAATTTATTGAAAAATTGTCATTAAAACTTAAAATTTTCGCACTTTATGACGCTTATGAACATATCTTCTGCAACTCATCTACGTTTGTTGGTTTGTTTGATTAAGAAAACTGACTTTATGAACACGTCTAAAGCAGGTCTTAGTTAGGCAGACGTTTATGAAAGCACCCAATCTTGAAAACAGATAATTGATCAATTTTAAATTATAAAATCTAAATAAATATTTGCAACTTTTAGATTAAAATTTATGGTGAAAATATGGTTTTACCAAAACACAAAGACAATAGTTTATCCAGATCGGAATCCGCAGGGGATAAGACTACTGACATTTCCCAAATGTGGTCTTGTCGAAGGAATGTGATTGCTTCTATATAAATAAAAATCAACATTTTTTAGCCTTTTTTGCATTTTATATTTTTACTTGCGATATAGGTACTATAGGGCAAGTTTTGCATTTGGAAAAAAATGGAACTCGAGATTTTAATCAACTTTGATTTGACATTACGATGATATAGAACACCAAAAAAGTGGGTCCCGCAATTCCGTCTGTCTGTCTGTCTGCTGAACCGATTTTGTTCAAACTTGGTGCTTAGGCGTTTTAGGTGATTGTCCAAAACAGATTTTTGAATCGTTGTTTTAGCCCCAAATATAACGGTACTTGCCATACAAATTTTTCTACCATCTTAATTATCTTGAAAACGGCTCTAACAATTTGTGTGTGTACTACTTTTGATATGGTCTACATTTTGGCTAAATTTTTTTGTTCAAATATTTTGTTTTTAACGGTACCTGTCATACAACCATTTTGTTGATTTTCGAATATCTCATAAAGGGCTCAACGGATTTCGATCAAGACCTCTGTACAGGAGTTACTTCAAATTCTAAATAATACTGCATTTCAAAATTTTCCAAAAATTGTTTTTTTCAATTTTTTGAAAAAAAAAAATTTTTTTTGAAAATTTAAAAATTCGAAAACGGTTGGACGATTTTTTCTGAAATTTTGTTTTTGAATTTATATTATTAAATATTCAAAATTTCCATGCAAATTTTTTTTGTGGAAAAAATTTAAGAATTTTTATATATAAAAAATTAAGTAAAAAACGACTTTAAAAATACATTTAGTCGTTTGTATTTTATTTATTTTATTTTCGTAAAAATATTATTTAATCAGCAATTAATTATTAATCGATTAAATTAAAATGATGACTGAGAAATGATTGTTTATTTCAAATAAAATAATAAAATAAAGGTTTTAGGAATTATTGAAGAAAATATAATTAATTATTATTCTTAACGCTTAATGACCAACAATTAAACTTTGACACGTTATAAATTAAGAACGAATTGACATACAGAAGTCGTTAGTATGTCATTTTGTAGATAATTTTACTATCTATAAGCTGTTTTTTTAGAAAATTTTGAGCAAAATAACGGATTTGAAAAAAAAACTGAAGTTTTCCCCTTCCCCCCCTCCCCCTCCTATTAATGTTTGCTGCGCTCCAAATTAAGGGGACATTTTAGGAAATGCTTAGGACATACAAATGAAGCTCTCCACCAAAATTCAGCTTTATCGGAATTTTTTCCAAGTTTCATCATTTTTTTATCTAATTTTCCTGGACTAAAATCCTTACTCCGTTCTAAAATGAGCAGATCATTTATTCCTAGATTAAGTTGTATCTGACTGTTGAAAAACTGATTTTTGCTCTATTTGGAGAATATGTTCTAACTGACTGCTTAACTAACTATTGAAAAATGTTCCCTTAAATAAATATATCGAAGTAATATACATAATGAAGGTAGATGTACTCACAGGTAAGCTTCAGGTTGTGTTGGAAAGTTGGAATATATCTAGATTAAATATTGAATTATGAAAAGGTTAATAATAAATAGCATAACACGCAACAACACCAATTTTCTCGTGGATGTACTTTTGGTATCACAATTCAAAAACTTCAAAGCCTAACTTTTATGTTTGAGTGATTGCTATACTTCGAATCTTCAACAAGGGAATAAGAAACAGAGATAGACATCATATCCGGTAGCATAGATAATTCAGAAAGATAAACCCTCATCTGCTGTACAAAATTGGAGACATGAAGCTGGGGAAACTGACAGAATCTACTATCTACTATTTTCTTGCAAAAACACTTCTCATTGCCCCTGTGAACTCGAAAAAAGAAGATCAAAGCACCCTAGGGCGTATAACTGTAATAAATATGTATGTAAGTGCCTTATGATTTTAATAAACAATAAAAAAAAATAAGCCTTCAACACGCCCACTTTTAACTGGTTATTTTTGTGGACGAAGGCAATCCATTTGAACAGCTTTTGCTTGCAATAATTACAGTTACACTATAAGTAACACGATCCATATTGTTCAAATATCCATAATCCAAGGGGTAATGTTATATATACATATTATACAGTGCATTAAATGTAACTTTCCAGCGCGTGGCAAAAAATGATTTGTTTGCAATTAAAATCGATAACAGAGTAAATGTGGACGTTACCCAATGTAATGGAAGGCAAGAACTAAACTGCACAACTTGGTGACATGTACCTGCTATTTTGGTTCGGGATTCAGATATGTATGTATGACTATCGCCCATATTAAACATTTAAGGTTGCAACGCAAGGATGTACATCAAAAAAAGAATTTATTTGTATCGGGAATAAAATTTCCATTGGAATTTCAATGACATTTTATAAGATTTCTTGTTCCTGATAGGGACCATTATTTTGATATACCAATCAAAAGATAAGGAAAGCTAAATCTAGTACAATCGAAAGCACAACTGAAATTGTGTTCCTTAAAAAAGATTTTTGCTTCACAAACGAAGCCTTATCGAAATCGACAGATGTTTCTTTAGCCAGCAGTTGCATTGATTTTGAATTAGTTTTTACGCAGAACTTCGCTAAAATCTTACCGAAACATTTTAAAAGCTCAAAAGCTTGTAAAGTCTTGTGAGCTCGGTTATGCACAATAACAAGAATAATACTGGCTTCCAATTCATTGATTGTGGATGGTTTTTTTTTTTAGCAAAGAGCCTAGTCTATATACGTTTTATATCCCCAAAGAATATAATAAAGTGGTGTTAAACCATTAACGACTCTGACAAAGCAAATTTCTAGATTTTACGTAAAATACATTCATGTATTTATCAATATTTCAATGCTGACTCTTTCGTTTGGTAATACTAATATATAATAATTCTAAATTTTATTTATTATTTTAATTGTTTAATGTATTTTTATATTATTTTATTTAAATAAATTATTATATTGTAGAAATTTTGTTTTCCTAGTCCAAAATGGCGACAGGAGGCTCGATTTTTATCATGTAAAGTTTGCTATCTAGAAGGATAAATTAAAGGAATCTGTGAAAATTGTTAGCCACATCGCTCAACACAATTAGGTTTATGTACTTTTCGGTAAAATACAGTGTGAAATGTCAAAAAATAGACATACATTCTTGGTTAATACTCGTAATTACCATTCATTTTGTTGGACTCCTCTAGACTTAAAAACTAAACTAACCTTATCTATTTTCTATTTGAAACCAATACGTGCCCTTTAAAGCAATGTTCATCCATTATGCAATTTATCGCTTTCAATGGGTTTCTCTTCGCGTTGGAGTCATCATATTTTTACAATAATATTACAAAAAGGGAACGTGCTCTACTGACTTATCTGTCACTTACTGTGGTAAAATTGTTTGATATGAACACGAGGCAATGCTATCATATTTCGCGAATTCATCATCAATATCACAGAATATGCGCAATAATTATAGTTTCAAAATCATAATTTATTTTAGAAATTGTTCAAATCCTTAAATTGCTTAGTTATCTAGATAAATTTGACAGAACAAAAGTTCAAAGTCTGACAGAATATAATAACACTGATAATTGATAAGAAAATGAATGAATGAAGCTATGATTCATAATATGATTGGGATTCCTTAACGGAAGCGTTGAAAAATAACATTTTAACTTAACTGGAATTCAAATAATACTTATGCGAGTAGCTTTGGAGAATAAAATACACACTGACGAATTTCGACGAAAGTACACTACGCGAATTAATTCCAAGTTTCTTTATTAAACTATTTATACAGAAGGGTTTTTAATTGTAAAAATGTATTTTTATTGCAATTGATATAATTAACGAAGAAAAACATTTGTTTATTGGTTTCACTCGAATAACTGCTGCGTCATTCGAATTAAAGTGATGCAAGGCAAGTAATTTATGTTTGCCATAGCAAAGTATGGCATAGAACAACGTTAAACGCATAATATAACTGTATACAGCTTATAATAAAACAAAAAAGTGTTTTTTTTTGCCAGTGGCGAATACATTAAATGAATGCATCAAGCAATAACTGATATAATAATTTATCCATTTTAAGAGACTTTATCGATATTGAACCGGGTTGATAGCGAGAATTACCGTTCACTAAGAATACAAGTAGCAATAATTGTCTAGATGTGAAAGTTGAATTCAAACTTTGGCCGATGTCCATAAAAAAGGAAAAATGTAGTATAATGTGATGCCGAGAGGCATTAGGGTGACGCATTGAAGCATTTAATTATGCGTGGTTTTTGATTCCTCATTAGAAAATGCTGCTCATCATATGCCGATATTGTAGTTCAACTTACGAAGAGCAAGGAGTAGATACTGGCGTCAGACATAAGGCCTTTTTAAAATGCAACCTGAATTGCACGGCATTAGTAGAAGGAATAGAAAGATAGGAAAGAATTTTTGTTGGCACGGTGGACTTAGGATTAGATATTTACTATTTCATTTTAACCTACGAGCGATATCCAATTAAAATTGGAGGTAAAGTGGGGATCGAACCCACACGCCTTAGTTAGCAGTCAAGCACTAGATATAACTATCTACTGCGCCATTACCACCAACAATACATAGATTGAAAGTTGCAGATAAGATATTGTACCCATTTCAATTATTGAGATGGTAGTATTCGAGTGATCAAAATAATCGAATGATCATTCGTATTTTGAAAGAGTAAGAAAATTAAAAAGTTTACTTTATTTCTTTTACTAATAAATAATATTTATTTTTGTATGAGGCTGAGTTCATAATTGTAAGGATGCACTAAAACTACCAGTATCGCATTCATTAATGAATACAACCAGTATTATTTCTATAGAAATTTGGTATCACTGATATTTTTTTGCATTTTTTACAGTATTTTATGGTTAAGTACAACTTTTATTAAATACTGATAAGTAAATATAATTATAATATTTCAGGACAGACCCCGATCAAAAAAATTGGACCAATGGCGACACCAAGCTTCTGGTTTCAGTATGCCTGGGAATGGAGGAAGATTTTGCTTCAGGACGAAGAAAGAAAACAGTCGTTTGGGGGAAAGTCTTAGCAGATATACTGCAGGTTGCTCCTTCATTCCCTCATGATAACGGAGAGCTATCCAGAAAATTTCTCAACCTAATCATGTCATACCGAAGAATAAAAAAAGAAATAAAGAAAGTGGACGAGACGCTACAACTTGAATTTTTTTGAAGATTTCGACGAAGTTTATGGTACTCGACACAATATTGACACACCGTATGAGCTGATAGCCGACATTTTTGGCTATGAATCTTATGAAAAAGAAAATATTGGAGAAGAACCGCCGCCAGAGAAAAAGAAGAAGAATTCTACCCTCAACAACAATGAAATATTGGAATTCTTGGCAAAAGAAGCAATTGAGGACGAGCGGTCTCTGTGGATCCCCAACGTCTTGAACTAGAAAGACAAAAGCTATAACTTCTCGTTTCGCTAAAAGATGATTTGCACCGAATGCCAGATTTGTAATGATAGTTTTGTGTGTAAAATTTTTAATTATCTAGAAATGAATGTTTAAGTTTTTTTTGTTCCAACTAAATAAATATGTAACTGCATAATATGATATATGTATGTACATATATTAATAAATGAAGTCCAACAAAAAATGTATGTATGGATTTAACATAATGGTTTTAAATTGTTTTATTTGCAGACAAGCGGTTATTTTTAGTTAAGAAATATTTGAACTTGCAAGCTATGAGGAAAACAGCTTTGCAATTCCGTCTCTTTTAGCTCGAACTTCTGTGTGAATACCTATGAATTGGCGTTTTTGAATTATTTTTTTAATGTTTTCAAGAAGTTCTTTAAAAAAAACGTTTTTTCTCAAAAACCGCTCCACAGATTTATAATTTTTTTTTCGTAAATTCAAATTAATCCGAGATATAAAATGACGTACTTTTTTTGAGCTTAAATTAGTTTAAGTATTTATTTCAGAATTTTGAATTATTTTTTCTTCGATTAAGCCGATTTAATATTTTGTTTTTAAGCTTATATTATAATATTTAAGATTTTTCTACCAGTTTTGTATATATAAAAAAATTAAAGAAATTTTGTATATTAAACAAAATTAAGTAAAAAACCACTTCAAATATATATTCAGAATTTTAATAGAAATCTTTTGCAAACGACATCGTTCGATCACATGATCGAACATGAGAAGTTTCGATGGTTGTTGTCGAAGATTTGCAAGTTGAGAATGTCAAACTCTGTTGACGTTTCTGTTCAGTATGGTTTGATTCATCATGAATCATTTAACGCCAGAAAAACCGTTCCAAATTGTGAAAATTTACTTTGAAAAATTAAATCTGTTCGCGAAGTTCATAGAGCATTTTTACCGAAAAATTGTGTTTAGTTAGTGATGAAGCTCATTTGTGGTTAAATGGCTTCGTCAATAAGCAAAATTACCGTATATGGACCGAAGCCAATCCACAATCCATTAACGAATCACCATAGAATCCATTCAAATTGACTGTTTGGTTCGGTTTAAATGCTGGCGGCATCATCGGTCCTTATTCCTTTCAAAATGACAAAGGAAATGCCGTTACGGTGAATGGCGAGCGCTATGGAGCGAAAAGCTGACTGATTTTTTGTTAGAAGAACGAGAATAGAAAAATGCTAAATTATAGCAGGTATGAACCGTTTTTCAACAGTTGTTCGCCCTTAAAAGTTTTAAATATTCCCCGCGCTGGTAGGTAACCAATAGTTGAAAATACTGACAAATGCACTCGGCTTGAAATAAAGAGAGGTATTTCTTAACTATCTTTCCAGTAAAATTTCTCTTTATTCGAAGTAATTTTCTTAAAAGCAGTTCCAATCAATCACACACTATAGGAATTTAGCTGTGTTCCTTTGGGGCCTGCGAAATACTTTTTTAGTACTTCTTAATAGATGTTGAATGGAACGCATTCATTTTACCAGATGTAAAATATAACGTCTATATGAAATGTCAATATAATAATAATTTTTTTCCACTTAATATGATATTTTGTAGGCAAAGGTTATAAAAAATTAGACAAAGTTACACAAAGAAGTATATGAGCAGCCTACAGAGGAATACTAGAAACTAAGAACATTTTTGGGAAAGTGTGTAAAACAACAACAATTTATACACAAATTCTTTTTACTGAAGGTGTCGCCATCTTCCCGAAATACTATCATCACGGAGTACTAGTAGTTGACTGCAGTCAGAAGAACTTATCGATACGTACTGAAGCTCAAAGGAAATCACTTACTTTCAAGTAACTACATCTACTGAACGGAACGTGGCCAGTTTGTGTAGTTGATAAATGATGGTTTGACAGTCAGAACTGATACGCACAAAAATGTTTGATATTGATTGACACTCAGCTTCTTCTGTTAAGCACAATTAATTTATCAAACGTCATTGAAAAAATATTAATTATTAATTATGAAAACCAATATTTGGATGAATTTATTAACTGCTTGTAAATCAAGTAACTATTTAAAATTATTAAGCAGAACTGACATTCAAAGCGGATGTCACTGAGAATAGATTTTGTGTATCAAACCTAGGACTCCGGTCATTACGCATTGTCGAATCACCAAAAAAACAGCTGAGATTCACATGTGTATACTTAAACGTTAGTAGAAATTTTAAACAAATTAAAAAAAAAATCATTTTATACTGATAAAATAATGTATATATTTAGCTCAGAATAATAAATAATTTTTAATAAGTATAAACAAAAGTGTTTTAATTCTTTGCCATATGAAGAAGATTTATGGCCACTGTGGATGATGAATATAAAGAAATTTCATATGTTTAAATATTATTTATATTCAGTCGATAATTTTGGTAATAAATTGCATATTTTCGAAATATATTAGTCCAGGTGGCATTATTATTTCCTTAACTCATATTTTGAAAAAAAGTATCTGTACCCTGTAGAGAAACATACTTATTTGAAAAAATTCCCGCGCGGTGATTTGTTCGGTTAGAGGGACGAGAGGGGGTGCATCTGGAGGGGGAAGTTCCCAAGTTTGTTTCTTCCTCCAATCAGTTGCCATCATGCTCTGGTCTAGAGAGCAGGGCGCCTTCGCAGTCGAGAGCTTCTTTTCTAACGGTCGCTCACTTGTTGCTAGGCAACGTGCCTTCCGCGCACGCTTTGAAATTCCTCCTCACAGACTCGTTCCTGGCCGTAACTCGATTCTGTCGAGGGTTAACTCATTACGGGAGTGTGGAAGTGTCGCTAAACCCAGAAATGGACTTCAACGGACCACCAGAACTCGGGAAATTATCGAAAGAGTGAGGCAGTCAGTTGTGCGTTCTCCCCGGCGTTCGGCTCGCAAACACGCAGCTGCTATGGGAATTTCTGACACCACTGTTCGACGAATTCTCCATGAAGAACTTCAATTTCATCCCTATAAATTGGCTTTTGTGCAAGAATTAACTGAACGCGATTTTGTTGCCCGCGACGCCATTGCCAACATACCGATTGATATGCTGCAAAGAGTGGAGACGAATTTCAAAAATCGACTTCATCAGTGTATGCGCAATGGGGGTCGCCATTTATCCGATGTCATTTTTAGGACTGCATGAAAAAAAAATTGGGATATTGTATTCTCAAATAAAAAAAAATTAAAACAATAATTGAAGTACTTTTGTTTTTATTGACCTTTCAAATAAGTAAGTTTCTCTGGCGCACCCTGTATTTAAAACAAAAATGTTGTTCATAAATTAGTTTGTAATAACTTTTTTACTAGATTAGGTTGGACTATGTGACGGTCCACCAGTTTGAACTCTTTCTTTGACGAATGAGGATGGCCAGAACCGAAAGCGCTACCTCTTGAGAAAGGCTACAGTAGTTTGGAAGTCTTAACCAATGGTGGTATTCAATGGTGGGGTATTTAAGAACATGCCTGAACCTACATACTTATGCGAACATTTTTATCAGTTGCTGGTCGCATTCATGTTATTTGTATTAAATACAATGTGGACTTAAGCACCTCAAGATCTCTTGTAATGTCATCGGAAAAACTACTCCTAGATTCGAAAATGTGAACCTATTTTAACGGATTTTTTAACGATTTTTTTTTAAATTTTAACTTCACAAACTTCAGAAAACTCTTATTTCTCTTGAGTTTTATTACTTTTGGACTTGTGTACAATTAAGTCTTCCGTAAAAATAAAAAAAAAATACTACTTGTAATTTATTCAAGTCACGTTAAAGTATTTCATCAAGCAGCGTTGGTGGTCAAAACAATAATAAAAAATGTATCTCATTTTGGCGTTGTCATCTTTATATCACATGGCCGACGTTATAAGGTGGCCCATCATTAATTTGTTGACACTATTTGCCTACTAATTTGAATTGTGTTTAATATAATTTAAAGAAAGTTTTTATTTATCACCATTCTAATGGCTAAAGCAACTTAAGAACTTCTAAAAGCCTGTAACCACCTGCTTTGGAAAAAATACAAAAAAAAAATAACAAGCTAATTATTTAAAAATATGTGAAAAGTAGAAAACGAATGAACCTGATTTTGAGATAGAACTCATAACCAAATATGTATTTTAAAATTAAGACAGGGCATCTTATATGATAATATAAAATATCCCTCACAAGCATTATACCATGAATAGTTTGTATAAAACATTTCAATTCAAGAGATTTAATTCCAAGGAATAAATATCTTGCTGCAAAATCCGGAAAAAAACTCCATTTTATGTCATAAAATACTAGCAGACCCGTGCTCGAGTTGCTTCGCAAAGGCTAAGAATAATTGAAAACTCAAAATTTCGAAAACGAACAAATAGATTTTTTCGAAACTTCGTATTTGGTTGTTTTTTGACATTATCTTAAATAGTTAAACAAATATTTTTGTAAAATAAAAACAACGGTTCATCCCATACAAATGTTAAAAAACCGTTAAGAAAAAAAATTATTTCTCAAAAACGGCTCCAAGAATTAAATAAAATAAAATGCACGACTGGATCGCACGTTCGATGACATTATATGCAAAATATTCTTAATAGAAACGGCTAAATGTATTCTTAAAGTCTTAAATGATTCTAAAAAAAATTGGTATGAACATTTTAAATATTTAATAATATAAATTCAAAAACTAAATTTTAGACAAAACCGTTCACACGTTTTTGAATTATTGAATTAAATTTTTTTTTTAAACTATTTTCGAACATTTTTAATACAGTACTTATTATTAAGAATTTGAAGGAGATCCTGTATAAGCATTTTCATCGAAATCCGTTGAGCAATGAAAAAGTCGGAAATCAACAAATTTTGTATGGCAGGTACCCTTAATAACAAAATATTTTTAAAAAATGTTGGCCAAAATGTAGACCATACCTAAGGTAGTACACACATCGATTTTTATTAATATCGTTAGAGCCGTTTTCGAGATAATAAAAATGGTAGAAAAAATTATATGGCAGGTACAGTTATTGTTGGGGCTAAAACAACGATTAAAATTCTATTTTGGACAATCATCTAAAGCGCCTAAGCACCAAGTTTGAACAAAAACAACTTTTTTTGGTGTTCTCTATCATCGTAATGTCAACTTTGATTAAAAATCTCGAGTTCGATTTTTTTTCCAAATGCAAAACTTGCCCTATAGTACCTATATCTCAAGTAAAAATGTCTAAAGTTAACAGTATCAACGGTTAAGAAACGCTTTCGTAAACGCTAAAGTAGTCTTATTGCCTGTTTTAATTTTGATCTTGCACTGAGTCATGGCGATGGGTAATGATGGTGAGAAATATAAGGTGCTCTTTTGTCTCGTCGACTTAAAATCACCGTCATGACATAGTGGAATGTCACATTTCACATACTTGTTACCTGTGGATGCATTCAGCTCCCACTAATTTTAAACTACAACTATTCTCTCCAAACATCAGCTAAAATGCTGCCTAAATTTTGACATAAGGGAATTGTGGACCATAAGACACAGAAAACAGCAGAAAACAATAAATTAATTTTCATATTTTTAAGTAAACTTATACCTAATCGAAATAGAATTGATTTTTTCATTTCTTATTTCTTTTTCCACAATTAAAAAATTAACACTGACAAACTGGTACATACTAGTCTTCTGGCTGGCAGCCCGAATGCAACCTAACCCTAATTTTACACTTAACACACCTAACTTAAAAAAATGAATTTCAGCTTTTCGTTTGAATCTTTTGGTTTTGTTTATTTACAAAATTATAAATCAAAACAACAATATTTTTTTCTTCACTTTAGGAGAAGTGATTTTTTAAATGAAAATTTTGACGAGAGATGAAAACTCATCCGAGCACTTGAATCTATTTCAAAATAATGATTCACATCAAGCAAATCATTGCATAAACATACGAGTGACTAGTCTAAAATAATGAGTCGGCTCTACATTAAAAAGGCAGAAAACTTCTTATAGACTCCACACTTTCTTGAATAATTTTGCTAAGCTCTTTTATATTAATCGAGAAGCTGGCTGCTGTAAGCAAACAAAAACCAATCGAAAAACATTATAAAGTAATTATTCAAAATGCAAGAAGAAGTACTTTTTATTTCATACATTTTCCATTTGATAAATTATTCTAATCTATTTTTTCTAAAAGGTATTATTTTGCTCAATAAGTACTCTCATATAAATTGGTGCCTACGGCAAAGAACTATCAAGAGATGGGAATGAAATGTTTTAAAAGGTAAGACAACATCATATAAAGGCTTCCCATTAATAGAATTTGTAGGAGCTTGTAAGCGGTGATTTTTTAAGAGCTTGGTTTTTGAAAATTCAAAAAAACACAGAAACTTGTAAAAAGTGAATGAAATTTTTATTTGGATCGATAAATCAATTTCTGCCATTTACTTTTTAAAAATAATTTCACTTAAATGTTGCCCGCGGCTACGCTTCAGGTGGTCCATTCTGAAGGTCCAATTTTGGCAAACTTTTTCACACATTTCGGCCGGAATCTCACCAATGACGCGTTCAATGTTGGCTTCCAAGGCAGCAATCGTGTTTGGCTTATCCCCATAGACAATAGACTTAACATAGCCCCACAAAAAATAGTCTAACGGGGTCAAATCACATGATCTTGGTGGCCAATTGACTGCGCCAAAACGTGAGATCAACTGCTCACCAAATTCGCCTCTCAATTGATGCATGGTTTCGCGTGCAGTGTGGCATGTGGCAGCGTCCTGTTGGAACCACATTCGACCGAGTTCAATTCTTGCATTTTCGGCAAAAAAAAATCTGTTATCATCGGACGGTACCTTTCTCCATTGACCGTAACCCTGCGGCCTTCATCGTCCTTGAAGAAGTACGGCCCAATGATGCTGCCTGCCCATAAACCGCACCAAACAGTGCATTTTTCGAGATGCATTGGTAGCTGCTGAATTGCCTCTGGCTGCTCTTCACTCCAAATACTGCAATTTTGCTTATTCACGTATCCATTTAGCCAAAAATGAGCCTCGTCGCTGAAACGGACGTAGCTTGCGAAACACATTTTTCACAGAGCACGAATTTTGATAATAAATTTCAATAATTTGCAAACGTTGTTCAGGCGTAAGTCTATTCATGATGAAATGGCAAACAATACTGAATCGAAATTTCAAATGTTCGTGGAATTTGTCATGTGTGATCTGTCAAAAATATAAACGTCAGAAACCAAGTAGCAAAAAAAATCACCCATTATTACGGTGATAAATAGTACAAGGATTCCAAGACTAAGGATATACAAATAGTAACCTGGCACTCTCCATATGAACGAACACCGACAAGATCGACAATGTACTAATGGACGCACATCACGTATCGAATGTCTTAGTCGTACATATATTTAGAAGGGCAACCATCGACTTCTTGCGGAAAAATTCAGAACTCGATTCTTAAACGAAAAAGAAGAAATTTGACGTATTAGCACATCTGGACTAGGGTCGCTGAAATCTATAGAGAGCCCCTGCGCGAGAGGCTCTCCGCTGTTCACACAACTAATACATACATTAACAATCGGTGGTCCCATACCGCAAAATAATCAAGGAGTTAGCCGAAACTTACGTAGGTTACCAGATACCTCAGAAAAACAACCCGTTGGATGATGATGAATGCGAGTACAAAGGAAAAAGTTGATGACGGATGCACACGCGTAAATGCAGCATCTTAAAGAACGTCAAGAGATAAAGATCCTTGATAGAAAGAAGAAGGAATACGTAGCCTCCTTGGTCAAGCGATCGAAATTACACCCCAAAAGTTTAATTTTAAAAATCCAAACAACTTACTGCTGATTTTAAGCCCGGGACGATAGGCAAGCTAATCATTGACACTCGGGGAATAGATCATGAATGAGTCAATAAGCCCTTTCAGCAACCTACTGAATGGAAATGATGCGAATCATTACAGCGAATCTTAGGGCAAGAAGAGTACCCACCTTAAATCAATTAGATAGAAGAGCTTGACTTTAGCTAAACAAAAAAAAAAGTAGCAGAACAACAAGTTAGGTTGTCCTCAAGGAATACCAGCGGAGCTCTTTAAGATCTATCGAGGCATATCCCTGCTTAAAGTCGCATACAAGGTCATATCTAACGTGCGTCTAAAAGTGTTTCAACTTTAAATCTGGTTTCCCCCCCTTGACAATCGACTAATGAGCAAATCCTCACACTAAAGCAAATCTTCCCTAAGGCCCAGGTTATCGACTTTTTAAAGTTGTATATGATAGCATTTATATCAAACATAAGTCTGTATCGCAATGGCTGAACTAAATATTCCGGGAAAACTGAACTAGCTGTATCGTGTGACACTAGTAAGCACTGGAGGCTATGAAGTATTACTTCCTGTACATGGTTTTGAACTAAACAATCTAACTGACTGTACGATATCTAGAATGATATGGCCCACCTATAATAAACCCCGCACAATTGCACTGGACTCTGGCCTTTGGGTGAGCACGCCTGGTAAAAACCAGTTGGAAAAAGAAACTCATTTAATCTGCTGCAAATGTCCCGCTCTGGCCAGATTAAAAATGCAGTCATTTGGAAAAGGTTACCTTTCTGATCTAGAAGAACTATCTGATACAAGAACCTAATTTCTTTCCTCAAAGGTGCGAAATAGCTCTAGAGACGTTTCGCTTAGTTTTTCTCTGGTTTTTCCAATAAAAATCGTCTATTTATTCAAGTCCGTTAAAATTCTTGGATTTGAATTTGTTAATTTCTCAACACAAAAAATTGTGATGAACGGATAAAAAAAGACACCTGAAATATATTATCACCATACTTAATTTTTTTTTTCTAAAAACTCTCCTCCCCTCCAAAATTGTACCACTAGCCAAGTTGTGTATTTAATCCTTTCTTTACACATTCTCCATTAATTCTCTTTCCACTACTTTTAAATATTATTATTTTCAGCGGCGTATACAGGGGGGGGGGGTCATGGGGTCATCATGGGGTTAAAAAAGTTGAAAATGTTATTCAAATCAGTGATGCCCGATAGTAGAGTTAACTTTCTTTAGTGAATTTCACGTCTAACATAAGCTTAAAAGGGAAAAATAAAATAAAATAAAAATGTATTAAAAGGACCAAAACAACCACAGTCAAAATCAGTTAAAACGAAATATCAGTTATTGCGAACTAATCTTTCAGTCCCGACCAAAATTCACGCTAATTGTACTAACCAAATATCGGTTTTAACGATGTCGGCTATAACGAAGTATCCTTTATAACGAACAGTCTTAAATTGAAAATTAAGAAAATTTATCGTTTATAACGAATATTAAAAAAAAAACAATAAATAGGCATTGGAAATTTCGTGCATTTCAAATAAATTATGGGGATTTACCTTCTTCTGTTTTTTTTAATACGTGAATTTTGTATTCTGTGAATTGGGATAGTCATATTTAATTATTAATTTATGTATTTATTTATTGATTTAATTAATAAACAATTTATAAGCTATTTAACAATGAAGACTTCAGAGCAGCAATACCATTGAAGTCGTTTTTTAGATTTAGAAAAGAAAGCCTTAACATATTTTATATAAAGAAAGGTTAAGTGGGTTAGATTTATTTTTTTCAAAATGAGTTCAAAACGTGAGTTCTTGCGATTGAAGAAAACTCCAATAATTTCAAGGCTCGAAGCTGGTGATTCTAATACAAATTTGGCAGCAGAGTTTTCTCTTTCGGCAGACATCGAGATAAAATTAAGAAGAATTTTGAAGAATCCAACTTAAAAACAAAAAACATTTGATACAGTCAATATCCCGACGTAGATGATGGCTTGCTCAGGTGGTTCAACGCACAAAACAGCTTTAATACTCCACTAAGCGGACCGATTCTACAAACTAAGGCAGAAGAATTTGCCACATTCTTACTTACAGAAACTGAAATACAAATTCATGTGAAAATTGCAGATGTACTTCAGGATGTTGAGATCGTTGCCAGATAATTTTGACCGATTATATAAGAATTTTTGACCGATACGAAAAAATCGCAACTTACTTTGTAAGCAAATAAAAGTTTTGTGTTTCTTCTGTTGTGTGATCTTCCTTTCTTTGTCTCTCTGTTGTATTAATGTATGTAATGTTTAAAGTCAATGGCACAAATAAGCCATACTAAGATCGGAAACCTTCGTACGTTTCACCCCCCCAAACCCATTTGTTTACATTGTTGTATTTGTAGCTTTGAAACTCTATCCATGAATAGATGGGAAATCGAAAAGCAAAACAAAAACAAATTACTAGGGCTGTGTTGTCTATGGGTCTATAGGAAGAGGAACAGAAAAGATTCTTGTTTGCGTTTCTATCAATGTGTCTATTGGAAGAGGAACAGAAATGTTACTTGTGTGCATGTTTCAGCTTGTAGGCAAATGTCAAATGAAAGCAGAGGTTTCCGGTCCTTACATTATTAGTTTATGGCCAATGGTCTAGCTGCCATTGCTTCAGTGTCTCTACTTCGTAGATTTATTTACGGAGTAGTATAAAATGTAATATGTAATAAAAGTTTTGCTAAAATAAAATAGTTGGTCCACTTTTTAAGAAAAAACAAAGAAATGGAAAATCAGTTATATTGAAAGACCGAATATAACGAACAAATTCTCCAGTCCTGCAGTAATTTTTGTGTAAACATTTCTGTCAAACAACACGCTACCAAATACATCAAAAATCGATTTTTTCACAGATTCATTAAAAAAATCGACGTTAAATGGTTGAAAGGAATTCGACATTAAATGAAAATAAATATTTGGCGGTAAAAATATTCTACCTCAACTACTTAACTACATTGGTGTGTTTCTTTCGAACACTTATTTTCATATTTTTCTTCCAAAACCCATTGAAAAAAATCAGAGAGTTTAGAAAATGGGTGAACAAATTTCAAGTTACCAAACAGGCATCATATATACGGTTTTTGTAAATGTAGCTTCTTGAAATAAATTGTTGATATTTTTTCTGTGTGATTATTTTTCACAATTATAAAGTTGGAAAGCCTTTATATATGTACAGTGCTACTTAAGCAACTAAGTAGAATTACCTTTAAGTTAAGCATATTAGACTGTTTTTTTAAATAAAATTTTATGTTTACGGATGTACATACATAAAAGTACTTTATTATTGTTAAATAATATAATTGCTTTATTTATTCATATGTTTCAGCTGTTTCGGCACACTATATTTTAATAAATTTTCCTTGAAAATGAAAATCCTCTAAGGAATGTTGACTTAAGCAGTTTAATTCTTTGTCAAGAAAAGTACTTAAGTATTTACTCTGAACCATTTATGCTACAAGTGATTTTATAGGTATTTTCATAATCAATATGCTTCGGTAAACTTGTTGTTGTTTAGGTAACCAGAACAACTTTACAACGTTTCTTTGATTTTAAATATTAAAATCTAGTTCTTGTGGACTCTGTGCTGAAGAATAAACCCAATTGAAACTTTTTTATGGCTTTATACTCATCGTTTTTTTTACTGATTTTTTTGAGTGACCTCCCCCGAGAAATGAAGCTCCTGCCCCTGATTATTTTATGTTCTTCTACCCAAATTTTCAAAAATTCAATACAATCAAAATTAAATACTTTGAATTTATGTTTGACTCTTTCTATTATTTCTTCTGAAACTTATCAATCGCTCTTCAGTCCAGAAATTTCCCCTCGAACGAGCATTCAGCCATTTTCCCACTATTTTTCTGGGATCTTCAAAGAAAATAGTATGCACCATTTGTTCGTACAAAATTTATTTTAAGATCACAGATAATTAAAGGAGAGCTTCAGAGTAGCAAAAAAAAGAGAAAGACCAATATTACTTTCTAAGAGGTAAAGCTGGTTGATAGTCACTTCGTGGATTTTTTGTTAGATTTGCTGGAAATGCGGATATGACAATAACGTTCTGTCTTTTAAAAATAGGTTGGGCACTCGGGAATTCTTACAATGAGTGACATTGAGCATTCTGAGACCAGCTGTCATCTGTGCTTTTCGAAATCGTGTTAGCACAGACCAAAACTGACATGGCTTTTAGTTTCTTCGAGATACTGAGGAAGTGAATTCATGGATGATCGGCTATGGAAAAACTGATTTGGACAAATTAAAGGCCGATTTTTGTCGCGGTAAATTTTACCGTGACTATATTTTTAGACGGATAATTGGTAATATAAGGAAATGGAGGAAAAAATGCAACCGCAAACTCTATGAAGATAAACTAAACAATGATGTGGGTGTGGCCCAAAAAGTCAAAACACTTCGATTACATAGTCGGACACAACGATCGAATGAGTATCAATGATCAAGTCAAGAAAGTTTTCGAATTCCAGCTCCTAGGTTCAAGAAGACGTAAAGGGCAAGCCTCCAGTTCATAGACCAAGCTATCACAAATGCATTTAGTGTGAATTACTTAAAACAGCGTATTAGGATCCGGAGTAGAGGAGGATGGAGAAACGCTTTGAATCAAGGACCTTTTAATGGTCGTTAAGTTAGGAAGCGAATTGCTACTCGCAAGCATAGTATCTACAAATTAGTGATTTAATCTTCAATATTAGGTGTGTGGTTTGCTGTTTTTAATGCGGAATTTAAGAAAACTCAAGGGAAGAAGTCTTGACTCTCACAGTCAGATCAGGACATGCCAGTAGCCAGTCCAAATTGACAATCAGAATTTGGTGTTTCAATGCTCGAGAACTACTCCAGCAGTTTATGGTACAAACACTTAGTATAAAATCGTGTTCATCGTTTTCTCGTCGGTGTTTTCTGACTTTCAACTCTTATGTGAAATAAATCTGTGCTACCGACCTGAGTTAACCCTTTGTTATCTACATTTTGTCTAAAAACGTAATTTTTGTATGCAATTCGATTTGATTTATTTTCCCCAATTCCTCTCGAACTTGCAGGGGCAAAAGACACGCATATAAATGTCAATGACATTTGACGCCATTTGCTAAAAGTATGGCATATTCATCTTATGACAGTACTCTTGCGCTTAGCTTCATCTTGGTTAAGATGACAATAGTTTGCATAATTTTTTTTAACAAATTATTCTTATCCCTGCAAATATTAACAAAAAGTTTTCAAAGTCGTGCACCCACAAACTAAATATTAAACTTGAACTTCGCACGAACTTGTGACACAATACTATTGCTCATGATATTTTGGAGGACACATTTCGTTTCATTTTTCGAAATGCAACAACTTCCAAATATGTACAAATGTGCACATTTAGTAAAGATATCATGTGTCTTTTTAAAAAACAAGAAACAAAACAAACACCAGTCTGCAGGAAGTCTGTAACAAAATGTTCGACTTGGATTCCCTTTTCGACAGTAACATTCGAAAACTTATAAATTTATGTATTTTATTACGGATGATAGACATAAACGTTGAACATGATACATGTATGCAATAAAGATGATATTATTTTAATGTCTTCTAGCACTATTGCCAATAAGCGGCTGGGATATATGTATGTAAGTAAGGGTTAGTTTGTCGGCAATTAAATGAATTTTAAT
This sequence comes from Philhelius pedissequus, assembly GCA_910595825.1. Classification (NCBI taxonomy): domain Eukaryota; kingdom Metazoa; phylum Arthropoda; class Insecta; order Diptera; family Syrphidae; genus Philhelius; species Philhelius pedissequus. The sequence continues at coordinate 91,816,103 of OU343161.1, forward strand.
ATTCTGTCTGCAAATAAAAGATGTTTGTTATTGTTTATTTTTGGCATGAAAATCAACAAGATTAAATTTTCTTTATTGTTTTTATTTTTGTGAATAAAAGATGCAAACTAAACGATTTTACATTATACATATAGATCGATTGTATATGTATGTATGTTTGTTACATCTATTTATTAGTGTTTATTTTTAATCGTATATCTATGCACATATATAATTTTGAAATTGGAAATACGGGTCTAAAGTTTGAATAAATTTACAAGTAAGCTGAGACAGTTTTTATAACTGTCAAATCAATTTTCAGATTACAAGCTGTCAGTGTCATTTTTTGCCGAAGAACTTGCAATTTTATCATAATAACAAAATTACTTTACCCTAGGCCTCCACTTGAAATAAATGATTGCAAGAAATGTGTCATGTAGTCAATATTTCTTGTGGAGGCCCCTTATGTCTGGATTTTTTTTATTTTTAGACATAAGAATTTGTATTTATTTCTAGTCTTCTCAGAAGAAATAAACGGAGAAATAAAATTTGACGTTTCATGACATCCCACATAAATTGTGCAGATGAGACTGATTATACCTATTCTAAAGTACATAAAGCGCTTAGCGCTTCTTGGAGAAGAATGAAATTTCACGATTTATTTTTGCCCACATAGCAAGGAAAAATTTATTTTTCGTTGTAGTGTCTGAAATATTGGCCGAAATAATTATTTCTAATGGAGTCGCGGCCTAAAGAACCTTAGTAACATTTCGAAAATGTTGTTCCAATATTATAGTTCTGTGGTCAAACTTACAGAGCTGTCACCTGATATTGTAGTCCATAAGCCATACTACTCGACCATTGTTCATATTTTCTTCACAACACACAGTCAGTCTCGCACCGAGACGCATAAAAGCGTGTCTGCGCACGCAATATGACATCCGCCGTTCACAACAATTTAGTCCACCTTTTTTAAGGAACAGTTTACGCAAAGATTTTTGTTTGAAGGCAGCGGTAGAGACTCAAAGTTAACACATCGCATAACAAATTACAACAGTAAAGTCAGGACAATTTAGAAAAACATAGAACAGTCATTTAAGCGTCAGTTGTCAAAACGATTACAAACAAAACAATATAAAATGTTTGTTTATGAGATAGTCGAACATCGAAAAAGCGCTCATATGGTAGATGCCGTAAATAACGTTTCAATTTTAATTTTTTATTTACCAAAATGTAGACTATACATGTAGTAGTCCACTGATTGTTTTAAATCAAAATCGTTAGATCCGTTTTCGAGATAATTGGGATTTCACATTTTTGCCCAAATCAAGCCTTGCACCTAAAACCAAAGTTTGAAGGAAATCGCTTGAGCCGTTTAGGCTGTAGAGCGAGCCACCTACAGGTTGACAGACGGAATTGCAGGACCCACTTTATTGGTGTTCTTTATCATCGTAATGTCAAGTCTTATTAAAATCTCGATTTCGATTTTTTTTTCCAAATGCAAAACTTTTCCTATAGGGAAGTAATTTACAAAGGTTAAAGAAAACCCTAGTCATGTCTAGGGTCATAGCAACAGTATGACAGAATAATAGATTTAATGCGGCCCGTATACCGTTAAAAGGGCATTCCACTTCCGTCTCCGAACTTAGTTGTTTGATTCAGAAGCCACCCAACCGCACTAAGAGCGTGCAATATATAACAAGTTTAGGGGCAAATAACTGTTATAGGAGTTAACTGTTATAAATGAGCACGACTCTACTCTACCGTAATATTTCTTTTTTTTTCAATTATTAAATTGGAATTTTTGCACACTGTTATACTGTTATATCTTAATTTGAGCACATTTGGTTTGTGTCTAATCTTGGCAAGGCCCCGCCACCTAGTGACATATGTAATATGATTGTTGCTTATACTGTAGTTTTATAATAAGAAAGTATTAATTCTATTAATGTTCCTAGCAACCGCTAGATGTCAGTGTAAAATTAAATTGATTTCTGCTGAATTATGGAGTAATTTGCTTACAAATTTTACACTGAACTTTGTATATGAAACCTATCTACATACAATGCACTTATTAAAAATTTTACGTTTGAAATTTGTATATACATATGTATTGTGTTTAACCTTTAACCCTCTACTGCATCAATTATGAACGAAATGAAATATTTTTTTTTTAAACAACTTACCATTTACATATATAATTAAAACAATCTTAAAGTGCAGACATAATTTGATGACAGATTTACATAAGTATTTATATTTTGTATGAGTTCAGCCGAGTGCTGCTCGAATAGATATTTAATTAAAAGAAAATATCATGCTACATTAATATATCATCTTATTGCGTGATAAATATTTATTCAGCGAAAATTATTTTGAGTCTGCGGTTTTTAAGCACGTGATGAGATTAAAAAAATTGCAGATATCGTTTCTTCTTCTTTGTGTTTTTTTCTTAATTTTTAGCAAATGTTTAACTGGAGTAAGAAAAACGGCGACATTTGGGCTGTTCTTTGGGCAAAATGACATCGGCAGCAAAGCAGAATTTACACACATTACAAATACAAAAACCTGCTTTCGATAAAACTAAAAGCACAAGTCTGCTTTGGATAGATTTTTGACATTTATTCGAGTATCGAATGTTATTTTGTTGTTTAGTTGGTATTTCCGATGACTTTAATGATTCTCGAAGGGCACGTTCACATATTTATTAGATAAGTTATTTAGGAAACCAAACAAGTCGAATATATTTGTGAACGATTCGGAGAAGTTAGCTGAAAGCAGTCAAAAATCAATAATTTTTGGTTAATTATGTGTTCTTTTCTTTAAAAAATTGTTTCACACCTACTTACGTAGGTACAGGAAATGAAAAATGTCCAACGCAACAAACTGGGCCAAAGATACGTTTGATTAATTTTTGTTGCTTTATAAATCATATTAATAAGCATAGGTAGGGGGCGTTCTTCCAATTTAAGTGCAAGTTAAAGTTAGCTTATTCGTGGGAAACTGCCAGATCAAAGATACTTAAATAAAAGATATTTGAGTAGCTTTGTGTCAGCTGCTGTCAAATTGCTTAAAAAAATAGCTAACTAAAACTTGAACAGCGCCCCTACCAAATTTCTGAAATTAGAATGGTAACAAGCATTTAAGGATCAAGTCAGTGCATATCCTTTATTTAGTAATAAATAAGCACTCAGTAGCATCACGTAAGTGTTTGTTATCGATAGAGCACTTATAACACGTGCAAGACATAAACTGTCGAATTCGATTGTGAAGATTATTAAGATTTCTTCTAAAATATCTTAATTTGGTTATACCAACAATTGGAAATTATCAGATTCAATATCACCTGCGGAAAAGAGCGATGATGTAGAGCTTTTCGGCGAAATTTGGCAAGAAATATATTCTAAATATTTCAAAATATAACTTATTGCCTAGTCAGAATATGTAAAATTTTATTGATGGATGTTGTAGATAATAAACTTGACCATCTTACGTCATTTTGAAATCGGAGCCGTTTAACAACCAGTGAATATATTTATTCAGCGAAAATTATTTTGAGTCTGCGGTTTTTAAGCACGTGGTGAGATTAAAAAAATTGCAGATATCGTTTCTTCTTCTTTGTGTTTTTTTCTTAATTTTTAGCAAATGTTTAACTGGAGTAAGAAAAACGGCGACATTTGGGCTGTTCTTTGGGCAAAATGACATCGGCAGCAAAGCAGAATTTACACACATTACAAATACAAAAACCTGCTTTCGATAAAACTAAAAGCACAAGTCTGCTTTGGATAGATTTTTGACATTTATTCGAGTATCGAATGTTATTTTGTTGTTTAGTTGGTATTTCCGATGACTTTAATGATTCTCGAAGGGCACGTTCACATATTTATTAGATAAGTTATTTAGGAAACCAAACAAGTCGAATATATTTGTGAACGATTCGGAGAAGTTAGCTGAAAGCAGTCAAAAATCAATAATTTTTGGTTAATTATGTGTTCTTTTCTTTAAAAAATTGTTTCACACCTACTAACGTAGGTACAGGAAATGAAAAATGTCCAACGCAACAAACTGGGCCAAAGATACGTTTGATTAATTTTTGTTGCTTTATAAATCATATTAATAAGCATAGGTAGGGGGCGTTCTTCCAATTTAAGTGCAAGTTAAAGTTAGCTTATTCGTGGGAAACTGCCAGATCAAAGATACTTAAATAAAAGATATTTGAGTAGCTTTGTGTCAGCTGCTGTCAAATTGCTTAAAAAAATAGCTAACTAAAACTTGAACAGCGCCCCTACCAAATTTCTGAAATTAGAATGGTAACAAGCATTTAAGGATCAAGTCAGTGCATATCCTTTATTTAGTAATAAATAAGCACTCAGTAGCATCACGTAAGTGTTTGTTATCGATAGAGCACTTATAACACGTGCAAGACATAAACTGTCGAATTCGATTGTGAAGATTATTAAGATTTCTTCTAAAATATCTTAATTTGGTTATACCAACAATTGGAAATTATCAGATTCAATATCACCTGCGGAAAAGAGCGATGATGTAGAGCTTTTCGGCGAAATTTGGCAAGAAATATATTCTAAATATTTCAAAATATAACTTATTGCCTAGTCAGAATATGTAAAATTTTATTGATGGATGTTGTAGATAATAAACTTGACCATCTTACGTCATTTTGAAATCGGAGCCGTTTAACAACCAGTGAATATAAAAGTGGACATACTCGTCTTTTTTTCAGTGTTTATTTGTTTCGACTTTAATCATTTTTACCAAAACACCACTATTTACCCCAATTATGAGATTCAAAAAGGGGATTTCTGTCCATATTTCATATTAATTCATTTTTAGTTAACCTCTTTACTTTGCCTTTCATTGCCACAATATCTGATTTATTAAAAAGAAACGTCAAACACATAAAATAATTTTAAAATGAACATTTTGAAATACACAGATGTAGAAAATTCAACTTTTTTATATTTCTTACGGCTTTATATATACTTATTCCATTTTGTTTGCATTTTTTAATTCAAGTTTTAGTATTCTTAAATGTCTTTAATCTTAAGAAATAAAAACAAATCAATTGTAGATATTTTGCATTTAATTATTGGACACAAAAAAATTATTGGATACAAAAAATCAGTCTGCTGCGGATCGTTCTTTTGGGAAATCCTGCTTTGCTGCTGATAGATTTACCCGAACAACAGGGTTATTATTCTTCTCACTTGGACAAATAATGGGTTAGCTATTTTGCGGTTTCAAAAGTAAACGTAAATAAAACAGATTTAATATATTTTTTTTCATGACATTTCTTTTTTATTAAAAAGTTTGAACGTTGACATTATGTGTGAAATACAACATCATTTAACACTACATCTTTTGAGGTAATTTTCGATCACTTTTTGACATACATTGGGCGGTATCTCAGCCATAACTTGACGAATGTTGATTTTCAAGTGCTCAAGAGTTAAACGTTTATCTGCATAAACACGGTCTTTCGCGTAGACCCACAAAAAAAAGTCCAGCGGTGTCAAATCGCATGATCTTGGTATCCAGTCAATATCGCTATGACGAGAAATTACGCGGCCAGGAAATGTCTCTTGCAATAAAGCCATATTCGCTCGACTTGTGTGGCATGTGTCACCGTCTTGTTGAAACCATATATTCTACAAGTCGTATTCTTCAATAGCAGACAAAAAAAAGTCGGTTATCATATGACCATAACGCTCCGAATTGACGGTGACAGTCGTTTCATCGTCGTTTTCTAAGAAGTAAGGTCCAACCACACCTACGGATCAAAGGGCGCCCCCAAACAGTGACTTTTTGTGGATGCAATGGAATCTCTTCAATTACTTGAGGATTCTCAGAACCCCAAATACCACAATTTTGTTTATTATACCCACCGAGTGAGAAATGTGCTTCGTCGCTGAAGAAAATTTTGTTCGAAAAATCGCCGTCCACCGCGTGTTGTTCAAGCACCCATTCGACGTATCTACGACGTTGTGAATGGTCAGCTGGCTTCAGTTGTCGTGTGAGCTGGACTTTATATGGATGTAGGTACAGATCCAAATGCAAAATACGCCATAATGTGCCTTAAGACAGTCCTAATTCCTGAGAACGACGAGGAATCGACACATTGGGGTCTTCGGCAACACTTTCACTTACAGCAGCGATATTTTCAGTGGTACGAGCAGAAAGATGATGCACAGGCCTTACAATATCTGCAACTAATCCAGTCTCTTCAAATTTCTTCACAATTTTGCCAATTGCTTGCGTAGTTGGACGATTATGTAAACCATAATCTCCTTCTAAAGCACGACATGTGGCTGTGGCAGAATCACCATTTTTGTAGTAGGTTTTAACAATTTTTATGCGTTGTGTGATAGTTAAGCGATCCATTTTCGTAAATGTCAGACTTTCAACTGAAAAAAAAATTGGTTTAACAACTTAGTTTGAAAGATGTCGAATTCCAGCCCTAAACTTTTGAAACCGCAAAATGGATAACCCGTTATAAGTTATAAGAAAATCACATTCGTGAAAAAGCATTCTTGGAACCGAAAGGGGAACCAAAGAGAATCCCGTTTAAAAATCACAGTCGTGTAAAAGTACACGTAAACGATTTCTTTTTGTTTCGTTGTTTCGCTTTTCGTCTATTACATAGATTGAATAAGAAGTGTATAGAAAGAAAGAGAGGAAATAGAGTGAAGGAAGTAACGAAAACACAAATGAACATTTAAAGCACAAATAAGCCATAATAAAGATTGGAAACCTTCGTACGTTTCACCCCCCAAAACCCATTTGTTTACATTGTTGTATTTGTAGCTTTGACACTCTATCCATGAATAGATGGGAAATCGAAAAGCAAAACAAAAACAAATTACTTGGGCTGTGTTGTCTATGTGTCTATAGGAAGAGGAACAGAAAAGATTCTTGTGTGCGTTTTTATCAATGTGTCTATAGGAAGAGGAACAGAAAAGTTACTTGTGTGCGTGTTTCAGCTTGTAGGCAAATGTCAAATGAAAGCAGAGGTTTCCGGTCTTTACATTATTAGTTTATGATTTAAAGACTCTTTCTGGTTGAACTTTGATGTTTCTGATTTGCCAACTGCATGCTCTATTTGTTAGAAAAATGGATGAAAATAAAAATTATGGAGCTATAAAAATTGTTTTTCATTATTAAATATGGTAAAAAAAAAGAACAGTACATAACCTTTCTAATATGTATCTATGCACTTTTCTACACTTTATGCAACTATGTGTGTACACATCGCAGCCTTCTGTAGAATAATTGCGTGTGTTCCAGAAATAAAGTTCAGAAACCAATTTAGTTTTGAACAGTTTGAATATTTTTATTGAAGTGAAGAAAAATATATTTTAATAATAATGATAATATTGATAGATTTGATAAACAAAAATGCTTATATTTATTTTATGAATATAATATACATACAGTAGTATATATAAGTACAGAGTATTTCATCATCCCCACTTAATCAATACATAATTTTTTTTTTCAAATTTAAGTTTAAAACAAAATTTATTTTTTTAATAGTTGCAAGAATTAACCAAACACAAAACTAAGTAAATGAATATAAGCATATATATATGTAATGGTATCTATATGCATCAATGACCATATACATAAAAATAATTTAAATAATAATAAAACAAGAATTTAAAAAAAATGATTTTAAGTTTCTAATTCAAACCCATATTTCTTGTGCAAAAAGCATGTTTTTCGTTATTTACTGCCTTGGTTAAATTATCTGCAATCATCTGATTGGTATTAATATAATTAACCTGAATGTCACCATTATCAAATTTTTCACGAACAAAATGATGACGAATATCGATATGTTCAGTTCGTGGACTAAACATTTGCTTTTTAGCCATGTTGATAGCACTTTGATTATCGCTATAAATTTCGATTGCTTGTTCATAGTTGTCCAATGATTCTGTCAACAGCTGTCTTATCCAAATTGCCTCCTGAGTTGCCGCTGAAAGAGCCATATATTCAGCTTCAGCACTGGAAAGTGCGACCGTTGGCTGTTTCTTGCTTGTCCATGAAATTGCACTACTTTCAAATTTAAAATATAGCCAGTGCAAGATTTTCTGTCACCCGGGTCTGATGCCCAATCAGCATCGCAATAACCATGTAATTTCGAATTTTCATCATTAAGTGATTTGAAGGTCAACTTAAAGTCTTTTGTTTTATTTAAATATCGAAAGATTCTTTTTACTGCTTTCCAATGAGGTCTTCCTGGTTCATGATTAATTCTGCTTAGATTTCCAATCGCATATGTTAAGTCTGGCCGTGTACATTGCGATAATTATAAAATACTGCTTCTTAATAGGGAATATTTCTCATATCGTTTACTTCTTCTTTAGTCTTTGCTGACATGTCCTTTGTCAATTTGAAATTGGAATCAATTGGTAAATCAATTGGATGGCAATCAGACACACCAAATCGTTCAAGAATTTGTTCAGTATATTTCTTCTGGTCTAATGTAATGATCCCATTCTTACGATCCCTAGTGATTCTCATTCCAATACAGCTTCCAGCTTGACCAAGATCTTTCATGTTAAAGTTTTTTTTAAGATTAGCTTTAAGTTGATTTTTCCATGCATTATTATTTGAAAAAATCAGAAAATCGTCTACGTATACTGCAATAAAAACCATACTCTTTTTCTCTTGTCGAAAATATATGCATGCATCTGTTTTGCAACGCTTGTATCCAGATTTGAGCATGACATCGTTCAGTTTCGCATTCCATTGACGACTAGCTTGCTTCAATCCATATATTGCCTTATTCACTAAGCAGACTCGCCCGCTTCCATCGTTAAAACTTTCTGGTTGCGTCTTGTAGACATATTCTTTGACATCACCCTGTAAGAAGGCTGTAATTGCATCCGTTTGATCAATCTCAAGGTTAAATTTTGAAGCAAGAGCGATGAGAAGTCGAATCGATGAATATCTAACCACTGGAGAAAAAGTTTCTTCAAAATCGACTCCAGATCGTTGACTGCACCCTTTGGCCACCAGTCTTGCTTTGTATCGAACAACCACCCCATTTGAATCGGTTTTGACTTTAAAAACCCAATTTGAATTTATGATTTTCCTGTCATTTGACAATTCTACCAACTCCCAAGTATGGTTGTCCAATAACGATTGATATTCTTCATTCATTGCAATCTTCCATTCTTCACAATTTGAACTTCTCATAGCTTCTTTAACTGATAATGGTTCTTCAATATGGTCTAAAGCCAAATACGATATACAGCCAGGAAATTGTCTCTTCTGAGGTTCTCTAGCAGACTTTCGTAATGTTGGTGGTTCATCTTCTTCATCATATTCTGATTCAGTGTCACCTATTTCGGCATCAGTAACCTAAACGCTATCAGTTTCAACTCCAGATAGAGTCAAAGCATTACTTTCCAGATTAACTCGTGCCACTTGATCATTTGCACCTTTAACATCAATTAAGGCAGAATTTTCTTCATCAGAGTCCGAACTATCATATAAAGCTAGCTTTGCTTTGTAAGTTGAATCTGGCAATTTATCTTTTTCCAGAAAGACTACATGTCGGCTATTTATTGCGCGATTAATCGAAGGATAATAAACTCGATAACCTTTAGTTCCCTCGCAATATCCAATGAAGATCAGTTCCTCTAATTTAGCATCAAATTTTTTTCGTTTCACATCAAGAACATGTACCTTTGGATGTGATCCAAGGATTCGCAAATGACTTAAATTCGGTTTCATTCCTGTCCAAATTTCAATAGGAGCTTTGTCATTCAACATACGAGAAATAGAACGATTTTTTAAATAAGTCGCCGTTGACATTGCTTCTGCCCAAAATTTCTTCGGAAGATCAGCATCTTGTAACATGCACCTTGCATGTTCAGTAAGCGTTCGAATTGTTCGCTCAGCAAGCCCATTTTGTTGTGGTGTGTAAGGTGTTGACGTCTGTCGCTTAATACCACATGACTTGAACAATTTTTCGAACTGTTGATTGCAGAATTCGGTTCCGTTATCTGATCTGAATTCCTTAATGTGTTTTCCTGTTTGTGTTTCAACTAATGATTTGAATTCACAAAACTTGGAAAATGTTTCATTCTTCGGTTTTAGAAAATATGTAAATGTTTTCCTACTAAGATCATCAACCAGGATGAATGCATATCAGGCTCCACCAATTGAAATATTTTCCATCGGACCTGCTAAATCAGCGTGTATAATTTATTTAAGTTCAAGTGCTCTTGAGCCATTTTTTATGAATGGTAATCTTGACTGTTTTCCTTTTAAGCATGTAACACAAACTTGTTCCCCACTGTCTTCAGAAAATGAAATGCCGTCAACAGCGCCATTCTTCATTTTCTTCAAGTCTTGATAATTTAAATGGCCTTACCGCCGATGCCACATATCAGAACATTCGGTTGAACCAATTGCAATGTAACCACTGTATAAACCATCTATCATCGAAGCTGTTGCCAATATTTTGTTTTGTTGATTCCGGATTTCACATCGATCCATAAAGAATTCGACAGTATGTCCATGTTTTGTCATTTGGCTAACAGATAATAGGTTTGCCGTTAAATACGGAATGCAAAAAACATTCTTTACTTCGATCATATTTGATTGTCCATTAACGTTAGCTGTTAGCTTCACTGAACCATAAGACTTAACCTTCATTTTGGTATTATCGGCAGCAGTAATATCAGATACTGATGGCTTTATTCTGTTGAAAATCCAGTTTTGATTCATGGTAAGATGTTGTGTTGCACCAGAATCTAAATATCAATCATTTGGATTGAAATTCCCGGTCAAAAATACTGTACTGAAAGACTCACCAGATTTATTTTTGTTATAGTTTTTGGACTTCTTCGTTGAACAATCGGGGGACTTATGACCAACTTTATTACAACTGTAACAACGTATTCCTTTTTTCTTTTGTGGACATTTTTTATGTTCTTTGTTTCCACTGAAGAAAACACCTTCGCCACTCACTGTTTGGAACTTATTGTAACAATTTGGTTTTGATGGCATCACTTGTTAGTTTTATATCAGTGTTGTCCAATGCCATTACCATTGGTGTAAACTGATCCGATAAGCCGCACATCAAAAAAATTGCTAGCCATTCATCGTCAACTTTGAATCCTATTGCACTCAATCTCTGAGCCGCGGTAATGATTGTAGAAACATATGTATCCATTGAGTTGCAGTTTTCTAATTTGGTACCTTTTAATTGTCTAACTAATGTGATTCGGCGTGCACGACCTTTATCTTCGAATGTAGATTTCAATTTTTCCCATACTTCCTTAGCTGTTGAGGTATCCTGGACGTGAACGTAATTACTTGGATCAATGCTCAAAATTATTGCTGCTCCTGCCTTTGGAATTTTACTTGCATCAGTTTCTGTTCCAAGAACCGCATTCCAGTTATTGTTGTACTCAAAGTATATTTGCATCGCAAATTTCCATGTTGCATAGTTTTCACGGCCCTTAAGTCGTTCAATCGATGACAAACAATTTGAAATCTTTTCGCTTCCCATTGCACGTAATCTCAATTAATATAGGCACAAAAAAACAAAAAAGAAATTTATTATATTAAACAAAAAATTTGTTTCGAACTATTCTGGGGGTCAATTCCCGATCTGTGAAGTTTTGAAGTGAAAAAAAAATATCATTTCAGTTTTCACAGAGGTTTATCATTTTCCAACCTCACGCACACGCCTAATGCGATTCTAGAACTCATTGCGATAAAGTTTGTACTAAAAAGTACTAAATGATAAATTCTGTCATTTCTGATTAGATTTTTTGTTGGGAAAGGTAAATATTTCATATCAGTTTCTAAATTTGATTAAGAATAATGTCCGGAATAATAATTCGTTTAATAAATTAATAAAAGACGTCTTACTGAACAATTGTGGGTTTTATATTATATTCAATAATATCTCTGTTTTGAGTAAGATTTATTATTTTTTCATGTGAGGATATTGAGGCTTTCCCTTCGAGATGGGCAGAATCTATTCGAAGTTACAACTAGGAGCACTTTATTGAACTTTATAGATTCACAAAATATTTATGCATGGATTTAATACGTGAATTGAGAGCATTCTTGAAAAACACTCAACTTATAAGTGCGCTTCAAAGCCATTTAAATATGGTAAAGTGCTCTGCATTTTTTTGCAATAGATAGTTTCCAACGATCTGTCACGGGAATGAGCACCGTCGCGTCGGCTGTTGTGAATCTGTTGATTTAACAATTTCGTTATTTACTCGAATTAACACAAATATAGCTTACTACCAAAATAAATTTGTAAATAAATATAATTGTTGCTTACTTGTCATGTGCCAAATCCTGTTTTTCTTCTTAATATTCAATTAGAAACATTTTCTTCACAAAACAATTGACTGTGATAAAAAAAATTATCATATGAAAAATGTTTGGCATTTAACTTCACTTTTTCACCAATCGAGAATCGAATTAGATGTGAAACCATGATAAAATTTATCACTTCACTTCTTCACAGATCGGGAATTGACACCCTGGTCTCATAACATATAGAATAATTGCGTGTGTTCCAGAAATAAAGTTCAGAAACCAATTTAGTTGTGAACAGTTTGAATATTTTTATTGAAGTGAAGAAAAATATATTTTAATAATATTGATAGATATTTGATAAGCAAAAATGTTTAAATTTATTATATGAATATAATATACATACAGTAGTATAAGTACAGAGTATTTTAACAGTTTTTTTAATTATTTTTTATTATTAGCAGCTTGTCCTTAATTCGGCATTAAGTATTGAAGTTTTTTGAAAAAAATATCAAAAGCAATAGATGGATCATTAGCACTATAAGCTTCATACCAAAATTCCAAATTCATGAAAATGTCATCTTTTTTAATGTAATGGCGTTGCTAATTTCCCAGCCAATAAAATTATATCCTCATCGGGAATAGTTTTTTTTTTTAATGCGTTTATATTTTTCAAGCCATAGATATCCCTAAAATTTTATTCATTATTTATCTAAAAAAATATAGACTTAAATACAAAAAAGAAAACAAACATCTGCTATTCATTGTCTTCCTGACGCCTTTTTATTGGATTTCTCAAAAATTCTTAACAATGTGTAATCGAACAGAAATTCTTTCGACACCTAGTTAAGTTAAAACAACTTCAGCCCCGCTGCGTGAAACATCGTAAACCTACTTTTGTCCAAAACACCTGACACAATGAAAATTCTAACGCCTCCAAACGATCTCCTAATCAAAGCCAATGCTCCAGATCATCTGTCGGAAATGCCACCTCGTTAATGATACGAGTTGTGAGAATCTATCCAGCAGTCCAACAGTTAATTCTGCCAATCAACGAGAACCATCATCTAATTTAAACCCTCTACAATACACATTACTAGTATAGCGGCTCTTATATACTTTAACAATCGCCACTTGACCCAAAACAATTCACACATGTCAGACACCATGTGCGAGTAGCTTCTCAACACAACACCAAGATCACCAAATATCATTAATAACCGATCGATCTTCATTGACCGAGACAAAAGTCCGGTCATCCAGAGTAAACACCCTCACTTTTTTATAACAAAACAAAAAAAGGTCTGGGATGTTCTAACACCACTCGAAGTGTTGTTTTAGGTTAGTTTAGCGCCTTTTGGTTCTTTGATCAGTGCGATCGATGTCCACTGCTGGATAGTCTCAGCCAATCAACCAACAGGTGAGAAACACCGCATGGGATTAATGTGCTGCTTCGCACCCATGAAAAGTATCCTCGACCTCGATAATACTCGTATGGGATTTTCAGCCAGGTACATTTTTGCGCCGCATTGTCTTGAGCTAATTATAGGCTTACTGCGATTCCCGGTATCATTCTCTCTGGACACACACAGAACATAAGTTTTTAATTTTTGCCTATTAGCACCAACCGACAAAGATTCTTTTCCTGTATCGATATCGAGGATCTTTCTCGTCCTTTAATGGCGTTAAACCCGGATTGAATGTGATTTCGTAAATTTATTTTGACAAGCGAATCCGGTTAACTATCTTCCCTCAAATCGGCCTCAATTATTTTTTGTTTTTTTTTTTCATAAAGAATTGATCGATGTAAATGAGGATCAATTTGATATGGTTGGGCTGCAATGATAAAAGATTTTACGAACCTTAGCAATGCAATTCTAATTAACCTTCATTGCATCTCGTGCAACTAATCAAAGAAATGCCGATGCAAAATTACTATGAAAGCACTGTTGAATAATTTTATTTTTGTTTTTTTTGTTGTTGGAGGTGTAATTTAAATTTTACAAACACAATCGAATAAAAAAGAACTAAAGTTTTGTCCGGAATGCATCTGCAGCGAAATTATATCGCTCGGTAAAGCATACACTAGATGGGCGTCATGTATTAATTAATGGTTGTATAGCGTGCTGACACGATTCAATGTTATGTATATTATGTTTGGCTTAATTAAATAAAAACTTAAAAAACAATTTAATAGTAATAACCCAAGACACATTACTATTACCTCGTTAATTTGGTTTCAATGCAAATTTTGTGTGTTTCGTACAATATGTTGCAGTTCCTAGAATTTTGCTTAGAATTATTCAAGATAAGTTTACGTCATTATTTTATTTAATTTAAGACACGCGGAAATTAAAATATTAACTGCACTAATTTTGAACTGGTTAAAAAAGTTTACACGAGAAATTATATATTGGTCTTACATTCCTGGTGATAAAGAGGGGGGAAGGGTGGCCTAAATTTCCTCGGGTAAACAATGAATTTCATTTTCGAAAAATAGTCCAGAAAAATTAGACAAACAAATGATGAAACTTCGAAAAAATTCTGACAAAGCTGAATTTTGGTGGAGAGCTTAATTTTACGTCACAGCTATTAGATTGAAAACTGTTCTGCTGCAGCTCCCAACAAGTGATAACGAAAGCTATGGCTTTATAAGGTATAATTTCACAGCTCAATGTGTTTTTATATAAAATCATGCTCTATAGTGAAGTTTAAGAGCACTGTCAGCTCGTTCAACGTTTAATTTTTCAAACTAGCTCCATAATACCTTTTATGCGATCTATAAACGAGCTTCTTGAATTTCCCTCATCTAAAGGGCTGTTGTACAGCTTTCAACTACACAAATGCAATCAAAGACGCGATAAGAGCTCTAAACAGTAGCTTTAGCTTTGGAAGTAAAATACTAACGCATGCGCATCTCGAAATGTCAAAATATAGCATTAGGAGAACAACTTCAAATTGGTTGTAGAGCTAAATATTAACATCTTAACACATTCTGCTCAGGAACCCATATTATAATGGGGTGTTGCCCAAAATAAATCCAAAATATTTATTGTACCAAGAAAAACAAATGTATTAGTTTGCCTAAAAAATAAATGAATGTATGTAACTATATTCAATTTTTAGTGTAAGTTAGCAATGTTCAGATTGGAACTATAAACTCTGTTTGGCGCACTAAAACGCAAGAACGAATCGACATACAGAAGTTGTTAATATGCCATTTTGTAGATAATTTTAATGTCTTAAATCTGCTCTTACCCCCAGTTTCAACTTAAGATCAACTGAACCTTAAACTAAGTTTAAAATTTTAGTTTAATTTGTCCGATTTCAAATTGAAATCTGATCTTGAGATCAGTTGAACTTCGTTTAACTATATTTTATGAAAAATAGGCAGCATTTTTCTTGCCTATTCGTCCTTCCTTTCTATCTCTGACACAAAAAAGCACGCGAAAAACGAGAATAATAATTAAAATAATATTCAAAATCACTATAACAACTCGATAACTTTTGAATACACAATTTTGGTTTGTTCATAATATTTTCTGAAAAAAAAAAAAACAATACAAACGGTGAACTGAAGTTTAAACGGCAGAATAATCTCGGTTAACTTAAAATACAAATTGAACTCAGTTCAAGATTTAAAATTAAAAAAAAATACACGACTAGTTCGTACGAACTTGCTCTTGTCGCTAACAACTTTAGTGTTACTCACTGACGCTGTTGGTAGGTAGCTAGCCTATAGTTATCCTATGCAGATATAAAGACGATGTACTTAGGTAAGATTGCCTTGATTCTTAGTATAATGAATTGTCGAATGCATGATTTAATGAATAGTTACATAGGTACCCTACCTACAAATGTAAATTTAAATGGATTTTGATTATGTAAATTAGTAGGGTAATAATGTAAATATGTACAAGTACATACATGTATATAATGAAATTGAATGGTGTATAGATGCGGAAAAATAGTTTTTTTTAACTTATTTAAACTGCCAAGACCATCACTTTAATCGGTTTTTCGTAAAAACGAAGAACGCCATTAGATGCCACGGATCAATGATCAATGAAAAAGGTATGTTGAAAATTGTAGGACGGATTTTGATGTAGGTAATCCTGTTTTTTTATTTTTCGTTTTTTTGAAAACAACGTTTTTTTGAAATTTTGGTATGCAGTGTTTTAGAAATTATAATTTTACATGTGAATATACAATTTAAAATTATTTTTTTTGATTAGTTTTAACAATATTGATTTTTGAAAAAAAAAATTCAAACATTAATTTTAATTCTTAGAAAAAGTTATTCAAAATTAATTATATATTGTTATATAGAATTAATTAAGCTACTTAGATCTTCTCAGGTATAAAATTTGACAGCAATGCAATGTAGGTTACCGAGAAAGCCAAAATATAAAAACCCGTTATATGATAGGTACCGTTAAAAGACTTTTCCCGAAAACTTGGTTCTGATCAAATAATAGCTAGTGCCTAAAAAAATTCTCATATTTTCGCAAACGGTTATACGGCAGGCACCGTTATTTTTACGCCTAAAAATAAAATTTCAATTTCCCATCTGAGGAATATCAAAGGAATCACACATACCAAATTTGAAGGTAATCGCTTAAGCCATTTATGCTGTATCTCGTTTACATACAGACGGACAGACAGACATTTTTTGTCGATCACTTTTTTAGGCTTCTCTATGATCGTAATATCATGTTTGATTGTTAGAATTTTTTTTACGATTGCATAACTTTCTATAGTACTTATAATCGCAGGTAAAAATTAGGATTTCTAAGATGGCAGCATTACTATTCCGGTTCCACACTTAAAATTTGTTTTTTTTTTTTTTTTCATAGAATATGTTTTTGCAAACATATAAAAACAAAAAAAATCCCCACTCAAAAACATGCTCCGCACAAAATTTAGATTACTTTTTAGTAAATGCTTAGGACATTAAAATGAAGCTCTATACCAAAATTTAGCTTTGTAAGAATTTTTTCGAAGTGAATGTCTAATTTTCCTGAACTAAAAACCTAATTGCACATTTTTTTAGTGTCGTACTAAAGCAAAGATTTTTTTTTGTATTACGCCTCCCAGTAAAATGATAATGTCCACGCCCCCTCCCCACGACATATAAACTAAAATGATATGTTCTGAAATCATAAAAGAATTCCTTAATTTTTTATTATGACACCTATGATGTTTACGCATTTATCTCGAAGAAATTGAGCTATATTCATCACACTCCATAAATGACTTTCCGCATTGACTTGGATTACATACTATAATGACATGACAGGTACGCTTCATTAAATCACAAAATGAAACAAACAAATTAGCAGCGGACAGTGGTGAATGCAGGGGGGTTTTGGGGGTTGAAAAAATAGATTTCTCGATCGTCGTGAATTGATTTCTTCTAAAATTCAAAGTAGCTATTTTTCCGAAAAATGTGTCAAACTTGAAGAAGTAGAAATAGAAAAGTCTACTGATGTATTTGCCCAAGAACTTGCGAATTGAAAATGTTGCGCAGGCAAAAATGTATTTCTTTAATTTTCTTGATATATGTCATTGTTAAATTAACTATGGTTGCAAGCATTCTCTGAGTATGCCAAATGAAAAAAACGGCCCAAAAACTTTGTAAACTCGTTAAATGTTTAGATTGCTGCGATACTGCCGGTATCTGTGGCGTCAAGTGAGCGATCTTTTTAATGCTTGCGCTGAACGATTTAATGTTGCTGAACATCTGTGGGGATATTGAGGTTCACTATGAGGACGTTATAATTATAATGGTAAAAGTTCGAAGGCCCATGGATTTTATTTTATAAAATATTGTATCTAACAAAAAATGTATTTATTTATTTTTTTTATATATGTACGTGTATCCAAAAATCATATTATTAATATTATATAAAGACTAGGGCTGGCAACGATACCGATAATAGTCGCGGT
Organism: Philhelius pedissequus; assembly: GCA_910595825.1. Lineage (NCBI taxonomy): Eukaryota > Metazoa > Arthropoda > Insecta > Diptera > Syrphidae > Philhelius > Philhelius pedissequus. Next base: position 91,834,349 of record OU343161.1, read on the forward strand.
ATCGTCAAGGAGGCGAGACTTCTACAAAAAAAAACCGAAACTAGACCGTACTTTTGGCACCAAAATTCGCCGAGAGTCTCGCTGTTCTCGGTGGATGGTTTCGATTTCCGCTAGAAGCATTTTTTGTTCATTTAATTATAATTATCGAGAGAAGGATTTGTGTATAAATTGCGTTGGAATTGCAATAGCTTATTTTTCAGACTTTGTTTCCCCTTCGAAAGGTGACTTTAAGACCTTTAAGGGACATTTGGAAATAAATATTATCGAAACGTCAAAACATAGTTTGTTGCCTATTTATCAAGCCATAAACTGTCAAAATTAATTGCGGGATGGCTCCGATATAAATGAATTAATGGATCCACACCCCGCATTTTTCTAGACAACATACTTCTTAGATACCGTACTATATATTTTCAATATGAGCTCGCGTCTTATCTTACATCTTTTTACTACCAAAAAACACGAAAGAAACAAAGACTAAGCATGAGACCAAGACCAAGACCGTAACCGAGACGAGACTACACATTCAAATTTTCTCGGCAAAAGGCGAGACCAAGACCAAGACCGAGACGAGACTTGGTTAAGCCAGACCGAAACCGAGACGAGACTAAAATTTTTCGATTTTGACAAGACCGAGACGAGACTAACAAGTCTCGCCTGGGCTCGTCTCGTTTCCAGCCGTAATAAAGACGAAACAAATATTAAGTTTGTCCGCGCTAATATCAGAAAGTATTTAACCGATTTACTTGAAACCAATTCCAAAAATTTTCTTATTCATATAAGAATGTTATTGGATATTTTGCTCTTATAAGTTGAGAAATAAATGTAAGTATTTTATCAAATGTTGAATCGCACTCAGTTTGTACTTTTCCCTCATTCTATCTCTGATAGAACCTAAAAGCTAATTGATTTACGAAGTATCTGGCTTAAGGAACTTAAAATTTTTTTTCATCGGTATCTAAATAGAATAAATACCGAATATCTGCAACTTTACTCTAAGATTCAATGCCTGAGTAAAATTATTAGGGAAAATGTCACCATTTGCGTTTAAAGAAATTGTTAAGATAACGGGAGGAAAATATTTTGGTACGGATATTTCAAAAGAAATACTTACGTACAATGGACATAATTTATATAGACACTGAAACCACACTATGTGCGTTCAAACACTTCTACTATTCAGCTTACTCTGGGCTCGACACTACCCAAATCGAAATTTTGAAAATGAAGTCCCCCTTGCTATAAACGAATTTAAATCAAATTTTAAAATTTTTTTCTATTTAAAACGAAGCAACTAGTCCTAGTTTACCCATACTTACAACACCCGAAAAAGTGAGAGAATTCACAGTTGCTTTGAACAACAAAAAATCAGCGGGTAATGATCAGATATCTAATTTTGTTTTGAGAAAATGTCCTTCCTCCTTAGATACTGTTTTGTCTGTGATATTTAATAATTGTATAAGCAATGGTTACTTCCCTCGTGCTTGGAAGGAAGCAATAATCATACCGATAACAAAAACAAAGGCTGCAAGAGATATCTCACAATTTCGTCGAATCCCATTACTTTCTAACATAGGAAAGCTTTTTGAAAGAGTCCTGGCGGATCATAAAATAGCTTTACAGAGGAATTAAATATGGTTCCAAACAACCAATTTGGTTTCAAAAAAGGCTGCTCAACTGAACATGCATTACTCGTCAGCATTACTTACAGTGAGCTTAAATATTGACCTTGAAAAAGCTTTTGATTTGATCTGGCATGAAGGACTTATATTTAAGCTTTTAAATTTAAGATATCCTGACTGGCTCACAAAAAATATATAGCTTTCTCTCAAGTCGTACTACGACAACATCAATATAATCTGAAAGATCGGATCCTGTTCTATGCGGTCTGGTGTTCCACAAGGATTAATCCTTGGACCTGCCTTATTTAATATTTACCTTCAGGACTTCCAGAAGAACGAGAACCAGGATCAATTCATTATGCTGATGATACCACTACATTAGCTAGCGATCCACGGCCAAATGTAGCATTGGATAAAATAAAGCAAAAACTTCCACATGTGGAAAACTATTTTTAAAAAATGAGGATATAAATAAATACCGATAATGCGCGCTAACATGCTTTAGAAACTCCAGTGGTAAAGGACATTATCTCGCCGTCAAAGAAAGTAAAGCACTCTCGTTAAAAATAAATGATAAACCAATAGCATTATAAAGTCATACGAAGTACTTAGGCTTAAATGTTAACAACCGATTTTTATTTAATAAACACGCAAGAATAGTTTTAAATAGATCAAAAAATAGTTTCAGCGATGGTAAAGCCATTACTAAACTCCAAACAAGTGTCGAGTAAAACAAACACTCTTATTTATAACACCTTAATAAGACCAATACATTCATATGGTTTTCCTATTTGGTTCACAATTTTACCTACCGTGACCAAGGAAATGGAGACTTTCGAAAGAAAACTCTTGTTGAGATTCAGTTGTGGAAAATTTAGGAAACCTAACAAAAAATATTCCTCTAATAAATTCACATATGAAACAACAAAAATAACACCCCCAATTATCTATGAAATCGAACTCCTGTTAAAAATAAATGGAACGAATAAGCCTACACCTCAATCCACTAGTTAGATCTTTACTTGATTCTCATATTAATCTGAGTTTAAATGATAACTATTACCTATCACCATTTAAGCTACTAAATGAACAATCAATGCTTCTAATAAGATACAAGATACCAGATACAAGTAGAACCGTCTCCGTAATGTTTTATGAAAAAGCATTTGCACTATATTTTAGGGGATGATGCTGATAAAAAATATATATACCTGCTCACATAAACCTTTGTTTACAACTCATCAGTCTTTGGTATTCTTTGGATGATATAAAAAATTTTCTTTTCTTTAAGAATATTCAAGACTTTTGCTTCCTGTGTATTTATGATTTATGATTTAAATAACTTCAACGTCTTGTTAAATAGATAAAATAGATAAGGTTATCCTTCTTAGTTTTAATTTAGTTTTAAGTACTTAGTTTTAAGTTCTAGTCATAAGTTAAACTGTCTTAAAGACAAAGTTGAGTTTGTACGCCGAGAGCAAGTGTACACTAAAATACTAATTAATTAAATAATCTCATAATGAATTAAACGATCTAAATATTATAGACATTTATTTAAACATATTATGTAGTTGATTAAGTCAGACATATCTTTAAGTCGACCAAATTGTTAATTCTTGCCTTGCCTATAATAAAAAAATGTACTGATCTCTAAATGACTCAATAAATTAAAAAAAAAAATGTATGTAAAAATTATAAATTTATCAAATTTTTGTATTTTTCTATTTTTGCATCTATGAATTCGATTCAATCGCAATGACTGGGTTGCTGCCTATCTTGTGCATTTTCTTTTGTTTATTTGCTTCTGAATTTCAGTGCACTCAATTTGTTGCTCATCGATTAACTTAGGAACAGCAAGTAATAATATTTCAAGTTTTGATCAGTTTTTGGGGAGTAGAGTGGCCTTTAATTATGTACCACAGTTTCCGTGTTCGAACAACAGATATAGGCAGTGGCGGATTAACCTTCTCAGCACTCTGAGACACGCTCAGTGGTTACCGCCCCATTTTTTTACTTGAGATTATAGGTACATACTATAAGGCAAGTTATCCATTCGTAAAAAAAATTCTAACAATCAAACATGACATTACGTTCATAGAGAAGCCTAAAAAGTGATCGACAAAAAATGTCTGTCTGTCCGTCTGTATTGTGTAATAATGCAACTTGCAAGTTATAACAAGAAACAAGTAGCCAATAATTTCTTATCGGGTGATTTTTTATCACTGGTTTTCGAACCGTTCGCACAAAATCGGCGGAAAATCAGGCCAGATATTTAAATTTCGTATTTTCAGATACCCCATTTGAATGTCAATAATCATTTTATTTTTTTTGCTTCATTTTTTTAGATTAAAATAAAATAACATACAAGATTTGCCGCCCCCTACAAGTTGCCGCCCTAGGTTCGAGGCTCACGAGCCTAGTGGTTAATCTACCACTGGATTAAGTAATTGCTAGTAAATTAGCAATTTTTGCAAAGGCAAAAAGTGGTCTAGGGAATTTAATAGCACGGTTTGTACTAACGCTAAAGTAAGCATTCCTTCTATAGCCAAGTTACCTGAACCTTTAGAAAGTATGCTCAATGAAGATCATACTCAATCTAGGAAATAAATGGATAATTTAAGTTCATATAATACACTTTTTAAATGACATCTTTCAGCGCAAAAGGATCTTAGGGAGCATTTTTTCCCATGGTCAATTTTAGGTAGCCCTTTCAAGAGTAGCTTAAAAAATAATCAGTTTTTACTTTACTTTACTTTATTTGGTTACACGGAGAGTATATGTAAGTATGTATATAAGATTTTTGTTAGGTAAAAATATAGTAGAAAGTGCGGTCAACCTCATTGAGCATTTGATATGTTATTAGTCATATTAAAAAAGATATTAAAAGCTTGCGAAGCAACGCGAGCACGGGTCAGCTAGTATACATAAAAAAATGTTCATTAATATTTAGTTAATATATTTATATATACACATTTGTTGGGTGGTCACGTGCGTCTGGTTTTGATTCTGATTTCTACTGACTTCAAATCCAGAATTAAATTTAATTTCTTTCTAGGAGAAAAACTGTAATATAATAAATAGTAATCGAACACTTTCAGAAGCATTCGAAAAACTTTCGGACGACCAATCGAACACGACATTGTAACGGGTGTTTTTTATTAGACATTTGGTTTTGAATCTGGCAATACTTTTTTCGGAGTTCGTCTTTTCGACAGCTGTCACTTGATTTATGATCAGTTTGGATTGCCAATGAATATATAGACTTACTCCAGAACAACGTTTGCAAATCCTGCAAATTTATTACCAACATAATGTTTCGGTTCGTTCGCTGTGTCCAATATTAGATCGACATAATCGCCCAGCAGAGGCGGTAATTCGAACAACCATGCATCGGTTTCGCACCACGCTTACTCTAGTGTATAATGCGCATCCTCAGAGAAGCCGTACAGTTCGTTCCGAGACGCTATTGCTGCTGTGGAGTAGCAATAGCGTCGCGAAGAAGACCCGAATTAGTCCATACGCCATCGCCATCGCGCGTATCAATTGGAGCTATGCCTATCCAATTTATGGAAGATTTTGCGGAAAGATCTTGGTTTGCGGGCTTACAAAATCCAACTCTTACTTATAAAATGGCCACCGATCCCGATTTTCACAAGAAAATTTTGTTCAGCGATGAAGCTCACTTTTGGTGAAATGGAAACGTTAATAAGCAAAATTGTCGTATTTGGAGTGATTATAGTATAATCCACAAGCCATTGTTGAGACGCCGTTACATCATCAAAAAGTCACTGTTTGGTGTGCTCTATGAGCAGAGGGAATCATTGGTCATAATGTTACAGTAAATGGCGCAATGGGGAACGCTATAGAGCCATGATTAATGACTTTTTCGTGCCTGAATTGGAGAATGTTGATGTGGTCAATCTTTGGTTCCAAAAAGACGGCGCTACATGTCAAACTACTAACGAAACAATCAATTTATTGAAGGAAACTTTTGGTGAACGCATTTTTTAGCGTCGTGGGCCTGTGGCTCGGCTTACAAGATCGTGCGATTTAGCACCGCTGGACAATTTTTTGTGGGGTTATGTGAAGCCGCTTGTCTACGCAGATAAGCCCGAGACGATAGACGACTTGGAAGAGAATATTAGGCGCGTTATTGCTGACATACGGCCCCAATTGCCGCAAAAAGTGGTCGAAAATTGGGCCTATCGGCTGGAATTTATCATTTTTAAAAATTAATGGCAAACCTTTATCTTTATAATAAAAGCTAAATTCTTGGCCCTAATATGAAACTATATTCGTTTTATTTCATCTTACAAAGCACACGTATAAAAAAACACCCGTTATAACTTTGAATGACAGTTCGATTTGACATATTTCATTGAGTAATGTACGTCAAAACAGCATAATTCTCGAATGATATATTTTTTCATCAAATGACATTTATTGCAGTAAAATTGAAATAAATATAATAATATTTTTTTAGTTTAAACCACTATTCGTAGATTGACGTGTTAATCGATAACTGACCACAAATGGAGCAATGAATAAGAAACCGCTTGTCACAAACTCTAACATTCTAAAACACAGCATAGATTGTATAGACAGTCTGTAAGGCTTAAGAAACACACTGTAATTACGGACATTTTGTTGTAATACTAACATGGGCGGTATTCCAATGTATATTGCCTTCTATATTATGTTGCATGTTCAGCCAACTGCAACAATGGGCCTTGACATTTTCCTTCTTCTTTTTGACTGACATTTGATTGGATTCGTTTACAATTCAAATATCAAACGGAGATGCGTTCAAATTAACTTACGATCAAACAACACGCGATGTCATTTTAAATTTTATTATTAAATTTTATCTCTTTAGGTAAATAATTTTTTTTCTCTTTTTAAAATTTTCGTAAATTCCAATTAACTTGGCAAAGGCTAATTTATTTGTGTAATTTAAATCTTAATGTTTGTTTTTTTTTGTTGTAATTTGTGTGTTTAAACTTCAATTACGTCAGTGATGGGGAACTGGGTAGGGGGAAGGAAGTTAGTTTGTTGATTCAATGAAGGTCATCTGCAGTAAAATTAATATAAAAAAACCAAAAATATTTTTTTCATCCCATATTGAATTAAATAAAGAAGTTAATGGCAATTACAAGCTGGGGACGGTTCATATTTTATTTCTAAGTCTTTTAACCATCAAAACACCGTAACCTTTAGTGGCAAGTCAGCGCTTTAAAAGATCACAATACTACGGGAACTGGTTTTTGGAAAATAAGATTCATTTTATATGCTAATACAAATAAATTGAAATTCCCTAGACATTAATCTGACAAAGTGCGTAATAGCAAAGGTGGGCATTTGGGCAATCCTGGTCATTTTGGGCATGCGCGTGTTATAGACTTTCATATTATTTTTTTTCGTTTAGGTAGGTAATATTGATTCAGGGTTCATATTGGAAAATATTTTTATGACTTTTTAACGAACTCTGAAAAGATACAATCACGATGTGTGGTCGTCGGCTTCGGAACAAAGAACAAAAGCCATTCATCCATTAATAAAAAAAAAAGTATTAGAAATTCCAGTGAACAAGTCTCACATTTGGTGGACATAAATTAATGCGATGAGGGATTAGTGTGATATGATTCCCGATGATTATTTAATTTGTTTAATCTCGTTCTTTGTGTCAGCAGATTGTGTGATAAATTAGATAAATATTAATATGAGGAGGTGTGTATATCGGAATATTCGGGCCTCTTAGTAGTTTGAGATATTATGGGTTGAAGAGTATTTTGTTGACCAGTTAAAATGTATAGATGCATTTACACCGCTCATATAATATGTATCTAAGCTTTATGATTTAAAAAAAATTATGATAACTAAAAATACCTGCTCAGTTAGAGACACATTATAGTTTCGTACTTATGCATTATAAGAATACTTTGAGCTCTAAACGAATTGAACTTTTTATGTGTAAGGTTAAAAAGTTTATGCCAAACATAAATTGTTGTACGGGAGATCGGGGCTACAAATTAACGGGGGTAAAAATAAGAGCTAAAATGGAAGGGTTCCCCTGAAAATTAAAAAACGCGAGAACGAGAAAATTGTTCGTCTACTTCAAAGCTAACGTTAAGTAGCTATAGGTATACTTTAGCTATGAATTGGACATCCGTACGAAAAGGGTAGTGCCCAAAATTGATACGTTTGTAACTTTATTTTTTTATTGTATTTTTGGTATTACTCTTCATTCGGAAGAGATAGTTGTTTTTTTTTTCAAATATTTATTTATGTTTTGGTTAAGTTTAGTAGTTGAGCAAAGAATGGTTTTCGTTTTTTTTTTAAATTCAGTGATTTGTGTTAAATTTCATGGTGAGCCTAGTTGTAACATTTTTGTGAGGTAAGTTGTAACAAGTAAAAATAGACTTCGATCATAATTTCCAAAACATTTTTGGGAACCAAAGCGATAGAAATGGGTTTCTTTGTTTTTATTTCGTTTCGATTAATTTTTACTTGCGATTATAGGTAATAAGGCAAGTTATGTATTCGTAAAAAAAAAATCTAACAATCAAGCATGACATTACGATCATAGGGAACACCAAAAAGTGGATCCTCCAATTCCGGCTGTCTATCTGTCTGTCATTCTGTCACTCTGTCTATCTGTCCTCGAGTCTACAGCCCAAATGATTTGATAGATTTGCGTCGAACTTGGTACATATTGTATTTTCGGTAATATGCCCACACGTTTTTTTCATTTTTTTTAAGCCGACAAATAACAGTAGCTCCCATACATTTATTTTTGGCCAAAAACAAAAATCATATTTTTCTGAAAAACGGCTTAAACGATTTTTTATAAAAAAAAAATCAGTTAATTAATGAAGGGAAATGGTACCTTTGATATTTTTTTTTTTGGAAAAAAATTGCTATATTTGGTACCTCTAGTAGAACCATTTTTTTTGATTTTCGATTTTCTCGGAAACGGTTAATCTGATTTTTTTTTAAATTTTTTACGCAGAAGCTCCTAGAAAGTTTAAACACTATTATGTACCAAAATTTTTCAAAAAAAAATTTTTTGGAAATTAATTTTTTTTTTGAAAATTCAAAATTTCGAAAACGACTCAATAAATTTTTTCGAAACTTCGTATTTAGTGGTTTTTTTAAATTTATTTTTATATATTCTACACGCGCTCAAGGGATTATACTACCCCTTTAAATGTTTCAATACAGCGCGGGTGTGAGGGTGAGGTTAAGGAAGAGAAAGAATGATAGGAAAGATTTGTGGCGCGATGTTCTGAGACTGTAGGTGTTTGTTGTCTCCAGGGATGGCAGCTGAACTAATGCGGAGAAATTTCCGCGTCTTATTTATCTATGTCCCTTATAAATCTTGAATAGTTGAAAAACAATTTTCTAAATTAAAAAAACAACGGTACCTCCCATACAAATGTTAAAAAACCGTTAAGAAAAAAATTTATTTCTCGAAAACGGCTCCAAGAATTTTTATAAAAAAATTAGTAGAGTTCACTTTTAAGTATAAAAATATTTCTTTTTGCGTACTTATTAACGGTACTTCCCATAGAACCACTTTTCATATTTTCGACTTTCTCAATATTGGATAAACCGATTAAAATAATTTTTTTTAAACAAATGCTCCCTAAAATTGTTAATAATTCATTCTCAAATTTTCAAAAAAAAAGTTTGTTGATTTTGAAAAAATAAACAAAAATTTGAAAAATCTTTTTTTTAATGTTTTCAAAATTTTGTACATAAAAAATTAATTTATGAAAAAACCGCTCCAACGATTTTTGAAATTTGTTTGATATATTCTTATTTATCCATGAATTCACATTGTATATTTGTTTTCACTCAAGCTATAATGACTAAGCAATATAAGAACATTTAATTATGTGTATTATCCATTTATTTCTACCTTATTATTATTCCCTTTTTAAGTATTTTTACGTACGTCACTGAATACTAAATACAATATAGGCCTTCAAACATTTATATATACATATGTGTATTTAAAAATCATATGAATCTTATGTAATGCATATACCCACCTATATCCTTCATTTTCATTATTATATGTACATTTTTACATACTTAGGTCCCATATCTATATATATATATATGTAGATACATTTTACCCTCCTAACTTACATAACTAAAATCCATAACTTAGATTTAAATATACTTTTGTAGGTAGGTACCTATGTAACTATTCCTTGAATTATCCATTCGACAATTCATTATACTAAGAATCAAGGTAATCTTACCTACATAGGCTTTAAACCTGCATAGGATAACTACACCTAACTAACTTAACCTCAATGGTTAGCTACATTAAAGTTGTAAGCTCGAAGAGAAAGTTCGTACGATCCAGTCGTGCATTTTATTTTCTTCATTATTATAAACAGAAAAAAGTCCATTTGAATTATATCGTTAATAACAAAGTGATGAAGAGAAAAGAGGTCGCTCATGTATTTTGCTGGCTTGCTAATTAGTTAAATTCGTACGTATATACATATGATACTGGTTTTGGAATATTCAATTATATAGTTTTTTTTTTCAAAAAAATTAATATTGATTTTGTTGTTTTTTTTCTAGGAACATTAAAAATTAATTAATTATTTTGTATAAATAAATTTGTGAATTAATATAATAACTTTTAAATTTTAATATTATTTTCATAAGTTTTGATGGTGTATGGAGGTACTATATTTTTTGTCGTTAATCTTGTTTATAAATTGAGAGTTTTTTTTTTTAAGAAGATGACAGGTTTTGTTACAATTTACGCCATTGTATGTTACAACTTTCCCCGTGTACGGGTAAAAAGTGTTATTTTTAGCCCCGGTTCTACTTGGGAACCTTCCGTATTGCCGATTTAACATTTTGGATTTATATGGCAACCTAGGGCCAAAATGCAATACAAGCTCCTCATCAATCCTACAAATAGATACAAAATTATTCAAAGTTGACTTCGAAAATGCTGGTTTTCTGATTCCAACTTCTTCATTTTTCGTTTACATGTTTTTTTTTTCTATTCGCTGCGAATGACGTTGCCCTTTGCCTTGTGTTAGTATCCTTGTATTTCCTCTTAGCTCTAAGTCGTATAGCTAAGGGGAACAAGGGAGAACAAATATTTCTAGTCGTTTCATCAAAATTATATCGTATATTTTTTTTCTGTACCTAATATGCCCACACGTTTTTCATTTTTGTAAGAACAAAATGATACCTGCCATACATTTTTTTAGTCAAAATGATAATTTTTTTAAAGGGCTAAAACGATTTTGATAAAAAAAGTCAGTTCATATTACTGAATACAAAACGCACTTTTAGGTATTTTTTTTTAAAAACAATGGTTAGGTACTAATTTTTGGTACTTCTAGTAATTATTTTTTTTTTTTGAACTTCGATTTTTAGGAAAATAGTGAATTTTTAATTTTTATGTAACTTCTTATTCATAAAATTTTCCAAAAATATTTCTTTTGAAATTAATAAAAAAACATTTTTTTTTTAAATCAATATTTCGAAAACAACTCAATTGAATTTCTTGAATGTTTGTATTTAGAAGGTTTTTGGCATTAACTTAAAAAGTATTGAACAAAGAAAAAATTCTTCTCAAAAACGGCTCTAAGAATTTTGGTGTGTATTCTTAAACTAGTATATTCGCTTTGAAGTACAAAAATATTTTATTTTGCGATTAAAAATATGTACATGTTCAAATGTTCAAAAGAAATTATTTTTTAAAATATAAATAATTTTGTTTTTTTTTTTGAAAAGTCGATTTTTCAGAAACGAGTAACTAAATAATATTGAAATTAATATTGTATACGTAGATATATTAATTACTTACAATTTTTTTTTTTAATCCGCTCCACCGATTTCTTAATTTTTTTTACACACGTAGAATTATGCATACATTCAAGAATATGGCATTTTCTTAGCCTTTATTATGTAGTTCGGCCATTCATTTCCACCCTAGTACTTACTTATTTTTTACACATCATTTCATTATGTCAGTATTATGGTTTTGTGGTATATTAAATATCTCTTACTTCGTCTCAGAGAAAATAGCTAAAAAAACATATACGCTCAATCTTGATGGCATTGCTATATTCTTGATAGCAACAATAAAATATGGATGTTAACAACGTCTTGCAGCGTGCGTAATAATTTAGCTGATCAATTGGATGTTGAGTTCAAAATCCCTCAAATCCCTCCTAATCCTCATGGTGAACTCGTTCCAAATATACTACCTAAATCGTTGGAATTATATCAGCATACCCATTTTCATTTCAGATATTTATATTTCCTCCACCTGAATACTTGTCTGGATACGGCCCTAAAATTTAAACTTAAAATTCAAATTGTTGTATTTTCTGCAGAAGATTATAAAACATGTTTATTTCAAATTTCATCGTGGAAGAAAGCTTAGCCCTTTAATACGGCATTCTTTGTTTGTTAATGTGTTACAAAATTCAATAAACCAAAAAAAAAAAAAACAAATAAAATCAATTATACAAGATTCTAAAGATTTATTGACTTTACATAAATTTCAAAGTCGAAAAAGCTTCAAATTTATGCATCTTACAGATTTAAAACATATAACATTGTAAATTCCACCAACATTTTTTTTTATTTCGAACAATGCTTATATCCATAAAATATTTATCTATCAGCCATAAACAAATTTCATGTCCAAATGCATCATTGTGCTCACAGATCAATTTATTGATTGACCCTTACACGCAAGACGCTCCGCAGCCCATAATATACCATATCATGTCGATTGAATCAATCGCGCCCTTTTTATTGCCTCCCATTAAAAATGAGATCTTAAAAATCAATTGTGGCCGCTTTTCCCTGTTGATCCATCCGATAGGAATTCCATTTACACTTCAATTGGATTATGTGTTATTTGGACGGAAATCCTAAGTTATTACCGATTAACCTATGGCCGATAAAACACACATACCGCATAGTCTCCGAGAAAAGAATAATATGATATCAATAAAAAAAAAATCTTTCTTGTCCAGCTTTTTATGCCTATCGTGTCGTCTTCTCTCGGTAAGAATCCGGTATCGATATTATTTGTTTAACTATGAATTTATGGTTTTTTATGCAATGTGTGTTTTGTTTTGTGAGGATTAAGAACTCGTATAAAGCTGATGATAGAAGGGTTTGTTCAATTTTCTCTTATAATCCTCTTAAGGTCAGTTAGTCGTCTCGTATGTTGTGTCTACCCCACGTTGATGACGATGATGATATAGACTATTTTTATTTGCTAATAATATCTTCTTTCTGATATGTAGTATTTTCCAAAAAGTGATTAAAATTTTTTAATCGTTTAATATTGAAGCCTCATTTAGTTCCTGATAAACAAAGGTGTCGTCACCTCACTACCCGTCGGCCGTACTCCCACGCCAAATAAAATTACATAGTAAAACTCGCTGCCAATGACATTACCGCAAATATCCTGTGTCCTGCTGCGCCACAATGAACCCGACTATTAGAACTGATTATACCACGTGATAAGCGACCATTTTTATTCATCTGCTCTATAAAGGCGGCTCCACATCCACTTCCAAGCATATACAGACGTTTCATATTAACGCGTCAGCATGGCGTGCATCCTTGTCGTCCTTCGGCTTTTGATATATCGACTAATAATTGGTATGATACGTTGGTGTCAATCCCACACTCAATGGTGACGTTATCAGGTGCATCTTTTGACTGCGGCATGGAGGAAATTATAGGTCATTATTATATGAGGACCGTCCTATCGGTGGTGGTTGTTTTTGTTTTTTGTTTTGTTTGATAGAGAATGGCACGGTTAATATCCTTTGAAATGACATAGCGTCAATTTCACGATTCCGTGGGTCTTTGTTCTCTTATGAGTGTTGGAATTGGGAGTTAATTTATGTAATTCAATTATGAGCCGTTCTGTTCCTTTGCAGGACGAAAATTGTGATACGGGACATAAATAAAGTAAAAAAATGAGCGCTTGGGATCGCGTGAGGAAGTGCCTTTTTGACTTTTTTTTGCTTGCTTTAATCGTGTTCACGTCTGGTTAATGGTGTTGATGGAGTTTTTAATTCCTGTTTAAGCCTCGTTCATTTGAAACGGAATCAATTTTGATATGGATAATGATGGATGAAAGTGAAATTCAGCAAATGATTGTCTGGGTAATTTTTGTAAATTGTCCATTTAATTTTCTGCACCAACTGCTGATAGCTTGGGAGAAGATGTGGTGGGTAGAGCTCAAACATCTGCAGTATAGGTATATCCAACAAGGGCAGTGGAGCATATGTAGTATATTTTTTTTTTTTTAAAGGAATGGGTTTGAGAGAGAGGAAAATAACTGCAAAGCTTTAGCGCAATAAGCTAAATATTAAAGGTGAATAAAACAAAAGCAATTTCATTGTGCTGTCATCAAGTTTATTAAAAGTTAAACTATACCTGATTCAATGACTTACCGCTTCTTAGTCTGTATTGGAAATTTGTTCATTTTTAATTGAAAAATCTACAATTGGGGAAAGTAGCTAAATCTTTTAAGCCGGCAGGGACCTTCTGGTCTTATTGGAGTACTTACAGAAAGAATTATTCAACTTCTCCTTCTGCTTGAAGTATCACTACTCCTACTAGTTAAAGAACTTGTATTTTTACTACTTCTGCTACTACACCGAACAAAAATATTGGTTGTTATATTGACAACCGGTGGTTGTTAACTTAAAATTTTCATATTGATGAATAAAATAATTGATGATTGCGATCATTAAATAACTTAGCATTGTCATTTAATGATCGCAATCATCAATTTCGGTTATCAATTTGCAATTGTCAATATGATGATCGTTATTTTCAATATAATAATCACGATTATCAATATGATGATCATTGGTTTGCGGTTGTCGCATTGACAATTGCAATAATCAATATGAAAATCCAGACAAAAATATAACGGTGAAAACTGAATTTTCTCTTGTTTTGTATCTACATTTTTAGTAAAGCCTGTTATTCGATTCGTAAGAGTTGAAGTATAGTGACTTCGTCGTGTTGGCTAGTTTTCAGTGCCTTAAATTTGTTTCGAAGGATGTGAAAGAAAAATATAAAAATAAATTAATTTCGTATCATAATCAGGTGAGTAATTTAGTTATTTTTTACTTAATTTTCTTAAATGTGTATGGTAAATTATTAGATATTTATGATAGGTATCAAGTGCTAGTTTTAATCTAATTATCGCCTGAAATGGAGTGCTTCAAATGCCATCTTAAATTTATGGCCTTAAATGAACTTATTAAACATTAAAAAAAAACATGAATTATCTCCTTTATGCTTATATTTTTGAACGTCTTTTAAAAATTTCAGATGATTTTGTATGCTGCTTATGATGACTATAATCTTAAGACTTCTAATGCCTTACGCGCCGTAAATATTTGTTTAAAGTGCTCCTTTGTCTTTTATATCCATTATCCACCAGCGTGTGAAAATCTATGCCAATTTATCGATTTTTTTTATATGAAAAAGCCAAAAAACCTTTACCACAAAAATTAATCCCGTTTCTTGACGCGTTGAAAAATGTGTCTGAATAAATTAATACATATATGTACCTACATGTTTTATTTAATACATTTTCATAATTAATTTCATTTGTAAATTCTATTTCAGGTGGGAGGTTTATTAAATGGATCAATTAAAGTGCTGAGTAGTAAGTATTTGTTTCCTAAAAGTTTTGTTAAGCTTTCTGCTCTTGCAATTTTAAGTATGAAATAAGCGGTTTTTAATTTTCATAGGTATTGAAGTCATTCAATATACTACAATCGCGGTTCTCAAAATTAAATTCGTGGTTGTCGATATGACAATCATGCTGTCAATGTGACAACCGCGATAATCTAATCGAAAACCAATCGTTGTATTAAAACTACAATCGCCGTATTGACAACCACAATAATCTTATTGACAACCACGGTTATCAATATGATGACCACAGGGTTCAGTATAATCATAATCGCAGTAGTCAATACGATGCTCGCGGTTTTCCAAATTTTCATATTGATGATCGCGGTCCTTGGCTGAAAAATAATAACTTTTTTCATCAATATGACAACCGTTTTTGGTTCAGTGTACTGCTTAATATACTAGTTCTCCTTCTACTATTACTAATAATAATGCAGTACTGTAATGCGATCACTTCTATTAAAAAAAAATACAAGAAATACAGAAATATTAACTAAATTAATTTTACATTTGAATGTCTTTTAAACACATATACAATTATATTCGTCTGGAGGAGACAAATCTCCAGTTTTATTGACAGGCGCTAGCTATCTCATTCCTCATAGTCAATACAGGTCTCTGTAAGGCAAAAACAATAGTAAAACACTTCAAAATTAGGTAAATTGTATCAATGAGAGACAAAACTTATCGTCTCTAGTAATTTTCATAAATTTAAGTAAGGATTTTTCAGCAATTTTTTTGAAATTTAAGGAAATTGCAAGCCTCTGAAGCGGAATGAGACGATGAAGAGAGAAATTTTACCCAATGAGCTTAACAAAGAACAGAGGCGAATTATATTTTTGAATTTTATTGCCAGGGAAACATTATAAACAGGATTAAAACCCAGGATCTTTTCGAAACGAAATTACAATACAAAGAAATATTTTAGCAAAAAAACAAGAGATAGACCGTTAAGGTCTGGTTCCCGAATAAGGCACAATTTTGTTAGTGATTGAAGATAACTAATGATTAATATTTTAATCTTTTTATACGATAAGTAAACCCTACAGGCAAACACGATTTTTGTAACACACAATAATGTAAAAATAACTATACATATATATATCTATCCTTCCGATATATATAATTATTTTCTGTTAAAGTTCTTGTACTTAGCTTTTTTTTGTATTCCCTCCAAATTTTCCTCGTCTGACTGAAATTTTTCCTTTCCTTTTCCTTCTATTTTGGTTTTCCTTTGGCTATCCAAAATTCCTCGATGGAATCCTTTTTCAAAGTTTCCTGATTTTTCCTTGTCTTTTTAAAATTTTGCTCTCCTCGACTTGTTCTCACAATTAAGATCTTCCTAGAAGTAAGTTCTCTAGGATCATTTTCCTGGATGAAAACACTTCTTACTATTACAGTCTTTGTTGTTTTCAGCCAATCTGGAGGAGCGGCCTTCCAATCGCGTCACGTGTTGAAGTCGCGCCGTCCTGCTTACTCACAACCTTTTCTCCCTAATAAATGCAAGCCATCTTGGAACTCGCCGCACTGGATTCACTTCCCGATTACGTCAGTTCCAGGACTGAATTCAGCCTCTTACATCCTGTTCCTTGAAAACAAAATTTTAACCACAAGAAAAAATCATGAAACTTATTTTATAAAATTAAAATAACTAAAACGCGAAAACTGTCGGAAGAGAAAAGAAATCGAAAACTCCAGTCAGAGCGAAAGTTAATTGAAAAAATGAACCAACCCAGTGTGAAAGAGCCTAAATCTTATAAATCCTACCTATCGTATTTGACTGCTCAAGAAGGTGGGAACCAACGTTAAGAGTCCATGTTTACAGAAAAGCAAGTTAATAAATTTATAATCTATAATAAAATGTAAAATAACACATTTAAAATTAGGTCGGGCCGTTGGCCATTCTTCACCCGGAGTGACATCTAGTTCTCAACAAAAGTATCAATACTACTCTTCCACCAACGCCAGATGGGTAGCACTTCGATTTAAAGGCTAAATTCGCCACATTCATCCACCTTGTTTTATTCCACAGTACTGAGACGAAGAACCAATGGCTGATGGACCATGGCCGTCCCGCTTCCTCTTAGTGAAGTGGAAGAAAAGCTGTCAAAAAAAATTATTATTAAGCAAACATGAGGATTAAACGTGTTGCGACAAATTTTCCCGTGACAGCATATTCATATATAATGTCATATTTTTCCACTTTACTAATTTGCAAGAACTCCTCCATAAAAAGTGTTTGCCCTCCCGTAAATTTGATTGCATTTGCATCTGACGCAGACCCAACGTCCTGTCCTATTGAGCGAACATCTGAGTTGGACTGAATTGGTTTTGCTGTGGCCTATAGTAATGCTGCTTTTATTCAACCTCCATTAATTTATATTGATGTGTATTCAGAGTTACCCGTGTCAATTTGGAAACTCGTTCAGTTTTCTTTTTCCTTAGATTTCTGTTAAGGTGTTTTTGATTTTTGTCTAAGAAAAGGTTTTTAATGATGAGTGTTGTCGTTGTTCGTGGAGTTTTTTCATTTTTTTTTGCATTTCTTTTAATATGTGCAAAATCAAAATACGTTAAAATTTTAAGACTTCATTAAGTATATAGGTATATTAATATACCTATAACATTTTTCAGTTGCATTACGAAATAATTAACTATTGAAAAAGGATCACAATAATATATTCAAAAATTGACATTGTATACTGTTTTTTTTTTATTAAAAATATCATATATACGAAGAAAACATTTATGGAATGCTGAAAACATCTTCTACATCCAACAAGTTTTGAATCACCTATAAGATTTAGTGGATTTTGCTACAGTAAGATTTATTTTTTCTACACTTGTAGCTTTTTGTTATAGAAAGAGGGAAATCATATAATTTCCCACTTGTAATGTTCGCCCATTACACTTGTGAAGAGCCAGCAAACTTGTAGCTTTATGTTACAGAAATTTGTTACACTTGTAATAAATCACACATATGAAATACACTTGTATTTCAAGTACTTGTAGTTTTGTGTTACAGGCCCCAGATCTTCTTCTTGGCTCATCGGCCAGCATTCAGCTGAGTAAAACAAGACTGGCACATTATAAGTGTTTTGTAGAGCGTTCTCTTGTGAATGACTAAGTTTTTTAGCCAAATTGTAGTAGTAGCGTTTGCTAAGGTAATTTTGCTTCGGACTTTCAATATAATGTCATTCTTGTCATTTCATTTGTTTGTTGCTAGCAGGTATTTGGTCTTATCCTCCCTTACATCAAAGCCAACATATTCAGTCTGTTCTTCGCAGTAATGACCTCTATAATCGTACATTATGAGCGGTCGATGACGTTAATATCATACCTAAATAAATGGACGTATTTGTTGAGAACAGTACCTTCCGGATTTCGCACGCTCAAGAACAATAGGTGTGTTTTGGTGAAAATATAGCACAGTGAAGGAAAACAAATTCAACAAAACGATCCACAGCAAATGTCTTTCTACTTTGTTAGCTATTTAAGGTTGGTGCCTCTGCTTGTTGTTCGTTTGACATAAAGATTTGTTCGATTCTTGAGCATTCCTAATTTATTAATTTTGGTCTAAGGCTAACCTCACACTTTGTTTTAAGTTAGATTAAAAAAATGTAGTCTCAAAGTGGCTGATCACTATGAGGAATTTTTTTACGATCTTACATTCGTAGTAAAGAGAAGGGCAGACTGTATGTTTCTATTTCACGCATGTAAGATCGTAAAAAATCGTCATAGTTAAACTCTAGTGTGGACAGATACAAAGGGATTAAAACTGATAAATCTTAGAAGAACCTTGTCGATGTTTGATGATTCTAGCATTAAAACAACCACCTGACAAAAGTGTTGTTTGACTTTCATAACTTTTTGAGCTTGGAGGCTTTTCAAGACATACAACTAAGGTGAACAGATGTTGGTCACGTCTTTTTATTTTTCACATCTCGCGTGCAGTAAAGCGTGTAGTGCTTTTTGCAATACCACCAAATTAAAAAAAAAATTAATTAAATAATGAAAACTAATTTCACCATCAGCAATTCGTCCGTTCCGTTAGACAATTGCCGTATTTCACTACCGCTAATGATCCATATAGATCATGAGCCTGATTACACCATTCATTCGTTTCGTTATTCGTCATTTTGATAAGCACATACGTTCGTGATTACACCGTTCGTGGAAATTTTATGTTATTTCGTTTAAAAAATTTGTTGTTGTTTTGTATAAAAATAAACTGAAGTAATCATTAAAAATGTATTTGAATTACTTCTTTCACAAATATATACCATTTAATTGTGAAAAAAAAAATGACCAACTCAATAATTTAAATTTACATCGAGGATCATTGCGGTAGTCAAATCAGAAACATCAAAGTTCAAACATCGAGTGGACGCAAAAAATATTATTCAGTTTAATATAATAGAAAAATACATTACTTGAAGTTGGTAAATTAAAAAAAAAAAAACAATAAAAATAAGATTTGTGTAGCGCGGCCAATTCAAAGTTGGCAAATAGATATATCTATAGTTAATTAAAAAAAAATGTAAAAAGGTCTATGTAAGTGAAAGAAAAATCTCAATAAAAATATACATGCTTTCAAGTTCAACCATAAAAAGTGTTGAAATTTTCATTCGGGCTTTCGTTTCTTCCTCATAAAGACGAAACAAATCGGGCTCCATCTCATGAATATAAAACAATACATATCAGAGTGACAACAGCGCTTTACTTCCATGTCTTTTTCCTTGTGTGTTTAATGTAAATTTTGTTTCTTTTCTTTGCATTACTCTACCATCCCCAGAACTACATTTTTGGATCATGGAACGTGATTTCGATAGAGTGCAAGATCTTTTGTAATGCATGTCTCCTGACAAGCCATAATATGGTTCAATTCTGATAATATAAAACGAATAATGTTGTACAAAATGATATTACATGTGAACCCTTCAGTGGAAAAAGATTTAACTCTAAATAACTATTTTATAAACTCCGCCTTAAAAAGTCACGTACGTGACAAGCCTAAAGATCAAAAATCGAACACATCTATTGTAATCTATTATCAGTTTTACCAACATAGCAAATACAAAAAATTATATTAGCGCCCTCTAATTTTGAACAGCATAAACGAATAATGTCAAGTAACATTTCACTAGAATAAAAAGATAAAGTTGATCCCAGTGGGTTTCTATTGTTGTATCTCTTGTTATATTTTGACTGACTGAGTTTCTTTTTCTCACCAAAACACGACTAATATTGAAGAAGTCACAAGATAGCGCATCTCTGCCCGTGCTGAAACGCTGAACACGTTTGGAATATTTCGGAAGTATATAATCTATTGAAACGTATGTTTTATTGTTTTCTGATGTCATCCGAAACAAAAATGTATGTGTGGAGTTATTTCATGGGGCCAAAATATATGATCTCAGAGAATACTTCCTAGACGGATACATAAGCACCTCATTTGCGATATTGAAAATAAATGTAATTTAATTGTAATTTTGTAAAAAAAAAAATATACGTTTGTAAATTACGACCCAATATTCATAGGTACATCTTCAAACAAAAATCGTTGCTACGATATTTATTTCTGTTTACCTTTTTAAATTATGCATCGGATATAAGAAACTATTAAATGGTTCAAAATGATAAGTCTTTTCCTTCAGATAATCTTTCCAAGAATCGTAAAATGGGCTTAACACACCTGATTCTTCCATTCCAAAGGAAGTCACTTACCAACAAAAAAATGTAAGTAGACAAAGTATAAATTTGTTTTCTTCATACACTAAGCGAAAAATAAACAGGAACACTGACTATATAATTCTTAAAAAAAATTTTGGCTGACTTGCTTAAACTGGTCTGATGCACATACGAATTTTTCTACAAACTATTTTAGATCTCAAAACTGGCCACCTATATGATCGTTAAGTCCCCTATATCAAGCCTAAGCCTTAAGTAGATTATTATTGGGCTGGTTCACAAATTACACATCACACAACTCAACCAATCTCTCCCTCAAATAATCGTGTAAACTTAATGAAGCGTGTAAAATTAAGAAAATACATCTCACAACCCATTTGTTGCCTTCGATCACATGCGATTATTCGCCTCATACTCCAGAGAGACAGTGTAAATATGGGCCAGGCCGCGCGCAGCACCATAGCACAAAGCAATCGCATCGCCACTCGGCCATATCATCAACTTTGTTCGTCTTCGTCGCCTCACGTCGCCATGTCGGTTGTATCGTCATCTACATTATGACATTTAACGTCAACATTGAGCGATCGCAGCGGCTAGCAAACTCATCATTCTCAGCTAATATATGAAATTTCAACTTTAATTTCAGCACAGCTACAAGAATGTTGTTTGTAATATTGCCCAGCACTTATATTATGGGGGAGAAAGATTGCATCTGTTTCCGTGCCATCCAAAGCTCCAGTTGCAGCATACCAACATACATATACATATAGCGTATGATGGCCTTAACAAGACAAGCCAATGATGCATCGCACGAACTGATCACGTTTGGACGGTGTGTCTAATCAACGAGCATTATTTCGCCATTTCATGCTGGATTTAGATTCGAAACCGCCTTTATCGGCGGCACATCCACGACTGCATGCAAACGTTAAATTTTTCCGCTGCAAAACAAGACTGCCTCCAGCTGTGGACCAATGCGAACACAAGGGTCTCAAAGATTCCTGCATTTTTGCTAATTGTCTGCAATGTGTATTAATATTGTTCAAGCATTCGAAAAATATGTTCGCGTTTGATCTGATTTGAATAGCTGTATGTGTTTTGCACATGAACGGTATATGCTTTGTAAAAGGTCATAACAGTGATTGTTTTGTTTTTTGTGCATAAATGTGGATGCACCTATTACGATATTGTATACAAATAGCATACTTTCAAGCATACTTACAAGATATTATTATGAATTATGATTTTGATTTTGATTATTATGAACTTAACGAATAGTCGTTTTCAAAAAGACAAGATTTTGTGGATTTCTCAGTTTGAGTACAACCTTTGGCATAGCCACTCCTAAAAAATCTAACCTCAGTCGTGTGATAATGATAAAGCCTTGGAAACTTCTGTAAGAAATAAAATGGGTATGGATGACATCACATAGGTAGGTCAAAAAGTCGCAGAAAAATTAAATAAGGAACACTTTTTTCGGCATACAAATATTTTGGGGGCGTGTTACGTGCATAATCCCCCAAGTGAAAATGGAGCAAGGACAAAATCCCCAAAAGAAAATCTCACAAAAAATGTCCCCAAGAGAAAAAAGCCAAATATGCAGTGCAAGTAGTGAATCAAGCAATAAAATCGCCCGGTTAAGGTTAACAACATTTATTCCTTATATTTAATAATTATATAATAATTGTCTGCATCCTTATATTTTCACAAAATAAAAGCACAATGCTTTCTAATCCGTTTTACTTTTATTAAACAAACACAAAACCTGATTTCGAAATAAAATAAAATGCACGACTGGATCGCACGAACTTGCTCTTGTAGCTAACAACTTTAATGTAGCTATAACCATTGAGGTTTAGTTAGTTAGGTGTAGTTATCCTATGCAGGTTTAAACCCTAGGTTAGATTACCTTGATTCTTAGTATAATGAATTGTGGAATGGATGATTCAAGGAATAGTTACATACAGTGCCGGTAAAAAAAATAGCACCACTGGTACAAGTTTCATTTTAACTTCTTTAAATAAGTGAATAGAAAAATATTAACAGCCTCTACTATTATTATGTTATTGCCTGACCTATCATCTCTCTTTATTGTATATATCTGGCGTTAAAATAGTAACGGTTCTTTTCTTAAAATGCCATAATGGCGAAATACCCATTTTTTGTGCCGTAAAAATAATAGCACTGATCGCAGTTTTCGTTACAAAAAAATATTTTTGCTTGTGCATATTTCAAGGTAAGGCGGTCAAGTGTTAGAATTTGCTTATATTTAATTGGTATCTTCATTTAAAATACAAAATTTACAGTTTTTCAAAGAAAATGGGTCGTGGAAACATTTTACCAACGAAAAACGGGAAATTATTAAAAAAAATGATCTCGGAAGGTAAAACGTATGGAGAAGTTCGACCGTTGGTTGGCTGTGCCAACAAAATGATTCGAAATGCAATAACATACACACCTAAAACCGAATCTAGTGGATGAAACCCTGTTATGACGACAACTCTCATCAGACACCTTTACCGAGAAAGCCATACAAATCCTTTAAGCTTGCAACTGAGCTTAAAAAGAGTTGAATATTAGAGCTTGTTGTGGGAACCGTTTGCCACAGATTGAAGGAACATAATTTAACTGCTCGTAGTACAAGAAAAGTACCTCTTTTAACTGCAAATCATGCAAAAGAGCGCCAGTAGAGAAATGGCGCAACATTCTATGGACAGATGAAAGTAAAATCGTATTTGTTTGGCGGTAAAGGATCTAGTTTCTACGTTAGAAGACCTCCGAAAGTGGAATATATATTTAAGCACGCGGGTTCAAGCATAATGGTGTGGGCTTGGTTTTCCTTCTTTGTAGTTGGGCAATATATTGGATTAAACCCATCATGGATCAACACGTTGACGTTAATATACTCGAAAGCGTCATGCTCCCTTATGCAGAGAAAGATATGCCCCTTTTTTGGGTCTTCCAAAAGGACAATGACCCCAAGCATACCAGTAAGAAGGCTAAAAAATGGTTTGGAGATCATTCAATCAATGTGGTGGAGTGGCCAGCGCAATCGCCTGACCTAAGTCCGATTGAAAATCTGTGGGCTACCTTGAAGAAAGCAGTCTCTGAAACCAAACCGACTAGTAACACAGAACTCTGGGCTGCAGTAATGGTCTCCTGGGAGAATATTCCGGTAAAAACGTCAAAATTTGGTAAATTCAATGACCAGACGTTGTAAAGCAGTAATAGCCAACAAAGGCTATTCAACGAAATACTAATTTAGCTGGACTACCCCTAAAGAATAAAATCATAGAAAACGACTTTTTATTTTTATGATGTTTTAGTTTTTAAGTTGTGTGATAAAGCAATGGTGCTATTTTTTTTACCTCTTATTTATTTGAGTTTTTCGAAAAAAAAATAGTTTTTTTAATAAGTTGATGAATAAAAGTTGGAATTCTTTTTTAAATGTGAATTTTTGGACTTAATATAAGCTTTTCGTATATTCAAAGTGTCCCTCAAAATATTGGCTTAAACTTCATTTTTAAACGAAAAATGGTTCTCGTAATGGTGCTATTTTTTTTACCGCAGCTGTAGGTACCTACCTACAAATGTTCTAGTTATGGATTTTAATAATGTAAGTTAGGAGAACAAAATGTATCCACATACATATATACACGGAACCTAAGTATGTAAAAATGTACATACAATAATGAAAATGACGAATGTAGGTAGGTAGGTAGCTATATGCATATAACTTTATAATATAATATTGTGCAGACATAAGATTCATGTGATTTTTAAAGACACATATGTATAAATAAATGTATGAGGACCTAAATTGTGGTTACTATTCAGCGACAACGCAAACATTCGTAAAAAGGGAATAATAATTTGGTAGAAATAAATGGATAATACACATAATTAAATGTTTTATATTGCTTAGTCGTTATAGTTTGAGGGAAAACAAAGATGCAATTTGAATTCATGGATAAATAAGAATATATAAAAAAAATTCAAAAATCGTTGGAGCGGTTTTTTAATAAATTAATTTTTTATGCATAAAATTTTGAACAAATTTTTAGAAAAAAAAATTGAAACGCCATTTTGAAGATATTATTAATATACATCTAAAATTCAAATTAAAAAAAAAATTCTGTGACTGTTTTTTAAAAATCGATTTAAAAAAAAAAAAAAATTATTTGTTTTTTAAAAATCGAAAAAACTTTATTTTTGAAATTTGAGTATGCAGTTTTATTAACAATTTTAGGGAGCATTTGTATAAAAAAATATTTTAATCGGTTCATCCAATATTGAGAATGTCGAAAATATGAAAAGTGGTTCTATGGGAAGTATCTACCGTTAATAAGTACGCAAAAAAAATATTTTTATAATTAAAAGTGGGCTGTACTAATATAAGAATACACACATTTTTTTATAAGATTCTTGGACCCGTTTTTGAGAAATAATTTTTTTTCTTAACGGTTTCTTAAAATTTGTATGGGAGGTAGGTACCCTTGTTTTTTATTTTAGGAAAATAATTTTTTTAACTATTCAAGACAGTGTCAAAAAACTACCAAATTCGAAGCTTCGAAAAAATCTATTGAGTCGATTTCGAAATTTTGAGTTTTCAAAAAAAAAATTTATTTCCAAAATTTTTTTTTTTTTCAAAAATTTTGGTTTACTGTTTAAGCATTCTAGGAGCTTCTGGGCAAACATTTCAAAAAAATCAAACCAACCGTTTTCCAGAAAATCGAGAACCAAAAAAATGCTTGTAATAGAGGTACCAAAACTAACAATTTTTTTCCAAAAAAAAAAATTATCAAAAGGTACCCTTTTACCTTCATTAATGAACTGATTTTTTTTATAAAGATCGTAGGAGCAGTTTTTGAGAAAAATAATATTTTTATTTTTGGCCAAAAAAAAATTATGGGAGCTACTGTTATTTGTCGATTTATAAAAAATTAAAAAACCCTGAGGGCATATTTCCGAAAAACCACTGCAGACTCGAGGACAGACAGACAGACGGAATTTGGGGAACCATTTTTTTGGTGTTCTCTATGATCGTAATGTCATGTTTGTTTGTTAGAAAAAAAAAAATTTTTTTACGAATACATAACTTGCCTTATAGTACCTATAATCGCAAGTAAAAAACACATTTCATCATAAAATAAAGCAAAATAGAAGAACTGCCAATTTTAGAAAAAAAAACATATTTTCACATTATTCAGGGAATAGGCGATAAAGAATTTACTTACTGAATTAATATGTATCAAATAATAACTAATTTATTTACTGAATCTCCCTAAGGAATAAAAATATATTGGGGATTATTTGAGAATGTGGAATCTCTACAATCTCAAATAATCCCAAATATATTTTTTTTTGCTTAGGGCGATTGGCAATTTTGGCAAAAAAGGTATATTGGGGATTTTGTCCATCATAGGGCTTGTATCCCCATGTGGATTTTGTCTTGTTGGATATAATTTTTTGGGGGATTTCACGTGGCTCCCGTTACGTCTTCCGCACGATATAATCTCCAAATCCAAACTAAAATCCCCAAACCCAAAATCACCAAACTATAAAGTCCAGCAGCTAAATCTCCAAAGAGAGAATCGTGCTTAATCGCATGATTCAATACGTGAACATGTTTATTTTGGGCATATTATTTTTATGAAACACAACAAATTCTTCCGGCTATGAATACACTTGGCAGACTGAAAGTGCATTCATAATTTGTTGTTCAGAAAAATAAATAGAAAAAATAAAATAATGTCATTCACATATGCTGAAAGAGAAACGGTGTTAGTAGTAGACGTACCTGGACATTGGAGATTTGGAGATTTCGTGATGTTTTCGCAAACAAAATTGTTTCTTTGGGGATTTTTTCCATGAACATTTTTACTTGCGATTATACATACTCGTAGGTTCCAATTTGGGTATATGCAAATTTTTTTTGGTTTTGAAGATTTCTTTTTAAAAAGTTCCAAAAAAAAATGTGTATACCCAAACCTGTACCCATCCCAAATCCTATATTGGGCCAAGCAGTGGGGTTGCAGGGGGCAGCATTCCCCCCTTACGCGCCGAGCTTTTTGTACGCGGTGGTTTAAAATTGGAATTAAAACCCGTCAGGAAAAGGAATTAACCACCGCGGGCGGGTGTTAGTTCCAATTTAAAAATGAATTAACACCCGCGGGGGTTATTTCCTTCTTTTTTGGGAATTAACACCCGCGCGTGATAATTCCGTGGGCGTTAATGCACTGCACCATATAACTAACTTATACTAATTAAAATTAACTTAAACTACTTAATAAATAGAAGAAAATGCAAATAATACCTATACATTATTTTTGTTTTTGTTTTAGTTGACTGTGTGGATTTAAGTCAAATTGAAAGATTTTATGACTTTTAGCCCAAAATGCTTTTCGCCCGGACACGATAGTACTGATGAGCACAGTTAAATAAAATTTGCAGTATGTATGTGCTGCAAATTTTATTAGAGTCGGTAGTCATCGACCAAAAAATAGTGCGTCTTAGGACACGATATCATCTAACTGATGAGTCCAACTATTATGTCCGGGCGAAACGCATTTTGGACTAAGGGTCATAAAATATTTCAAATTAAACTACTTAAAGATACCTAAAAATACCTAGATTTACTTACATCTACATATATATATATATATATATATACGCAGATACATATACCTAAATGGATCCGCACACAAAAATATTTTTAATTTTTTTATGCCACCCTGACTGTTCTTCTTACTAATTACCTAAAACATATGTAAGTCGGCCAAGACAAAATCTTATTCGACCTTAAAAGGCTCCCCTAGCCTTGTCCAGAGCAGCAACTATATGTCTTTCGAAATACAAGTACTGATCCAACCAGATGCCAAGGTAATCGCCAGTGGATGTCCATGTGGCCCTACGATCACCATCTTCCGCCAGTTCTTTCTCGTATCCCTTGAGGCGCTAGACAACGGAATCCTAAACAGAATAGTTTATGATTTCTGGAAGTTGATTTTCAACTTCCAGTCATCAAAATTTCGCTGAATCTTGTCGAAGTCACGCTGCAAAAGAATGTTGATGACCTCAACTGTTGGAGGTGTTCTGTACGCAATTAGATCGTCGGCGTACGCAATTGCAATTTTAGTTTTGTTCCATTGGATATCAGACACCAGTTTAGACGCGGCATG
Source organism: Philhelius pedissequus (assembly GCA_910595825.1). Lineage (NCBI taxonomy): Eukaryota > Metazoa > Arthropoda > Insecta > Diptera > Syrphidae > Philhelius > Philhelius pedissequus. Next base: position 91,862,574 of record OU343161.1, read on the forward strand.
AATTGTGTCATGTCCGCCTTAAAACCGAACTGATTATCCGGTATGATATTGTTATCCTCCGCCACTATTAATAACCTTTTCAAATACCTTGCTAATACTCGGAAGAAGACTTATCGACTGAAGATTCGCAGGATTGGAGTTGTCCTTTCCCTTTTTAGGGAGAGGATGCACCACTGCTTGGTGTGTGTACTAATTTGGGTATAGTCTACATTTCGGCCAAAAAAGTTTTTAGAATATTTTGTTATTAACGGTACCTACCATACAACCATTTTATTGAACGTAGCCCCAAAGAAAATAGTCTAGAGGCGTTAAATCGCACTAATGAGGCGGCCAATAGACTGGCCCATTTCCTGAGATAACGCGCTCATCAAACTTACTCTTCAATAAATCGATTGTAAGGTGTGCTGTGTGGCTTGTGGTGGCATGGCGCCATCCTGTTGAAACCACATGTCGTCCAAGCGATAACGCTGGTCATTCAGAGTAATGTGACGATCGTTATCTTACACGAACAAATATGACCCAATAACGCCCCCGTTATGCAAACCGCAACAAACAGTTATTTTTTGTGGATGAACTGAAGCAAATGCGGATTTTCACCCGACCAATAACTGATATTTTGCTTATTGACCAAGCCATTGAGCCAAAAATGAGCTTCGTCATTGAAGATGATTTTGCGAAGAAGTTCATCATCTTGGCGCATCTTCTCCAGAGCCTAATCGGAGAACATATGTCACTTCAAATGGTTCATTGGTTTCAATTCTTGAGTCAGCTTGATCTTGTATGGGTGTTAACTAAGATCCTTATGCTAAATACGCCATAATGTGGTATATGCGATGCCCAATTCTTGAGAACGCCGTGAAATTAAATAATTTGTTTGGTTGCTTCGGACGCCTGAACGGCAGCTATATTTCGACCCTACGCCCAACCCGCTATCTCACTAACACGGCTACATCACACAGCGGATATGTAGACTCAAATTTTTGCTCTAAACGCGTTATTGACTGTCTCCTAGGGCAAGACCGAATATTGGAGTTAACAATTTTGGGGAGAAAATTCGGAAACATTTATATATGTAATTTGCAGACGTTGCTCCTCGCTTACCACATGAAAATGTTGAGCTTACTCAATAAATTTACAATGACAGTTCAATGATTAATTGCAGTGTGCGTTCACAAATTAAATTCAAAGTTGTCAAGTCCCTATTGTAAAACATTTCTCTTAAGGGAACATGTACCCCAATGCCGTTATAAATGTGCGGTATTTGGATCGATACGAAACCGACTATCATTCTGTTCCCGGTATGTGTACAACAGATCCTTCTGTGGAATAATCACATTTTTGACATTGCCAAAAATTATTTCGCATTTGCAGTAAAAGCTTTCGGTCGTTCCGTAATGTAAAGTAAAACTGTGCCTTAATTCAACACAGCTCTAAATTAGAGGTTGCTCCTAGAATCAAGAAGGTAAATGTCCGCTGGCCCATACGGCGCGGTACCTTTAAAGTCTGCGCTTCTAAGAATATAATTATGAAATGCACCTGAGATATAAAGAATACCGCACATACTTTTGACCTTCGATGTATTGGATACCCATATGAAATTAATACCTCACTGATGCTATGATGAAAAGTACAAGTGTGTTTCCACCGAACGCAATAGTTCCTATAAAATAAATTAAATTTTATATCTTCCCTATAACATATTGGTGCTGGGCTGTCTATAGAAATGATAAATTAACTCAGGAAATCATAGCTTTTCATTTCAATAAAATCACGTCTGGCTGTCTTACCGTGTGTATTCCTGTATGATTTTCCCTTCCCATCAAACGCACATCGCAACCATGTCGAATTTCCACAAGAAAACATTTGCATTGGCATTTGATGCACAATGATATGACTGGCTGTTTTTTCAAAAGAGAGAAGACAACACACTGCACCTCAACTCCTATTGTTACCTGTCGATTTCCATCCGGATCTTCGAGAAAAGACCGCAACTAATCAGTCGAATGTCATCGCACCGTAATTTCCATCAAATTCCCATACTCGCTCGCATCGCACATTGGAATGTTTTATAACTAATTTGCCTGCTCTCGCTATATGCATGTTGCACAGCAGCCGGCACTGATCCACTGATTCCATTAGGGAGAAGAAAAAAACTAAATACTCGCTGATCTATCCCGAACTACGGACATGATATCGGCGCCGGCATTTGATGCATCATGTCCCATCAAGGCTATATATCCGTATAGATGCGCATACATTTATATAAGATCGAATATCGCGGCACGTAAGGATGTCCACGCCGCATCACGCGGAATGAATATAAATGGCTTGATGAAGCGTGTCATTGCTTTCTGAAATGTCAATAAATCAACCCCAATAAAAGATTGCACGTAGACTTACCGCAAATGGCGGCAACGAAACCGACCATAGTCTCTCAGACTCAGTTGCATCCCCCTTGCAAGTGGAAGACTCTTTCTTGCCATGGTGCAGTCATTCAGTATACCCTTCTATCCTCACGCTAATCATGCCATTTTGAGTGCGCGGAAAAGCCTATGGTAGTAATTGCAATTACCTACTGCAAGGCTTTGAATTCGTCTTGGCGTCGGGCTTACATGGATTCCGAATACTGTTCGCCAGATTGCTAATAAAACAGGGTGTTACTAGGTTAAATATATTAAAATAAGTTTTGTTTCGTATACATGTAAATATGGTGGAGGATTGCCATATCCTTAGTTTTGATTCAGTAATCTGAGACTTTAAAATAGTCCATAATAGCCCACAACGGTATTTTATTCTAGCGTTATATACAAAATGGAAAAATGTGATCTAAATTCGAAAAATTGGCTCTGTTTCAAGTTACTATCATTATAGAAATATGGCCCGAAAAATCAGAGGTTACGATTTAAATTGATCACCTTAGAGTTCACACTTGGTGTCCACGCCATCTACAATTTGGAAGATCTATCACTCCACCAAGCACATCTCTGTTCTAGTTCAAATGATACGCACCCGACTGCATCCAAATTTGCGGGTTTCGACGTCAAATTAGCCAACCTTTTAGGAAGTGCTCATGAATCGAAGAAAACAAGATTACGACACTTCTTTTTTGTCGTCACACGAGAAAAAGAAATCTGACAGCAAAAGAAATTGTTTAATTTATCCGATGTCGATTAATGGATGGATGTTGGTGAATAATATAAACATACAATTTGTTTAAATAATTGAATATTGTTGAATTACATTTACTTTAATTGAATTTAAATTAATTGTGAATAAATCAAAATGAATGAAAGAAAGTCGGAGTGCTAAATGGATATCAAAGATTTAACTTAAATTAAGCAAAACAACAATTTGTGAAGATTTGTGCATTAAATAATTGGACAATGTTTTAATTATGTTCATATTTTGTTGTATTTTCGTTTTTTGCATTTTGATAAGTCTACAATTGTTCTGTTAAGTGTTCTTATTCTAAAATACCTCCTCGCTCGGATAACACATACTTGAATCCAAATCGGCTTGCATCTAACAGTAGAAACCCTATTTTTACTTGCGATATATGTAGGTATGATAAAAATCGAACTCGAGATTTTAATCAAAGTTGACATTACGCTGATAGAGAACACTAAAAACGTGGGTCCGGCAATTCCGTCTGTCTGTCTGTCTGTAGAACGATCTACAACCTAAGCGGCTGAACCGATTTTGTTCAAACTTGGTGATTTTAGATTTTTGAATCGTTGTCTTAGCCCCAAAAATAAAGGTACTTGCCATACATATTTTTCTACCATCTTAATTATCTCGAAAGCGGCTGTAACGATTCTGATAACAAGTGGTGTGAGAACTACCTTGAGTATGGTCTACATTTTGGCCGAAATTTTTTTTAAATATTTTGTTATTAACGGTACCTGACATACAACCATTTAATTGATTTTCCACTTTCTCATAAACGGCTTAACCGATTTCAATTAAAATTTTTGTACAGGAGCTCCTTTGAATAATACTGCATTTCAAAATTTTCGAAAAATAATTTTTTGGATTTTTGAAAAAAAATATTGTTTTTTTTTTTTAATTCAATATTTCGAAAACGGGTGGACGATTTTTTCTGTAATTTTGGTTTTAAATTTATATTATTAAGTATTTAAAATGTTCATACCAATTTTATTTTTATATTTAAGAATTTTTATATTTAAAAAATTAAGTGAAAAACGACTTTAAAAATACATTTAGCCGTTTCCATTGAGAATCTTTTGCATATAATCTGATCGAACATAGGAGCAAGTACGTGCGATCCAGTCGTGCATTTTATTTTATTACCCCTGGCCAAAACCGTAGTTGAACGACCAGATAAATTAGCGTTTCCCTCGCCGTGTTACACTGGCGAGGTATGTTTGTTTTTATGTCATCTGCAGTAAAGTGGTCACTACAGATTCTAGCTGGTTTTGCATTAAAGGCATCCTTTCTTTTACAAAAATGCAGTTCAGGATCATTTTGGAAACTGTGGTATGACACATCTTCTCTTCCTAGTTTATTGTTTTTATTATTGCACCTACAAACAGCTCACAACATTTTAAAGCTATTTCACATAAAACAAAATATACAATTTCAATAACAAAATCTAAACTTTACAATTTCAAATTTTGTTTCACTTTTATCTCATTTTCATTCTTAATCTCTATTGACGTCACACGAATGGTCAAAAATTACAACAACAAATCGAAAAAATAGGTAAATGTCGTAATCTTGTATTCCATCATTCATGGGAAGTGCCCTATTCTTATTTAACTTTGTATATGTAATGTTCCCCATTTTTTCTTTGTTCATCAGTGATCTGTGATCACTTGATCAGTTCCGCTTGGCGGCGCGAGGCGCGTCTTCGCACTTGATTTTTACCAAAAGCATTACATGAGTCACGAACGAAAAAGATGGCTATTTTGACCACACTTGAAGTCTTTTGGTGATATTTAATCTGATTTTATTTATCAGTTTGAAACAGATCGACATAAGTCAACCTGGTCATCATACCTTTATTGATCGAAGGTCCCCACCAGTGGTAAGAGTTCTCGTTGCAAAGAGAGGTAATTGCCACAATGAGTTTCGGTTCCTGCTGATCTAACAGAGCTTCGGCCTGGTGTGTCGAGTGCAACGATGGTTGTTGTACCTACCGTTCTAGTCTAAACCTTAGTGCCAAAGGACCAGTTTGACTAAACCTGACTAGGGTTAATAGACTATTACAGTTAAACGTCATCTGAAACCAGAACACCCGAAATCGGTACCAGACCCAGAATTAGTACTAAGAAATACTTAAGCCGGAATATGCATGATCCAGAATGAGGAACTACCGTTTATAACCAGAATATTAGTGTACCAGACTGACCTGAAACTATTCCACTAATTATCATTTGTTGTAAGGCTCTATTATCACCTTGATTTGGAGTTTCGTGTTCTCTCTATTACGACCCTGGCTAACCGGCACAAAAAACCTAGGCGGGAAAGCAAAAAGCACATTACACTGTTAAATACTGAAAACTTGGCACCACTTCGCCAAGCTGTACTATATATTCAAGTACATATGTCATAACCACCAGATGACAATTTTTTTTATCACTATATAGGAAATGTTTTGATGACTGAATGCCCAACAACAACTTGAGTGTGCTACCACCAAGTTTTTTCTCAACTAATTTGGCTGGTATTATAGCTATTTCACGACTTGCCAAGGTCGATCATCAGACTGCACCACTAGAGCAAGGGAGTCTGATGATCAACCTTGGCAAGTCGTGAAATAGCTATAATTCCAGCCAAATTAGTTGAGAAAAAACTTGGTGGTAGCACACTCAAGTTGTTGTTGGGCATTCAAAGTCATCAAATGATACGAAAAATGGCTTTAAAAAGCAAGTATGTAATCATACAAAAACTGAATATAATATATAGGAAATGCCACTATATGTCAATGTGCTAGGATGTAGCAAATCCTTGTATGTCATAAAATCTGAGATGTAGAAGAAGGAACCGCTTTTCGTAAAATGCGATGGATTTTGTTGTTGTCTAAATGTCAGATAAAGGACTAAAATAGTTTCTAGAATTGAAATGCCTGCAAGTCTTGCAAATTCCTTAAATAAATTGAAGATCGCTCAGAAAAAGAAAAAGAATTGTCAAAAAGTTATTTTATTAAGGAACGTTTTGCTTGTTGACATATTCGCTGAGTCAAAAATGTATCCCGCTCGAGAAGATGATTTTATTTGGCCAAATTCGGATATCCATGCTTACAAGTTACAACTAAGACAGAATTTCGATAATATTTTTTTATTGTCTCGACACATTCGGAAAAAAAGAACCGATATATAAAAAATTAAATGGCAAAATTTTCAGAAGATTTTGACAGCTGAATGCCATTTGACAACTGGATGTATTTTCACATTCAAAAGACAAAAAAGTTGCATGAACGTGATGTGGCAGCTGGGTGTCATTTGACAGCTGGATGTCATTTGACAGCTGAATTCCATTGCCTACTGGATCCTATGTTTTTTTTTCTATGAATTTTACTTACATAATGCGCAAAACGGTTAGTATCGCTTTTGTTAAATTTACTTTATTGAAACTAAACTAGTGAATATTAATTGTGGATATTTGGTAATTTACTTATTTCCGCATAATTATAGTTCTGCCATTAATCCGTAGAAATTGGTGGTTAACCATCGTAAGCCTAGGATTAAACACCATTTAAATACATACACAATATAATTGACTTTAAATGGATTTAAATAATTACGAGTATCAACCGCCAAATGTTTAAACAATAAATCTCAAAATAAGTGTTTGACATGGGGCAGTGGATATAGTGCTTGACTGCTAACTTAAAAACTTGGGTTCGAGCATCACGCTAGACAGACTCCAGTTTTAATCATGTATGCCACCCGAAGGGTTTAATTCTTATATCAACTGTGCCAACAGCAAATTTTTCCTCCCTGTCTATTGTTTCTTAGGTCTTACAGGCATATAGTTAAGATAATAAAAAATAATAAATAATTGTATCCCAGTGCTGGCAACGCTGTTTGATTGATCCGCCATTTTGAAATAAATTTGACAGAAATTGGTTTTCCCCAAATAACTATAAATTTGAGAAAGATGTTATATTTGCTCATAAGTCTAATTGAAGCTGAAATACGATTTATGGAACAAGAGGAACACCCTGTATTTGGCATCCCAATCTCAACAATATAAAATCCTAAAACAATTTCAGAGACGGGGTGTCAAATCAAAATATTTATCCTTTTTTGCTAATGTGCGTCCAAGAATTACTGGGTGGTATACATACCTATACCTACATAATAGTTGGAGCAATCTGTGTTCCATATCTAATTGAGATAAAGGCTTAGCTAGCGTACAGCATCAGCAAAAGCAGAGAAATTTGTGTTTTGTGATCAATTTTTACTGGCGCACTATAATGGCCACATAAAACAGTCAAACTATGACACACCACGTGAAATATGTATCATACACTAACTTTTTAGTTTGGTGGTGGATATTAACTTCCTCTAGGTTTTGTAAACCTACGAAGTAGGATTCACGTCGTCGTATATCCACCAAAGATTGTGAGAGTCGACAAAAACCTATGATGGTCATGTCTCTGTGCTGTGTGGCTTTGTTTAAGTTCATTTTTACTCACATTGAAGAGGGATGGTTAAAGGGAACGTTTCGCTGCGTTTGGTTCGCAAATCAGATAAGCTCATAAATCTTAGTGTTGTTTTGACTTTTGATAGCTAAGTGTTTAAATTGTATTCGGAAGCCATACTGTATAGGGTTGATTGTTAGTCACAATATATAGACACATTCAACAGTAGGTAGGTATTAGAATTATAAGAGGGGTTCTGCGATATGTTGGATTCAATGTGGAACGAAAGTGCGTGTGAGTTTTAACACATGGGTTTTATTGTACTATGGCGATCCTTCTTAACAATGTTTTGACTAAAAACACTTTTCTGTAAATAATTGTATACGTTAAAAAAACGTATGATCTACTCTTCGAGGAGGGCATATTTTTGCTTCAATTATTTAAGAAAGGCTCATTAATTAAATTGATGCAATAGTGGCCTAAGAGGAGATAGGCCAATCTTACACTCAAAAACTTTTAATTTTTGTATGGTTGCCCTAAATACACAAAGTCACATATCTTTTGCATGAAACAGTCAATTAAAAAAATTTAAATGCAGAAATGTGATCTCATTCATAAAGATTCAATAATCGTAATAAACTCCATTTCTATATGAATATGCTGTTAGGCGACTATTGATTTCACGACTAATGTGGACTGCCTTTAATAATGTTCAAGCACAGTGTTAGAAAGGTAGGGAAGGATGTAACAGAAGATACCGATGCACATTGGTTTTGAATTTTTTAATATCAAAATGGGAGGGGAATATAGAACCGGGTAAAGTATTCCGCATTCGAGGTGTACGGCTAAAGAAAACATCTCTGTACTTAACAGTACGTCCGAAGTTAAGCTCAAGTGTAAATTGATGAGCATTCCTAGAATTGCGAGTATTACGGTTGAAAATTTTAATATGAGGAATGCAACTGGCTATTTCGCGAGAACATTGTTTATAAAAATATTCTAGGAAAAAATCGTATTAGACTATTAACTAAACTCTAAATGTTGGGAGTAGGTAGGTGTAGAAATTCGTTGCTTATGAATGTTTTGGATAAATTAGTTCGTCTTTCAACTCCTAAGATATGGGTGATCGTGATCTTGTATTTTCGAATGAAGCTTGTTGAGGCATTCTGAATTTTAATTTCGGTTATACGAGTACATATTACTGAAAATTTTCACAAAACAGAAAGTTTTGATCCATTTTTCATGAAGTCGAACCGACAGATGTTGCTAAAATTGTCATGGTTTTTTTTTTATATCATACAAATTCAAATTAATCAGGCAAGTAGAATACTTAGCATTATTTGGTCGAATTTGTTTTGAATTATTGATAAACATAGCTTTAAACGGCCTCAAAATGTGTGTTTCATCCGCAAACAAGGAGTGATAAGGTGAGATTACTTAATACTTTTAATGACTTTATATCGAAAAGAGATTATTTGCTAGTAGAGCTGAGTTTGTGAAGGCATCTTTGTTTCGAAAAACTTGTTTCGAATTTCGAAGGATTCAAGACGAGTCTAGAAAGATTCCACTGCCACAACTAAATTTAACCAAAGCTAAATTTGACTTTGTATTTGATCAAACTTAACATTATACGATGAAAGCGAAGATGAAAAAAGGCGCAGGACATAAGTCCGCGGAACATAAGTCCCAATTTTGCTTTTTGGTAATTATGTCCCACATAGGTGAGATAAAAGTCCCAAAAACTAATTTGGGGCATATATCCCACCTCGGTAGGACATAAGTCCCAATTTTTGTTTAGTTGATCGGGACAAAACTCCCAAATTGCATAAGAAATAAATATGGCCGTGACATATTGTGAAATTTGTATTCAAAACATAATTGCTCGGTGCGTAACCCTTCTGATTGGCCTAATATAGGATTTGGGGTGGGTACACGTTTGGATATATGCATATTTGTACCCACCCCAAATCCGATATTGGGCCAAGCAGCTACGAGCTTTTCGTACTCTGTGAACTTAATTGCAAAAACAACACTTCACACAAGTACCAAAAAAACCTATTAGTGGCACAAAAGTCGCAAATATTTTTTTGTGGGACTTACATATGTCCCATCCAAGTGGGATATAAGTCCCAAATTAGATTTTGGGACTTATGTATCATCTATGTGGGAAATAACAAAGAACAAAATTTGGGACTTATGTCCCTGCGCCGAAAAATATGGGTACAACAATTCTGCATGTTCGTGAGTCTACAGCCTTAACAGGTGCTTGGATTTTCTTTAAGCTTGGTTCATATTCTTTGCTTAAGACCAAAAACAACGGCAATTTAATTAGCCAAAAACGTAAATGATATTATCAAAAACGGCTCCACGATATTTTTAAAATTAAGGTAATTATTAAATACAAAAGGTACTTTTTTATTTCTAGCCAATAAATAATTATTTTTTTAATACATATTGACTGCATTATTGCCTTAGCTGAAGGAAATATTATGAATGAAAAATAAGGCAATGAAGCGACTGGAATTTTTTTGGTAATATATAGAAAGATATGGAAATAAAACCAAAATATGTTTCACCCAAATATTATAATGACGAAATTTTTTGGTCTGCATGCAAGCAAATGGAAATTGGTGTTAATATCTATTTGCTTGCATACAAAATTGTGAATTTCAATCCAAAAAAAAAAAACTTTGTATACACCCAAACTGGAACCCACCCCAAATCCTATAACTAGGTCAAGCAGGGGGGGTTGCAGGGGGCAACCTGACCCTTACGCGCCGAGCTTTTCATACATGAATTTTAAATATGAATTTCATTGGTAATAATGTAGAATTGTCTTTTTTCAAATGGAAATAACATCGAACGAAATGGAAATAACACCCAAAAAATTTTCATTCTGCACTGACTGGAAATTTGTGTAGGAAATACTTAAAGCAAAACAAATTCGCCTCTATTTCCATTTTTTTTTTTTTGGAAATAAAACCGATTCCACCTTTTTGCTATAAGAAAGAAAATTTCTTATATAAGAAACACGAATATAAGAAAGAAAATTGTTTTTTAAGAAAACTACAGGCAAGGGAAAATATTTTGTATGTGTACCTAAAAAATTTCATGAAAACGAAGTAGGCTATATAAATGTATAATGAGTGTATGCTCATCTCTTATATTTTTTAAGAAAAAAAGCTTTAATGTAACAAAGGAACAAAAAATATACTCTTCTTAAACGAGTAAATTATAAAATAAATAAGTCTTCTCTTCAAAAAAATACATTTAAGCAGAAAGAAGTCAAGCTCAAATGTCAGACTCATATTTGTTTACATTGTTGTATTTGTAAATTTGAGTTTTTCTCCATGAATAGATGTGAAATCTAACAAAAATATGTGGTGTAGTGAAACTACACACAAATGCAAGACTATCAGTTTAATCCTCTCAGATTCAAAAATATCAGTTTCATAGAGGTAATAGCTTGTAGGCAAACACAAATAGCTGCCAAAATTTCCCATCTTTGTATTACTAATCTGATGTCAGAATATTCGCTGCCTTTCCAATTTTCAGCTGTCATTCCTTAGGAAAGTGGGATCTTTTAATTAAGGTCTTAACATACAAAGATGCATATTCAAAAGGTTTTGGCACAGGCTTGTCTGACAAAGTAAATTTCTTATGAGCGTACTTTTTTGTTCTAAGAATTGATTTTGGTGTGTAAGACATACTTTCTTATAACAGCGTTTTTCTTCTATGCTAGTTTCTTATAAACGATTAATTTCGAAAGAAAACTAAAGAAAAAGGCACTGTGTTTTTCATTGTGTTTCTTATAAGCGAGTTTTTCTTCTATGTGTATTTCTTGTATCCTTAAAATATTGTACCTTATTTCACTGAACCACAATAGGGCCGTTGTGAATTTGGGAAAAATATCGAACTCGACATTTTAATCAAACTTGACATTACTATTATGGATACTACCAAAAAAGATGGTCCCGCAATTCCGTCCGTATGTATGTTTGTCTATCTGTCAGTAGACCGATCTACAGTCTAAGCAACTGACGCGATTTTTTTCACACTTGATACTTTTAGGTGATTGTTTCAAATATATGTGTATATGTATATTTTTTTTTTTTTTTTTGAAAGTTCAATATGTATTTCGTATTTACGATTTTTCTTAAAATTCTGCTTTTAAATTTATATCTATTGCTATATATTTGAAATCCTCATACCAACATTTTCTTTAGAAAAAAATTTAATTAATATTGAAAAGCTATGTAGTTAAAAAACGACCTATATAACGAAAATATATTTTGGTCACCTTTAAGCCACAAGAACAAATTCCTGCGACCCAGTGGTGGATTTCATTTTAATAATTTCAATTTAAACTCCAATGGCAAAAACATAATAAAACATTATTTTCTTTTGCTTCGTCTTCATCTTTCCTAGTGGACACAATGAGAATTCAATTTCACGCTTTAACGCCACCAAACTTGGACGATTAATTATTACAATCACATTTCCAGCGATCCCAGCTTCGTCCAACTGTCAAAAATATGAACCCGAAAACAATTCAAAAATGAATTGGTTCTGCGCCTATGAACATATACCTATCGAAGAACACATTTTAAATTAATATTGAATTAAATTTCAATTCAATCGAAATTACCCCATTATGCCTGTCGGCCTATTTAATAGGTGTGTATTTGAAGGGAAAAAAAAATAAAACCCTTTGTCGTTATTACACAATAATTAATAACACAATATTTGTGTGGCCCCCCTCGGCCATGACATCGATACACATTAGGTACACATCCTTTTTCCTTCGCAAAACATTTTCTTATGAACTGACTCTATTCAATTTGACTTTATATTGTTGGCTTACTAATGTACCCAACTCATGTCGTTCTGATCCTTACAACAAGGATAACACGATAGAAACATATTCAAATAATTATTATTATTGTGAACATCCAAGGATGGATGATAATATTATTGTATGTTGGCATGTGAGGGGTTGATAGGGGTGAAGCATGTCAAATGCGATTTAAGCGAATCTGTGTGTTGTTACACGTCCCGATTATTACGCTATTATTCAGATAAATGTCAAATTTTCAGGGTGTGGTTTTTCTCTTACTTTTTGCACCCTTGCTGGGCTCTGTGCATATAGGCATTTTCATGTAGTTCTGTAAGTATCGTGCCAAGGACAAATTGCTGCAGCATGGTTGGGCCAATAATATTATAGTCGCCGGGATGTCTTTTGGAGGGTTGGTAGGTATATAGGTATAAGGTACACATCATAGACACTGCCATCAGCCATTAAGGGTAAATTTATGTTTTTGTTTGTTACGGTATGTTTAATTTTCCGGGTTCTTTTCAATTTGAATTAAAAAGAGCAACGTTCATGTTTTCGTTTACTCGCGCAGACTTTTATTTTTTGTTGTCATATTTCATGATTTAATTCCAGGAGTTTCCGTATGCGGAACGGAAGTGGATAATGTTGTTGCTAAAATATAACTTTGTTCCGCGAGTGAGTTATTTTTTTTTCTTGGGTTGTTTTCCTTTCTTTGGCTAGGTATACCTACTTGGAAAGTTTTTGTTAACGTGAGGAGAAATTTAAATGAAAATAAGAAAAATTAAAACCTTACCGATTATGGGACTCACAATGCTGAATATGCAGTGCAGTGTTCTCTTTGCTTTTCACACAAATGAGCTCCTTACCAGAAAAGGACGGGAGCACTTCAATGCTAATACAGTATTGCCATCTCTATAATTGGTATTGTGCGAAACTTAAAATCGCATTTCGAATAAATTGCTCAATTCCACGCAATGAACTAGCTGTTACTGGGTCTTCAACCGACATCAACTTGAAGAATTTTGCGTCAAGATTTGAACTTTACCTGCTCTGAAACAAAAAGGTACATAGTTACAAGAAAAGGATATTGTGCCAGTAAAAATTTTTAGCAATATTAATCCAATAAACTGCTTTATTGGGTAAATAAAAAGCGTTTTATTGTTTTAATAAAAATTTATTGGTACAATGAATCGTTTATTGATATTGATTATTAAACTTCTTGTTGGGCGAATAAATCAATTGGTTGTCCAACGAACTCCTATTCATTAAATTCGTTAATTTAATGAAAAAAATAGTCCAGAGCATTCGCATACTGCTTCATATATTTAGGTCAATTCAAATTCTGTATTGAAAAGTTCTATTGAAAACAATAATAAGCATAACTGAAGTATAGTAATGTCAATATGTATGAATCAAACCATAATTATCAAAGTCTCGGGTCCGTCAAATTTGCGCTTTTTCGCTAAATTTTGCACATATTCCGTTCTATTCTTAGTGTGTACACTTAAAGAGCGGGCGCTTTTCTGACACGTGAGGATGCCACAATGCAACTGAGGATGTGAAAAATATGGGAAATCCATGCTACCTGTATTCCACCTACGGTGACCTAGGTATTTCAATCGCTACATGTAAATGTATGCTAAGGCTAAATGTTATGGAGAGCACAAATATTAGGTGGACTAGTGGTAACACATGTCTAGCGACAAAAAAGATTTGGCCAAAGCTGGATCTTAAGCGCTCTAAGGCTTTGACCTCTCTATGCAGACGGCACATAAGCTCCACTATGGGTGTCATCACAGGACACTGCCTCATAGTTAGGCGTGTTGCAAGACTTGGCGTGCTCGCAAACAACTTCTGCAGAAGCTGTTTAGATGAGTAGGAGGAGGAAACAATTCTTCATCTCCTCTGTACATGCCCTTCACTGTATAACAGATGAAGACTTCTTCTAGGAGACTTCTTCAGCAGTGACATTAATGAACTAGCACACTTAGACATTAATTATCTCATCAAATGATATATATACAACAAACATCCAACGATGCTCCTTTCGACTGAATAGTAATTGTCAAAGCAAAAATGGGATGCACAGGTTATTGAAGACGCTTAACTACGAATGGCTTATCATTGGGAATACCCAAAATGAGCGGAAAGCGAACATCTTAGTTTCCTCAAACGAGATTAAATTCAACTAGTATTGCAAATATCAGTTGGTTTCGCTTGACTCAAAGAAATCAGTAAAATTTTCATCTGATTCAAAAATAACGACGGCAACACTTACATATGTTTGGAAACATGCGAATCACACCATAGCATCTACTATGTAATACAACCACATCACACCATACATCATAGTTATGTAATACTAATTAGTACATAATCAGCTTCACAGTTGATGCCGTTATTTGACCATTTTCATTACAAGTATCGCATTCAGTATAAAACCTCATGCAATATATTTATAAAAGTCAGTCTTCAATTATTCTTTAATAAAATTAGTCTTGATATACCTGCGTTTTTTAAACTATTTCATCTCTCTGGTTTCATATTGGCTAAAAACGAAAACAAAAGCAGTTAGTTCAACTCACTTTTCAGCATCCAATTTTTCAATAGAAATATTAAACAAAATTCATAGAAATCATAATGCTCACTTAATAATTTTTGTATGATATTTCACAATAAACATTACAAAAAAATGTCTGATCTTCTCGGATTTCAAATTTTCTTAAAACAATGTTCCACCATAATGTCCTTTCTTGAGCCAATTCAAATCCTTGAAACCCAAAATCGTGCAAATCGAACAATCCGATCTTTAGGTATGAGGTCACATACATACTCGTTAGTCGTTATATGTTGATTCGTTGATTTAAGAAAACTTATTTGTTGTGCCGATGAAATAATTAATAAATTTCTAAAATTTAATTATGAATACTTTCCTTTTCCAAGTGTTCTTAGATTTAATTTTTGCCACTATTTTTCTTTCATAAAATGGTCGAAAATGGTTCATAAATTCCGTGACCTGTTACTTGAACTTGCTGTGCACTAAATGGAGCCGGCTATAAGAACTAAATTTTGGGACCACTCGTAGAACTGCCCTTAGCGTCATCCAATTAGCTATGGAAAATATAAATATTTTCTTGTTTCACGCGTTTTTTTAGGTGCTACTTTGTATCCCTATTACTTATTTCATGACCTGCTCTCGCCTTCCTGACCATACCGCTGAATTTTAACACATTTTTAGCAAATATAATCCTTTGAAATAACTGTCTGGGCCAGGCAAATACTTATAATGTCTTATTCACCGAAAATCTAAGTTCTTCAGGCTACATATATCATAATGGGGATTTTCGTAAATAAAAATGTCCCTGGAAATGATCCTCTCATTCGAATGTAGGATACGTGAGTGATGCTCAAAAATTTCCCTCGGAATTTAAAGGTATTGGCAATAAACTTTTTCAGGTAGTTTTTCTGTCATTTCATACGATTTTTTTGGTGGAAGGAAATTTATTATCGGTGGGAGATTTAAGATCAGAGAAAATATTCGTTCGAAAAATAAATTCCTTGGGTTATTCCCTATATTGATAAATATTTTTTTTCCGAAAAAAGGAGAAAAATTGTCGCAAATTGTATTCCTTTTATTTTGAAAACATGGAAGGAAAAAACGTCATACATTTCAAAATTATGTTCTCTGGTACTTTTTCCATTTCTTAAAATTAAATGAAAACAAAAAGGAATTGCCAAAATACTCGATTCTTGTATAAACTGAAATTCTGATGTTTTTTTTTCCACAAAATAGTTCGATACATACTTTACGAGAGCCATCGGAAAGACGGCTTAGAAGAAATGATATACGCCACAATGACTTTTTTTAAATTTAGTATACTATACTATGATTAAATTATCCTCCTAAATAATCCGGCTAGACATATGTATATTTTGAAACAAAATCTCAATCCAACTTCAATACCTAAATTTTAAAAAAATATCATCGAATGAACGTCATAAAATGAATGACAACAAACAGAACATAAAACAGAAGTTAACAAAAATGCCTTCGTGGTTAAATCTCAAAATCGCGCTCCATAAATTTTAATCAGATGATACGGAATAAACTTCACTGCATACTGCAACCATTGCTGTCTGCCAGTTCATGTCCCTGCACTTTCTGCCTCAAGAAATTGTTCAAGATACCGTGAAATAACTCTACTTCTATATTGTCTATGAACTATTGTCTGCTTGATGTGATGCTGCCATGCCTTTAAGAACGATATGCTGGTGCGATTTATCTTTCTACAAAGAAGTTCATCTCTTCGTATAGGTAGTGAACAAAATAACGAGTAATGGCAGTCACCGATTCGCGGCGGCTTCTATGCCTCGTCATTGGACAATTTAAACGCAGACTTTATCTCATTACTTAATGGCAGCTTAGTGGCATTTTATTTACGTTACGAGATTTTAATCCTATTAACCATTTAGTCATCGGGACGTTGGTGTTGAGTAGTTGTGTATCTGTAAGATACAATGAAAAATATTATATTTTTTCTTGTGGAGTAAATACTCTCGAGCTCAAATTTGATGTGGATGGTGGATAAAAATATTACGTTTCATGAAAAAGGGTTAATTGTTAAGTGAGAGGAGTTATGAGATGACTTTAAGCCGATTGTTAATGGAGACATATGTGTGCACCTATATGAAATCGATGCAGCATGTACTGATGATTTTGTTGTTGAACAATTTAATTTTTTAGTGAAACATGACAGGAATAGGTACATGAGTAGTTACTTACCAAAGGGTTTTTGAAATATCTCACTAGAAAACAGAGTTAATTAGAAGTGGAAATCTTATTTTTTTGAAGTGATCAGCCTTGCCCTTGCAAGGGACTATTAACATAAGAGCGACCAATGACCAACGAATGAACGAATATTCGTCCATTTGGACATTTCGTTTACAGAGTCTCTTTTTTATTCGTCGTGACTCCTGTTTGACATTTGACAATCTGTTTTGATTTGTTTCCATTTCCAATTTATTTTTAAAGAATGAGAACAATGAGATCAAAACAATATTTTTTATTTAAAAAAATTATGTTGCTGTTTTGTTATAAGAAAATAAAAAAAAAGAATTCATGTGAACCAACTTATTAAAACAAAAACAAGAATGATTTTGTTTACGTTATTCGCGCGCGAACATTTCGTTGCAGTGTGGATGGTATGATATTATATGGAACGCGAATAGAGTTTTACAATTCGTAGGTATCAAAGTGCATATTTTAGTTTCTAATACCTAATTAAAATACACTTGATTTTTAGAATTTTATCTGGATTTTGTGAAGAATTTAGGTCTATTTTTTTTTTTTAAATCCCATTTGTTTTTTTATTCGTTTATTCGTGAATAGTTAACTAGTGGTGGTGGCACAAACCACGATCTGTCTTAGTTTCGAATACATCAAAAATGTAATAATACCAAAATATGAATTTTCAAAGCGGAATTTGTTGTTGTTATGACAATTAAGAGCAGATCTCTGTCAAATTGAATAAATCAACTTATTAGTAGGGTTTTTGATATAAAACTTCCATCAAAGTTTCAGACTTTTGAGTTTGATTTTCCAAAAGTTTTCTCATTCAAACTTCGTCCGACAAATACCGATGCATCCAACTTCGCCGTTCTCAAGCGATTCTATTTTATACATGATTTTTACAATCGTGGGCACACTAAAGGAATCACTATGATGAAGAACTGTCGGAGCGTTAGCAAAATAAGAAAGGAAAGGCAGGCAGTAATAGGGCCAGATAAGGCCTCCCACATAAATGCGGTACTGCTAAAGAAACAATCTGTGAAGTTGAAAATGAGCATGCCCTAGTGCGTGAGTATTACGGTTCAATAGGCTGAGGGAGGGGTGGGATTCAACTAGAGACTCGAAAGTGTTATAAGAGTTGCTGCCCAGATGTCTGACTTGTACTCAAACTGTATGGACGTATGAAGGCTTTACTGATTACAGCTAATTAAAAATGGGAAGAGAATTTCTTGCATTTCCCAAGAAACCCTAAACAACAATTATTGGCAACATTTTTGGAACATAGAATAAAGTAATCATTGCACAAAATATGGTATGTGTTACTATGCTATTCTACTCTACTGGCCTCTTTCCGAGGCCATTTGTCCAGCGTGTGCCTTAAAAAGGCAAATCTATTTCATCCAACTCACTTAAGTCCCTTCTTCCAACGTCATGGAAAGCTTTTAAGTTATTAGCGTAAGAAATATCTTGAAGAACAAAAGTTCCTTAATGACCCGCAGTATGGCTTTCGTAGCAATAGGTCCATTGCTGATCTGATGGTATATCTCACCGAACAGTCGCACAAATCTTTGAATCGTTTTTGAGAAAGTAAGATGATTTCTCTGATACATAAACTATTAGTTCTTAATTTTCCACTTTATATTATTAAAATCATTACTTCCTTTTTGTCTGAAAGGTTTTTTAAAGTTTCAGTCAATAATTGCTTCTCCAATCTTTATGAAATCCCTGTTGGTGTACCTCAGGGATCATTTCTTGGTCCCATTTTATATATTATATACACATATGATTTCCCGAAATTTACAAATTGCAAATCAGCTATTTTTGCGGATGATACATGCTTGTATTCATCAGATTCAGTTGGTTTTAACATTGAAATCAATTTGCAATCTGCGCTTAACGCTGTGGAAAGGTATTTTAAAGATTGGAAAATTAAAATAAATGCTACGAAAACTCAAGCTGTCTTTTTCACAAGAAAAAGATAAGCTTGTTTCTTACCCAATAACATGCTTTAAATTAATTGCATACCGACAGAGTGGAAATCTAGAGCTAAGTATATAGGAGTTCAATAAGACAAAACACTTACTTTTGGACTTATATAGAAGAAACAATTAACAAGATCAACTTGGCTATACAAATTCTATATCCATTTATAAACCGAAAATCAAAGCTCAGTACAGAAAACAAGCTTATAATATTTAAAGTTATTTTTCAAAGCATTATGTTCTATGGATCACCTGTTTGGGGTAAATGTGCCAACAACCATATCCTGCGATTACAAAGAACCCAAAATAAAATACTTAAAATGATGCTAAATCTACCATGGCACTATTCAACGGAAGACCTTCACGCATTGGCCAACATCGAAAAAGTTTCATTTAGAATTACAAATTTATTTGAGCGATATAACGCATTATGTACCCTATCCGCAAACTACTTAATCTCAAATTTGGCTATTTAAAAAATAAAAATACACAAAAAACAAAAAAGGGGGAAAAGAAAAAGAGAAAAAGGAGAAGGGAAGGGGAAAAAGGGGGAAAGGAAAAAAAACATTAAACATAAAAATTAAAAAAAAAATGGTTAGAGCTTTATATTTGTTATTTATTTATTTTATATATATATTTATTTGTTTATTTATTATTTAATTATTTTGTTTATTTACTTATTTTGTATTAGTTTATACATTTGTTACAAACTTATTTATTTCTTATTGTTCTTTGTTATTTAATTATTTATTTCTTATTTATCACATCATCATTATTGTTATTTTATAAGTTATTATTTTTTTTTTTTTTTCACTTGTAAATCATGTTTGAGATAAGTAGTTTTCGGTGCCTACTGGCCTCCCATTCTCTCCAATCTTGGAAACATGTTTCTGACGATTTGAAGAAGGTTTTTCTTGTAGCTTTTCCTCCGATACATCATTACATCAAACTGTGATAATTGCTTTAAAAATGTTATTGTTTTCAGAAGTAAAGTAGAGTTATACTAAATCTCTGTAAATTGTGCAATGTAGTTTTAAGTAAGAAAAAAATGTATAAATTTGTGCTACAATAAAAAAATATACAATATATACGTACAATTCTGTAATTATTCCAGTCATTTGACCTATTGAATATACTCGCCCTACGAAAGAACTGAATTTCAGGGTTCTTAATTCGTTCTTAATTCGTTTGTGAACCATTTATTTGATTCACTGAATATGATTTTTGAACACAATATTTTAATCTATCTAATAACAATAATGATAACATATTAAACTCAGTGCTATTAATATTTAACTGTTCACAATTTTTCGCCGAGAAGACCTCTGAACTGACTCTTGTTGTATTTAAATAGATTAATACACTTTTTATCGACTTTAGTTCCTCTACTTACCACTGGCAGTTTTATTTGAATAGCTTCATGATCACCCACTTTGAATTCCGGAGCCGTATCTGCCCAAATTGGTTTCTCTTAAGGGCATATAACAAAGTCAATTAGTGACCGGGAACGTTCCGTGATCATAGTTGGTTTATTGATCACTTGTTTTAGGTTGTTTTGTGTTAAGATATCAGAAATAACTTTAGTGTAGGTATAATTATTATCCATTAAATTTATGTTAAAGTAGCCTACAATTACTATATTGGAATTCGAATGGAATACTACATCAAGCTAAGTCGAAAATGTTGTACCAAATCACGATCAGAACTACTTGGAGATCTGTACAATATCCCAACAGTAAGGTCCAATGATTCCTCCTGACCAAATTGCACACCAGACTGTAACTTTTAATGAATGCAAGGGTGACTGATGAATAATTTGAGGGTTTTCCATTACCAGAACCGACTATTCTGTTTATTCAGATATCCATTCAAATGAAACTATGCCTCGTCACTCATTATGATTTTTTAATGAAAATTGGGCTTGTCATGTGCTAGCTTTAACATCCTATTGGCATATGTACGGCGCCGTAAATGGTCTTGTGGAAGAAGCTCTTGTGTCAACTGAATCTTAAATGGAAACAAATGCAAATCCTTGTGCAGAATTGTGGCCAAAATTATTTTTTGAAGACCATGCTCCTGAGCACGGTGTCGAATTGAGTTTGATGCATTGTTTTGAACACTTGAGCAGCAGTAATGTTTTCAGCCGATCTTGCAGTACGTTGTGGTCCATGCTTGGGCCTATCACCAACAGACCCTCTTTCTTCGAAATCATTCACTACACGATAATTAGTGCGTTTTGTTGGCACGTTGTTTCTCCCAAAAATGTTAACGTAACTTTCTCATCGTTAAAAAATACAGAGGCATATCCCTGCTTAATATTGCCTACAAGATCATATCCACCGTGAGCGTCTAAAAACTTTCTGTAACACTATCATCGGCATGTACCAGTGTGACTTCAGGCCAGACAGATCAACAATTGACCAAATCTTCACATTGAGGCAAATCCTGGAAAAGGCCAACGAATTTCAAGTCGAGACACACCATATTTTCATCGACTTCAAAGCCGCATATGATAGCATAAGTCGCCAAGAGCTTCTATTGGCGATGTCGGAACTCGGGATCCCGAAAAAACTGATCCAGCTATGCCGTATGACGTTACAAAATACGCGGTGCAATGTGCAAATGGGAAACAGCTCATCTGAGCTTTTCCAGACGTGTACAGGGTTCAGACAAAGAGATGCGCTATCATGTGACTTCTTTCTGGAGTCCTGGAGCAGATAGTACGCAAGAGTGGTATTAACCTGGAAGGCACTATCTTCAAAAGGTCTTCCCAACTGCTTGGTTATACGGAGGACATCGATATCATCGGCAGCTCCAAGCGAGCTGTACTTGAAGCATTCACAGCTATTGATGAACAGGCGAAATGCGTTGGTCTTGAAGTGAATGAGGACAAAACCAAGTATATGCTATCAACAAACAAAGCCTCATCTGTTCATCGCCTAGGACAAAACGTCACTGTTGGTAGCAGTAATTTCGTGGTAGTCAAGGAGTTCACCTACCTCGGAACAAACACCAATTCCACGAACGACACCTTAGTGGAAATCCGACGAAGAATTACCCTAGCGAACCGCTGCTACTTCGGTTTGGCCAAACAAATGGGCTCAAAACTCCTGTCTCCAAAGACAAGGTGCACGCTATACAAATCGCTAATTTTACCAGTTCTACTCTACGGCGCTGAGTTCTGGACGTTAAGTAAAAAAGCGGAATTGATACTGGGCACTTTCGAGAGAAAAATTCTTCGGAGGATATTTGGTCCTATATGCGAAAAGGGCGAATGGTGGAGAAGATTCAATCGAGAACTGTACGAGATGCACCAAGATGTGGATGTAGTCCAAAGAGCCAAAGCGCGTCGACTACACTAGCTCGGCCACATCGAGCGAATGGACAACAACAGCCAAGAAAATCTATGAATCCCAGCCCCCAGGTTCGAGACGACCAGGAAGACCGAACCTCCGCTACAGAGACCAGGCGGTAACAGACGCAAGAGCGCTTGGTCTCGACGACTGGAGGGAGCGTGCGAAGGACCGCAACCGATAGAAGACCGCAATATGTCAGGCAGCGACCCTCCATGGATCGGGAGCCGGATAGTTGAATTGAATTTTCTCATCATCACAGTAATCGATGATTGATTTTGATAAAATGTTTTAATGATTAAAACACGTTGGTTTATCGAATATTTTTCACAAAATAAATTTGCCACGTGTCTACTTCTCGACTGCCAAATATAAACTGTCAAGACTAATGTTTACCAAAATGGCGGCAAAGAAAATTAGAATGCCTTCCCGGCGGACAGCCTGTATATAAAAGCTTTAAAGTTTACCATCTACTAGTTGATGCAGACAAAAATTCTATAGCGATTGTACCTATACGACATTAAAAAATCAATCGCGATAAGACAGCAATCCGCAGCACTGCGACCAACAATATTTAAAGAGTGTGATGCGCAAGGTAAGGTACATATATAGACTGCCTAGGGGTTTCTCAGAAGAATTTTTCGTTGCATCCCTTTATACTGACTTAAATTTAGAGCAATATCATGTTTTTCATCTGAATTTTCAAATTGATGTGCTTTTTCACTCAGATACTTTAGAGGTTGATTGGCTATACCATCCCCAGTATGGGAATTCATCTCTTTTGGGTTTTGGCCATTATCTCAGGATGTCCGAATTTCGAAATATGAGTGGCCAAGAAAGGATTAAACCATTGCTATTAATTCGAGAAGACCCATAAAGTTGCCATTATTTGATGAAACTAAATTTTTCTTTAGAACCTTTAAATGATATAAACGTTCAGATAAGTGCAATTAACAGCAACCACCCTCTTAAATATATACATATATATGAACACGACGCTAGCATATTTTTTTTCAAAATCTGCCTGATAATTAATGTTAATTGAGGACCTGTTCCCTCATTGTGTGTAGTTTATTTTGTTGGTGGCCCTTCTGTCGTGATGTCTAAGGCTTGGGCCTTGTTGGCCTATAAATAAATCCAAGGCTGCTCTTTACATCTTACACGCATAATACATAATGTACATATGAACCTACGTATGTAGTTATATGTAAGCAAATTAAACTGGTCAAAATAAACAACAAATCTAAATTGTTGATGCTACTCTTTTAAATTTTCAATTAAAACTAAGAGCAAAACCAACCAGATTATCCAATTATGATCAAATTACAAGCCAATTAGTTACGTAAGAACATAAGTCTATTTCATACTTTTTTATAAAATCAAATTATTTTACATAATTTATTGCCGAACTCAAATAATCAATTTAAAAACAACAAAAAAAAAAATACGTACCTACAGAGATACTCGTTTGTACCTATTTAAATATATCTACTTTGAAACATACCTACCTACTCCATATATACAACAAATCCAATCACGCCACAGGGAATATAATATCTACCTCTAACTACCTAGGTAGATATCAATAGCTATACAATTTTTTTTTTTACCTAGATACAGTTTGTTTTATTGTTTCTCTCTTTAAACAAAAAGTGCATTGTGCATGTTATAATTCAATAACCATATTTTACTGTTTACAATGTTGGTGCAACCCCTCTCCCATTAATTCCAAGCAAAAAATGAATGTTAACCATCCGTCATTAAACCCATCCATTGGCATACGAGTAGATAGGCAATAAATACATGCAAAAGAGAGACAACTGCATAGCAATTCCTACTCTCTTTTCTTTCAAAATAAAACAAAAATAAACTTTCAAAAACTAACAACAACAAAAAACAACTCCGAAAAACCATGTTATTACAGTTTTCATCAAATATTTAGAAACAACTTTTCAAACAAAGTCTTCTGTTCTGAACCTGATGCTCACTGCTGAGTGAGAGCTAAAAACGCACACTCGCACACAACCAAACCATTTCCATTACCTCTGTTCTTGACTACCATTTTTAAAATGTACTCACAGCCAATTGGAAGCCAGAGGAACACCCATCTTTTGTGGAGAGATTTTGCTGTAAGAAATAAAAAATGGAGAACAAACCAACGGGTTGGTGGACATTTTGTTTTTTTCAACAGAGCACGAGCAAGTGTTGGTGATGGGCGTCTCTTATGTGGCGTTATAGAGAAAACGAAACCTCAAATTGATTGCTAACAAGCCCCTAACAAGCCGGTTTACAATTGTTTACTGCTACTTGTACTCCCCCGGAGTGAATTTTCTCACCACACGCCATACACTGCAACTGGCATCGGATTCGAAAAAAAGAATGAGACGAACAAAGCCAATCAGTCGTGTGTCCAAATAAACTGGCTTTTGAGCAAAGTGTTGGTTTTGTAATAGAAACCTTGTGTTTTAAATTCTTTGTTTGGCTTAGTGTTGAATGTGTGAATGTGTGTGTGTGTAGGGTTAGGTTGGCGTTGAACGAGTCGTGGCGTGATTTTGGATTTTCTTATTTGTTAGTTCGCGCCTCATCAGGGGGAGGTTGTTGTTTATATTCTTCTTCCATCCCTGTGCACACAGTTTGATTAGCGAGCGCAAAGCTTGCATACACAGATGGCACCGCAAATCGTCGCCGACGGTAAAAAGTAAAAACAAAAGCGGACCTTGTTTGGAGCCCTGTGTGGGGGTACCTTTTGCGTGTTTGTTTATTTGTGATAGAAAGAGATAGCTCATCTTGTATTTAGGGAACCCTAACGAGGTAGAGGCACCGAAAACCATCAACGATCAGTAATTTTGTATTTCAACACCTTCTTGCGCGAGACTTGGATACAAAAAAGAGTACGGAGCTTGTGGCTTTCGGTAGTTACCATAATTTGTTGTTTTTTTAGTACATTTTGTGTGATTTGTTTTGTGTTGTGTTTTTTTTTTGTTTGAAACGGTCGGATGTTGACTCTCGATGAAAAATAGACGAACACAATCGCAATATGGCGACATTGGTGATGGTGATGATGAGTGCTGGAGTAGCACCTCCTTGTGTCCTGTGTCCGCTATTCGGTGGTTAGTGTTGTTTACACGGTCGCACTTGAAAAACCAGTCTTTTGACGGTTGACAACGGTGGCGGCGGCAAGCTTTAAATTATATCGTTGTTTGTTGCGTCCTAAATGTTAATTTACCGACAATTATATATGTAACATATAAAGCTACTTACCTATTATAAGTGATAGTGCGACAAATCGAAAATTGTTTCAAAATTTTAAACTATGCCGCGTCCATCGCGCGAATCTTACGGAGATCAAAAACCGCCATATTCGTATATATCGCTAACTGCAATGGCAATTTGGAGCTCGCCGGAAAAAATGCTCCCACTAAGTGACATTTACAAGTTTATCACCGATCGCTTTCCGTATTATCGAAAAAATACCCAACGATGGCAGAATTCACTGCGACATAATTTAAGTTTTAACGACTGTTTCATAAAAGTTCCTCGAAGGCCCGACAGACCGGGCAAGGGTGCCTATTGGGCGCTACATCCTCAAGCCTTTGACATGTTCGAAAATGGAAGTCTTCTGCGGCGAAGGAAACGTTTTAAGCTTCACAAAAATGACAAAGACTTACTCAATGAAGAGTTGGCAGCACTGGCGAATTTAAATCGGTTTTTCTTTACGACCAATAGTGCTCCAGCTCCCATGTGCCCGCCACCCATGGCAGCAGAGCCAACTATCTACATGCAACGCCTGCCGCCAATGATGAATTCCTCACCTGTCCGACCGATTTCTCCTTTACAAACAACGACGCTAATTCATGATCGACCGAAAAGGTCATTCACAATTGAAAGTCTCATCACGCCCGACAAGGATTCTGTAATATCTGTCGATGATATTACGGTAGACGATCGACCTGAGGAGGATGAACGATTCTCACAACGACACGTGCCCCTGCCACCGTTGCACACAATAAACCCTGGCAGTATACCATTCCTGCATTATCCTACACCCAATCCTGCTGCCCTGGCGTATGATCTACCAATGCATCCACTGCTTATGATTACAACACCACTGGGTGGATTTAATCCAGCGGCGTACTATCCAACCAACATTGGAATGCAGCATCATGCAGCTGCTGAGCTCAATCATCGAATAAATGCTGGTCTCAGAACCGTGTAGGAACAAGAGGTTAATAATATATTTATAATTATTGAGTATGATGTACATAAATACTAGATATTTAGTTATTTAATTCCAACTAGAATTGTATTAAAATTGATAATTATCTTGCGATAAATTGCGCTATTGAGACATATAGATACATTTTTGTATGTACTCGTAGTTGTAGATAGATTTGCTGTTTTCGAGAGATTTAACAATACGATTATGGATAAAGATACAAATTTTATAGCTGTGGGTTTTACGTGGTGGCGTTTTGGGTTGATAAATGGTTTGTTTATTGAATGCTAATGGGCTTCAGCACAAATATTTGCTTAGAATTTGCATATTAATTTCCAAAGAACTTGTTTTACACCTACTCACAATAATTCTACTTAGTTTCAGGTTTTAGTTATAAGTATGATTGCTCCACTTTTATGGTATTATTATAAAAATATTTATCCCACCAAATCATATACATAAATCAAAACGAATTCAGCTTAAATATAGAATTAATTTATTAATATGACGAGGCTTGAGTATACGTTTTTTTTTGTTACGAAGCTGTCTTTTATAGGTGAATGCATTTATAAACCCGCACTCGTTAGGTAGTCAAACATTTGAAAAAAAATATTAAATAAAAAAGTGATAAACGATTTAAAACGTTTAAGGTTTAATTGAGAAATATTATGTATTATTAATTTTAGTTTCTATTACCTATTTCGTAGTAGGACCACAGCAATAAATTCCTAACAGGAGTCATTATTCGCCGATTTTATATCAGTTATAAAAATGTTCCCCTATCTTAGTTCCGGACACGTTTTAATGTAATTTTCAGTTTCAGTTGTACACTCAAACTCAGTTCTTTGGAAATTTTTTTGTAATGGAAAGTGACACCTGTTATAGAAAGTCACACCATTCCTAGATTGTGCGATTATTCACGGCTTATATATACTCCAAAGCAAGAACATCGAGAAAACAAGCTTACCGACAAGTTTGCCGAAAAGTTTACCGACAAGTAATCGGATCAAGATTTCAAATAGCCTGATCTCATGGTAATTTGCTAATATTTAAGCATTTTGCTAAAATATTAATTATTTAAAACACTTTTAAACACGCACAATACCTATTTTATCTAAATTCTTGACAAAACCAGCTAAGCGTGCGTAAAACAGTGCCAACATTTAAGCGAAGATAACTTTTTTGACGTTTGTTCAAGTTTCATATGAATTTACAGTTAAGCTAAACGGGCAAAATGCCCTTCTGAGTGTTTTTAACTTTAGTAAAATGTTAAAAGGTAGTTCAATGATTAATTTGTTTAAATTTAGCAAAATTCTATTCTAAGCTTGGTGTACATTACTCAAAATTGTGCAAAAATATACAATACTAATTTTTGTGTCAAAATGATAACTAATGCCAGAAAAATATTATGACCTACTGTTAGATAAAATTTCATCATAATCTCTTTCATCATAGTTTCGAAACCTTTTGTTGTATGCGCCAAAATAATATCTCTCACACACTCATAAGGTTTTTTTCTGTTACACTGTTTTAAATTGAGATTAAAATGGGTTGAATAGCTTGTCAAAGTTTTGTTTTTATTTATAAAGTGAAAAACAAATATCAGACACATGTTTTTAAAAGAATGAGACATAGTATCTTCAGTCGATACTTTTGTCCCATTCGCGGACCAGCATAGTTTCAAATGTCAGACCCTTAACCCAACTGAATTGGTTCCTTTCGTTAACTGTATCATCTAGCTCGGTGCACCAAATTATTTAAAATTTAAAATACAGAAGGTGGCGAACGTGGGTCTTTTGCCGCCCTAGGCAAATTATAATTTTGTCGTCCCAAAGTTTGTAAAAACGAAAATCATAGAAATTAAGATTCAAAAGTTTTATTTAATAGATTTCGAGGATTTTCGATAAAATAATTTTACAAAATATTGAGAGTAAATTGCTGTTCTTCGCGATTTAAATTTTGCAATACAATTCGGATGGCAATGTCGAAGTGAATATAGTGCTTGACTGCTAACTTAGACGTCTGGCTTCGATCCCCACGCAAAGCAGCATTCTTTTATTCTATTCCTCCAATTTTAAATGGATGCCACCCGTGGGTTATTAAAATGAAATTGTCCACTTCAAATGAACAATATAAAAAAAATTCTTTTTCATCTTTCTTTTCACTTTTTTCTTGCATTTAAAAGACTTTTAGTCTTACAGACATATAGTTAAAATTATTATCATTATTATTATTATTCAGCATGTCCTTTTCAATGAAAATCGTTGCCAGGGCTGTTCAGTCATAGTTGAGCCAACATATGGCCTTATTATTTTAAGTTTTGAAAAACTAGCTTCCCTTATAGTAACACTTTCATGAAAGTTAAGAGTATTTTTAGTGCAGTTGTTAAATTTGGATACAATTCAATCAAATTGTAAGAAGTTAAATGGGTAACCTAAAATTGGAGGCGGTTTGAGATCAGTAAGAGAGGAGAAGTTTGGTAGAATATATTAATTTTACTAAATAGATCCTTAGTTAAAATTACTTCAAGTTTCTCGCAATCCTTAAACTCCACATTCTTTGAAATATCCCAGAGAAACCTGAAGTTTTCGTTCAGATATTGATATTGTCCAAAACGCTCATCGAGGAAGATAACATCAAATCGATTACGTGCATGGTATAAGAAATCAACTTTAAATTTAAATTTTGGATTAATTATTTGAGATTGTTCAGACTGATAACGGCGACTATATAAAATCATCAAATTTACTTGCATATTCATCTTTGTAGCAATACATATCTATTGTTTTCTTGTATATATTACTTTAAAGTTCAAATACAGATTTCTCAGAACGGTTTGCCTAAAGTACTGCGCTGAAGTTTATCTAAATGTTCTAAATGGCGGTGGTGGTAATGTCGCAGTGGATATAGTGCTTGTTTGTTAACCTAGACCTGTAGATTCGATCCCCACGCTAGGCATAGCATTCTTTTCGATACCTCCAATTTTAATTGGTTGCCGCCCGTGGTTTAAAATGAGATAGTAAATACCTTATTCTCAAATCCACTGTGCAAACAAAAAAAAATTCTTTCCTATCTTTCTATCCCTTCTAACTAGTGCCGTGCAATTCAGGTTGCATTTAAAAGACCTTAGGTCTTACAGGCATATAATTAAAATTAAAAAAAAACATGCTAAAAATTCCATAGATTTGGACTGAAGCATATTTGGGAGCTACATTTATTTTTCCTAAAAACTCATTCCAAATAATCGTTGACGAAACAAATTTGAATTTTTATATGCGCTTACCTAGTTGAGTTGCTTTGAAACATGAATTTTCATCAAATTCTACAATCATAAATTTCTGATAAATTTTCTGTTAAACTGTCAGAAGCTTTTGCTCTGCTTGAACAACGTGTATCCGATACATATTTCAAAACAATTTGTTTCGAATAGTTATCATGTTTTTGCAGATTATGGTCCACCGTGTAGATGATTCCACAAAAAGTTATACAGTCATAGGTCTTAACGGCAAAAAATAGCATTGCATTTCATAAGAACTTTTCGGTGCATCATTTACTAACAAATTAAGTGTATGTGCATGCGCAGTGCAAGGAAGTAAAAGTGCTGCTGGAAATTTGTCAAGAATTAGCTGCTGTACACCCTTATTGGTGCCAACCATATTTCTGCCGTTGTCATAGGCTTGACCCCAAATAATTTAAATTTATTTTCTGGCCCAGGAAAAAATCTTCCAATTTGAATGATTAAAATTTTAATCTTGTTGGATTTAGTTGACATTATTTTTTTTTCGTCAAAAAATCCATGTGATTCGAACTGATCTTAACAAAAAGTGCGTATTGGTAAGGACCTCACTAGCCAAGTGATGAGTCCAAGTGAGATCGCCGGGACGAAACAAAAATTTTGTGGACTAAAGGCCGTTAAAAGCTATTTTGAATCAATAAATTTAATTTTGTTTTTCCAAGCTCATTCAACTCAACGTTTTCCCTGTGGTATTTTCAATATCAACGGTATATTACGGTGATGAATGAAAATGTTCGTGGATCTTGAAAGCATTCGATTCTTCACAAAAATGTACGAAACTTACCAAAATCGACATTTTTAATCTTTATGCAATAGTTCGAGAGTGGTATCAGTAATAACAGAAAAATATAAACTATTTTCAATCATTTTAATTATTTGATCAATAATTGCTGTTGCCATTATCTATGACGATAATCTCATTTTTAATGTGGTCATCACGACTCTCTCCCTTTAAGAATCGCTGAACATGCGCATTCGTGGTTGAATCAAATTTCTGAATGCTCAATAAGCTTCAAGAAATTCACATTATTGGCGTCATACAATTATTGTCAAGAGCTACGTAAAGCGAGCGATTGCCTAGCGAGAAACTTCAAAGCTACAGCTAACCGAAAAAAAAACTTTTTGTTTCCAAAAACCCATTTCATTCTGAATTATTTTAGAATGATATGAATCGGTGGTCTTGAAACTTTTATGTCTATTTTATTTTCAAGCAATTTCCACGAATTAAATGCGAATGTATGCGGTTTGGAGGTTTTTCATGTGAATCTAGTGTATTGTGCACATTTTTCCAATCAGCACTGGCGTATTAACACTAGGCTCGTGAGGCTCAAGCCTAGGGCGGCGACTTGTAGGGGGCGGCAAATTTTGTATTATATTTTATTTTAATCTAAAACAAATATTACACAAAAAAAAACAAAGAAAAAGATTATGGTCATTCAAATGGGGTACTCATCATTTTTGGTATCTGAAAATACGAACTTTAAATCTCTGGCCTGATTTTCCGTCTCTGCATAATTTCGATAAGAATACGGTTTTGAACAATACGCGGTCGCCATAGATAATTTAAAATATGATCGGACACGATTTTTGCACTTACCTATGGGACTTAAAATTGCAAAAAATAACTGCGTAATACTCAAGATATTTTTTTATATAGTGAAAAAAGTGACTTAAACAGACTTTATATATAGTGAAAAAAAGTGACCAAGGTTTTTTTTTCAAATTGTCATATTAATACGTATGTAAGGTAAATTATTTAGCCCAGTTCTAAATGACAATTCCCAGGGAAATATTTTCCTTTTCCCTACTCTCTTATTACAAATAAAAAAAACTCCCAGGATTTGTTTCCCTTTTCCCTTTCTCCTATTCTAAACAAACTTTGAATATGGGAAAAAATTCTTGGGGAAAATTTAGACATTCTCAATGTCAAAAAAGGGACCAATTTCCCCATTTGGCGCTCGTTTTTTCCGACAAATTTGTTGGAGAATTGAGAAAAAATTTAAGTTTTTTACTTTATGCAACTAAAATATAAATAAAATTTTAATTATTTTTGAGATATAAACCGACGAACATCCCATCTGCAAAACTTTTCATCTCATGGCTCTCAAACAGCTGATTCGAACATTCAGAATTCTCTTTTCCCCATTCGAAAGGAAAAATAGTTTCCCTGGGAATACATAATTGGAGAATACTACTTTAGGGAGAACACCATCTCCCGGAGAGTAATTTTCCCGGGAAATATTTAGAATTGGGCTGAATATTTTATACTGAAATGGGTAAAAATGTTAAATACCTATTGTTTAAATAAAAATAAGTAATTCTTAAAATTTATATACAAAAATTGTTTGTCTTTTTAATAGAGAGAAATTGCTTGGAACTGAAATTTCTTCCTACGCTTACTTTTGCCATTTCTAATATAATACTACCAAAGACCTATAACTATTTGTCTTTTCAACAACAAATATATAAACCACCATGTAATGCGCAAGCGCGGCTCCAGAAGGAATGTCATGAGGTCATGGGGGGCCCATGAAGCTCTAGGAGAAAACAATAAAAGGCATTAAGACATACACCATTTAATTTAAGGACAAAAGCAACTTCTTATATATATCTTACTAGATCTTATTATTAAATTAATTGCAATAGTCTTTACGCAATACCCCTTTGCAGTATACAAAATATTTGACGGGTTCCCAGTTTTAAAACTTACGTTCTTGCAATTTTGCTTACAAAAATTCTATCAAATTTATTAAAAACAATGACATGTGACATATTTCGAAAATACTACCGCTGCATTCCAATTCTTCACCCCCAAAAAGACAACCGTGTCCCATAACTCTTCGATGTTAGACCATACAAATACGAACCTTGCATAGTATTAAAAAGGGGGCGGTAGGCACTCGGCGTGCTTCAGGGCGCTGGGAAGGTTAATCCGCCACTGCCAATTAGTATAGCCATTCCGTGGCGTTGATTACTCTTATCGAAAAGAACACAAAAAAGAAATAGAATCACTTTGTACAAAATAAATTAAATATTTATAGAAATTAAATAACTATTCGCAAAATTTTATTTCGGTTTGATAATAATTATATTTCAAAATTTAATGTTAATGTTTATGTTGTGAAGAATTTAAATAAATATTAAATTTTGAAATATATTATCAAACCAAAATATGTACATAATTTTAATAAATTAATAATGTCAAATATTGTAATGCAACACATAAAATAGTAAATTTTCAAAAATTAAATAAAAAATCCCCTGAAGAAGCTGGAAAATAACAGGCGAAAAGTAGGGTACACTAAGATGAATTCGTTTTTTATTAATTGCATATTAAAGCATATTAACCATTAAAGCCCAAAATAACCAAATAACTTAAAAGTTAAATTACATGATCAAATAACCTAATAAATAGAATTTTGTCAATAATTATTTCATTTCTATAAATTAAGTAAATACCAACGTTTCATTTTGGTTAGGTGGATGCGACCGTCTAACTTTTGATACAAGAAATGTATGATCTGCACTGTAAAATGGTAAACAATCCAAAGAATCAACTATTGTGGCCCTGGCCCTAGTTAAGTGCCGCCCTAGGCAATTGCCTGTTTTGTCTTCAGGCAGGTTAAATTCAGCCGAACATAAGGTTATGTTTAAAATGAGCATAACTGTCACACCACCGACCGGTAAAAATATGGAAACAGGCTTTTAAAAGATACTTAGTGTGTCATATGTTAGAAGGTTTTTTTTTAACGCAGCTTGACAATTGGTCCTACAGCTAGACAGTTCTATTTTTGTTTTGTGTGAATGCATTAAACTGATTGCTCTCTTAATATCTTTAGCTAGATATTCTACATTAAGCTTCAAATTGTTATGCAGCTTATAGTTATGGCTAATATTTTATAGACGGGTGATAGCAGAGATAGGGACATTATAGGATTTTGTTTAGCCTGTAAATTAGAATTACCTGCACGAAAAATAGTTTATCAACATTTTGGTAACATACCTATGGTCGGTATTCCCTTGAAAAATGTCGCTTTTATTAGCTGGAGAAAGCCTTTTATCAAAGGAATCAGAAGAAATATTAAGGTATTTTGACTTTGTGTACAGCAACTTTAGCTCTCAAATAGAAGAGAAGAGTGTTGAGCAAATTCACATTAGAAATGATAAAATGGATCTGAAGCTGGTAGTAAAAGTTTTGAAGTTGATTCAACCTCAACCTTAAATTCAACTATAATTTTATTGCTACAGCTATTTATTTTATCGCTATATGTTCTATTTTATTATCATTCTACTTTGACAGTGTGGGATTAATACGAAATACAAATTACAGCTGTACCATCGTGTTCGATCAGTAATTTGCGATATTTTTAAAATGTCTGCATCGTCTTTTTAGAAGTCAGTAAGCGTTCCTTGTGCTTTGCTATATTCCCCAAATATTAAAAGAAAATCACGTCACATTTACATTTGAAAATCCAGAAAAAACAATCTGAAAGTTATACTCGCGATTTTCGTTCGTTTCTTGTAAAATTTCAATTGTCGTAACATAAATACGACAAGTAAATTTATTGGAGCGACCAGCTTATATAGTAAAATATAGAGTTATGCATGAAGAGGTTCTTTTCGATATGACAATTGATATATCTTTACTAACATTTCAGCTTCTATTAGCCCAAACAAAGTATTAGACACAAATGAAATTGTTACAAAATCAATTAGTTTCCTATAGATTATTAGATTGTGTGAAAGAGTAGGCCTGCTGTTATTCCAATGAAGCCATTGTTGACCTAGCATTGTGGCAAAAAACATCATCCTGTTGGAAAATTATATTCTTCACACAGTATTTAACTTTTATTTATCTAAACCCTCTGCAGGGGTGGTCGGAGAAAGCCAGATCCTACTTCTTCCGATCGCCCCTGCCGCTGGGGAATTTAAACCATATATTTTGTCTTATTTTTTTTACCACATTCAGCTAAAAGCCCTGGTAGCTGCTAGCTTTAAAATATTGAACTGTACATTTATGAATGGTTTAATAAATAATAAAAATAATAATAATAATAAATTCTTCATCACTAGATTGAAGACGTTGTATTGATGGAAGAAGCTCCTGTTCCAAAATCTCCTAATACTTGGCTGTATTGACTATCCCATTAACAAAATGTAAATTACCCATACCACGTCTAGAAACGCAACATCATATACCATTCGAGATGATTCAAACTTCCCAATTTTTTGAAGGCATTCACTGTGAAAGGCTAAACTTGTTTTTCTTATTCCTCCTGTTCATTTACCAACCAATACAAACTTCTAATCTGGGCTTATCACTGTAAATAACGGGCCGCCATTGACTTAAAGTCCAGTTTTTGTATTGTTTAGCCCTCTTAAGACGATATTTCTTCTGCCTAAATATCAATAGAGGTTTTTCTTTGGCCTAAGGTTTTAGCGAATTAAATGGTTAGTTTCAAGCGAAACACTTTTTAAAATTTGTTTTCTGCATTCAAAAGTTATTCCAGTAGTAGCTTGGCTTCGACTTTTTTTAATTATTTTTTATTTAAATGCAAGATTTTGTTATTGATTTTGTCACAGTTTCTTACCTCTCTCGATATTTACATTGCTTTTGAATTTGGTAAAAATGTTCTACACTGATCAAAGGTGTAAGTTAAATTTTTAGCGATTTTGTTGCTCCATAATCCCGTTTCAAATGCCATAATCATTGATTCCCTAATATAGGACTCATGATAGTGCAAGGCTACGTGCCATGCTTGACATGAAACTGTTGATCACCTGCATAAAAGCATAGATTAATGCACAAAAGGAGTAATAATTTAATTAATAAATAGAAAATCTACCTTGCGTTTGGTAATAGTAAAAGGTTTCTGTCTTTTCGAATCTAACACCCCTAATATGATTGTCAATTGCAAATGATAAATTCTGAAATTTAATATTAAATAACCTCATTGATAAGAGTTTTGGTAATTGAGAATGATGGAGACCATTGTGAAATACAAGAAAATCGATAATTCCCATTAAATAGTTAGGCAGTTTTTAAATAAGCCGAAGTTTTAAAACCAAATGTCAGTGTTTATCAATAATCAAATTGATAATTGACAATCGTAATAGGGCCCTAAATGACTTACCGAAGACTTATCAAAGTTAAATGTTAGTTACTGTAAGTGTCAATATTCAGATCACTACTTGCATGAGAGAGTTTAAAGTAATAATCACTACGCTTTGCGAGTTATTGATGCACTAAAGCGAATATTAAAAAATACCAACTAACATTCTTAACTGGGGTGAAATAATCTTAATTTTAGAACCATTTATTAAAATATTCTAGGTTAAACTAATTTTAATAACACATTTACAAAAATAATTTATAGCTTCTTTAAACTAGCTTTAAATTTACGTAAAATGCTTATAAGTGTACCTTAACTGACTTAGAGACAGGAAACCTCAGCTGTCATTAGTGTTTGGGTACTTTTTTTGGTTAACTCTTTAAATGAATAATTTATTGTTTAATGGACAGACTAGTAAAATTTCGTTTAATTGAACAGGCCAGTTATTTAAATGGGACCCCGTCAATTAACCTAAGAACTCGAAATATGGTTGAATCATGATGCAATTAAGTGGGGAACAATATAAAGTATATGGATTAACTATAAGTTGAAATGATTTTAACAACTTTCCTTAACACCTTCAACATATTTATACATTTTTAAAGTAAACATCGTTCAATACTTATATAATTCTATATTATGACATGCGGCTAAGGGAAATTTGACGAAAAATAAACAGCAAGAGAATTAGCAAATTATCGATAGCAAATAGATAATTCACATCGGTAACACAGTTTCTCATAGACAACAGTAAGCCAAAATTCTATAGAAACGTTGAAGAACTATAAAATAAAGGCATCAAATCTGTCCTCTTTATTCTTACTTACTTAATTACTTACTTATCCGGCTCCCGATCCATGGAGGGTCTCTGACTGGTATATTGCGGTCTTCCATCGGTTGCGGTCCCTCGTACAATCCCTCCAGTCCCTATGGCTGAGATTCGGTCTTCCTGGGATTCGAAGATTTTCTTGGCGGGAGTGTTGTTGTCCATTCGCCCGATGTGGCCGTGCCAGTGTAGTCGACTCGCTTTGGCTCTTTGGACTACATCCACATCTTGGTATTGCTCGTACAATTCTTGATTGAATCTTCTCCTCCATTCACTCTCTTCGGATATAGGACCAAATATCCTCCGAAAGTCCCCAGTATCAATTCGCATTTTTACTTATTGTCCAGCACTCGGCGCCGTAGAGTATAACTGTTAAAATTAGCGTTTAATATAGCGTGCAAAAAAGGATTTTTGAACCCATTTGTTTGGCCAAATTAAAGTAGCATCAGTTCGCTAGGGTAATTCTTCGTCGGATTTCCACTAAGTTGTCGTTCGTAGAATTGATGTTTGTTCCGAAGTAGGTGAACTCCGTGACTACCTCGAAATTACTGCTACTGACAGTGACGTTTTGTCCTAGGCGATGGACAGATGAGGCTTTGTTTTTTGATAGCATATACTTGGTTTTGTCCTCATTCACTTCAAGACCAACGCATTCCGCCTGTTCATCAATAGCTGTGAATGCTTCAAGTACAGCTCGCTTGGAGCGGCCGATAATATCGATGTCGTCCGTATAACCAAGCAGTTCGGAAGACCTGCTGATGATAGTGCCTTCCAGGTTAACACCACTTTTGGTTACTATCTGCTCCAGGACTATGTTGAAGAAGTCACATGATAGCGCATCTCTTTGTCTGAACCCTGTACACATCTGGAATAGCTCGGATGAGCTGTTACCCATTTGTACGTTGCACCGCGTATTTTGTAACGTTATGCGGCATAGCTCGACCCGAGTTCCGACATAGCCAATCGAAGCTCTTGGCGACTTATGCTAGCATATGCGGATTTGAAGCCGATTAAAGGATGGTGCGTCTCGACTTGAAATTCGCTGGTTTTTCCAGGATTGGCCTCAATGTGAAGATTTGGTCAATCGTTGATCTGTCTGGCCTGAAGCCACACTGGTACGTGCCGATCATAGTGTTGCAGAGAGGTTTTAGACGCACACATAGTACGTTGGATAGGATCTTGTAGGCAACTTTAAGCAGGGATATGACTCTGTAGTTTTCGCAGGACATAGGATCGCCTTTTTTGTAGATTGAGCATATTTCACCGGTCGTCGGGCATGCTTTTGTCCTTTTGTACTTTGGTTGATGAGCTGGTGCATGCACCCTACAATGACATCTCCTCCATATATCAAGAGTTCTGCATGTAGGCCAATCGAGCCGGCGAATTTGTTGTTCTTAAGCATATAGATGACTTTCTTAACCTCTTCCGTACTGGACGCTGGGACTGGACCTTCATTGAATGGTCTCATGCTTCTTTGTTATCCTGTTGCTTCCTCTACATAATGCCATTAACCAGTTGCTGGAAGTGCTGCTTAAACACGCTTACAATTCCCTGTGACTTCGGTGACTAGGTTCCCTTCGCTGTTTCAAAGAGCTTACGTGCCAGTCCTATAACCAGATGCCAGTTGCTTGGCTGTTTTGTAGAACCGACGGGTATGGTGGCGGTGCTAACGTCTCCCGCTTCAATACAGCGCATTCATCATCATACCACGGGTTCTTTTTCTTGGGAGGTTGGTAGCCTATGGAGGTCTTGGCTGTCTCCTTAAAGATGTCGCGATACTGGTTCTACTAGTCGTTGACGCGCTTGTGGCTGGGGGTACGGCAGAGAGTTTTCCGGTTAATTCCTCACTATAGACTCTGGCTTTCTGATGTGATAAGGCAGGCGATGTTGAATTTCTTCCCTTGGGCTGTCTTCGGTTTCTTTTCCTTTGGCAGTCGGGCTCTGAACTTTGTTTCAACAAGAAAGTGGTCGGAGTCCACATTTGCACCTTGGAAGGTTCGCACGTCCAAGATGTTTGATGCATTCCTTGCGCCAATTAGCAGTGGTCGATTTGGTTGGCGGTTCGATCATCTGGAGATAGCCAGGTTGCTGTGCTAGTGCTACTTATCACTGTATTACGAGCTGCAACGATTAGTCGGAAGCCGTTATCTGTTGTCGTTCCGTGGAGACTGTGCTTTCCAACTAATACCGCAAAGATATTTTCTTATCCGACTTTAGCATTAAAGTCTCCGAGCACGACTTTGACATCGCTCTCCTGGCAGGCTTCGTAGGTTCCGTCCAGAAGGACGTAAAACTCCTCCTTGTTAGACTCCTTACCTTCATCGGTAGGGGCGTACCCACATATGTAATGTTTAAAGCCAATGGTCTCGTTGCCAGTGCCAGTGCTTCAGTGTCAGAGTAGTATAGTATGTAATGTAAAGAATGCACTGATTATTTCCAGAGTCAACATTAATGTGTTTCAATATTGACAATTTTCTTACAATAAAATTGAACTTTGGCAAAATAAAATATCGACCCGAAAATGACAAACTTTCAAGCCGACCGTTTTAACTCTTTTCAAAGCTTAAATTCATTTTGTATCTTTTTCTTTCGCAATTATTGTCATCATAATATTTCCCAAATGTCAAAAGTAGTTTTTCTGATTAATTTAATCAAATATAAAATATTAATGTAAATTTTGAGTTAATATGTCAATATTATAATCTTTTACCCCCAGTTTAACAGTGCAAGCTTAAACTCCACTTTTGGTTTAAACATCAGATCAACAATTTATTCGGTTTTACAGTGTCGTTTAAAGTTTGAACTGAGTTAAAAAAAATCAAGTTTTGAAAATAATTTTGAATACTATTTTATTTATTATTCTCGTT
Source organism: Philhelius pedissequus (assembly GCA_910595825.1). Lineage (NCBI taxonomy): Eukaryota > Metazoa > Arthropoda > Insecta > Diptera > Syrphidae > Philhelius > Philhelius pedissequus. The sequence continues at coordinate 91,902,458 of OU343161.1, forward strand.
TCGCTATCGCTGACCAAAATCAGAATTATGACGGTTCTTTGAAACAAAATAAATCTCCCTCGCATGTCAACAACACAAAGCATTTGTTGCTGTTTCGAGTAATTTTTGGGTCAGAGAGTTCAGAGGGAAGACAAGGCAAGAAAAATGCTGCCAATTTTTTTTTTAAATCTAGTTAAACAAAGTTCAACTTTTGAGTTAAACCAAAAATTTAAACTCAGTTTAAGGTTCAGCTGATCTTAAGTTTAAACTCCCACTGTGAAACTGAGGGTTAGGTGTCGAGCAAAGAATGTGTTATTTAAAAAAATATTCCAATTAAAAATTAGTTTTCGGATGGAGTAACAGTTAAAAGATAAAACATTGTCAATTGATTTACCCACCTTGGGTAAACGACTTTAACAGGAGCTTTTTCTTTAAGGATTCAACATAAATACCTATGAACTGACAGTTTGCCAGATTTCAAACAACCATAGTTAGTTACTGTTGTATTCTGAGATCATGATAGTTAGAAGTATATTGAAGGATTGTGACGTCAATAAAATAAGAAAAAAAAGAAGTGTCGTAATCTTGTTGTCCTTGATTCATGATATGCGAGAGTCAAATTGGCGATCAGTCTCCTTTCAGCCGGGGAGTAGGAATGTTCATAGAAAAAATACATCGATGTTTTTTTCGATGTAATACATCGGACCGTTACATCGATGTTTAACGATGCATCGGTTAAAAACATCGATGTTTCCGATGCATCGAAAAAAAGCTATCACTCTACAAAAACAACATAAATCAGCTAATATATGATAGGAAAAAGAAAAATAATAATATTCAAGGTTCTTTTTTTTACTGAAATAAAGTTATATTAAAATTCATTGAAATTGCAAATTCCAATACTTGTTCTCTACACTCTGCATTAATAGAATTTTGCTGTCACACTTAGCCTGAATCCTGTTTCGCTGCTGGTTCAGCACTTGAGACTCTTTGGAAAATACTCCCTCCGATGGAACCGAACTGGCTACCGTAGTTAAATACTTAAAAGCAACTTTGTAGAGCTTTGGAAACTGAACTTTATAGTCGCATGATGAGATACTTTCAGTCGTTACATCGGAACAAAAAACATCGATGCATCGTTAAAAATCGAAAGCATTCGATACATCAGATTTATTCGATGTATCGAATGGTAAACATCGATGTTTTCGATGTATCGATGCAAAATGAGCAACCCTACCGGGGAGCAGACAGGTCGTGGTGGGATGTACGTGGGTTTATGGAATATTTTAGTGGCAATTTCTTAAGTTGTGTGCCATTTTAACACCAGCCGGTACTAGTGCGTTTGAAAAAGCTCTCCCATAAGGCCTGTACTGAAAATATAAATTTAACAGAGTATAACTTATCTGATTCGTTCACAAACATACTCGGATAGTTGGACAACATATCTAATAAGTGACTGAGCGCCCCCGTCCTGCTATAGAGCCTAAAATTGTGGATGCATATACACCTACTGAATTTTAGCGATTTGGTTTTGCTAGCAAATTCATTTAGCCAAAATAGAAGCCCGTAGTTAAAAACTATTTTTTCGTCAAAACTATCAGTAGTGGAACTCTAAATATCAGTTTGACAGACACAGTTGCTGTAGAAACAACATGTCCGCTAAGAACTTTTAACATCGATCAGTAATTAAAATCGTTTTTATTAACGCTCGAGTTACATATATCAAATCTCTACATAGTTAATTGTTTTTATAAAAACTCGAAAATTCAAGCATCTGTTTCTGTCACATAAAAGTTGAAATAAAAGCAAATTTTTGTTGTCAATGAGAACAACAATGGGATCGTCTAAAATTTGAGTGTTAATGTACTTTGGCATGGTGAACATTGACGGATGGAGTATATTAGGTTCATGATGTCACTTTAGAGAGCCAAAGCGATGGCTATTTAAGTTGACTGTCTAATTACAGCTAAACTACCAGAATGGAAGGGGACATTTCAATTCATATTGTAACAGTTCTGACAACGCGTCCATTGGCGTTTTTCTTTTTTAGCTCCGAGTAAAGAACTCAGCTGTCAAGATAAGATCTGTGTTTCTTTTTTAGCTCAGATACATTTAATCTCTCAACTCGTGTTTCTTTTTTAAATCAGAGCTAAATCGGGGTATGAACCATTAGCTCAGAATAAAATGACCGATCAAACGGAGCAAAGTGCTGGGTGCGGCTAACTTTACTCATAATTTTAACAATAATCACTAAAGTAAAACCAATTAAAAACAAAAATGAATTCGGAAAACGAAAGCTTTGGATTTGCTGGTAAATAAGTTTTAATAAAAACAATTATAATAATATATGACAGTTCTGCGGTTAAGTTTATTTCAAATTAAATCTGAGATATCTGACCATGCTATACTCAGATCTAAATCGGTTTACTCAGTCTCTGCTCAGAGATCTGCTCGGAGATAAAAAAGAAAAACGCCACATGAAGGATTAAAATGGCATTCTTCCTTCCTTCTTCCGAAACTGAGTTGTTTTTTTTTCACCAACCGCAAAAAGTGGGGTTAATATTTCAATTTCATATTTTAATGGCGATCAACTAACTTCTATAAAACTGTTATAACTTAACATTTCTATATTCTTACTCTAAAAAATAGTATTCCTAAATATTATATCAATGCAACCTAAAAACAATATAAAATATTTTTAAATTCATGAGTATGAGTGTGTGAATTCAGGGAGAAAATTTATTACAATTTCATTCACAGGTTAGGAATGCATACATATAGAGTTGTTTTTTAGTCGAGTAAAAGCTATCAACAATAAGCCTTTGCAAAAATTACCATCTATTTGGTATAATTAAAAACAACGAAACGCCACCAAAACCCACAGTCAAATTTTTCCTGTTAAAAAATAAAACGTTAAAATATGTTTAAAAATAGTTTTCAATTTTGATTGTAAAATAATGAAGATAACGCCTTTAAGCTTACAGTATGAATTTTTCAAAATATATAGATGTGCCAAAATATACCTACTTATGTAATTTTATTAAAAGCAAATTTAATTGTAAATTTACTATAAATATAATATTCTGTTTAATACTTTAAGACAATTATTTATTTTTGAATTGCAATGTTTAAAAAAAACACGTTTAGGTATTTAATAAATAATAAATTATATTGTAATTATTATACTTTATGCAAAAAAAAAGTTGTCCTATTAATTTTTAAGCAAATATTGAAAGCAATTTTTTTTGAATGTGTGTGTAATATAGATTTAATCACAATAATAATAAACAAAATGTTTTAAACTAAAAAATGGAAATATATGCTTTTTTTTAGTTCACCAAGGAAGATACATTTTTATACACAACTGGAAAATATTTTTCAATACATCAATTTCATGTTTAATTTAAAAATTAAAATCCATATCAATCACAGTCTAACCAAAAAGAAAACAAAATTCAAATGGCCAGATGGAAAATAACTGCTTTGATTGCACATAATTGAATTGTTGTTTCCTTATTGTTTTCCTTTATTTATAAAACTCCCCTATAATTAAATGTTGGTTATCCCTATGCTCGAATTGTTTGCAAAATTATCCTTCAAAGCAAATGCATTTTAAATTCATCATGAATTTTAAACACAAAAGTAATTGCATGAAAAGCAATTGCTTTTTATTTTCCCATTTTTATTTTTTGCTCTTGCTTGAGAAAGCACGTTTGTGCAAAAATCAATAGAAAATCAGTTTCAAGGCAAAATAGTAATTTCCAACTTTACACAAAGGTAGTATCGGGAAAGCCAAACATTATATTTTCTTGCAGGCTTATATGGACGAAGACGGCCTATCCTTTTTCTGATAATCACTGCCGCGCACCCCGCGCCCGTCTTCTGAAGTCGACGATGGCGATGGTGTACAATTACAAGTCAAACAAAATGAAAAACTGTTTACATAATTAATTTGCTAGCTCATAAAGGAACAATCAAAAGGTGGAAGAACAAAAGTGCTCCTACGCTAGCTCCTTCCAGGAAAATACAAAATATAAATCAGACAAGTAGTTTTGTATAAGGAACACTGAACTTTCTTACATTATAAGTAAGGTTACCATCCGACCTTTATAATTTTGAAATTTTGAAATTGCATTTCGTCCGTTTTTTTTTCAAAAACAATAACTACGAGTAATGAAGGTATTGCACTTATATCTATATAAGTGCCAAAATTTAGTTCCCTGAATATGAACGTTGCAAGTAGTTTGACCTTAATCCACTTTTCCTCAGTTAAGTTGGTTTTATAATCCTGGAAACTTACTTTTGGAACCATAATAACCTCTTTTCGGCTCAAATCAAACCATGCATTTTCTTTCCGTTTGATAGATTTTACCCTACTCGTGATAAAATTTCTCATTTCGCGAAGGAATAAATTTGCTCTAAAGTCAATGTCACTTGAAGTTTCTGAATATATATTGGGACCGTCCCAGCTGGATTTCTCATATTGCAAAACGGTTCTCCGTGTGACATATGTGTTAATATGTAGGTATATATTTTTAAAAATATTTTTGTTTTTGATTTATTCAATTTCTTGAGTTTAAAAAATGTTTCTTTTGAAAAATTTATCAACAAATTATAAAATTTTTAAAAACTGAATTCTTCAAAATTAAGTGTATGTAATTGACAATGACAATGTAAAAAACAAGCTATCTGGTTCTTAAGAACATCTCGAATGAACATGATCTCGAAGTATTTTCTGCGAGTCTGTGTTGGAAGGTCAACTAGTAAGTACTATAAAAAGGCAATTTCAGTCTTCCAATTCAGACTAAAACTAGTCCTGTAAAACGCTTTTTGATGTTTTTAATGCAATTTGAGTGCCTAGTATAGTATGGGTTCCTTATAACACTGCATAATACAGGGTCAGAAAATTCTTTAGAGTTACGAGCAATAAATCCAGTTAACTTTTGGTTTAGCGACTATAAAGTCTATGTGTAGGGAAAAGCTTACTTTAATATCAAAAATGACACAAAGATCCTGTTTTCGGAAGCGAAAGACAACCACCTATGATATAAGAAAAGCTTACGGGTAAAAAATTACGATGAAAAGAAAGGTAGTTACATTTACCAATATTAAGAAACAGTTGATTAACATGACACCAGTTGCCAAATTATGAAGGTATCTCGGTGGTAAAAGCCAATCAGAGAGCTCCTTTACACATTTAAGTAATTTAACATCATCCGCAAACATAAGACAAAAAGAGGAATTAATAATATTAGTAATATGGCTTACAAACAGAAGAAAATAGCAATGGGCCAAGATGACTACCTTGCCGAACACCTGTGGAGACTGTGATCATCGGAATAGATACAAAATTATCGATACGTATACATATTGAGTTCGACCAAATAAATACGAATCTAACCATTGCAGCATTTTCGAAATAAAGCCAGCCAGAACCAGAAAAATTTTGAATTAAGATTGTATGGTTAACTCTGTTAAAAGCCTATAGAAAAATTCGTATAGATCACAACCACTTCATTGCCAAATATTGAAAGATTAGTCCATGTCGATCTACCAGCGATAAATCCATGTTGAGAGGGAAATGGTAAATCCCTTACCTGTAAGAATATATCATGTACCTATCTATTATAAATTCAGTTTGTTTCAAACTACTTTTTCCTTTCCTTCAATAATAGTTTATATCTCTTGGCAAAATATAAGTATGAGTATGGTTTGTTTCGATTTATTCATCTCGTTTTTGTATTATTTCGTTTTAGTCGTTTCGTATTTCGTTTATTCAGTATTTTAATTAAAATATTTTCAATTACTTTGATTACATTTGTTTTTAAATAAAAAAATAGATTAGATATTTTACTTAGTTCGTTTTAAGTTCATTCCGCCTTTTATTACTTAGTTTTTTGATTATACGAGTATCTATTTCACTTTTTGTTCATTTCGATTTTGATTACTGCGCCAGCGTGTGTTTCGTCTTTATTTTGTTTTTAATGTAAGGATTCAAATTCACGCAAACAGTGCGTAAGGGGGACATGCTGCCCCCCTGCAAAACCCCCGCTTGGGCCAATTATAGGATTTGGGGTGGGGTCGAGTTTGCATGTATGCAAATTTTTTTGTGCACCTAACATTTATGAAAATCCAAATTCGGCTATGGGGGATTAACCGGGATCTTAAAAAGTGAGATGGGCTCATCAGTTAGATGCTATCGTACCTTTCTAAGACGCAATATTTTTGGTCGATGTCTACCGACTCTAATAGAATTTGCTGCATATATGTATATACTGCAAATTATATATATATATATATTTTTTTTTCTTTTTTTTCATCTAACTGATGAGCCCAACCATCGTGCCCGGGCGAAACGCATTTTGGACTATAGGTCACAAAATATTTCAATTGCCTTTAATCCACACAGTCCACAAAAACTAAAATAATATGTAAATATTGTTTGCGTTTTCTTCGAATATAAAAGTGAGATTATAATAAACCGGGATTTGGAATATTTTATTTAAATAAAATAATTCCTTTATTATACAAAAACATTTAACAAAACATAAACAATAATAAATTTTCATAAATTCTAATAAAGTTTTATATAAGACGCCAATAACAATAAATTCTAATAACAAACAAAATACGAAATAAACCTTTGGGGAGATAATCTTGCCCTAAATAACTCATTGCACTTTGAAGGGAAATGCAAATCGAGTAAAAAGGGAAAAAAAGAAATGCGAAGTGATCGTAGGGCGAAATGATAGAAAAACAAAGTTTTACAAAAACGAAGTAAATACATATACCTAAACGAAGTAAACATAAGTCGATATAAGAAAGGGGGAAACAACGAAATGCTAAATGAAAAAAAAAATAACGAAACAACAGGCAATACAATTTGTCAAAAAAATAAAAAATATAAAAATTAATTCCAAGTTTAATATTCATATAAAAAAGAAGTATTTATAATTTCTTAACTAATAACATCGGTTGGCTTTTATTTATAGCATGTCCATAACAACTTCAGAAATGGGATACGTCGGAAAATATTGTAAAATTTTTACAACGAATTTTAAAAATGAATAGGACTGACGTGCAAGTTTCGCTCCAGGAGCAGGAAGTTGACAAGGACAGCTATATTAACGCAATTGCGAAAGCTGTACAATAAGAAGATTATTCAGATGAATCAAGGGCTAAACAATTCTGGCAACTCTGAAGGCGTTAATGATTCAAGAAATCAACAAATAATAGAGAAAAATGATCTAGTCCCACAGACTGAACTCGAAAATGCATCTATTAATCAACATGAACGTTTAGTTTAACGTTTAGAAAAAGAAGAAACTACTGTCGATATCCAGTTCAGAATTTTGAAAAAAAAAAAACGTCGTCATTTACAACTATTGCAACAGGAACTGAATTCGAATGCGAATTTTCTTACGAATCCACATTTCGAAGATAATCGACATTCCATAATTCCATTTGATGATGATGAAACTTATGTTACCCGTAAGCCACTTGCACATTTTGAACATGTTTGTGATTCTGTGGGTGGTGATGACATTTTCCACTTTAAAAAGTTATTTCGCCGTTTAATGAAAGTATTTTGTTTCTGATTTTTTTCCTTGTGCGGATAATTCTCCCAATTATCTGAAATTCCGAAATAACTGACCAAAAAGGAATAATTCCGATTCCGAGTTAATTCCGATTCAGTCAAATCCGTTCAATCCGTCAATTCTGATTCCGTTTAAGCTTCTGATTAAAATTCCGATATTATGAACCAAGATTAAATATTGAACCATAAAATTTGGAAAAAAAAAATCAGAAATCAGATATTCCGAATATGCCACAAAGTTTAAGTAAAAGCGAATTACTTGCATGTCGTCAACTAAAATAGTAACGTAACTTCAAGATATTTATAAAAGAAAAGTATCTGACGTTTTAATTCATTAATTGAAATTTTCGAAAATTCTAGAAATTCTGAACTTATTCCGATTCCCTTCAAGCAATTGATCAAAATTCCGATATTCCGTAGATATTATTGGTGTGATTTTCACATTTTAAATTCTAGTTCAGAAGTTTGTTTCACATTTTATTATTTTTTTCTGTTATACTTTAGCAATTGCCTTTTTAAATTTAATATTATAATTCTAAAATTAATTCTTTGATCGAGTCGATCAAAATGGTCAGGATGGTCGAGTTGAATATATCATCTACTATAAATTCACTTTGTTTTAAACAACTTTTTAATTTCCTTCAATAATAGTTTATATCTCTTAGCAAAATATAAATACAATTTGTCAAGAAAATAAAAAAATATAAAAATTAATTCCAAGTTTAAGATTCAAATAAATAAGGAGTATTTATAATGTTTTTTAACAAATAACATCGTTTATGTAGATTGGCTTTTATTTATACCAAGGCCATATAACATACCATTAATGTCAGCTCTTGATAGTTCAATGATTAACTTTTTAAAATTCTTACTCAAAACTGCTTTAACATCGTACTAAATCGTTTAAAATATTGCACCTCTCTTTTTAACTAGTTGACTAAAAAAAATTTGGCAACTGTTAAAGAATTTTATCTTATTTTTATTTATCTATTGTTGGCGTCACCTACAGATCAGTTAAACTTAAAAAATTTCCGACTTCTAGAAATTTTTCAAACTAATTGTTTCACTTGTTTATAAAGCACTATCTATAAAATATTGCTCTTATTTAATTTATTAAGTAAATTCTTTCTTTAATTTGTTGAGTAAATTCTCACCAAATATTTTGGTTTTATGCGTTAAGTCGGGGAGAGTACGATAACTCATGCGTCAAAAAATAAAAATGGATTGTAGTAGAACCGTTAGTTACAAGTATTTTTTAATATGGGAGGGGGGTCTATCTCCCCCCGTTTGGCCGTGAGGCGCAATTTCATAAAAAGGTACTAAAAATGGAAAACAAAATATTTAAAAATATATAAAATGTTGCCGTTGTTCTTAAATCTATTTTCTACAATTTTTTTTTAGAAAATTGACCCTCCCGTCTAAAAGGATAGGGATATAGACCCCCTCTTCCGTAGGATAAGTTAATTGTCTTGAGACTCTCTGCAAAAGTCCGTTATTATTTTGCGGTACCGTAGTTATGGTACTCTCGTACTTAAAGTGCGATCACCGTAAATAACGGGTGATTTTTTTGCTACTTGGTTTTGACGTTTATATTTTTGACAGATCACACATGACAAATTCCACGAACATTTGACATTTCGATTCAGTATTGTTTGCCATTTTATCATGAATAGACTTACGCCTGAACAACGTTTGCAAATTATTGAAATTTATTATCAAAATTCGTGCTCTGTGAAAAATGTGTTTCGCAAGCTACGTCCGTTTTATGGTCGTCATAATCGACCCACCGAGCAGGCTATTCAGCTCATTGTGACCAAATTTCGCACCAGTTTCACTTTATTAATCCACCAAATCGTATCCGTAGAGTGCGTACCGAAGAGAATATTGCTGCTGCATCCGCCAGTGTTGCTGAAGATCGCGATATGTCCATTCGGCGCCGATCGCAGCAATTGGGTTTGTGTTATTCGACCACCTGGAAGATTTTACGCAAAGATCTTGGTTTAAAGCCATACAAAATACAGCTGGTGCAAGAATTGAAGCCAGGCGACCTACCACAACGTAGAATTTTCGGTGAATGGGCCTTAGAAAAGTTTGATGAGGATCCGTTTTTTTATCGCAAAATTGTCTTCAGACGAGGCTCATTTTTGGCTAAATGTATACGTGAATAAGCAGAATTGCCGTATTTTGAGTGAAGAGCAGCCAGAGGCAATTCAGCATCTACCAATGCATCCCGAAAAATGCACTGTTTGGTGCGGTTTATGGGCAGGCGGCATCATTGGGCCGTACTTCTTCAAGGACGATGAAGGCCGCAGGGTTACGGTCAATGGAGAAAGGTACCGTTCGATGATAACAGATTTTTTTTTGCCGAAAATGCAAGAATTGAACTCGGTCGACATGTGGTTCCAACAGGACGGTGCCACATGCCACACTGCACGCGAAACCATGCATCAATTGAGAGGCGAATTTGGTGAGCAGTTGATCTCACGTTTTGGCGCAGTCAATTGGCCACCAAGATCATGTGATTTGACCCCGTTAGACTATTTTTTGTGGGACTATGTTAAGTCTATTGTCTATGGGGACAAGCCAAACACGATTGCTGCCTTGGAAGCCAACATTGAACGCGTCATTGGTGAGATTCCGGCCGAAATGTGTGAAAAAGTTTGCCAAAATTGGACCTTCAGAATGGACCACCTGAAGCGTAGCCGCGGGCAACATTTAAGTGAAATTATTTTTAAAAAGTAAATGGCAGAAATTGATTTATCGATCCAAATAAAAATTTCATTCACTTTTTACAAGTTTCTGTGTTTTTTTGAATTTTCAAAAACCAAGCTCTTAAAAAATCACCGTTTACAAACAAAATCGCATAAGAAAGTAGTTTCAGTAATTTTCAATTTGTCAATAGTTTTCAATTTTTGCATAAGAATTAATTAGAGCAACGAGCTTGTAAAAAAAAAATATTTGAAAAATTACACTTCAAAAATTTGTTTTATCTTTTTCTTCCCAAAATTTAAGTTTAATACTCGTTTTTTTTTGATGACTGGATATTAAAATTACTTATTGATTAAGGTATTGGCTTTAAAAAATTTGTAACACTTATTTGTATTGTCGTTATTTTTAAATATTTTGTTTTCGATTTTTAGTACCTTTTATATAAAATTGCCCCTCCCGGTGAAACGGTGGGAAATAAAAATACTTTTATTAAGCCGGGCTAAAAAAAATCCGTCATTATTTTGCGGCGCCTGAGTTATCGTACTCGTGCCGTTAAGTCAAACGTAAATTAATTTCATTTCATAGTTATTCATCCAAAATATGATTTTGTAAGCGGAAAAATTGCTCCACCATATTAAGGGGACATAAAATAAACTTAGTTTTTTTGTACATACATGAAACGACACGGTAGCCCAGCCAACCCAAGAAACATTTTTAGCTGTATAAAAGCATTTATAGTCCTTCAAGAGCTAAATCTTAAAGCTGTTTATTTAGCAAGGAGCTCTATATGTGGATTTAGAGCAATAATCAAACTCCCATGTAGCTAATTCATTGAGTTTGAGAGCTCTTTTTTGCTCTAATTTAGCCTGTTATCTGTGGCAAAAGTAACTTGAAGCTCTGTGGTACATGGGTTTCAAAGTATTAAAATACCACTTTTGACATATTATTGTTTGTATTAGTTTGTCTAGTACAAAATAAAAATATATGAATATTCTAACACTATTAAAGAATGAATGAATCGCGTCATGGTATGTAAAATAGAAATAACGAAGATGAAAATAACCAAGTTAAAAAATGTCTTTATGGAAATAAATAAGAAAATAAATTAAGATTTTCGATTGTATGATAGTGATTTTCAAGTGCGCGTTTAATATTTTCACAAATGTAGTGATGATACTTCGTTAAATTACAGCACGCCTACATAATTCTGTGTAGTAGTTCATCAAAAATAATTTTAAAAAATAGTTAGATAGTAAAAATATTGAAAAATTAATTTTCCAGAGGTGAAATAAAATTATTTTTGAAAAATAATAATAATTTCGTGTTTTCTTTTACTACACTCCGAGGATGATTCTATTTTAAAATGAATAAAAGAATAATTGCATTAATTTTTTTATCTCGTAGCCATTTTTATTGTCGGGCAAGACGTTTCTTCCACTTAAGCTGCAATACTATCTGTTCTGAGCTACAATATTAATTACTGGTGATAAAGAGAGTTCATTGTACATTTTCTAGAGCTAGTTCCTACAAGATGGCATTTTCGTCTTCTTACCTTCATGTTATTGTTATAAGATAAGGTGCTTCAGAAATTAAAATTCAAGGAAAGCAAATAATAAAACAAATTTTGTTTTAGGAAGGAATTTTTTTTAAAGAAAATTTCCTGAAGTGTATTTAAAGCCTAAGATGCAATTTTTAAAGATTAGAGTTTCAAAAGTTTTTTTTAATAAAGCTGCTCGCTTCATTGTGATATAGAAAATTTGTATTCTTAATGTGTAACAAGGTGTTTTTTTTATAATACAATTCAATATACTACTGATATTACTCAGCCAAGAAGAAGACTTAGCATTATATTTAATTGGGCTTGATGGGTAACCACAAGTATCTTCTATAAGGGAATTAAAGTAGGATTATTTTTTTGTGCGTACGCGATTAGAATTAAAGCCCTGAAAAAAAGTTTTTTTTTAAATACTATGAGAAGCCCTATATATTTATGTAAATTACTACGCAAAACGAGAAATTATCAAAATTTATAGTTCCAATCTGAACATGGTTAACTTACACTAAAAATTGAGTTACATACATTCATTTATTTTTTATTTAAAATAATAATTTTTTTTCTTGATAAAATAAATATTTTGTATATATTTTGGGCAACACCCTATTATAATATGGATTCATGACTAGAATGCGTCAAGATATTAATTCTCAGCTCTACAACCGATCTGTAGTTGGAATGCTTATGCTATATTTTGACATTTCGAAATGCGCATGCGTTAGAATTTTACTTCTAAAGCTAAGGCTACTGTTTAGAGCTCTTATTGCGTCTGTTATTGCATTTGTGTAGTGGAAAGCTGTACAACTGCCCCTTAGATGAGGGAAGTTCAAGAAACTTGTTCTTAGATCGCATGAAAGGTATTATGGGGCTAGTTTGAATAACTAAACGTTGAACGAGCTGACAGTGCTGTTAAACTTGATTTAAAATAAAAATACATTGAGCTGTGAAATTATACCATATAAAGCCATAGCTTACGATTTCACTTGTTTGGAGCTGCAGAAGAACAGTTTTGCATCTAATAGCTGTGACGATGTTACTTGGGAAGTTTTGGCACTACATACTTAAACTTGAACAAACTCCGAGGAAGTAATCAAAAAGCTTTAAATTCCGATTATTTGCTAAACTAGTCAGGCACAGATGTCTCACCAAATTTCAACTTTTTACCATAATTGGTTCTTGAGATATAAGGCTTCAAAAATCACAAGAACCCTAACTGACTCATCACTCACTGACAGGTCATTAAAATTGACCTACTGACTGACTGATCATCAAAATTATGGAACACTTCCCGACATCGTAGAATTTTGTCATTTTGCACAAAAGGTATGTCTGGCGGTAAAGGAATAAATCGAAAATTTGAGGTTTTGCATTCACTTAGCGTGGTATCCGCCCACTTCCTTAAAATTGGTGTTAGTTGAATGGAGCACTTCCGATTGCCGTAGAGTGATGAAATTTGGTGGAGTGGTATAGAAGAACAGACAATTTGTGGTTTTTCATTTAGGAGACGTGGAAAAAAGGTTTAATTTTTATATGGAGCACTTTTAGTATCTTTCCAAATTTTTACATAACAAAATATTAAATTTTTTGCAAAATCAGAGGTCAGACCAAAATCGCCATGAAAAGTAGTGCAATATATATACGCCAAATTCTTATACTTCATGGAATTTTAAGATCAAATATTTAAAGCAGAATAATATTAAAACAGCTACAAATTAAGAGATACCTTTTATTATATGTATAATGAATACTGACTAAATTTTGGTGGGCTTACTTAGAGTTTTGTCTTTATTAATCCCAATTCGAAAGGTGGTTTAAAAACTTGCCAAGTGAGCCCAATAAAATTTAGTAAATAAAAATGTATCACTTAATTTGTAGTTGTTTCAATATTGTTCTTATAAAAAATATTTGGTATTAAGACTTCATGAAGTAAAAATTTGGAATACTTTTAGATCACTTTACTTTTCGGGGCTGACTTGTTACATAAAGGTTTTTGCATAGATCTTGGAAACTTGGCTGTTTTTAACATTTAACATTTATGTTTTTGCCCTGATTATTTTGTAGGCATAATATCTGCGTGGAAAAAACTACACCAAATATCTGTAAGAGAATTTAAATAAATATGATTTATTTAACTATGGCCACCACAACAAGGTATACTAAAGGTAAACATAAATAACAACATAGGTATCAAATTTCCAAACATATTTTCCTTCAAAGCACAAAGAAATCAGCGGCAGCGGAATGGTGTAAAAGAAAACATTTGCATATCGTGCACCACATAGAAACTATATACGTACATACTCTTATAAGGGAACACCGGATTAAGTGCTTTGTTGCATGTCCTTCTGGCATTTTCTTAGCCCCTGCGCTATTTAGTGGGTAGGTATTGTATAATAAATAATTTTTGTATCCTTATGAGAGATACACCTTAGATAGGTATATACCTTTTTAGTTCGGATACTCTAAGCATCAATTTAAACAACTTGTCAGAGCGCCACTTTTGAGCGATGATTAACGCGCCAACAATATATATATACTTCGCTTCGACTACCCAACGTACCCTCATCGTTCTATAAGTCGCCAACAGACCAGACCAAACCATACTTGGTTTGTATTAATTCTGTTGAGTCAAAAGTGTTGTTGCTTTGGAAATATTAATTGCACTATCATGGGCGCGTGAATAAAACATTCAAATAATAATGCGATACTTATTGTAATTTTAAGCGTTATCCTGTTTACATATGGATGTCTATGAAGGTATAACACCTATAGCATGGTGTGGATTACCAGAGGATGGATTATGCCAAATGAAAAAGGTTTTTTTTTTTTATTAAATATTTGAAAGTTATTCGATAGCGACACGCGATGGAAGAGTTTTTATTTAGATCAGAAAAAAATTACGATGTTTTTGCGGTATAAAATAAATTTGAAGAGGGCGTTTTGGAGGTTTTTAATAAAAATGAAGCTCCTTCCTAGTGTTCTACTTAGATTCAGAATAAAATATTAAAAATAATTAAAAGAAACATGTAGGACGGTCTTCTGAAGATCTTACAATCATAATCACGAAAGATTTGTCTGCAAAGTGTATTAGATAAGGGAGGTTGGATTTGAATACACTTTGCTTTAAGTTCAGTGCTAAGAAAGGGTTGTATGGTTTAAGTATTTTAGCACATACAAGGTGGCGCAAGAGTTGTTTGAATGAAAGAATTTGATTCTTCGTTTGGATTATGTGTTAATGTTTTTCCATTAAGTCGAGAAGAGATAATGATATTAGTTAAGTGCCCGTCGACTTAAGAATTGATGGCTTTTCGGATCCGATTTATGGGATTCCATCATTCTTTCCAGAAATTCCGGTAATAAGTCATAGCTTATCGGATATTCTTAAGAGCTCAAATTTTGTTGATACAAACTCAGAAAACCCTTAAAAAAAAGTGCAAAATGTTCTGTTGCTCTTGCTCCAATCATGTTGGACGCGCCAAGTTCCCTAGTCCCAAATCATCCAATTGAAGAAGAAGAAAGTCATCGAGCATGACTTTTGGCTTTCTGGGGATGATCATTGATCCATCCATCTAAGTCGTTTGCCCACGGCCGCTGCGTTTTCGAAAAAATAAGGATCGTTGACAACTGTGAGCATACTCTTCGCGATTTATCCGCAGATTGTCGGTGCCCATCAGAGAAGCGATAATTTTGCTTATTCACATTTTCATAAAGAGGGATGGAAATTCGGCATAAATCAAAGAAAACAAGATTACGACACTTCTTTGTTTTTCTTATTTTATTGACGTCATATGTGAAACAAAATCCATTCATCCACAAACAACAAACAATAACAATTTGCAGATTTTGTTTCACATATGACGTCAATAAAATAAGAAAAACAAAGAAGTGTCGT
The DNA here is from genome assembly GCA_910595825.1 of Philhelius pedissequus. Classification (NCBI taxonomy): domain Eukaryota; kingdom Metazoa; phylum Arthropoda; class Insecta; order Diptera; family Syrphidae; genus Philhelius; species Philhelius pedissequus. Next base: position 91,918,190 of record OU343161.1, read on the forward strand.
AATCTTGTTTTCTTTCATTCATGGAAATGCGGCTAGTCAGTTATAATGATTTTTGATGAAAAGTTTTCTACCTCACATGGTTTGAAATGGCTCCAGCTTAGCCGCTGGCGCTCATTAGTTAACAGGTAATTCATTTTCTCCACTTTCTAGAGGAATATCGTTAAAGTGTTCACCAAATTGGGGTTTTGGGCCAGCCAGAGCTGGCAACTGCTACCATCTTGCTTGTCTCGACCAACCGGGAAATCTACGCCGAAATTTACGTTGCACCAACACCACCGACGATTTATTCCACATAAAAATCAAAATAGTTATTCCGAATTTTTAGCTGTAAATCAATTGAGGTCTTGTTGACGTATATGTATATTCTGCAAATGTCAAAGTAGAATTAGCATTTGTGGCCATTTACAAAAATTATAGCATTTCCCATATACATATGTATATAGACATAGCGCCATCTTGTACATTAAATAGCTTTGGAAAATAAAATATATAGTTAGAGAAATACTGACGACGACAAAGTATATCGATCCTGAATGGACATCCATCTCGCCAGGGGATCAGGGTTTATTGGCAGTGGTTGTGATAAGTGTTTTCGATTAGCCAAGAAACTGGCACGAATTGTTTTGCAAGTAATCTCGCAATAAACGAGGTTAAGAAGAAACTTAAATCAAGCTAGTTTCTTCTTAACCTACTTTATTGCTAGATTACTTGTGAAACAGTCGATCAAAAATTAGTCCAGTGCATATCCCTTCGAATATTTGGAGCAGCCCCGAAAAACTGAAGCTCAATCCAGCAGTTTCACTTTAGCAAAACCTATGAGTACAGGTGGCATTTGAACAGACCCATCAGCAAAATTCAGGCTTCTGCAGGTTTCTGCTGAGCGACAGCTGCTGTTATTAAAGACGGCACACCAGTTCTAAGTTGGATTTATTGGTTCTTATTCTATTCTTGAAAGGTCCCAGCTTCGAACCATGAGTAGTTCCTGATTTAATAGATTTTATTGAAGATTTCTTGCTTTTGAATTGAACGAAGAATGGAAGAAAAAAATAAAATGTTTGTTAGTTTCAGCTAATTTATATAAGTGCTCCCAACGGTTGCACGAAATTCTATGGAGAAGTCAAGCTCAACTGAAACTTCATTAAAGACATGTTATGAGTGTCCTTCTCAACAAATAAATAGCATGTACATTTACATTGCAGTACTTCCCATAAGTCTCCTGAGAATGACTTCTCCTAAGATCTTGCTGATGATGAAGAAGGATACTCATTCAATAGTAGATTATCAGGGCCTTTCTTTAGGGCAGCCACAATTTTTTTTGTGGAGAAGTTGCAGAAATTGTAATTGAGGATTTATCATCATTGCTTGCTTATGGAAGCTTTTTAAAAACATAGTTGGAGACTCTATCTGGTACTTTTAACTTTTTTAGCTTGAAATTTCTGTTGATTTCTGCTATCTTTTCTATTCATGTGCTGCATTAACAGACTAAGATTAGATCCTACCAAATATCTGTTCAATCTTGCTCGACATCCATTTGTATTTCAAATTCTTCTTAAATACATTTTCCATTACCATTTGCATACAAATTTAAATATCAAAGTACTGAAAAGATTCACCGAAGTATTTATGAATAAAATAACCCAGGTACTTTTTGTGGATTTCTGTGGGGACCTTTCCAGATATATTATAACTTTCTTGAATTACTATATTCAATTTTTCCATCAATAGGGAGAGACACTTTTTACAGTATCTACGTATCAGTCTTTATTTAGGACGATGTTGCAATGTCGTAAACTACCGAGCCCATACTAGATATCGATAATACCGAAGAAAAATCAGCGGAAGAACAAAACCCGGAGGCACACGAACATTTTTTTGGATAATTCCATAACTATACCAATAAATATCTATACTTGAAACCATTTATACCAATTTGGATTGTAGCTTTCACAATTGTTGCAGGCAAATGCATAAAGATTTTTCAAATAAATTATGCACTTGATCGATCAATAATAATTATATTTTCTCCGTTAACCAAACGATTTCGATAAAAATCTATTTCAATCCATTAATAATAATGAGCATTGTTAACCGCGTTGATTCCTAAGACTTATAAATCTACCGAAATTATTTATTTCATCTAATATCTCAAAGACCGCATCATTAACTAAACCCATTAACCGACCGCCGCCACCGTTGTACTGCGGATGGGCGTGTCCATAACCAATATTCACCTAAAACATTAGCAAATAAATGAATAATTTTAATTTATAAAATCAAATTAAGCCACGATTACCTAACTAAACACAAATAACCAAAATGCAATCACCAAACCGCCATTGCCACGAGAATTACCACAATAAACGCTAACAGCAGTCAAGCATCTCAAATAGAGTTTTAGCCAATTACAGAGACCAAACACCGATTTGGGTCTAAGTCCCATGATGGTTTCTCATCAGCTTTTTTTTTTTTAATTTTGTTTCTAGAAATCACCAACACCAGCACCATCGCACCATCGAAGCCATCAAACAATATAACAGCGGCACAAACAGCAGCCACTAACGCAATCAAAGAGGTGAGAAAATCACTTGAACCGTAGAAACGATCTCGAGGCAAACCGCATATTGCAGATACCGAAATTTTTACTTTATTTTATTTTATTTTAAACAGATTTTTTCCACTTCAGTAAACATCGATCACCTCCGAAATTAATGATAGGAGGCCATGCCACTGGTTGGTTGGTTGTGGCTGTGGCGTGGCTGGTCTGGTGGATGTGACTAGTTTCTGGCTAAAGCTCAGATTTCACAGCTATAAGATGGAACTCGATGACTACAATCCAGCTTCCAGCCGCAACAATAAGATCACAGATGCATCTGGATCTGGCAGATACAATAATTTGTAACACGAAAAGTTAGCATGATTCAGAAAACGACGAAAAGAAAGTGAAGTTAAGACAGACAGTGTGGAGCTACCAACGAATACGTACAGTGGAGTTTTAAAAATATGAAACACTTTTACCCATTTCATATTAATATCGTGCAAAAATTAGAATAGGGATCAGAATCAAAAATATCAAAACCACAATTTCCAAAAATGTTCAAAATCTCAAAAACCCAAAATTTCGAATTTAAAAAACCAGACTTAAATTTGGTAAATATCAAATAATTTCAATCTTTCATCTTATTTCGTTTGGTCTTTGCTTATACATTTTTTCTGTAACTGAAGAGTTAAAATGATTTTTGACATATTTACGCGGAAGCCGAATGCCATATCTGGCGATCAAATTTAATTTTTGACTATGTTGGCTTAACCTTTTACGGAAGATTTGCATGTTACTACCAGAATATAAATACATAGCTGCTTATACGAGTACTCTAATGAGATTGGAATTCTTCATAAAGTAAATAAATCCGAGGACGCGTGACGAGCGACTTCGAGGGAGTCTTTATTTCTACTACGACTTTCCAACTATGCTATTCTGGCAGTCAGGAATGCATGTAAAACAAGACCCAGACCCCAAGCGCACGGCTAGTCTGATAGAAAGTCAGGCAATATCATCAAAATTGTATATTTAACTCAAAATTACCCCGTCTGGCTTTCAGGTGACTGGGGCATTAGGCAAAATGAGAGAGCGGAAGAACTAGCCAGGCAAGGATCTTCACTGCTCACTTCCGAAAAGAGTTCATATTTCCTTTGAAATCCAACATTATACTCAGTTTTTGTTAGCAATCCAATTGTAGGTGGGTGGGGGTGGGGCAGTTAATTGTAAGGTTTGCAGATATATCGGGTCCAACTATGTATAATAAATCTAGAACCTTATACGCACCGCCAGGCAATATAAAGCCAGGTTTGTTGCAACATGTAATGGAGACATGTCCATTGTAATGGACACATGTGTATGAGAACATAGCGCATTCCTTACAATATCCACCGTCGCAGTTGGGGCAATAGACATGAATAGGCACCATAATTCATTTCCTCCTTAGCGAACTGTCCGAAATGAAGATCAACGCTTTGATTTTCTTTTTTTATTATGAAAAGTATGCAGTGATCGAAATGTAACCATTTACTTCATTAATTAACTTCTAACAATTCATTTCAGTCTTAGTTCCCTCGAATAAATAGAAAGAACCCATAAGAAATTTAACTCGCTTAGTTCGCGCGAGTAAATCGTGTGCACCAGAACGGTACCATAAGAAATTAATACTTTTGCATTAGTTTAGTGTATTTGGGAGTGATTGAAATTCGCTTTAAAATTAGCTTCCACATAAACCCTAGGGTGTGATCTTTCTCTGCAGCTGTATCCTTCAGGCAGGGAATCGAAAACTCCACGGTAAATGTAAATCTAGGAACAAACATGCAATTCGCCTCCCGCCATTTCAGCCGCAAGTTTCGGTAAGGACTTATTATAGAGGCTGAAATGACTTACAGAAGACTTATCGAAGCTGAAATGTTTTTAGGGAGGCTTATAAGCTTAGAGTGTGCTTGGTTCAGCGTGGTACAGCGATTGACAACGCCAATTCGTCGATTATCTCCAAGTTATATCCTAACATCGAGCGAGAGAAGAGACCGTATTTTTAGTACCAAAATTCGCCGAGAGTCTCGCTGGTATCGGTGGTTTGGCTTCAGCTTTCGAGAAAAGGAATATTTTTTGAATTTAATTATTTTTTAGTACTCATGTTCATTTTTTATATTATTCACAAGTTTTTCGTTTTGCGAAATATTCTATGCGCGTTAAAATATCAAACCACGTATGCAAAATACATAGTTATACTAATATATGCGCACTGCGAATACGTACGACTTATGTACGCAAGTCATTCGAATAGAAATCGCTCATTTTTTCAATCATTCTTTGCCCTTCCAGAAAAAGGTGACTTTTAGTTGACGCTTGAAACAAAATATTATCGAAATGTCAAAATATAGTTTGTTGCCTACCTGTCAAGCCATGAGCTGTCAAAACCCATTGAAGGGGCTCTGATTTAAATGGATTAAAAAACATCTACAAATTCAAATTTTACCCCAGTAAATTCGTAATTTTTCCGATTCTATTTTTTGCTTCGAAAAAAGTTGATTTTAGACCTTTTTGGTGACATTTGGAAAAAAATCATCTTTTTACTACCAAAAAGCTCGAAAGAAACAGAGACTAATAATGAGAACAAGACCGAGACTCTCATTAAAAATTTTCACGAGAAAAAGGCGAGCCCAACACTGAGACGAGACTTGGTTAGGCGAGACCGAGACCGAGACGAGACTGACATTTTTGATTTTGACGAGACCAAGACGAGGCTAACAAAATTCTCGACCGGTCTCATCTCGTTGACAGCTCTACCAAGGACAATGTATTTTGTTTTACTATTTCTCAACCTTAAACATTTCTAATAAAATGTTTTAGCTTCCAAATGTATGGTTTGTTTTTTCTTGACCACACTGTATTTTTGCTGTGTGGTTAAAATTGCCTTTGTTTTTTGAATCGAATTCGATGAACATAATTGGATAGTAATACCATTTGGAGAATAGCTCGCGCGGTCTTCTTTGTTGAATGATCTGACTTAAGTATTTCTGTCTCCTCTGAAATCTGGGCACAGCAAAATAAGCATACCTATACTGAAAATAGCAGGGTGCCTAAAATAGCCAATTATGTACAGATCAATTTGGGAAATAATAACAAAGTGATACAAAAGCGTTCACACATTTATCCAAAACTAAATTATATACCACAGAGACGAGAAGAAAACTCGAATATAGATACCTAATACTTTTGCGCAAGAGGAGGTGGACGCTTCCGACACTTATTTTCTGCATGATTTGTTATACTCTTAAAGCTATATACGAGTATATTGGAGTTTATGCCAATTGCCAATGGGACTGTAATTGAAAAGAAGAAAATTCCATCTGTACAGTAGCTGGAGGGCAAAGTTGCTTTCAGTTATAAATCGAATCGAAATGGAAGGACAATACATATAGATTAGCCTCGAGGGATGTACTGTCTTAACTGTCATCGTATTGTTTGCTGCACGAATAATAGTGAATGATAATTTTTTACCAAAAACTTTTTGTATAACGAGAATAAGAGTGAATATTTCTTTGATTTTTAAACAATACCAGTACTGGTTAAATAAAAATAAAAATCTTCAGTTAAATATCGCTTTTTAGTGGGTTGTCAGTTTTCTCTGTTTTTAATCTTTTAAGAAAAAAAAAACGCCTTAACTTTCCCCATGTGATGCGAACGGGTTTTATTTTGTAAACAAAACAATATTCGATCGAAAAGTATAAATTTTCTTGCTAATGCAGTCGCGTCTCACCGCGCGGTTTAACTTCAAAGTTCTCTTCAGAAAAATGGGCTGGATCCATTTATCTTTATAGATTCTCTTAGCGCAACCAATTTTAATTACTTCTGGATGATCTTGAACATCAAAAACGAAATGATAAACTTTGCGCTTGTCATCCATAAATTAGAGATTCATTAAGGAGGTTTTCTCACAAAATACTAACTCAGAATAATATTCAAGTATTTCATACATGTTCTTGTATTGCCTCAGTAGGAAAGGTATAGCTTTCCATCATCCAAACCAATATTTAGTGTACACCTACTTAGCTACAAAAAAAAACGAAGACTAAGAAGAAGAAGAACTGACCTCCCAAAACCGATTTGAACCATTAATTTGAGTCATTTTCTGTCAAAACACTTTAAAATACGACTGGGGGCCGCCCAAAGGGGGCCACAAAAACTAGTCCATATCAGCGGCTAATAAATAAAATCGTAATTTCTCATTCTCACACCCCTTGCAGTCGCAGTCGGAACCCCAGCACACAGGACAGGACCTCTACACCGTCACCGCCATCGACTCTCGTCATCAACAGAATTCACCAAAAAACCAAGCCAGGAGAGAAGGAGAGCACAATATTTGCATACACTCGCAATCAATTTGACAGATCTAAGAAAAATGCAAAAGGCACAATTTTCTCCGGCCGCGACGCGGCATGTTGTTTTCTTAGCTAAACATTTATATGCTCTAGAAACGCATTCCCCATACAACCGATCCCAGACCAAGTCGAACTTCAAGTCCTATGGTGGCCGGCGCGGCGTGGCGATGGTGAATGTGATGATGACGACGACGACGACGATTGTTCCAGCTGGACACTACACTAACTTAGTATAAGGCATTTTCGCAGAGGTGTTCGTTCGGCAGCAACTTCTGCCTTTACTTTCTATGAGCTGCAACACGATACTTTGCAGCCAATTTTCAAAATTGCGTGCTACGGGTTTTTATTTTCATGGTCTTATAACTATAGCAGGGTCCAGTATTTAGATTTACTTAGTAGCCGTAGGTTGAAGACATTTTTGTTTTGTTTGCGTTATTCCCACCCGGCACGGATCAAGTCGTCCTAATAATTTGCTATGTAAATATTTGTTGTTCTACTTAAACTCTTTTGCTCGAACAAGTCGCCGGATTGCACGCAATTTTGTAAATGACGAGGTATGCTATACGCTGACAAATTGTTACGCACTTATATCACATACCTTACCTAATGATATAGGCCGAAGTGGTGAAGGGGTGAGGTCTTGTATTGTTAATGCCGCAAGGTGCAAGTGAAGAAAATTACTACTTGAAGAAGGAAATAAAGCATGTGGCGTACGAAGCGTAAGTGCGTTGTCTCTAAACTCGTCATAAGTGCAGTTATTGATCTTTAACTTTCGCCGTGCATCGTATCGCGGCGGTCGGTCAAGTTGTGCGTTTATACGTACTTGTAGGCACAATTAAGTGTAATTTTAACTGTCATGGTCAAATTGAGCTCTAGAGGCTAAGCTTTTTGCCAATTTAAAGTGACAAATGTGACATTAGCTCCAGCTTCAGGGTTTGGAATAGCGAAGGGTGTAAAAGTTGTGGAAAAAATGTATGTTCAAAAAACAGTTAAGTTGATGGTCAAATATTGATACATACGTATACAAGCAAAATAAATAATAGTAGGTATCTGGTTCCTCAAGGATGGATCTGGTAAAGGGTGTTTTTTTTTTAAAGTCGTTAAGAAATATACAGGAAAATATATTTGTATTATCCATGAATTTGACAGATAATTTAAAATAGCTTTATGACATTATTTGTTGGTTCGGTTTTCACTTACTCTTTACAGTTAATGAGGATGTATTTTCGTAAGAACGCGTCGAATGTGGTTAATTGTTTCTGGTTTATTGACGTAGACTCTAAGTTTCCACATGAATTTCTCGAACTGAACTATATGTGTTTTTAGGACTATGTAGGTACATATTTTGATTTACCATTTACCTCAAAATATGATAGAAGATAAGATTACCGAAAAAACAATATGTACCAAGGCTTAAGCAAATCCATCGAACCGTTTAGGCTGCAGACTCGAGGACAGACAGACGGACAAACTGACTACAAGGACCTATCTCAAAGAACAAACCGCAGAAGTCCTCGCCAGAGTTTTTTTTTGATGGATTTGCCCCGTCAGTCCAATTGAATGGAAGAGAAAAATTTCAAGTAGCAATTTTTCTTTCCATAATTGATACGATGAGCGTTCATCTAAAAAAGCTATTAAGTTGCTATAAGAACATTAGTGAACGTTTTGATTTCGCTTTCTTCGCTGAAAACTCTAAATTCTGAAGAGTTGAGGCAACATTGCAAAGAATTTGCTGAATTTTATTATGAAGATGTTAATGAGAAGGAGTTAGAAATGGAATTTCTGCGTTTAAGAGAATACTTGAAAATTGTTCACAGTCAAAATGGGGGATCCAATAGTATACTGAAAATATATCAACTTTTGAAGGAAAATAAAATTGAAAACACATTTCCAAATGTAGAAATCGCATTGCGAATCTTTTTAAGCATGATGGTAACTAACTGCCGTGGAGAACGCTCCTTCTCAAAATTGAAAAGAATAAAAAATTAAGTGAGAAGTACAATGCTTCAAATAGATTAACCAGCTTATCGCTGATGTCCATAGAATAAGATGTGCTCACAACCATTGATTTTGAAGCAGTAATTGACGATTTTGCCCATCCCAAATCTAGAAGGTTTTTTTTTTATAAACTTACACGCGCTCAAGGGATTATGATTACCCTTTATATGCTTTTAACACAGCGCGGGCGTCATATGAAAGAAGAGAAAGAGATATAGGAAAGTTTTGTGGCGCGAGCTGGTTGTTGTCTCAGATTTAAGATATATCTCCAGTGATGGCGGCTGAACTAATGAGGAGAAACCTACCGAGTCTGATTTATTTATATGTCTTAAAATTCGCATTATTTTATTTATATATTTGTATCATTATGGGCTTACTGGTTTAACTCAATCACATGTTGTTAGTGTTATGCCTAAATGTAATGAGTAAACCAGCAACTCATTTTATGACAATTTTTAGAATTGATTTTTAAAGGAAAATAAGACGACATAGACAACGGCAGGAATCGAACCTACGAACACGAGGTTGACAGGCGAAAACACACAACTATCGCGCCACTGCCTCTTGAATGAAGATACATTTTTAAGTACTAACCTTCGAACGCTAAAAAAGTTACTTATGTGGATCATTTTATATTATCTATTCATTTAATGTGACTCTCAATAAAAATAAATAAAGAAGACTACTTATCTACTTTTTTTGTTTTTTTTTTTTCTAACAAGATAGTATTTTGTCAAAGTCATATAGGGCCCCATTATCCTAATATGCCCATGGCCTCCAATAGGTTAAAGACGGCCCTGAATCCAGTCATCGAATACAGGGTGCTATCTACTATCGCTATATAAAACCAAGCATGTATTATTGTCTAAAAATAAATAATAACAAAAATTAACAACAAAAAACCAATCTGACATTAACTGGTCCTTTTGGAATATAAAATCTTAAATCAACTGTGGATTTTCTTCACGTCCGATGACTTTAACTGAAGATTTCCATTTTTGCTAGGCCCTCTCTTTGGCTAATTTCACCATACTCATTTATTGTTGATTTAAGTGCGTGAAATGTGGTGAAATTTGTATTGTTCGGCGGGATAAGTTCATGGTGATGTTGTTTGCATGTTTCGTTCCAAAAAGGTTAATAAAAGGCCCGCGCTGTTTTGAAACATTTAAAGGGTATTCATAATCCCTTGAGCGCGTGTAGATTATAAAAAAAAAAAAAAAAAAAAAAAAAAAAACTGTGTGCGGGGTAGGGGAGACCGGGGCTGGAAGTAACAGATGGGTAAGAAGTAACAGTCCAAAAAAGGGTTCCCCTCAAAATTAAGAATCGCGTGAAAAAAAAAAATATTCGTCTCCTCGATAGCTACCGGCGTATATGCTTTCTACTTTAGTGTTCGGTCTACTTCCTTACACGAAAGAGATACAATGCTGAGTGTCTTTTTTGTCATATGTTTGCGTTTTGGCTACAATTGTGTGTATATTTGATATATGTGTGAGTTTCCGTTTTTTGTAAATTTTCTGTTTTGTGTTAAATTTCATGCCGGGATAAAAGTAACATTTATTCGGGGTAAATTGTAACATGTTAAAACTTACCCGGTTCATTTTTTTTGAACTGATAGTCATGCGAAAGGTCGACCGAGAACTGTTTTTATTATTCGTGCCTTATTTTGGTTTCTATTTTGTGATTCGTTCATGTGCTTTGTTGTTGCTTTGGTTGATCGGTACTAAATGCAGCTGGTTGTCAATGAGAGACAAATACCAGACGCGCGCCGTTTCTTCAAGCCGGTCGGCGCATTAATGTCCTCTTAATTATTATTTTACGTGTATGCGCAATTTAAGATACACACATAGACAGCCAAAATTTAAACTGCTTGTAGGTTTCTTAGTTTATTTTGATTGTATTGTTTATCTAGGTAGGTATATCTATTTTTTTTTTATTTTTAGCCTGAGAGTTTATATACAAACTAGTCAACTACACCGTTCCCTTTCAAAGGGGATTTTCGAGAAGACTGCATCTGTTATTCAAAAGAATAAAATCAGAACAGTGCGTGGTGTAGCCAAGGACTTCGGAATATGCCATCTTACTTTGACAAGATATTTAAGGAAAATTAATGCGGGCGAAAGTTTGATCAGAACCGGTTACTCAAAACATAGACAAGTTTTCAATGAAGAGTAAGAAAAAGCCTTGGCTAAATACCTAATTAATTGCAGCAACATCTATTTCGGATGAACACCAAAAGACACTAGAAAACTTGCATATGAATGTGCGGTTCGGAATAATATAACGATGCCAATATCATGGAACAGAAATCAAGAAGCTGGACCTGATTGGTTAGCTTCATTTTTGAACCGCAATTCAAATATTTCTATAAGGTCACCGGAAGCAACCAGCCTTAGCAGAGGCACATCATTCAATCCAACAAACGTAAAATTATTTCTCTCCAAGCAACATCGGTTATGGACAAAAATGGAAGTTCACTTCTTCGCGCATATACAAATATGATGAAACAGGTGTAACAACTGTACAAAAGCCACGAAAAGTTTTAGCGAAGAAGGGTTCTAAGGCAGTTGGAGCAGTTAAGTCAGCGGAGAGCAGCACATTGGTTATTGCTTGCGTCGCAGTTAGTGGTTCTGGGAATTCGATTCCACCTCTGTTTGTGTTTCCAAGAATAAAATATAGAGAATATTTTGTTCGGGACGGACCTTCTGAGTCTATTGGAGCTGGCAACGGTTCGGGGTGGATGACGAACTTTGAATTCAATATCTTTATGGATCACTTCATACCACACAAAGCCATCGCCTTCTGATCCTTTTGCTGCTCGACAATCATAGTTCGCACCAAGATTTACCAGTAATTGATAAAGCTAAAAACTCTGGTGTTGTAATGTTGTCTTTTCCTCCGCATTGTTCGCACAAGTTGCAGCCTCTAGATGTAGGAGTTTACGGGCCTTTTAAGGCATACTGTGCCAATGCTCAGGATGCCTGGATGAGAAATAACCCTGGAAAAACAATGACTCAATAGTAAGCAAAGATCTGCCTTTAACTCTCAACCTGACAAACATAATGAAAATGGCTTCAAAAAGACTGGTATCGTTCCTCTCAATGAGAATATTTTTGAAGAATACGATTTTCTGTCAGCGTTTGTTACGGATCGCCGAAATCCATCAGAGGAATCAAATGTTGCAGAAGAGCATCCTGTTGGAGAAATAGGTAAAATAGAAAGTTTTAGCCTCTTCATCTGAAGATGAAGACTGTTTGACCCTCATTTGCTGTGAGCCATACGGTCACAGTCTGCCAGGGGAAACATGGATCCAGTGCATAATATGTAAGAAGTGGACCCATACAAAGTGCACAAAATTATCCACAATATTTTGTATTCTATTTTTTTTTTGTGACAAATGAATTCTGATTTTGTATTTTTATTGAATGGCTGTTATTTTTTTAAATTAATTAATATATAATATTTTCTTAAATAAGTTTTAAAATAAAATGTTATTTTGTAAAAAAACGATTTATTATGCTTTTGATTCCTGTTACAACATACCCCGCCCGGCTTGTGTAACGACTTGCACCATATGCGGGGTAGGTTGAAACATCACGCTTTTTATTGAAAGCTATATTTTTGGCTTTTTAATCAAAAAAGTTTTGGCTGACTTGTTTCCAAAATTATTGAAGGAGTATCGCCGAACAGAGGCACCAACCTATACATCGTTTTTGAGAAAGTAAGATTATAAGAATCTCGTCCATATATAATATTTTTTCGAAACGAACTATTATAAAATATAAAAAGACAGAACTTTTCTTCTGTCATCGGGTCAACGTCTTCGAAAGTGTTCAAGTGGTGTAATCGTCAAAGTTTTGAGTAATTGACAGAATGAAATCAAGTTGGCACAATTGGTTCCGTCAAAGCTTTTTGGGACGAAACTGACCGATTTGCGTGTATTGACACTGTGAATGATGACGGTATGGTGACAGCATGAAGATAAATTTTTGGTGACGTCAGTAAGGTATTGAAATTAAAACTTTCTTTTTCAATTGTGTCATATTGAACCAGTATAGAAATTATATATTTGGGCTTTGAATGAACTAGACACACATTATTCCAATTTATAACATTTATGAAAGTGTAGTCCGCCATTTAGAGTTTGTATCGAAGGTTTATAAAACAATGGAAGTAAGGTCCTGGCCTCCAGGATTACCATGTAGGTATATAAATACAATGCAAACAAATGGTTGTTAAATTTGCATGGCTAGTGTCACTCCTCATCGTTATATATGCAAAACCATAGACCACACATTAATACTGACTTATGTATATTAAAATCGACAACACTCTCCTACAAAATGTAACATAACCAACCATCAGCATCCACACCACACATCACAAAGGCAGATATTATGCCAACCAATGCTTATACCTTAATTCAAAACGTCCCTTAATTTATTATGACTTCGTCTCATAATTTATTACCAATTCCCCTATCATTAGCATTGATGACGTCACTAAATGCAACTCTCTGTCCCTTAAAGGTTCAAATTTATTGCCACAATGTAGGCAGCTGATGTCACCACAATTTGTTACGGTGAAAATTATTATTCGCTAATTTGTAACGCAACAAAAAAAGGCGATGCAAAAAGTTTTGTTACATATCCGCCCTTGCAGGTTAATCCTTTTTCTTCAAAAAAAAAACAAGTAGATACCTCTACATTATATTCCTTCACCCAGCTATATACCAGACTTCTGTCAAAATTTGGAATATTTTAATCACTGACTTCAACTCTTGCTGGTGTCGAATGTCAAAAATCTGTTTTCACAACTTATTTTTTGCGTGTGATTTTTGTGTCTAGGTATGCATACATTTTCGTTTTGCTTTTGGTTGAACGTTTTTATTCTTCTAAATGACAGGCAGCTGTTGGTTTTCTTTTCAGCCTCGAAATAACAGAGAACAAAACAAGACCCACATAAACACTCTCTGTTGAGTCATATGCACATATATTGAAATGAAAACCTATATAAAAAAATGTATCAACAGAAAAAAAACACTAACGTCAGCAGCTCAAATGAGCTTAAGCAAAGGCTTGCTGCCATGCCACTGACCACTCTACACGTCATCTGTCATAAACTCATATGAGTCTTTTGACAGATCAATTATGTTGGACCAGGCGCGCCAACAAAAAATTTAATTTAAAAAAAAAGTCATGTTTTTTTCGGTGTGTTATTGTGGTGCTGGTGGCGTGGTCCGAGCTGTCACGTCAATGGCAGCCCATTTGCCTGCCCTGCTCCCCATTAATGGCCCAAAAATTAAAGGTAATTGTTTCAAAGTCTTTCGATGGCACTTGCGCCGCCGCCATTAAATTGACTCATTCGATCATGCTCACATCGCAGATAATAAGGATATCATAATGTTATGGAAGGTATACATACATGATATGTCATAACGAGTGTCTAATTAAATCATTATAAATTAGATTATGTTATGTTTCGATACGCTATGTCATGATCGCATGTTCTTGTTGGGGAAACAACGTGATGCATATAAGCGCCATCTGGAGCATCTTCCACCGAAGATATAGGTAAAAGAAAACTCTGGAAGAAATTGATTTCTATTCAATTGAGCTCGGTTGCAGGAATTCACCTCTTTTTTCCGCTTTTTTTGCGATTATATGCTGCGAAATAATTGCTGCTGGTGGACGAGGTAATAAAATCCACATAAAATATAATAAAATCACATCGCCTATGGAATTAATCTGCAGCCGGAATTGAACCAGGAGCTGCGTGTATTTCGGTCTTGCCAACCAGTCTTTGCCTTTGCATTTGCCTCTGCTTGCCATACAAGAAGTGCGATCGACGAATAATTCCAATATACAAACATCGCATTTTTATCAATTTATTGTAACTGGTTACAAGCCGCAGGGTTTAATGTGGTTGATTTGAGGGGGTGGACTGGGCGCAGGGAGATATACCACAACGCTTGGTTAGTAACAAGTTTTTACCCTTGAGGCTACCACTGGTTAATCATATTCCACACGTAAGTGTTGGAAATTGTGTTGGCTATATAAAATGATATTAAATTTAAATATGGTATAATACAAGTGTGTTAGGACAGGGTATATAGACATAGACAAGGCAGAGTGACAAAGATGTATAGTCAGCAAAATTGATTGTTTACCAGCCTGAGGGGAAAAGAAGTGATTTCTTAGTCAAGTGATACATTTGATACAAGTTTCAGTCTTCTTCAAGTGATTAGCGTTTTCTAAGGCCCCTTTGCTGATACAGGACTTAAGCATTTAAGTTCTACTTAAGAACTTATGTGGCAGTTTACGCAGTGGAAAAAGTAGCCCATAAGCCTTTTAAGTTGACCATAAATATTTATGATGAGTATCAGCAAAGGGCCTAAATTGTTCGCAGCTATACTATACGCAGCTATATCGCATGAACAAATATATTCTAAAAGTAATACCTACTGTATCCTGAATCTCCCAGACTAATTCGATAACATGTTGCTTAATATTGCAAGATTTTTCCTATTTCTAAAACTTCTTATAAGAATTTAATGAGCAAAATGTAATGCTAATTGGAGACTGCAACGTCAGGGTCTGTGGCACACAATTGTGGAAATTTCATCCATATTCTGCGTATAGTCTAATGACTAAAGCCTAGTACGCAGATCGCGTTAAAATTTCGCTGGAACTTTTCTCTCCAAGCTTCAGCAAAAATTCTACCTAAAATTTGACATGGATAGAGTTGTGCATAGTTAGAAATTTGATACAAGAGTTCTGTGGAGAATATGTCAAGAAACAACTGTTCTCTGAAAAAAATATTCAAATTTCAAAAGTTTTGGTTTAAGTTTCAAAACAAAGAAGTACTCGTATCAGTCGATATAGATGAGGTTAGATCAGCTTGACATGGACTTAGGCGAATACAAATCATTTATTGAAGAAGAAATGCTTATAATCTTTGGGCAAATGGATGCTCCAACAGAAATTTTTGAACCTTGGAACGGAATGAAATATTCAGTCAACTATGGACGATGTTAATGACAATCATTGCCATCATCTCCTGTAGCGCAGCACTGAAACAATCAGGCCACAAGGGCTGCCGGTAATCAGGGCACTACCAACGCCGCCGCAGGGGTGCTAATGTATTTTATATATACATACATAAATATCCCATATACCCTATGTAAATGTGTAGCGTTGATTTGTTTTACTCAATATTATAGTTGTGTTCTCGTGACTAGCAAGTACAGCAAAGTAAACATTTTTCAAGGAAAACAACAATAAGAACATACTGGCAATTACTCTTCCTTTTCATAGAAAGAGGGCATTTAAATTATTTTTTTTAATAATGTATGTTTGTATTTATTTTTTCCTTGTATTTTTTTATGCTTTTTGACCAGTGGCGGATTAACCTTCTTGGGGCCCTGAGGCACGCTCAGTTGTTACCGCCCGCTTTTTTTTAATAATACCCAAGGATCGTTATTTGGATGGGCTAACATCGAAGAGTATTGGGTAATCGGGTATAGCCTCATCGGGATAACTTATATAACTCGACGAAATAATTTTGTAATTGTGGTTGTACGTACCATGTACAGAACAACTAGTAACCAGTGCTGCCTTTGGGACTCCTTTGCTTCATTTTGGCTCCTTTGCTTCATTTTTGCTCCTTTTTTAGTCGAAAATTGACTTTGCTTGAAAATTCAGGACTTTTTAACAATTTAAAAAAAATTGTTAATACAGGGCGGCCCACGAATAGTGCTACAAAAATAAAACCTAATAGTTGTTTTTTCAGTGTGAGTAATCGTCTTATTTTTTTTTATTTTATAGGCTACTATTTAAATTTATCAAAATGAATGCTTGGGATACTGAAAAAAGGATTTGGATAGTGGAGCGATACCATTCTTTGCAGTCCGTCATTTCCGTCCAAAGGGAATTTAGGCTATAGTTTGGCGGTACTCTCCCGAGTAGATGGACTATTATGAGGCTGGTGAACATGTTTGCCAAATCTGGAAGCATCGAACAAAGACCGTATCAGCGAGATCCCAATGTTCGGGTTCAGGATACAATCGTTGCTGTTGCATCGGCAATACAGGCAAATCCAAGTGTTTCGCTCGAAACTTATCGGGGCAAATTGGAGTAGGCAGACGTTCAATACAATGGATACTTCATGAGTACTTAAACTGGTTTCCGTACAAAGTCTAAATTTTGCCGAAAAATGATTGCAATGGCCGAAGAAGACAACACATTGATAAATTGTTTGTTCATGTCTGATGAGGCCCATTTTGACTTAAACGGCAATGTTAATAAGAAAAATTGACGTATATGGAGTGAATCTAATCCAGAAATGCTCGATGAGACGGAACTTCACCCAGAACGAGTCACTGTGTGGTGCGCAGTTTCATCAAGGTGTATTGTTGGGCCATACTTCTTTGAAGAAAACGGTGTAACACAAACTGTCAATGGGGACCGTTATTTAAGGATGTTGAAAGAGATTTTTTACCCAGAACTTCGCCGAAGACGTATCCCTTTCAGCAGGATTTGGTTTCAACAAGATGGAGCAAGTGCACACGTAGCCAGACAAGTTATGGCGGAGCTCCAACGAAAATTCCTAAAGAAATTGATATCCAGAAACTGCGCCTTACGCTGGCCCCCAAGGTCACCTGACCTGACTGCACCAGACTTTTTTTATGGGGTTATGTCAAGCAGGAAGTATACAAAACGAATCCCAGGAATTTGCCTGAATTGAAGCCGTCCATTAAGACAATAATTGAGGCAATCCCAATTTCAACCCTTCAGGCCGCAATGAACAATTTTCTGATCAGGTGCCGCATATGCGTGGATGAGCGTGGAGGTCATTTGCGGTCTATCATCTTTAAAAACCATTAGTTATTTATAATAAAATTTAATTTTTAATCCAATAAGAAAAATTAATGAAATACATCGATTAAAATAAAAGTTATTTAAATTTCTTATTGTAGCATGATTCGTGGGCTACCCTGTACTAATACTAAATCTTCGTTGAAAACTTCAGCCCTGTGTGAACTCATTCAAATCTTTGTCTACATTTCCTCATGTTTGATATTCAACTTCATGTATTTTGTCTGTGTACGAGTGCATTAATTCCTTTCTTATAACAGATTACAGTGTACAGAATACAGATACCTACTTACAATCAACAATTGTTCAATCTTGCTAGGTTTTTTAAAGTTTTCTACCCTTAACGTTTTAGAAGATGAACAGCTAGAAGATTGGTTTCCTGTCCCAATTTTTATTCAGAACTATAGGCTATTCCCAACAATTAATATTTTTAGATTTGGATTTATTAACTGACTTTGTTAATTTGTTTTGAGTAAATAAATAAATGAATTGTTTTAAGCTGTAACATTTATTTATTTTGAAAAAAAAAATTGATTGTTTTGTTTATGAAATATATTTGTTGATAGAATGTGTTTTCTTATAGTTTATAAGGGACTCCTTTTTTTTAGCCAGGACTCTCTTTTTGGATTCCTTCGGAAATTTTTCAGAGGTAACCATGCTAGTAACTACTAACAAGCAACTGCAAATAGCACGATAATAATATATTCATGTTGCGTTCGAAGTGATTATCTCAAATAGATTTTTGAATCGTTTTTTTAACATCAATACTAACGGTACCGGCCACAAAATTCTTACTAACATTTTAATTATCACGAAACGGCTCTAACGATTTGGATTTAAAAAATCTAAATTTTGGTCTAAACAAATTTTGAAAAATTTGTTTTTTTTTTCGAATTTCTCATTAACGGCTGGACGGATTTTGATTAAAATGTTTATATATTAGATCCTTCGAATTCTAAATAATATTGGATACCAATATTTTTGAAAATTATTTTTTTGGATTTTTGAAAAAAAAATTTCAATTCAATATTACGGTTTTCAGAAATTGTTGAGGATTTTTTTCGGAATTGTATTTTTAAGCTTACATTATTAAATACATTAAATTGCCATACCAATGTGTTCTTAGAAAAAAATTAAAGAAATTTTGTATTTCAAAAAATTGGTAAAAAGCGCGACTTAAAAATACATATATTCAACCGTTTCTGCTAAAATGCTTGTGCTTACGATGTGATCGAACATAAGAGCAACCACATGCGATCCAGTCGTGCATTTTTTTAAAAGTAAAATAATTTTAGGGCAATGTCATTTTCAAGAATTGTCGCTCATTAAACGGCCAGCTGCTAATTAAACTTGTCGCCCTGCCATGCCGCTTTGCAGCCTTACCGCTTGCCGTTCATTGCGTGACCAGGCCCCTACGCGTATTGCGTAATAATGCAGATTGCAAGTTATACCAAGAAACAAGTAGCCAATAATTTCTTATCGGGCGATTTGTCATCACGGTGTTTTCGAACCGGTGTTTCAAAAATCAGATATAAATTTCGTATTTTTAGATACCCAAATAGAATGTGATTAATCTGTTTCTTTTTTTTACTTTATTTTTTTGAGATTAAAATAAAATAACATACAAAATTTGCCGCCCCCACAAGTTACCGTCCTAGGCTCGAGCCTCACGAGCCTAGTGGTTAATCTGCCAATGTTTTAGACGGAAAAAAACACAGATGTAAAAATCCCTCCATATTAAAATAAATAAAATCAAGTTGGGGTGTGTATCGTTTTCGTGAAAATGTTTTACTTTGCTGTACATGATTGTCACGAGAACAGGACTATTATATAAAATAAACAGTTGATTATTTATTACAATATTTTATTATTTTATATTTAAAAAATTAAATTTAATGAAAAATTCACTATATTGTGTGACGGAGTTGAGTCGTTCAAACAAACAGCGTCTCTCGTCTGAAGAAATTCAACTTCTTGATCCTGGAGTTGGTGGTTGTTGTTGTAACTTCTGATGCTGTGGTACATCTCAAGGTGAACTTGCAACAGTCGCTGCTTGCGGAAAGATGTCCACTTAAAGTTTGCTACGCTCGCTTTCGGTGACTAAATTCATATAGGAATCAATTGCTGCACCTGCGTCTGAATTTCAAATGGAGCGCAGTAATGCTAGAATTGCAATTATGGGTGCATGGATTGCAAAGAATTAGGTGAATCCGGAATTACCTGTTTGATTGTGCAGTAAGAATAACCTCATCACTTGATTTTGATGGCTCGTTAATCGAACCTACAGAAGATGGATTTTGCCATTTTTGAACTGGATTCGAATCCTGAAAATAAAAAGGAACATAATTATATTTTAAATGTTGAGTTTAATAATTTATAAGACGAAACTTACAGCTCCATTTTCTTTAAGGTCCCTTTGCTGTAATTTATTTTGCTGCACAAATCTTGAACTATTACCTCTTTGGACACAGATGAGATGGGAAACACCCTCCAAAACTCATTTGATTACATTGTTATATTTGTAGATTTGACTTTCTATCCATGAATAGATATGAAATCCAAATGCAAAAATTTCTGTCGGTAACTTTTTTTTTTTTTTTTTAAACGGTTGCGCGCACTAAAGGGGTTTTGACTACCCTTAATATGAACAAGCACAGTGCGAGCGTTAGGAAAGTAGGGAAGAATGCAAGAGGAGATATCGATGCACATTTGTTTTGAATTTCTGAAATGGGAGGGGAAATTAGGGCCTGGTAAAGCATTCCACATACGTGTTGTACGACTAAAGAAAGAATCTCTGTACTTCACAGTACGTCCGAAATTAGGCTCAAGGGTAAACTGATGAGCATTACTTACCCCTCCCAACCTGATAACCTCTTTTTTCTTATAATAAACAGGCACTAAAGGGGTTTTAGCTACCCTTAGTATGAAAAGCACAGTGCGAGCTCTAGGAAAATAGGGAAGGATTAAAAAGAAGATACCAATGTACATTAGTTTTGAAGTTCAGAATATAAAAATGAAGGGGGGAAATAGAGCCTGGTAAAGCATTCCACATACGTGTTGTACGACTAAAGAAAGAATCTCCGTACTTCACAGCACGTCCGAAATTGGGCTCAATGGTAAACTGATGAGCATTCCTAGAAGCGCGAATATTACGGTTAAATTATTTAAGGGGAGGAATGCAACTGGCTTCTTCGCTAGAACACTGTTCGTAAAAACAGCTATAAAATAGCGAAATACATGAAACATTACGACGATGTTCGAGATATGTAAATGTCTCCACTATAGTTCTATTGCCAATCATTTTAAGACCTCTATTTTAAATTCTATCTAATAGACTCAAATGAGTTTTGGGAGCTCCTGCCCAAATGTGCAAGTTATACTCCAACTTTGGACGAATGAAGGATTTATAGATTACAGCCAGATCAGAGGGGGAAAAGAATTTCTTACATCTTCGAAGAAAGTCCAACCATTTTTCAGCGTTTTGGCGACATCAAATATGTCTGTGATGCACATACCAAGGACTGAAAGCTGATCGGTTTCTTCAATGCAAGTGCCGCTCATGGATAGCGACATGGGGGGTGGGTTCTGCTTTAACGACAGAAGACAGCACTAAGTTTTTGAAGCATTAAATTCTACGCGGTTTTTTATTCCCCATTGGACAATGCTGTCAAGATCACAGAATTAAATGAGCTTATCATACGCTGCCGTTGCAGTTGTACATCCGAAGAACAAGGAGGTGAACGAATATAAAAAGCTGAGAGTACTATCGTTAGCAAAACAATTAAGTGGATTAGAAGTTCCAGATAAGAGATCATTAATAAAAATGAGAAAAAGGGTCGGAGACAATACGAAGCCTTGGGGCACACCAGCATTTATTTTATGAATATCAGACTTAACCGAATGGTAATTTCTAATCCAACGAAGAAGAGATTTATCGATACCAAATGCACGCATTTTCGATAAAAGAGCGTGATGCCAAACTCTATAAAATGTTTTGGAAATATCAAGCGCAATAACCTTACTTTCTCCAAAATGATGTAAATATTTGTGCCACTGTTTGGTGAGATATACCATCAGATCACCAGTGGACGTATTGCTACGAAAGCCATACTGCAGGTCATAAAGGTGCTTTCGTTCTTGAAGATATTTCTTAACCTGATAATTAGTCACTATGGAGGGTGCATTATAGTGTAGTGACCAGTTAAAGATCCTGAAGAAATTATTCGGACCGTTCCAGTTGGCTTCTTTTATTGCCATGCGGTTCTCTTGGGAATAGTTTCCTTAACTGAGAAGTTTGAGCACGATAAATTGGCTGATATGACACAATGGTCTGATCTGCCTAGAGGCGTTAACACAATAATAGTGTATTTACCAGGTTGAGAGGTAAGGGACTAGTCTAGGGTGATGGTGGAGTGACCTGCAAACGTTAGTTATTCTTGTTGGCTCAGTAACCAGCTGAGTCAGGTTGTTCACCCCCGCAAAGAGCATTGAGTAGAGGACGTAATCCATTTTATCGCATCTGTCCTATTCTGAATACCATTACATGCACCCACCGTGGTAGACGGAGTCTAACTATAAATACATTAAAAATAATTATAAACGGCGACAGCTTTAGCTAACTCGTACCCCCAAATAATAAACTGAGGCTTCTGATTAACTAAACTCTTAGGTTATCTGTGAGATATGATTATGTTTAATCAACTATATCTTATTTCTATTCGATGTTTAAAATATTACCGGATGTAATGTATGAAAATGCAAGGAATGTGGAATAAAGATCAAATCTGCTAATTGGGACTTGTAGGTTCGATCCCCAGGCGAGGCAGCATTTTTCTTTTCTATACCTCCAATTTAAATTGGATGCTACCCGTGGGTTATAATGAGATAGTAAACACCTAATTCTCAAATTCACTGTGCTAAGAAAAATTCTTTTCTTTCTTTCTATTCTTTCTAACTAACCGCTCGCACTGTGTGTAAACATTTTAAGGGTAGTCATAACCCCTTGGGTGCGCGCATAATTAAAAAAAAGGCCAAACAACTATTGCGTCAAAATTCGTTATTGCTTAAAATGTTTCTGAAATTATTAATAACACTACAATTATGTGCAACGCATTGCCCTCCCCAAAATATAGAAAAAATACTCCTATTTGTCCCTTTTCTCGAGCTAAACACAAAATATACAATGCCTACCGCCCTCCCTTTTGTTTGATATGGGCACAACAGGTAAAATGCCAACAATTCTGGAATAGATCACTGGAAAGCCATTAATGATGAATATAATAGAAAATAAAAACCCATATACTTATCCCGGTCGGCCGGCCAGCGAGGGGATCAAAAAGGAACCGACAATCTTTTATTGTTGCGACTTGCCGAAACAAGTTTACTCTTTTGACGTAAACTTCATCATCATTATCGATTGCAGGCGCCCGCGGAGCTCATTGACGTCTATACCTGTCAAAGTCTGGCCCCTTTTATGGCCGCTGGTCTCTTGCTTGCCGACGATATTAGTCTTACTATTAATTTTCCCTCCTTCTCGCCTTATGATGCGATGATTAAACATTTGACAGATACAATCGATGAAACAAAATGAAACATTTATTTAAACATAAGCGTTCTATTGAAATATATTATAAGACGCAACAAAGGTCAATCGCGCAGCTAATGGTGTGACTGCATCGCGAGATCCGTTTCAAATTTTGATTGACGTTTGGTGTGTTCGTAAACAATTTTAACAATACAACAAAAGTATCAAAGGTCTTCAGGGGATGAATTGAAATTGGATTGTTTTTTTTTTTGTTTTTGTAGTCTTATTCTGACGATTATTAATTATTAAGTGGTTTTGCATATCCTATGGTAAGAGGTTCCGAGATTAAACTAAAAAAAATATATGCTAAATTAAAAAAGAATCACACTGGGTAAATTTGCATTCAAGGAAATTTTATCCAAGCAATTTGCGATTCATCTAAAATCGCGATTGTTCTTCGAAACCAACGACGACGACGAAGAGTAGTACTTATCGATGGTAAGATTCTGTTTGACTCATGCAAAATGAACATTTGTTACTCTTAGCTGAAGTCAAGCGATTGCATTACTTAGTTATCGTTTTTTTTAATAGAGTAAGGTAACTTTAAAAACTGCAATTACTCATATTCCATCACCGCCGTTTGGCGGTATTCCCGAAGTTATTATGGCAACTATAATTCTCACGAGCATAAAGTCCAGTCTCGAGTCAAATCTCAAGAATGACCAAGTAGGCATTCGTAGTGGTCAATCAAACAACAAATAGTTGAACAACTATCAGAGTTTCTATCACTATCTCATGTTCGCAGGTTTTCTAAAGTTTTCGATCGGATTAACTGCGAATGCATCTTGTGCGTGCTGGTATCTCCACGAAGATTGTAAATGTCATTAAAGAATCCTATAAAACGCAACATTTAATTTTTACCAATTCAATTCTTACTGGCAATTGATGATGTGCTAACTGTTTCGGTGGATTTAAGTGGATCAAATATGCCTCTTTGCAGATATCACTCTTGGCTTGAATCAAATGTGTCAATCGCTGCAAGTTAATAGGGAGCTAAATAGAAAAGCATGCTTATTTACTATTGTGAAAAATGGAAATGTTCTGCATCATTTCGAGCAGGTTACATGGTTTTGTTAATAGACGACTATGATACATTCACCACATCCGTTTGCCGCAAGCCATATCCAATACCGTCGAACTATGGAAAATGACCGGTGTGAAAAAACTGAAAGCAGACATCAATCAATCAAAATTTTTTTTTTTTTATAATCTACACGCGCTCAAGGGATTATGAATACCCTTTAAATGTTTCAACACAGCGTGGGCGTGGGGGTGAGGTTAAGGAAGAGAAAGAATGATAGGAAAGATGTGTGGCGCGATATTCGGAGACTGTATGTGGTTGTTGTCTAAGATTTTATCTCCAGGGATGGCGACTGAACTAATGCGGAGAAATTTCCGTGTCTTATTTATCGATGTCCCTTATAATTCGCATTAATTTTTTTATTCTTTGTCATATTTTATCGGTATACTAGTTTTACTCAATCACATGTTCTTAGTTATATGCCTAAACAGCATGTAATGAGTAAACCAAAAACTCATTGTATGACATTTTATTTTTAGAATTGGTTTTTAATGGAAAAATAAGAAGACATAGAATACGGCAGAGATCGAACCTGTGACCATGATGTTGACAGGCGAACACACAACTATCGCGCCACGGCCACCCCCAACGAGCTGGACTTGTCAGAAACTAGTAAACCAAGGACATAATAACATTGCGAGGCAGTATTTTGAAGACCAACAACAACAGCATAAGGTCATCTGTATTGCTGGAAGCTAAGTGTCTAAATGTTCAAACGTGGTCACAGCTAAGGGACCTTGCGTCAAATCGGGACAGATGGAAGGATTTTGTTACTCCCATTTCCCATAAGTTCCAGAAGGAGACTGGCTGACTTATATTTGTTAACATTACTTCGATCAGATGCTAAATAGAAGCCCTGCGGAGCGATTCGCAAGGCAAAAAGAGAACCCAACTCCAATTAATCACGATATATATGTAGTTTCAAAAAGCTGTCGAACAACAAGGTTGTCCTGATAAAATATCAGCGGAGCTCTTTAATTACGGAGGAGATATTTTGGCGCATGCCCGATGACTGGACAATCAGCTCCGTGTTCCCTATCAAAAAAGGGCGATTCAATGATATGAACAAATTATCGGGGCTAAACGTTGCATACAAGATCAGTTATAGCATGCGGAGTAATCGTCTAAGACTGCTATGTACTATTTCACGATACCTGAGGGAATCAATCAATAATTAAAGCATTTGAAACGGGATTATTGAGCTAAAAAATCGCTAAAAATTTAAATTATGGCTTTTATTAGTGTCTAATATTATTTCACAGTTCAAAAACTCTGGAAATGTGGAGAGAGGTATGAAAACGTGACGTCCATCAATAAAAAAAACTGGGGATTGTCGCATTTAAAAAAAATTATAAGAGACAACCGACGAAAAACTATAGCTGCAATAACTTTTTAATGGAGACAAAAAATTTTAAATGGGTTTCGCTTGACAATTATCGAGGTAAAAGGTTTGTTTTAAAATATCTGAGTTTAGCATAAATTACAACTATATGTACCTAAAAACTCGCTAAAAACTCAGGCAAAATCAAAACCTCTATTGACATCACAGCAGAAGAAAAGGCACCTTGAGAGGATTAAATAATGCAAAAGGTGAACCTTAGGTCAATGGCGGTCAGTTATATGGACTGATTAAGCGCAGATTCGAAGTTGGTGACCAACGAAGACAAGTGATAACAAATGCAATAAGAAGCCTTTCACACAGAATGCCTTTAATAAACTGGGAAGTTGCCAGCATCACTAAGCGCTAATGGTATGGGGGTGTGTTTCTGGACGTGGTATGGATAATATACATTTGAATGTACAACAACAACTTGAGTGTGCTACAACCAAGTTTTTACTATGTACTATAAGGCAAGTTATGGATTCGTGCAAAAAAAAAATCTAATAATCAAACATGTCATTACGAGCATAAAGAACACCAAAAAAGTGGGTCCCCTAATTCCATCTGTCTGTCAGTATGACAGTCTGTCTGTCTGTCCTCGAGTCTGCAGCCTAAACGGTTAGGTGGAGGTGGATTTGCTGTAAACTTGGTACACATTTTTTTCGGTAATATGCCCACACGTTTTTTCATTTTTTTAAGACGACAAATAACAGTAGCTCCCATTCATTTTTTTGGCCATATTTTCTTATTTTTTTTATATATTCTAATTTAGCCATGAAAATTACATCTTTGTTTTCCCTCAAATCATAACGACTAAGCAATATAAGAATATTTGATTATGTGTTTTATCCATTTATTTCTACCTTATTATTATTCCATGTTTACGAATTTTTGCGTACGTCACTGAATATATGTCTTTAAAAATCACATGAATATTATGCATGCATATTGCACTTTAATTACAAAATCATATACATATACTCGTAGCTACCTACCCACCTACACCATTCATTTGCATTATTATATGTACAAGTTTACATACTTAGGTTCCATCTATATATGTACATGTACATATATGTATGTACATACATTTTACTCTCAAAACTTACATAATTAAAATCCATAAATAGATTTAAATATACATTTGTAGGTAGGTACCTATGTAACTCTTCCTTGAATCTTCCATTCGAAAATTCATTATACTAAGAACCAATGTAATCTTACTTTCATAGCCTTTTAACCTGCATATGATAACTACACCTTACTAACCAAACCTCAATGGTTAGCTACAAGTTGTTAGCTATAAGAGCAAGTTCGTACGATCCAGTCGTGCATTTTATTTTTTACTTGCGATAGGTACTATATGGCAAGTTTTGCATTTGGAAAAAAATTGAACTCGAGATTTTAATCAAATTTAACATTACGATGGTAGAGAACACCAAAAAAGTGGGTCCCGCAATTCCGTCTGTCCGTCGGTGTACAGTACAACACTCTACAGCCTAAACGGCTGAAGCGGTTTTCTTCAAACATAGTATTTGAGGGTTTTAGACGATTATCCCAAATTGATTTTTTAATAGTTTTTTTTAGACCCAAAACAGGTACCGTTACCTGCCATATATCTTACCATCTTAATTACCTCAAAAACGGCTGTAACAATTTTAATTAAAAAAATCTGTGCACTACTATAGGCACATTCTGCATTTTGGTCCATTTTTTTAAATATTTTGTTATTAACGCCTGTCATACAACCTTTTTTGATTTTCGACTGTCTCATTAACTGTTGAACGGATTGCCATTCAAATTTTGTATAGGCAATGGGCGCAGTGGATAAAGTGCTTGATTGCTAACTTAGAAGTGTGGGTTCGATCCCCGCGCTAGGCGCATTCTTCTATACCTCCAATATTAATTGGATGCCGCCCATGGGTTAAAATGAGATAGTTAATAACTGGTTCTCAAATCAACTGTGCCAACAAAACATTTTTTCCTAGCCTTCTCTTCCTTCTAACTAGTACCGTGCAATTCAGGTTGCATTTAAAAGACCTTAGGTATTACAGGCATATAGTTAAAATAAAAAACAAAAATTAAATTGCATACCAAAACTTTGAAAAATATTTTTTTAGATTTAAACAAAAAAAAATATTTTTTTTTTGAAAATTCAATATTTTGAAATCGGATTAAGATTTTTTTCGATATTATATTTTTAAGCTTATATTATTAAAATTTCCATGCCAATTTTTTTTTATAAAAAATTAAAGAAATTTTGTATATGAAAATTTTAGTAAAAAAAACGACTTAAAAATATATTTAACCGTTTCTACTAAGAATCTTGTGCTTACGATGTGATCGAATATAAGAGCAAGTACGTGCAATCCAGTCGTGCATTTTATTCTTATTATTTTATTAATGAGATATTCAATACTGCCAGGTACCAGGATATTTTGAAATAGGAGCTTTTTCCATCTATACCGCGTCTTCAATCTATAGTGACGAAGAATATATTTTCCAACAGGATGGTTCTTCTTGCCATACGGCTACGGCTAGGTCAAGAATGGCATGGTTAATTCCTAAACTGATAAAGGACAAATAGCAGCACAAACCACAAGCTGACAAATGAAGGATAACTTTTACGCATGAAGTGAGATACAGTTTAGCTTTGAAAGGATTTTAAGCTTTAAACGCATGTATTGACATAGTATATTTTTAAAAATATTTACATAATTAAAACTTTCTTTTTGACTTGATTTTTTTTAATTAAAAAGGAAGATAGAAGTTTTTATAGAGGTGAAAAAGGCATTTAGGTACGAAAAAGGAGGACGGCTGGTAACTTTAATACGGATATTGTCCAAAAAGTCAAAAACCTACGACTACATTGGTTGGGCATCGTGCGAATGAGCAAGCGAGTCTTCTTATCCCAACCATCACTTTTTTGTGAGCTGTACTACGGGTTCGGGATATAAGTCCCACATTCACAGATTTAACAAAAAAAATGGTTTCCATTGGTTTTATTTGGATCTTATGCCCTGCGCGTTGTTAATCCACGGGTTATTACTTTAAATAAAGTTTACATGAAATTAGTGCACTTGCATTTTAGGACAATAAACCAATTTTTTTTTCATCGCCAGCCGTTGTCACTGACAGTACTAAATACGTTACGTACCTATAAGAGAGTATGGAATTGAACTACATTTGAGCTTTGAGGTTTCAAGTTCAGCAATTAAATGTGTATTAAACGAGCTGTAATTTAGCACCAGCACATCAATTACCGAACACTGCCTACTTACAAATAAACAGATGTCAAAAGTCATTTCACACCTTCATCCACTCAGTCTTGCTAACATAAAAGTATGTAGGGCTATATAGCGAAATGTATCAATGTATGTGTGTATGTTGTATACTCGTAATTCTAATAAAATTTACGATTTTCACACATTCATCGATCCGCGTCGCAGCTACTTCAGATGCGGTCTAAAGACATTTTAAAGAGACAGACGACGCGACGGGACTATAGGTAGCCCCTAAGCTATAAGCCATAAATGCCAAATAACATTGGCCAGGCTGCTTGCTGCATAGGTATGTTATGCAAATTGAAATTGACTTCGAAGTGAATTAGACAAAGCCGTGATTTTTATGGTGCACACCGACATTTTACTGTTTACTAGCATCTTTCAACGTGTCCGCACGATGAGGACGACGATGATGGTCCTTCAGAGCATAGCACATCATGATGGCTCTTCAAAGCAGATCCCGATACCAAATGCCAATGCATGTGGAGACTTGAATTCAAGTTAATTAAAACGATATGGCTACTGGTTGATGCGCGCAGTAAAGGTACTGACTGAAAATGGATGCAGATGATACATGGATGAAGAGAAGCATCCATCAGATTTATAAATGAATATTCTTGGGAAGATGAGAAATGACTGCCATATGTTTTTTTTTAAAAAATTGCACATTTGATTACTTCTGCAGAAATGTAGAAATTCTTTGTAGATATATTGGAGTTGACTCAAAGCGTTTTGATAGTTTACTTGATGATTTCATAAACTAGTTGGTTTAATATCTTCTGTAGTCGACATTTTGTTTTTTTGAATGAATAATTGGTCTTAAAACTTTTTAATCCATACGTTTTCGAGATATACTTTTTTCTTTAATATTTTGAATACTTGAAATTCATTAGTCTTCGGGGAATATCTAAAGTACTAAGGCAAGAATCTACACATAAAAAGTTCTATCATTACCAGCTTCCCAAATGGGTTCAATATTTAAAATGGGAATAGATTCTGTGTCCCTAAATCCAATATCCACAAAACAACCTAAGTCCTGAAAAATTTTATAAAATGAAAAATTTGCGTTGCGTTTTAGGTTAGAGGAATTTTATGTCAACAGCTTTCTTAGTCACCGGTGTCCACCTGCTAGCACGCTCCGCGGGTTCTAAGGGCTTTAACTCCTTTTTTTGGGTCTTCTAAGCAACTCATGAATCGTTGTTGCTCCGCTTAGGGTATGTAAGGTTACCAGGAAGGCGCCTATATCACCATTTTTTCTTGGACAACAGTAATTTGGGATTGATTTTTTCCATTCGGGATTATATATTTTCAGTATTTTTGGCCTTGGGAAAATTAGAAATCAGGGAAATAATGGAAAAATTACTCTCACCATCTCAATAAGATCTTATGCTGGCACATAGAAGAGTGACAGTATCAATGGGAACTCACTTCAGCAGAATGTGCATTAGCTCATCAGATCTTTGTATTTATACACTGAATTTAGGTTAGTTCAGGCAGGCACCACACACATAAATTCCACCTTCTCATTTCCCTTTCCTTCTTATAGCAACCCTCTCTATACCTTGGGGTTTTGGGAACATAATGGTTCCACTGGAAGTTACCTAACCCAGGTTCCGAAGAGGCACTGAATGAAATGAGCGGGTCAATATCGGAGCTCTTCATGGATCACTCGCAAACATTCAACACTCAACATTACGTTTGGAGGCTTAAAGGTTTTAACAAATTAAAAAACTAATTATCCAAAGGTATTGAAAGATGTTCGTGTTTATTCAAAATATTCCTTTCTATTCGAAGAATACATACATAACATTCTGTTTTAATTCATTGAAATAGATCGGATTTTATTTCGATGTCACACTTAAAGCGAGTTTCGTTCAAATTTCAAAGATCTCTTAAAATCGAGTTTTGATATTTTCAATGAAACTTTTTTCCAGACTTAATTGCAGTATTGGTGAATGGCTGACACACACATTTCTGAAAAAGAAAAAAATATATCTTCATCATCAGATAACGAGTAAGACGAAGGCAAAACAATCATAAGCTCCATTAAATTTACAAAATCTAAATTATTAACTTCTTCATTTATTATTTACTTTTTTTCTTATATTTTAGCACTGACTGGCACAAGTTCACAACAAACTAATAACAAAACATTTTCCATTTGTCGCTTGACAAAAAAGACTTTTTACATGTATGTGTGCATTCAGATCAAAACTGACAGCCCATTAGATTTCAAATATTTCGTGTTGAGATTTGATCTAGATATGCTCTTTTTGTTTCAACAAAACTCTCAAAATTTAAAAACACCAAATCTTTTGGCAGGAAGAGCAAATTATTTCTGGAATAAAATTCTTTATTATATTCATCTTCATCGTCCTTACAATTATTGAATTTTCCCTTGAAATACGGTTGTTTCCTGGTGGTACTTGTCTCTCTATCGATTGAACGATTCCGATGCAATTTTCCAGGTTCTGTAAATTGAAATAGATATTAAATACTTGATCTCAGTCCCGATGTACTGTTATTGTTTTTTTTTTCAAGAGATTATTAGCATTTATATGCTTCTTTCAACATCTGCAAAATGAGGCAAGAAAGCAAGCAGACGTGCTAATATTGTTCTGAACTCTTTAAAATGATAGTATCGTTCAGGTTCAGCCAATTGTTTTTAAAGGTAATTTGATCAGCATTTTATTCTGGCAAAAATCATTATACTGGAGATAAAGCTTTGCCAAATCTTCATCTGCTTATTCAATTTTTCAACGTAAAATTTTAAGAAAACTTCAAAACCAGACAAAAGATCTTTGCTTTCACATTGAAATCGTTGTTGTAAGTACATGACTAGTTTATCGCTAACATTTCCACGAAACTCATCGGTTCTATAACCATCGATTTCGCGAGTTGAGCTTAACAGTATTTGTTTATTCAACTCGATATTATGCAGTAACTTATTACCGTCAGTAGTAACAATTTTGCTTTTTAACTTACTAACGAAACCAGTAAGAATTGGCAGTCTCTTGTATGAATATTTAATGATTCTGCCTGAAGTTTTGTTTGAAACTTTTAAGAAATGAATAAAAGCAATACTATGTATATAAATTTTCCATATTAGTCAGAAGAAAATAATATCCCCTGGACAGCGCATCATTATTTCTACGAAAATACAATGCAATGGATCGGAAATTATTTGAAATAGCGGGCAAAAGTTGAAATGTATATTGTATTGCGTCCAACGCACTTGAAATATTTTTGCGTCCGACAGTAGTTTCAACCTGTTTTCCGAGGCTATTTTCTGAAGTTACGTTGACCGAATGGCTGAGGCATGAAAATAAGATGAAATTCGAATTGGAGTTGAAAGAATTTTATCGACTTTAGAAAAAAAGTTGTTAGATAGTTGAAAGTAAATCTTCATTAATTGTATTTCAGAACCATTTTCAGATATTCGTCTTTCTAAATTCGCCACAAGATTCACAGTTTGTCACGTTGGTTCCGTCGTGTGCAAATTGAAGAGATCATTTTCAGAATACATACCATCATATACGGAATCGTGTCAGAAAGGATCTTCCATTGCACAGATCGGGCCGTATTCAAAAGAATTTGATCATTTACCAAAATAATAATAAAATAACTGTCATCTAATCCGACCAGAAAGATACAATACATTGAAATCAACACTGCATGACTGTTAGTGCCCGCATTCCAGAACAAAGCGGCTAGGCTGGCCAACAGCTTAGAAGCGGCTTGGGTTTCGAATGATCCAGGTAGCTTTACGTAAAAGAGATGTATATCTAGAGGAAATTTTTTTATCTCATTTTAGTTTTGTTTGTTCGGAAGTTTGTATTCGAACTAAGTAAAAGTTAATATTTCAGAGCATGACGGGTCAACATGATTTAGAATTACCAATTTCAAATAGTAATTACCAGAAAACATAATAATTACCACTTAAAACAGTCCCTGGTTTAAAGGGTAATATCCTCACACTTTTTTTAACGGTGGAGCAGTTTAATTAGCTGCATTATTTCGAATTAATCTCAAAAAATATATCTATTACGCAAAAAGACATAGCCAAGATCGTTGCTACGTGTAGCGGACCCTGGCCAATAGGAAGCGATTCGTCGAAGCTATAAAGGCATTTTTTACAATGCTCACATTTTTACTTGCTATATAAGTCAAGTTTTGCATTTGGCAGAAAAATAGATTTCGACATTTTGATCAAATTTAACACCAAAAAAGTAGGTCCAACATTCTGTCTGTCTGTTTGTAGCTCAATCTAAAGTTTAAACTGCTGAACCGATTTTCTTCAAACTTGGTACTTAAGCGTCTTAGGTGATTCCCTAGATTCTTTTATTTGTTAAGCCCCAAGAATAACGGTACCTACCTGCTACAATATTTTTTGTAGCAAGAAATTTCAATCGTAACTTTTTCCAAACTAACTATTTTTATACAAAATATTCTGTCCACTATTGTTTATATATTGGCATAAAAAAAATTGTTACATAAGATGTTATTAACGGTACCTGCCATTAGGGTTGGGGTAGTAACTTCCCTAATTATAAGGCCAACGTCACTGATGAAAACCGGAATAAGTTTTAACAAGCTATAAAGACTTGTAACGTTCACATTCAGCGAAACAAATTTTTTTACGGTCAAAAATTATGGCAGTAAATTCTATAGTGTCCCAAAAGTAGGTAAACAATTTCATGGAACGAATCTTCTATCGCGGCCCAGATAGTATCCCTATCCCATCGTCCCGAAGAGGTATTCTTCAACACTGGCAAAACCACTGAGTAATCTTTTCCATCTGCATTATTCTTCTGGTATATTCCTGAGTAAATGGAAAACAGCATTTGTCCAGCCTGTCCCAAAAAAAGGAGAATCTTCTTCACCATCTAACTATTACCAATTTCCAAGGTCATAGAGACGCTGATTAATTATTATCAGCTTAAGAAATATCTTGAAGAACGAAGGCCGGCAGTATGGATTTCGTAGCAATTAGTCCACTGGCGATTTGATGGTATATCTCACCGAACAGTGACATCAATCTATACGCATCGTGTTGGAAAAAGTGAGGTTGTTGCGCTTGATATTTCAAAAGCATTTAATGGAGTTGAGCATCAATCTCTCTTATAGAAAATACGTGCATTAGGCATATTTGAATCTCTTCTTCATTGGATTAGAAATTACCTTTCGGACCACTCAATAAAAGGGAAGCTATACTTATGCTAGCACTTTTGTAGACGATGGCTGGGGCAATGACTTTGTGGAATACAGTTTTTAAAAATATTGAAATTTTTTATCAACTTTTGCATTAGGCCCGTTTGCTGATACGAATCATAAATATTTATGTTCAACTTAAAACGCTTATTGTCTACATTTTCCTCTGCGTAAGCTGTCAAAAAAGTGCTTAAATAGAAGTTAAATGCTTATTATTTTTATATCGGCATACAGCCTCAATTTTAAGACCTTAACCTTAAAGGTTGAACTATTAGAACAGACGATATAAGCTCAAAACAACCACATCTTTTTTTTAAATTAATTTTCCAACATAAACATAACTGTTCTTCTACACTGAAAATCGATGATATTAGTAGGCAGGCAATTTTGAATGTTTTTCTTCTGAAATAAAGATTACAAGCTTGTATGGCTCATAGAGTAATGATTTGATATATTTTCAAATGTGTGATTTGAACCCACGCTCCCTCTTGGGAACTAGAGCTTAAATCTAGCGCCTTAGACCGCTCGGCTAATCTGACTTATGAAAGATGGCTTGCAAAAACAGGTTTTATACTTTTTGTATAGTAAAATTGCATTCATTTAAGTAGTTAAAATAATACCAGGCAGCCAATTCAATAAGAACTATGTAGTTATAATATTGCATTCAATTAGAATTACATTAACTTTGTTTATGTCAACAGGTCAATCTGGTAAGTTTATGATACCATCTTTAAGAATGCGTTTACTCAATCCAATAATGTTTCAATCGTACGATTCCTGTCGAAATATATTTTCATTCTGCTGTAAATTTCAATCTTCATTGCAATATTATTGGCTTCCATTCTTAGAGATATTTTAGAATTGCGCGTTAGTAATTCCTTAGAAATATAGTATAATGCAATATCAACAATTTCATATGACCTTACTGCAGTTTCAATTTCATGTTCTCCGATATGAAACAAATTGTTTTGTTTATCAACATTGGGAATTTAATTATCTGTTTGAAAATCAGCTAATGTACAAACGTATAATCTTGCTCCAGATTTAAGGGTTTATAGGTACCTCAGTTCAAATGCATTATTATATTTCTCATTAACTCAATAGTTAACAAACTGTTACTACACATCATTCAACTCGGTTTACCATCCCATAAAAAGTTATCACTTCAAAAATATTAAAACTAACTGGTGTAGAAGAACTATCGTGCGGACTTCACACAACAAAAGAAATAAACAACTAAACAACTTTTGCGGTTTCAAATGTATAGGGCTGGAATTCGACATCTGTCAAACTATGTTGTTAAGCCAATTTTTTTTCAGTTGAAAGTCTGACATTTACGAAAATGGATCGCTTAACCATCACACAACTCATAAAAATTGTTAAAACCTTCTATAAAAATTGTGATTCTACCACATATCGTGCTTTAAGAGGAGATTTTCGTTTACATAATCTTACATTGCTTGCGTAAATTGGCAAAATTGTGAAGAAATTTGAAGAGACTGGATTGGTTACAGATATTGTAAGGCCTGTGCATCATCGTTTCGCTCTTATCACTGAAAATATCGCTGCTGTAAGTGAAAGTGTCGTCGTTCTCAGGAAATAAGACTGTCTTACGGCACATTATGGCGTATTTTGCATTTTGATCTACACCTACATCCATATAAAGTCCAGCTCACACAACAACTGAAGCCAGCTGACCATTCACAACGTCGTAGATACGTCGAATGAGTGCTTGAACAACAGGCGGTGGACGGCG
Source organism: Philhelius pedissequus (assembly GCA_910595825.1). Lineage (NCBI taxonomy): Eukaryota > Metazoa > Arthropoda > Insecta > Diptera > Syrphidae > Philhelius > Philhelius pedissequus. Next base: position 91,954,282 of record OU343161.1, read on the forward strand.
ATTTTTCGAACAAAATTTTCTTCAGCGACGAAGCACATTTCTCACTCGGTGGGTATTTTAATAAACAAAATTGTCGTATTTGGGGTTCTGAGAATCCTCAAGTAATTGAAGAGAGGCCATTACATCCACAAAAAGTCACTGTTTGGGGAGCTCTTTGGTCCGGAGGTGTGATTGGACCTTACTACGCAGTGTATAAAGTGATTTATTGCTAACTAGGACGTGTGGGTTCGATCCCCATGCTAGGCGCAACCTCCAATTTTAATTGGATGCCGCCCATGGGTTCAAATGAGACAGTCAATACCTGGTTCTCAAGTCCACTGTGCCAAACAAGTGTCGTGCAATTCAGGTTGCATTTAAAAGACCTTAGGTCTTACAGGCATATAGTTAAATTTAAAAAAAAAAGAACGACTGTCACTATCAATTCGGAGCGTTATGGTCATATGATAACCGACTTTTTTTTTGCCTGCTATTGAAGAATACGACATGCCACACAACTCGAGCGAATATGGCTTTATTGCAAGAGACATTTCCTGGCCGAGTAATTTCTCGTCGCGGCGATATCAAATATCCACCAAGATCATGCGATTTGACACCGCTGGACTTTTTTTGTGGGGCTACGCGAAAGACCGTGCTTATGCAGATAAACCTTTAACTCTTGGGCACTTGAAAACCAACATTCGTCAAGTTATTGCTGAGATATCGCCCAATATGAGTCAAAAAATTGTCGAAAATTACCTCAAAAGAATCGAATTAGCGTGGTGGTCATTTAAATGATGTAGTGTTTCACACATAATGTCAACGTTCAAACTTTATAATAAAAAAGAAATATGAAAACAAAAATTTTATATGTGGTTTATTTACGTTTACTTTTGAAACCGCAAAATGGATAACCCGTTATAATGGAAACATTCGGTTCTCTAGAACACGGTCGAAATGTTTCATATGTTTCTCATTACTTTATCGCTAATTTTATAAGCAATATTTTAGCAAAATAGGCCGTTGCATTCCTACCCTAAAATGCTTAGACTGCAATACTCGCGCCTCTAGGAATTCTCATCAGTTTACCTTTGATCACAACTTCGGATGCACTGTCAAGTACAGTCTTTCTTTAGCCGTACTAAGAGAATGCCGAATACTTTACCCGGCATCGGCATCAAAACCAATGTACATCTCTATCTCCTCTTACATATTTCCCTATTTTCGCATTCTGCTTGATCACCTTAAGTCAAAACCCCTTTAGTGCGCGCTTCATAATACAAAAAAAAAAAGATTTTTATTTTCGACTTTCTCATTAACTCAACAAATTTCAATTCTAAATAAAACCAACATTTTCGAAAGATAATTTGTTTGGTTTTCTGGAAACCAAATCAAATATTACCAAAACATTTGGGCAATTTTGTTTTCAAATCATGTTTACAAATTTATATTGAAAATACTCAAAATTGCCATAGGTGTCAACAAGTTTTTGTTTTGTTTAAATAAAATAACGGTTGCGAAAACAGGGAATTTATAAAAATGAGCAACAGAACCGGCCCACGTATGGAGCCTTGAGGTATACCTAATTAAACTTTCGCAACACGGATACATTCTTCAACTTTTACTGATTTACCTACTTTTTATAATAGATCAGATAGCTGGTGCCGGTAGTGACATTTTTTCTGAAATTTGTCAACACTTTATGTGTTATTATTAAAAACAACCTAGATAAATGCTTATCTGCTCTACCAAAACTGCTCGTAGGGAAATAAACACAAATTCTTTAGAAGTTGCAAGGCCAACAGAATTATCCTACAAACAAGATTGTTGTTTCGGGAAATACAAAGTTGCATATGCAATAAAGATATTGCACTCAAGAGAATGCAAGAATGGTTTTCATTTGAAACAGGAAATTAAAATAAACTTATAAAACACCAAGCTCCTTTTCATATTCTGTTTCCCTTGTTAATTCATGGAATTACAATTTGATCTGATTTTATCAATATACGAGTACGCATTCAGATCTTAATCAACAGACCTAACATTGTTGCAAATTATACAAATCATTGTTGCAATTTTTGCGCTTTCATTTCATAAGCAATCAACGTCGGATCAAGAAGTCTATATTCAAAACTGTGTACACAATTTCGAGAACCCATCGAGCAGATTGCAATTGCTACTAGCGGAGTAGCATGGGACAATAAACCAACAAGCAACAATGTATGTCTTATTTATAGAAGTCCGAATGATAAATTCAAATTATGGATCTTCGCCATTATGCAGTAGGTCGGTCTATCATTCGAATGTAATTTCAATCCGCGACCCGGCCAACAGTAGTTAATGAAGGGCCACATTGTTTTATGATTAAAAACTTCACATGGTTGCAATATAAGGAGTATATGCTGCACATCGCTTTCAGAGGTATGTATGTCTATCTGTTTATCCAAAGGCTGATCTGCAGTGAAACAAGCATAAGATCCAGGACTTTTTATGCGTCTGAAATTCTACACTCACTTTTAGAATACCTAAATTCCTTACATATCTATTGTCAAAATTTTGAGTTACAATTTTTGAATGAACTTGAACAAAAATCAGACTTTGAACTTGAGCCCGTCCGCTGATGAATTTTGACAAGTTAAATCTAGACTTGACCACATTTCTGCCTTTGACCGTAACACATATGTGTATGGGCCGCGTTCACACTACGAAACACTATATAAGTTTGTGGTTGGACTCCGTCTTCGTTCGCCCCAACCAGGCACAAAACCCTTTAAAAAAATAAAGCCAGGTAAACGTTGCAGATCCAACTAAACAATCTGTGAACACTTTGAAAGGTGCCATTTATTTTATCCTCTATAGGTTAGCGCACAATCTGACGTGGCGATTAGCCCAAGGGTAGCGCGCAAAGGACAGTGGGGCTGGAGCGGTACTCTTAAGGAGCATCCGCACCGCACACCACAATGCGGCGGCATCATTGCTGCATGCAGTTATGGAGAGGCAAATCTGGAAGTCAATTTTCGTACACCCTATTGAAGATTTGCCGAGCTAATAACAAGATCGTTATATCGGAGTTTCTCGCACACACAAACAAGCTATGGTTTTGATGATTTTTCCAGGTTTGGAATTTGGAACTTGGAACATGCCGACACTTACCTCGTCGTTTAACTTTGTAATCTCATCTCTCTCCAACGTTTTCTGTCTACCCCTCCAGCCATTCAAGTTGATAGTGAATCTTAAAGACGATTGCATATAGTGTTGAATAGCATCAGAGATCGGGGTGGTGCGGATTGAAAGGATGGGAGTCTCTTTTGTTTTGCGGCCGCGCGGAATAACACGCTTTAATAAAGTAATGGAGGCCCTAGTTGGGCGATCACTCATCATAACACCACGGACTCGCGGATCTCTTGATGGCTAATATGCGCAATAATAAATGATTATGGAATGCCATGCATTCATACGCGCATATATGTTGCTGTAAGAAACCTTTGGTATTCCATCACAAAGACCGATACCGAGAGGGCTATATAGTTTGTTTGGGTAAAGGACCCCATACCGTCCAACAATATGTACATTTTAGAAAACCTGCGAACATGATGGATAAATTGTGACTTGAAGGTTGTATTTTTTATTTTTTTTTTCAATCCAGGCTTTGTGTGTATTTAAGAGGATTAGTTTCTTGACTTTTTGTCCAAAAAGTTGGAATTTGTACTGCTTTATGCTTCTGGAACAATTATAAACGGTCAAATAAAATATTTAGCACGTTGATCATCTGACTTGATGATGATGCGTTGACGAAAACTCTGACACCTGCGTTGACACGAATATTTCGGCTAATACATTGATGCATTGAAACACTTTTGTTTTGATATGGCAGTGCTTGCCACAAGGTCCAAAATTTTGGTCGGATAGAAGTTGTGCCTTGTGAATAAAAAACTATAACTTAGGTTGTTTTAAGTTTGACCCAATAGCCCATTCTGTTTTTCCATCTCATTGTGATTCTTAAAAACTCAAGACCTATGAACGTACTTTGTGTCCAACGTGTTGAAGGAATTATTGACGCCTTTAGTGCGCATTAATAATAAAACAAATTGGACGGCTGTGTTGCACGTACCTGCTATTACTTCGTAAGCACCTGATTCTTAGTTGAAACAGCTAAATAATTTTCAAATTTTAATTGTGACATAGATCTATAAAATATAACTCGAGATTTTGATCAAACTTGACATTACGATGAAGGAGAACACCAATAAAGTTGGTCCAGAAATTCCGCCTGTCTGTCTGTAGAACGATCTACAACCTAAGCGGATGAAGCGGTTTTCTTCAAACTTGGTAGGTACTTAAGTGTTTTAGGTGATTCTCTCAAATCAATTTTTGAATCTTTCTTTTAGGCTCAAAAATAACTGTAGGTACCTGCCATACAATTTTTTCTACCATCTTAATTATTTCGAAAACGGCTCTAATTATTTGAAAATTCAGTATTTCGAAAACGAGTTGGTGATTTTTTTTTTGAAATTTTGTTTTTAAATTTATGTTATTAAATATTTAAAATTGCCATACCAATTTCTTTTTAAGGAATTAAAGAAATTTTGTACGTAAAGAATTAAGTAAAAAACGTCCTAAAAATATATTTAATATTTTGCATACGATGTGATTGAACATAAGAGCAAGTACGTTCTTAAGTTCTGGACCCACATGTTCTGAGGGCCTTGTAGTTCCTTCCTCAGTGACTTGTTGCTAAGTAACCTTGTGAATCGTTTGTCTTCCGATGACAATTGTGTTTACTTTTGAGAAGCTTTTTATCGTAAACTGAGGTAAGCTAATCGGATACAGAGTTTTACTAAAGAAACAACAAAACTTTAGTGTTGTTGAGTTTATATTCACAATTCAGTTTATTTAATTTCTTACAACTTTTTTTTATAGACTTACAATAAGCTTTTATAACTTGAAACAAATATTGCCTTCTTATCTTAGTTTGACCGAGATAGCACTATCCACTGAAAAATTATGAGCTGAGATAGTTGTCGTCACTTAATTTCAAAACTAAGATAGCAGTAGTCACTAACAGCCCTATTAATAAAAACAGCTTAGTCCACCTTTCTTCCATGGATTTTTATAATACCATGGAATAAGAGTTAAACCATGGACTAAAATTTCATATTAATAAAAAATCGAACATAATCTACTACAATAAGTATCAACTCTACCTCTTTTTATTCTATGTCCTTTTAAATTTTGTTCTTATTGTCAACTCTTAGTCCATCGCTAGACCACCGTCTTCGATGGTCTAGCGAAGGACTAAGTTGGTAAAGGTCAAATACCAGAAATTGTGTCTTATTAATAGTATTTCGCACTTAGTCAACGGAAGAAGTGCTAAGCCTTCCCTAGTCCATGTTTATTAATGCGGGGGTAACTAACTACTTAGACGTGGGCGTCCACTGGTTGGAGATCTAACTTGTACACAACGTTGCCGAAGTGGCACTTTTGGCACTTTTTAATTTAAATGGCACTCTGGCACTCAAACGCTTCAAATGGCACTCTAGGAATCAACGACCAGATGTTTTCAAATATATCCGAGTACATGCTCAGATCATGTGTGCATCAGCTGAAAGGGTTGTTTCATAGTAAAAATCGACTTTCTTATAAAGTATTAAAATCATTTTTGTCGTTTAAAGAAATATGAAATAAAAAGTTTTTGTTGGGCATTCAAAGTCATTAAATGATACGCAAAAGCGCTTTAAAACCAAGTATGTAATCATACAAAAACTTAGTTTAATGAAATAATAAAGGCTAAAACTTGCCAGCAATTCATATCACCTAAAAATTTATATTAATGGTTTTTATTTGGCAATCCGGAATTGTTCTCCGATCCGGGATCCCAACTAAACATTTTATTGCACAATTATGGTTCACAAAATGACAACAGTCGAGTTTGACGTTCACGTAATGAATGTGTGAGTGCCTCTGGTTCTGATTCTGATTTCAAATCCAGAAGCAAAATTCTCTTCTTTTCAGAATTAGAAATGTCATTTTTTCCTAAGTGAACGCTTTCACAAGAGTCCGGATGGCTTCCGGATGGCCAAATAAAAACGACATAAGATTGTTCAGTCACGAAAAAGTTAGAACAGAATAGAACAGAACAGGGCAGAACAGAACAGATTCGTGAGATAATACGTCAAATGCTAACGTTAAAATTAAAAAATTTAATTAAATATTATTATAACAAAAATTCAACTACTCAGAGCAAAAAAATTACATTTAAAGCTTTCGGATTTAAAATTATCATTTGCTGAACCAATGAGAATAGATAATTTATTAAAATTTTTGGTTGACTGATTAAGAGGACTATTAGCCCCATAGTTTGATCTGCTAAAAATAGTTCGAAGTGGTAAATTCCTTCTTAAGCTAGTCTTACTCATATTGAAACGTATTCGAACGAGAAACGATGGACATAAAATAGATCCATTCATTACACCAGTTATGAAGCAGAACTGCAAGTACTCTCCGTGATCAGAAAGATATGGCAGGTTTATGAATTAAAGTCTTATAGTTATGGAGGTAATTAAGACAGTCAATCATCTGACAGAGATTTTGCAGAAACATTCTTAAAGATAAATTGAAATGGAGTTGAATTTATTTAAACAAATATTTTTCATGAAATTGAGATGATTCCGACACGGAAAATGATTTATCAACTAAATCTTACACCAATTTTTTTTTTCACAACATCAATTGGTTTTGACAGTTCTTTGTTCAAAAGTGTTCCAAACTGACTTATTGAACACTAAACCAGAACAGTTAAGAACAGAAAATTTCTCATTGAACAGCAAAATCCAGTACTTTTCTGTTCTAAGGTGCTCTAATTTGTTCCGCACATCCTCATTGAACACACATATTGTTAGTTGATGCATTTATTTATTTTTTGTATGTTTCGTTATATGAAGTTCTTTTATTGTATCTATTATTTTATTTTTTATTAATTTCGTGTTCATTTATTCTTATTATTCCTTAAGTTTTGAGGCGCAATAAATAAAACTAAAAATTACATATGAAATCTTAGGAATTTTGTTACTTTTTTGTTGGTTGCACCCAGTGGCCTAAAATGGCACTTTCTGTTGTCAGAATTGGCACTTACAAATTTTTTTTCCGCAACGCTGCTTGTACACTAGATTGGTACTTTCCACTATGATAGGACTCAGAAAATAAGTTTCTTGCCCTCATGTGTTGTCCAGTTGTCATCCCCTTAGACATATTTCGTTTGGCAATGAGTGTGAACTGTAACATTGTAGAAAAACTCTCATTACTTTTCTCACTATTATTCCTCAGCGGTATGGTTTATTTGGTTAGAGTGGGGTATTTAAGGAGTAACCCTTTATTGTTTTTAGAAATGTTTGATGACTAGTGATGGAGGTGGTAGGGGACTAATGTAGTGTATCATTATACATAGTAAAGGGCTATGTTGATTGTTCATAGTAAAAACGAGCATATGTCGTTTGCGGCTTAAGAAGAAATCTAATAGGGTCAAATTGCATGATCTTGGTGGCCAGTTCACTTTGCCTAAGAGGTTGATATGTTAGATGAAGAATTCGGATCCGCTTCTAACTTCGCCAGAAATCGGATTATCGCTGTAACTTCGAACGATAATCTTAAAAACATAGAAAATAAAAACAGTGGCGCAATTTTAATCGATTTAGAAATATGTTAAATCATTTTTATAATGATACTAGGCTAAAAAAAAGATTTTGATAATTTTAAACCAGTTTAGTATCGTACTATTTTCTTGACATTTTACTAAGGTTAAAATCACAAAGTGGCTACTTTATTTTTTTAGTATGGTACTAAATCCATATGCCACTTTGACATTTACAAACGTCAAAAAGTTATGTCCGCTTACTTTTTTGCACTATTTTAGGCGTGTTTAGTTGTTTGTAGTTTATTAAGAAAATAGGTTTAGTATGGTGATAGTTAAAAAGTGTTTAAAATTAGGAAAACATTAGTAAAGTGCTTTAGTATTAGCAAACTGTTAAGTAGTATCATGCTAAGCCCTTAACCTCAGGCTGTTTAAAATATTGCGCCAGTAATTTTACCTTTAGATAAAAAAACACTGGAAAAATCCTTCATATGTATTTTTTTTAGAAGATGTTAATCCTTGAATTTATGGAATCCGCAAAATGTTACTCGTGGGCTGTGGTGTTGGGAACAGACAGGAGCGAACGCAGGAGCGGGTGGGTGTTGGTTGAGGTTTAAGAAATAATCAGTATTTACTTCTTCCTGAAAATAATAAAATTACTAATATTGTACATCCAGAAGCTTTGGAATAATAAATAATTAAAATTAACATATACGGTGCATGTTCTAATGTCTATTTTTTTGAAAACCTGTTTCAGTGAGAGAACATACATTTTTTTTTGCTCACGCAAAGAATATGTAATTATATAGTATTGTAAGTGATTTATTAAAAGGAATTTTGGTCTGCCTGATTGACATAATTTAATAAAAAACAACAGAATTATAATTTAGATTTGAAGTTTGTTACAATTAGATAGTACTTATTTTTTCAAAAAGATTTATGTAATTTAAATGATTATTACACTCGGTTTTGTTGCTTAAGCTTTCCTGATAGTATTTGAAGTCTGTAAACAAGCGCTATTTTGCAAAATTGAAATATTTTTGTTACATCCACCGTATTCATAAGCTATAGTTTGTTCATTTGATAGGTAATCTTTTCCCAAGATATTTCTTCTTGTCTCCCTCAGAACAGGGCATCTACATACAAAATGGAAAGTGTCCTCTCGTTCCTTCATATTACATATGACATATATTATTGGTATATCTTGCCTATGTGGTATGGAGTTTAAACAAAAAAGTTCACCAGTTTTCCAACCATTCACTAAACCATCCCGTTTTGCTCCGGATTGCTAGCAGGGCTATTTTCTTCAGTAACCGTTGGTTGGGCATTCTTAAAACCCTTATTATATAGTCAATTAGAAGTTTCAATGTTTTAATGAAAAGTAGTGATAGCCCCGTTTCCAGCATTATCATATAGATGGGTGCGTTTGGTGGTAGGCGAAAGGTTCTTTTTACGTAAAACCTAAGAATTTTCCCACAGTGTCATATCTTCTTACTCCCCATACCTGCGCAGCATAGAATAGAACAGACACTGATACAGCCTCGAAAACTCTATACTTACTGCTATGAGCGATATATTTATTGTTAAAACAATTTCTCCAGGCCACATTCATTGCGATCTTAGATTTCTGCAGTTTTTCTTGGAGATGCTTTTCTATATTAAGATCCTTGGTTATGTATACACCTAAGTATTTGTACTCTTTTGCCACTTCTACAATTTCGCGGTTAAATAACCATTTTTCATTTGTACTTGGTCTACCACCACCATTTTTGAACACCATTACTTTTGATTTGCTTATGTTGACAGTTAGATTCCATTGCGTACAGTATTCATACAGTTTGTTCATCATTATTTGCAAGGATTCCGGTGAGTAGGCCATAATTACTATATCACCCGCAAGCAAGGGAGCTTTAATTAAAATTCCTGCTTACACTATGCCTCCGGGCAGATAGTCGGTTAAGTCATATATAAATAGCGCAAACAGACTAGGACTGAGAGCACACCCTTGCCTTACTCCTGTTTGAGTTTGGAACCATTTTCGGATAATGTCACTCCGTTCCAAACTGATGCCCTTGTTACACTATACATATTTTGAATCAAGCTTCCGAATTTGATAGGTATACCTTTTCCGTACAACTTGTACCATAGCAATCCGCGGTCAACCATATCAAAAGCAGCCTTCAGGTCTACAAAAGTAGCATAAAGTTTTTTATTACGCGAGAGAAATGAATCGGCAATGGACCTCAGGACGAAAATATGATCTAGTGTAGAATATCCTGCTCTTAAGCCCGACTTTTTACTTTGTAAGAATAATAATAGCATTTATTTCAGTGATACCGGTCAAAAAATATCGCAATTGGCCATCGACGCGTCTTGCTCGCAACGTTGTAATTGTTTCAAAGGTGGTCAACAACATCAAAACGTATTTATTTGTGTTAAATTGGACACATTTTTAAGGAACGCTCATTTTGTCAAATTTTCATATTAAATAATGATTCTCTGCAAAAAGTTTAAGATCTTTAAAAGCGAAATCATATATATGTACATAAGTTCTAAGTCTAAACGTTTTCACACCTAATTTTGTTGGAACCTTACACATTTCTTGTCGAATTTTTCTATAAATTTGAACATAAAAAGTATAAATTTACACATTTTATGTTGATATTTAAAAAATTAAGCTCTTTTTAGTACGAAATCACATAATAAAGGTGTAAGTTTAAGCATTTTAGTACATAATTTTGTTTGGAGTTTAAATTTATTTATTTTTAGTTTATTTTATCACGGCAACAACTTAACACATTAAGATACAATATCTTATTAAATAAATAGTGCAAAGCATCAAAATGCATTTAAATTATATGTTATTTAATTTATTCTACATGAGATTTGTATGTTAAATTTTAAAACTAAATTGAAAAATAACAAGAAATTATTGCACTTATTAAATTATTTACAGAAAAACAAAAATATACATACATAAAAAAATAAAAATATAAAAAAAAATAAAATAAACATTGTCGAATTTCGCTATGAATTTACAAATAAAAAGTTTATAATTTCACAGTTTATGTTTATATATAAAAAACATTTGCTTAAATTCTGTTGAATTTTAAGCATAAATTATGTATATATACATTAAGTTTAAAAATCTTTGGTGTAGAAATACACATTTTTACTTTAAATATTTATTTGAAATTACACATAAAAGATTTTACATTTACACATTAAATATGTAGAATTAATACGTGTTTAAAAATACTGCAATTGAGGAGGCAACACGTTTCCTCGCTTTTCGATAGCAAAATTACACGATTTATTTTAAGAGTGTAGGTAATAATATATTTAGTAGAAATTGCGGTCAGTCTCATTCAGCATTTGATATGCTTTTAGTCATATTGAAAAATATAGCAACGGGAGCATAGGTCGGCTAACATAATATCAAAAATTTTTCGTTAATATTTAGTTAATATATTTCTTTTTGCATTTTGCATCAATAGTAAGAAAATGATAAATATATGGGTTTGTTCATAGACTATGGTCAAATTCCCTTTTTACACGGGGAAATTTTCTTATTGCCTTAAGAATCATCTATGCCTTTCACACCAGGAAACAAAATAGCTTGACATTTGTTTGTTTCCTTTTCTTGGTTTGAACGCACAGTACATGTAGTTTAAATTGTTGACTCCCCTTACATTTCCTTTTCATATTTCATGCCATTACTTATTTTCTGAGTAGATCGATAGCTAGGTTTATTTCTCATGTCAATTTACAAATTTATTTTCTGAGTATATTTTGCTTTTAATTCAATATTAACACATCAGATTTCACCTAACATAAACGGAGTAAAAAACAAATAGTTAACATTTTGCCATTTCTATGCACATGTTCAGAAAAAAATCAATGGGATCACAAAAATGTACGCCCAGTCAATGTAGTGTAGTGAATTCCGTCAATGGCCAACATCCAAATAAACATTGAACAAAAAGCACATCTTGTTATGTTTATATGGCACTTAGTGCGTTTTAGCTCATAGATTTTCATACGAATAAATATTATGCAACGCAGTATCGAGTAGTTCCTCTACTGTAGTGCGCAGTTCCACGCAATGCGGTTCTACCTTAAATCAATATTTCCACCCATCTAAGCCTGTCAAATTGCTTTTTTGTAGATGTAAATGAAAAGATGATTTTTTTCCACCAAACTCCGTTTATTTATAACTACCAATAAAAATAGAACACAAAACGAAAATTGGTCTTATTTAGTCAAAAATAAAAGTAAAACGGAATTCATTCAATAGAGATTGAATTTTTTTTCAAAATGGTAATCGGAATTTGTTAAAATTGATCAATTGGCGTTAGGTGTATACAAAATTGCAGATATAAATAGACGTGTTCCAGAAAATAATTGAGCAAAGAATGCAAAAAACTTTTCCTAACACTTTTTAATAGTAAGAGTGAGAAAATGTTCAGATTATATATGTTTATGAAAAAACTTGAGTTATCTTAGATTTTAGAAATATAAACTGGCCAACTACAAAAAAAAAGAAAAAAAAACAACAATTAAAAAGATCGATTTATTCTACGAATTGAAATTAATAATTATAACTACCTACTCCATGAACACATCCATCGAGATTTAATCCAATTATCAATAATAAAGAATAAACGTCAACCAGCCATCCACCGTAGCGTTCTACTTTGGCTTTTTATAGACTATAGCGAATTGTATGTAAAATCCTGCGACAGATAAATTTACGATGGATAAATTTGTCAACAAAACGCGGCTTATATATAGCTACCTTACTGGTGAAGCCCGATCAAAAGACTGCTCTTTAGAGGGCTTAGATTATAATGTAAATTGTCAATTGGAAAAAAAATTACCTGGAACTATGTATACGAGTATAAACGTATCAGATGCAGATGCAGGATCTCCTATTCATTGCGCTGGGAAGTCATTTTAACCAGTCAACACACAAACTAAAGAAACTTCAATTAATTCTTTAGGAATTATACATATTAAGACTTCTAGAAGTTTGTAGTCTCTATTTCCCAAAAAAAAAAAACAAAAAAAAAACACTATACACCGCACAACAGGTGAAAAACAAATTAAAATTATTTCTGTGTTCCGGATGATTTGATTGATTCAACACCTTTGTATAGCAAAATGCGTTCAGCATGAAAATAACCAACTTTAGAATCGATATCTTAACGCCGGCCGCCAACGCTGCTGCAGAAATAATCAACCAACAAAACAAAAACAAAAAAAAATAGATTTTTTTACTCTCAAATGGACCAGTTTAATGTTTGTGGATTGTATGGATGTTCCTCTTAACCTTACCTATAACTTTGCCTAAAAGAATTAACTTGTAGGCATAAAAGATGCCGCTTTGTAAGACGTCCTGCAGTGATAATTTGTACCCAACAGCTTGGTCATCACACCTTTTGCGCTCAATGAATGGGATGCACACAGAGTAATGCGCATCCATGTTGCGCAGGAGAGGTTACCTCACCTCCGTGTTCGTGTCCTGTGATGCACAAGTGGATATTTCGGAGTTTTGTATGGATGTGTTCTCTGGTTGCCTTGTTTTTACATCCTCCATTTTACTAAATCCCAAAACAACAAAAAGAAGGGTATTGATATACAAATAATTATAAACGAGATGAACCTCAAATTTCACATCATTTATCTTATTTGGATTTCGATTTGGGTTCGCTTCGAGCCTTTGAGCCCGAAGATGTATGAATCGGGAACATGTCTTACATGGATCATTAATTAATTGTATTTGCTTAGAAGTAGTTATAGCTGAAGCTAATCTACAATAGAGCGGCTTATTTCAAAAGGTCTCCGCAAGGTTATTTTTGAATCGATCGACGAATTGTGTACAGTAATCATATACGTGTATGTTCACATTTGCCGACAAATCTTTTAATTAGACTACATGCTAGATTGTGGGTAAATTTGGTAAATAATTCGATGAGGAGACAGATACATGGATTGATCAAAATTTATGGTAATTAGACAAATTAGTTTTGAGACTGTTGTTGTTGAACGAAATTTGATCAAATCAACAGTAATTAATTTTTGATTAAGTTCTGATTTCGTTTAGAGGGTTTTGAGGTAAGAAATTAGATTATGGTTCAGGTGCTGACAAATTAAATAATTAGGAAGGGTCTTGATAGTTTTTTAAGCAAATAACATATAACATTGGAGGGGACAATCGAGCCATGTGAAACATTCCACATTCGTGTTGTACGGGTAAAGAAATAATCTCTTTACCTCAGGTTACTTCCGAAGATGTGGTCAAAGGTAAGCGATTAAGGGTTCCTAGAAAAGCGCGTATTGAATTGTTTAAGTGGTAGAATCCAACTGGCTATTTCCGTAGAATATTGTTGACATAAATAGCGACAAAATAATGAAATACATGTAACATTGCGACGGAGTTTATTATAGATTTATATCTTATTTTTAGAGTAATTTTTTTAATTATATCTAAGAAATTCAAATGAGCTTTATCTAAATTACATTCGTGTAGTTAGGTTGAAGTAGGAATCTCTGAATTTGAAAGTAAAACCGAGGGTAAAATGATATGCATTCTTAGAAATAATTGTACAACATGGAGAGATAAGAAATATTACGTTGCGTTGGTGCTTAAAAGATGTTTATTTTTTACTTGCGATATAGGTAGGGGAGACCGGGGCTAGGAGTAACAGGGGTAAGAAGTAACATCTAAATATGAAAGGGTCCCCGCCTGACAATTAAGAAATACGTGAATGAGAAAATTGTTCGTCTACTTCAAAGCTACCGTTAGGTATACATTAATATTACTTTAGCTGTGAATATAGGACATCGTAAAGAAAAGTTATAAGGGTAGTGCTCAAAATTGATACGTTTGTAACATTATTTTTTCTTTTTATTTTTGGGATTCCACTTCACTCGGAAGAGATGTAGTTCTAGTTGTTTTTTTAAATATTTATTTTCTTTTATAAAAGAAAAAAGTTTATTTGAAGTATATCGTTGTCAACAAAAGGTTGAAGAGAAAAGAGGTGCTCTGCTCATGTGTTTTCGTACTGGCTTGCTAATTAGTTTAATTCGTATGCATATGTATATCTAATACTGGTTTTGGAATATTTAATTACATTCCTAATTTGTATGTGACTTATTTTAATTTTTTTTTGTAATCAATATTGATTTTGTTTTCTAGGAAATTGAAAATTAATTTATAAATTAAATTTGTTAATTAACATAATAAATTTTAATGTTAACTTATAAGTTTTGCACGTGTATGTGCTATATTTTGTGCTCTTAATCTTGTTTATAAAGTGATTGTTTTTGTTTAAAGAAGATGACAGGTCTTGTTACAATTTACCCAGGTTACAACCTTTCCTGCATACAGGGCAAGTCGTAACAACGCGTTTTTTTTTTTAAGTTATATTTTTACAAACTCTGATGTGTATTTTTTGGCGTTTTTATTGAATTTCGTAACTGAAATATTGCTTCTTAAACAGAAAAAAGTTTGGCTAACTAATTTTCAATTTTAGTAAAAAGTGTTACTTTTAGCCCCGGTCTCCCCTAATACAGGGCAAGTTTTATGCATTTGAAAAAAATCGAACTCGAGGTTTAAATCAAACTTGACATTACGATGAGAGAGAAACACTCCGCAATTCCGTCTGTCTGTCAGTCTGTCTTTAGAACTTTCTACAGCCTAAACGGCTGAACCGAGTTCTTAACGGTAGTTGCCATACACATTTTTTTACCATCTTAATTATCTCTAAAACGGCTCTAAAGATTTTGATTAAAAAGTAGATTTTATTTATTTATTTTATTAGTTTACTTTGATTACAATTGTTTACAAAAATAACAAAAAGCATGGCTTTACTGGCGTCTGTCAGTTGACAAAACATACATAATATAATATTAAGTTAAAGATTTTTAGTTCCATATTTTAATATTAATACCAAACATATAATTTAAAAGCTTTCATTAATAATTTTGTTTCTATAGATCATAGCTAATCTGCAATAGTGTGTAGGTACTCCCTAAGTTATGGTCTACATTTTGGTCAAACATTTTTTTTTACATATTTTGTTATTAACAGTATACCTGTCATACAACCATTTGTTTGATTTTCGACTTTCTCATAAACGGCTTAACGGATTTCGATCAAAATTTTTAAATCTTCAAATTCTAAATAATACGGACGATTTCTTCTGAAATTTTGATTTTTTGTTTATATATCAATTATTTAAAATTGTCATCCAAATTTTTGTTTAGAAAAAATGTAAGAAATTTTTTACATAAGAAAATTAAGTAAGAATCGACGATATATTTAGCTGTTTCTATTAAGAATATTTTGCATACAATGTGATCAAACATAAGAGCATTTACGTGCGATCCAGTCGTGCATTTTATTCTATGAATTTTCTATCTCCAATCATATTATAAGCTCTTTTTTTTAATTCCTTCTAAAAGTTGTGTATAAGAGGCAGGAGCACCAGTCCAGATATGGGAGTTGTATGTTTTACAGAGGAGGTTCATCAATAACAAATCCACGCACTTTGTATAAGAGAAGCTGATGTCAGTCACTGGGTATTATCAGGAACAATAATTTTATTTTCACCAAAATGAAGTCCAGGATTGGTGCCACTGCTCAGTGAGATAACATTAAGAGTGTTGACTTGATGGGAAAGATAATTATGCCATTTTTTTTTTGGAACATGATTTCTGGTATAGATGTCTAGATGTCTGATTTTCGATCACCCCTTGCTAGATTTGGGGTCGTATATGGGCAATAATGCGGCGAGAATTGTTTCCAAGTCATCAATCATCCCTGGCTTATCGGTGTTGACTTCACGTACCTCCAAAGAAAATAGTCCTGCGGTCCTAAAGACTAAGAAGACTAAGTCACAGGCACAAAACAGGGTGATCCGATAAGTACTTAGCCTCACACCGCCCTATGGTGCCAGTATCGCAAGAGAGATTTATTATCGTCTAGTACATACTCTTATACCGCTAGTGTCGAAATTTCAGCACAATCGGTGTTGACCACGTGTGGAAGCCAGCTTGTCTGCGAAATTTAAAAAAGGAAAAAGAGCAATTTCTGTCGGTGATTCGATTCGCTTTTGGAAGGGAAATCGCGCAACGAAATCAAAGAGCACTTGGATGACTCTTCTCCTTCGATGGTGACAGTCAAAAATTTTTATAACGATTTTCAACGTGGTCGCACATCGGTTTTCGATGAGCCCCGCCCATGTGCCCCGAAAACGAGGCTACCACGGAGGATAACGTGTCAAAAATACACGATCTCGTATTGGCTGACCGCCGATTGAAGATGCGCGAGATACTTCAGGTAGGCATCTCAAAAGACCGGGTGGATCATATCCTCCATGAAATGTTGGTCATGAGAAGGCTGTCGGCGCGATGGGTGCTGCGTTTGCTCACTATAAGCAAGAAACGTAATCATCAGAACACTTCAGAGCAGTTATTGAAGCTCATTAAGCGCAATCCAAAGGATTTTCTGCGTCGTTTCGTGATTCTCGATGAAACATTGACTCCGACACACACACATTGACTACTGGTACACACCAGAGACCAATGAATAATCGAAATAGTTGATTTCACTTGGAGAACGTGTGTCAAAGAAGGCATAGATCGTTCAATCGCCCGGAAATGTGTTGGCCACGCAGTTTTATTTGATTCACAAGGTGCCATATGCACCGACCACCTAGAGAAGATCAAAACGATCACAGGGCTTTAATATGTCGGATTATTGGGTATATGTTCGACGCCGAATTGAAGAAAAAACGGCGCCATTTGGCCAAGAAAAAGTGCTCTACCACCATGACAACGCACCGGCGTACACCTCTGACGTGTCGCCACGGATAAATTGTTCGAATTGCACTACGAACTGCTGCTTCATCCACCTTATTCTCCAGATTTGGCGACTTTTTTTTGTTTCCATCCTTGAAAAAATCACTCGCCGGGCAGAAATTTGAGTCGAATAAGGAGGTCATCGCTGTCATCTGCAAGGACAGACCTCGAGAAAATCTATTTTTTTCGGATTGGTTAAAGAAGTTGGAGCATCGCTTAATCAAGTACATCGATCGCCAATTTTCCAAAATGTTCGTTTTTACTTTTGTAGGCTAAGAACTTATCGGACCGCCATCGTATGCGCTCACTAAACGTTTAACTCAACAAATGAATTGTGGCACATGAAGCATACGCAACTGCTTTGCCAATGCAAAGAAATACATCTTCAAAACAATAGCGGAGATACAATTAAGACCATAGTGGATTTAGTCATATTTTACGATTTTCTAGAGTAATTCATAAAGTATCTCTCATCTAGTAAAAGTAATGCACATGTTAATTGTCTTTGTAATTTGTCTAAAATGCAAATTTTAAGTAAGATAGATTATGCTTTGTCTATGGTTCATGTCTAAAATCAACTAAGAACATGGTCGCACCAACTCACCACCAAGCTGCTAGGAAAAGCCTTGGTGCTTTCCCAACCACACCAATTAGAAACATTTTAGCTGAAGCTGGACTTCCACTATTGAAGAGCGATATTATGAAATCATTGCCAAACTCAACACGAAATTCGTCTTTCAAACAGGTTCAGTGATAGACAAGTATATTTCCAAAGCAATTTCGCACACAGGGAGTAGAAAGATCCCATCTGTAATACACCACGTTCTTGAGTCTCGAAACAGATTACAATTATCCCTAACCAGGGCAGCAAAATTTACACCATCGCAACCACCATGGTCATTTCCCAAGGAATCAGTCATTCTCGATCTACAAGAATTACAAAAGTACAAGACTTGCAAAACCATTTTTAGAGCTCGATTCCTGGAAATCTCAAATGATTTGATGGATAAGGGTTGGAACTTTATGTACACAGACGGGTCTAAAACGGATTTGAACACTGGCTTTGCAGTCGTAGCCCAAGATGGTTCACTCATCACGTACGGCATCCTTCCAAAAATCGCCTCTATCTACACAACCGAAGCATTGGCTATCCACGAAGCTACCAAGAAATGCACAGTAAATAAAGGGAAATGGGTTATCTGCTCAGACAGTTTGTCAGAACTAAAGGCCATCGTTAACCCGAAAAATGACTATAGCCAAGATCCGAGATAATCTTTTAAAAGCTAAGACAAAGATCAAGCTCATGTGGACCCCAGGTCATGTAGGAATAATGGGCAATGAACCGACTTACACTTTCAATACTTTCTCACGTCTTGACTTAAAGAGACACATCAATCTGGAGTGTCATAAAAATATATTACTGGACTGGGAACACTATAAACATCACTATAGTTCTATTAACCCGTTGAAAATTCAGCCAAAATTTCCAACAGATATAACCAAATCCGACCTCAGAACATTCATCCGACTATGCCTTGGCCATACCGCATTCACCCACCAACACCTACTCAAAAAAGAACCTTCACCTACCTGCCCGAACTGTACGAATTCCATAACTGCAACCCACCTATTAAGTCCATGCTTCTTATCTGGACATCCTCAACTCCAAATGCACACTATCAACTCTAACCTCTTGTATCTACTAAAAGAACCGAAACAAAGCAATATTTTAAAAATTAAAGAAATTATTAACGATCTAAAAATCTCTATTTAACAAATGTTATGATCCCTAGAGCCGAAAGCCTTTGCTGCTGTTTGCTCTTCCTTTTATTAATAGCAATTTTTAATTGTATATTGATATATTAATAAATAAATAAATAAATAAATAAAGTGCGAAAAAAGATTTGTCCCATGAAATCGTTTCAGCGCTCCTCAAGTACTGGAGGAGTCACGAAACTATCTGATAGCGCATAGAACTGTATTACAAAAAAAATTTGCTTTCTCCTTTGAGCTAAAAAAAACTAAGAATAAAAAGATGGTTTATTATAAATGTTTTTTTTTTACAAATGACCAAACATTGTTTTCTAGATAATCTGGAAGAACTTAAATGCTTAATTTTAATGCCAGGAACTCATGGAAATTCATTCGAATTTTTTTAAGAAACTTAGTTGTAGTTCTTGCAGTTGTTTGAATGCTAGTTCCCAACAGGTTCCATCTTTCACAACTATCTTTTCTATTAATGATTCCTTCTTGAGTCCTAATAATCTTGGATCATTAATTCTTAGCACTGAACTTACATTAAACTATAATTAATTTTCGATAGCACCCCCAGTAGCTTAGAACCATAGCATTAGCCGTCAAGAACCGTGTAAAACATACCATCTTCATAATTCCTTTAAGCTGCATTATAGCCGATCATAAAACCTGGTACGTTCATAGTAGATATTTTAATTTTTGCACTACAAACATTAATCCAAAATCAGAAGCTTAAACTTGGTCATAAAAACGCTCAGCTAATTTAGAGGCCGCACTCTGACTTCGAAAATAGATCCAAGCCAAGATGTAAACCGAAAAGCAGCAAGAGGCTTCCAGGCAAGCAACGTAGGTATAATTATTACCTGGCTGTTGTTTCAGATATAGAGAGTTGTTGTATGAGTGAACAAAATCCTAACTGCGCTGTCTATTGCCGAAATTTATTATCATCGTGTTTTACGTTGCATTATATGTGAATGTAAATGTGAAGGACCTATAAAAATATTCACAGAACCTACCTACCTACAATACACAAACACAACAAAATAACCAGGATGATTTATGATTTGTGTATATTATTGGCTACGCGAGAGATCGAACCCACTATATCGAATGTGAATGTGGTCAAACCACATATATACAAAAACCAGAAGAGAACAAAGAATGTTCAAAGTCCGAAAGGTCCAGTTCGAGAATGAGGAATCATATATGAAGTGGCACGATGGAAGAAGACTACTCTAGACATTTTGGCTCCATGTGAGCCAGATAATCTGAAGGTTTTATGACCAAAATGAGTTTCATGTGTGGTGAGGAGATACGTCTCGAGGTAAGATACATCTTTGTGGTTACTGTATGTGATGCTCCGAAATCGATTTTAAAAAGGAAGGTGCATACGTTTCAGTCAGTTTTTTTACGGATTCTATTTAATTTTTTTTTGCAAATTATTAAACGCTGTGGTTTTTTTTTCTTTATTTAACATTTTTATGATTTTTGAATATGATGGTAAAGGCTTAGTAGGTTCAAGATAAATTTTCATATCCTTCATGATTGGAAACTTTTTCGTCACTTCATCAACACAAAAAACAATGTAACACGGAACAGCAGGTAAAGAACAAACCATATGAAACTTGGAGTAGAAACTATGAACGTGGTGCTAAAGAGGACTTTTGTATTCATAGCGTCATCTCACTCATAAGGAACTTCCACATATAATTCCATAAAAATACAATGTGAACATGCAATAGTGTCAGTTTCAATCAGAAGCCAAACTTTATGGCCTGTTAACATATGGCAACAAATTCAATTACCACAAAATCTGAAATTGATTTTCATTGGCACCATTTCATCAATTCAACAGAACAGCCAACTTTCTCAAACCAACTTATACAATCCATCAGAATACTCTATCGATTTGATATTTGTTAACACTCTGATTCCTCACTGATGTCGGTTCGTCATGACTTCAATATCAAATTTCCAATAAAATCGGAGAAAAAAAAACAAAGAGAAAGAAAATAAACAACACGATTTTAAATGATGGGACTGACTTTCAGAAACAAGCTGAAAACAAGCTGAACAAACAAATTAACAGAAACTCCAATATTTATTCAAGAGAAAGAGAGCCAATTTGAGGGACGCGACGCGACGAAGGAACGATATCACCTCGCCATGACAGGTCTGCGGCTCCTCCAAAACTAAATCTCATCCGAACTTTGAACGAATGGCGATTACGACAAAGAATCAGTGTTAATTTAAAATCGAATCGCATTAATCTTCCAAGCGATTCTGACACAATCTTACCGCCCGCCACCTATGCTATCGTCATATTTTCCTATCCGATCCGGAAAGGGCTGCCTGGTCTGCCACAAATGAAATTGGAATTGTGTAAGCAATGAGTTCAGCAGCCAGCGTGATGACTCTTTAATATAAATCGTCCCGACGGGGGACGTGCTATCGGTGTCTTTGATTTGCGCGGCCGGCCGGCGCGCATTTCCACCTAGACTATAGAGAAACTCATTCAAAGATTTATGATCCCGCACATTAATGCCGCTGCGCCGGCCGCCCGGTTCACAGAAGGATTCAACAATGAAAATTCAAATAAACTTAATTTGAAAGCTGATAAGCTAGGAGTTAGGGTCATATGGGGGGGCCAAATGAATTTAAATCTCCGCCGTGATAGATGATGATTTTGTTGCTTTAGGTAGGCCCTGTGTAATAGTAGAGCAGGTGCTGGTGGTAGTTTTTGCACAGGGTAAAATAAATCAACGCAATTGAATTTTCTTCGGAAAAAGCTTTATTTCTGAACAAAATTTGAAGATTAATTTAAGGTCCCACTATAAATGTCACTACAAAAAAATGAGTGTGTGTAGTGTACCTACTGGCATATGTACACGCGCCAGAAGTTGGGTCTTACCACTTAGAGCACTTAACTTGGAACTCAAATCTTTTTTATTGATCAAAATCAAATAAGTAGTTTTCAAATGACAGCGCTTTGTAGATAACACTAACACGAACATAATTTTCTTTGAAAATATTAAAACTGTTGAAATGCTGACATTTTAAAACTCTTTACTTTATTTTGTTGATTAAAGACTTGGTAAGTTTTAAATTAAGTATTTTAAGTGCTTTTAAAAACCATTGCTAATTTAAACAAAATTTTCAAAAATTGTGTGAAACACTTTTCATTATTTTCTTTAAAAAAAAATACATTTTTTTTGAGCAACCCTAATTTGAAATTGATTTTTTTTCTTTCATAATCCTATTTCAGCTACAAACAATTTAATTGTCATGTTAAAGCCACTTTTAGCAATTTACTAAGCTAAAAAGATGATTTAGATAAGTTTAAAGGATTTTAACATTTTGCTAAAGATAAAGGCGCAACATCTTAAACGATTTAGTAATATGTTAAATCATTTTTAGTATGATACTATGTTAAAAAGAGGACTTAGCTAATTTTAAACGAGTTTAGTATCGTATTATCTTCTTAACATTTTACTAAAGTTAAAATCACAAAATGGCTACTTTAATTTTTTAGTATCGTACTAAATCCATAATTACATATGATAGTATATTGGCCTTGCACGCGGGATGCCCAGGTTCGAGTCCTGCTTGTGTCAATTTTTTTTATTTTTGTAATCATCGAATACTTATTTAGAGCACATGTTGGGTTTCTATCAATAATTGTGTTCATCAAAATTCAAACACTACAAATGCTTTACTATAGGTTTAAAATTTATTAAAAGTTAGTAGACTACTATGTATATAGTAAATTGTTAACTAGTATCGTGTTAAGGCCATAATAATAGGGTGTTTAAAAATGGCTACTTTAACTTTTAGCAATTTTCTAAATCCATTATGGCAACTGCAAGTATATCGCCGATGGACCCGAGGGTCCCAGGTTCGAGTACTGCTGGTGCACAATATTTTTTTTTTAAATAATGAAGTTAGAATGATAAAAATAGAAATATCTTATACCTTTTTAAGGCGCATGTTTAATTTACAACGCATAACAACAATAATTATGTTCATCAAAATTCAAACCCTACAAATGCTCCGCTTTCTGCTTAATTAGAAATTTACTAGTTTAGATAAAGTTTACAAATTTTGAAATAGTTATTAAATCAATAAGTACTTAGGAAATTGCTAACTAGTTAAATGCTAAGCCCTTAACAATAGGTTGTTAAAATTTTGAGTCTGTATTTTAGTTTAGTTCACCGATTTCGGATAGTTAATTGAATTTCAACGTATGGGTTTAAATTTTGATCCGTTGTTCAGCAATTTTAACTCGACGATTTAATCTCACCGATTTACTTCAGTTAAGCCTACAAGATCGGGACGAAATTTAAGAAGAGAATAACTTGCAATGCGCAAGATAACTAGAGAACTTGACAGTTATAAAATCGTTAAACAATTGACAATAAAACCATTCCCCACTTCATTTGGACGAAACTTTTCACGTGTATATTTCAGAAAAAAAATGCTGAATCTAACTGATTTTCAGTTACTTATTCTATTAATTTAACGAAGTGAAATGATTTATTATGTGTATTTACGCCTTAGTTTGTCATTTTGGATTTGACAGCGGAATTAAGATTCCTAGTATATGGCAATGCTATTCTTCGTTTGTCAAAAAGATACATAGTTATATGTATCTTTTTTTTATTCCAGGAACATTTATTTGTTAATTTTAAACAATTAGATTGTAAGTAAAAAAAATAAAAGCTTTATTTATAATTAAGTGTTTATGAATTTAAATTAAAAACAAAATTAATTTACTTGATAGTGGAGAATTTTAACGTGTTATTTTTTATTTTAATAATTTAAAGGTTTTATTTAAAATAACTTGAAATTTGTTTTTTAATATAAAAACATGTTTTTTTATATATTTATTGCGGGGAACACTTTTTCTGGTTTACAGAAAACAAAAAAAAAACTCAGCAACTTTGTTTTAAAAGATTGCTAAAATCTGATCTCATATTTTACATTTGCCGTATTCCTTTCGAGCTGACAAGGTTATGTTTTTTTTTTTTACTCCAAAAAACTATTTTTCGAAAATGTTCGTATGCAGTTTTATTTAGAATTAGAGGAGCTCTTATATAAAAATTTTAATCGGAATCCGTGGAGCTGTTTATGAAAAATTCGAAAATAAAAAAAAATGGTTCTGTGGCAATCAAACAAAATCAAACTTAGACCGTTGTACAGACAGACAGAATTGCGGGACCTACTTTATTGGTGTTCACTTTCATCGTAGTAAATATCGCAAGTAAAATACAGTTGAACTTCGATAACTCGAACCATCACTTGCCAAAAAAATAATTCGAGTTATCAAGACTTCGAGTTTTCAAGTAAAACAGAACATTAATATAAATTACGTTATATTTATTTGAGAATAAAAAAGTACAGTATGACAATACTCTGTTATACTTGACTGACGAATGGATTTGACGGAATCCTATATTTAATAGTCATTTCCTTCTTTCTTGACCCACTCTTCACCTCTTTTATTAATTTAAATGTATCTCCAAACGATGTTTTTAATGCTCGTTTAACGACATTTCCACGTTATATTTACTTTTAATAAAAACTTCACACTGTACTGTAAATAATTATACGACAGTTTTTTTACACTTTTTATTTCGTCTTTTTTTTACTTGCGATTATAGATACCATAAGGTAAGTTATGCATTCATAAAAAATTCTAACAATCAAACATGACATTACGATCATAGAGAAGCCTTAAAAAGTGATCGACAAAAAATGCCTGTCGGTCAGTCTGTCCGTCTGCATGTATAACGAGCTGAAGCCTAAGCGGCTTACGCGATTGCCTTCAAATTTGGTATGTGTGATAATTTTGGCATTCCTCAGAGGGGAAATTGAAATTTTATTTTTAGACCTTGAAGGAAAATCTTATTTTTCTCTAAAACGGCTCCAACGATTTTGATAAAAAATTTTGGGAATTGTTTTGTTGGCAATAGCTATCATTTGATATGAACCAAGCTTACGGGAAATGTCTATTAACGGTACATTTCATATTACTGTTCTTGTAATTTTTGGCTTTCTCTGTAACGGTACATTTGATTTCTGCCAACTTTTATATGTGGGAAGATCTAAGTAGCTAAATTAATTTTGCATATCAGTTTTGAATAACTTTTTTTTTTAATTAAAATTAATTATTGACAATTTTTTTTTTAAAATCAATATTTTTAAAACTAATCAAAAAAAAAAATAATTTTAAATTTTATATTCACATGAACATTAATAGTCTCTAAAAAATTGCATACCAAAATTTCAAAAAAAATTGTTTTCAAAAAACGAAAAATAAATAACAGGATTTCATCAAAACCGGGCCTACAATTTTCGAGATACTTTCTTATAAAATTTTCATTGATCCGTGGCATCTAATGGCGTTCTTCGTTTTTTCGAAAAACCGAATAAAGTGATGGTTTTGACAGTTTAAATAAGTTTTAAAAACGATTTTTTCCCACCTATACACCATTCAATTTCACTATATACATATGTATGAACTTGTACGAGTACACATTTACATTATTACCCTGCTAATTTACATAATTAAAATCCATTTAAATATACATTTGAAGGTAGGTTCCTATGTAACTATTCCTTGAATCATGCATTCGACAATTCATTATAGTAAGAATCAAGGTAATATTACCTACATGGGCTTTAAATATGCATACGATAACTATACAGGCTAGCTACCCACCAATAGCGTTAGTGGGTAACACTTGTTGTTAGCTACAAGAGCAAGTTTGTAATATCCAGTCGTGCATTTTATTAATTTTTTGTGCTCGCATATATGGTAATATTAGTCTTAAGAAATAATTATTTGTAAATACCACCCTGTAAAACCTTTGAGCTGAATAAAATTTTATATATATAAAGGCACTTTAAAGTACCTGAAAATCTGAGCTGTGATATAAATGTCAATATTATTTAATTAGTTCGTTTCTATTTTTGTTTTTTATCGTAATTATATTTATTATTTATTTTCAATTTGTGTCAGTGTCGTCAACGGCAGGTTGTAATAGTGGGAGTTAGTAATATGCGTAATGTGATTTATTATAAAAATTGAATAAATAAAAAAACCCTGATGAATTAAGGAAATCTTACAAATGTTGGGTAAAGAGTGGAATAAAGTCTTTTTTATTCGCATTCAAAAAACAAATAGACCAAAAAAGCCTAATATTTTATCTAAAATATAAGATTAAATAATTGATCAAATAGATACAACAATTGTATATAATTTTCACAAAAGAATTTCGATAATTAGAATTTCAATAAAAAGTTGTCAATTTTGTACTGAAAACTATGGGATTATTTGATATGGGATGCGAGATTTTGTGTTACGGGATTTCGGTATGCTGGCTTTCATTACCAATCCTCCTGAGCGTGTAGAAACGGTCCCTTTCGAATTCGACACCACGAAGATATTCTCATTAAAGTCATTAAGTAGATATTTATTTAAATAAAATGCACGACAGGATCGCACGAAATTGCTCTTATGTTCGATCACATTGTATGAAAAAGATTTCTATTTAAAATCTAAATATATTTTTAAAGTCATTCTTACTTTATTTTTTATACACAAAGTTTCTTTAATTTTTTTCTAAAAAAAATTGGTATGACAATCTTAAATATTTAATAATATAAACTTAAAAACAAAAAATTACATCGGATTAATCAAAGAAAAAATAATTCAAAAATCTGAAATAAATACTTTAACTAATTTGAGCTCAAAAAAAGGTACGCCATTTTATTTCTTGGATAAATTTGAATTTATGAGAAAAAATTTTAAAAACCCTTGGAGCGGTTTCTGAGAAAAAAAGTTTTGTTTTTAAAACTTTGTGAAATTTTTTTTTAAAAAAATTCAAAAAGGCCTATTCATAGGTATTCAGCAAATACATCTAAATTTTTGACAAAAAAAATTATTGAAGAGTTTTCAAAATATAAATTTAAAACGTTTTTTTTTTTAATTATTTTAAAAATATAAAAAAAATATTTATTAAAAATATTGGTACCCAGTATAAATTGGGAAACCTAAACCTATATACGTGTGAAATTTCGAAAGGATCGGTCGAGCCATTTGTGAGATAGTCGAAATAAAAAAGGGTCCTATGGAAAGTACCGTTTTTAGACATTTAAACAAATTTTCAATCATATGATCGGTCGTACCTAAAAAGCTGCACTGATTTTTTTAAATCAAAATCGTTAGAGCCGTTTCCGAGAAAAATAGGTTTGAACATAACGGTTATATGGCAGGTACCGGTAATAATAATCATACCACTAATTTAAACCGTATACCTGTAAGCCCTAAGAACTTTTAAATGCAATCTAAATTGCATGTTTAAAGAAGAGGGTAATAGGCGAGACTGCAATTGGTGTAGTGGACCGGGAATATAGTATTTATTGAAACTATGTTGTATATAGAAAAGATGCCCAGACTTATAAGTTAGCAACCACGAACTACATCCACATGATCTCACATAAAACACATTTAGTTGGTAATCGAAGTCAAGCTTATGGTCGGCTAAAAAAAAAAAAAAACAAAATAGTCACAATAAAATCCAGTTTTTAACATTTCTAGCTACGAACCAAATCCATTCTAACAAAGTATTTTAGCTTCATAATTCCATTAAGGCCTGTTGCACGATGTGTTTTATTAAGCCATTATATCTCCCGGGCGCCATTCCATTAACATGTACAAAGCAGCCCTTATTGCTCTAGAAAGTCAGTGTCTGCTGACATTTGGGTTATTTATGTGTGAAATCAAAAAATAAATAACACACCAGTCCTTCTTAACACAACACTACACGTATATTCTGCAAACTCTCTCTTCTTGGATGTAGAAAATCCACACGTCTTGGTTCTATTGACCGTAACCTCAACAATAAAATATTCGTTCACCTTATTTCATTTGTTCTTATTGTTGCCCTAGCTATCCAATTCCAAGTCCTTTCCATATACCATAAGAAATCCATTTAAACAACCCCTCTCACTGCCCCGAATGCAGCCAGCTCTAAGCCAACAAATAACCACCCATTATGGAGCAGTAAAAACCACTTTCTCAGCAAACAATAACAATTGCAATGACTTGACGATTAGTTCAAACAGCATGCGGTTCTATAGAAAATTCAGAACCAAACCCAAGATGCTGGGGGAGAACTTTTAAGTCATAACCATTATGATCGAAATAAATCAACCCCCTATGCCTGTCCTGTGGAATGTATCTCTAACCCACATCATTGTTGGGTTGTTTTTGTGGGTGCTTGTAACGCAGCAGAATTACCACATTTTTATTCGATTCTGATTACACCATAGGATTGAGTGTCAGAATGCGGTGCAGGGTAGCGGTGGGGACAAGGGCTTTTCCACCCACTGTTCAGCTCCTAGTATTAAGTGGAAGTAAAATCGAAATTACCGTGAAGAGTTAACGAACCAAAGGGTGGTGAACTTGTTACTCAAAAGTAAAATATTTGAAGGCGTATTGCGATGCATTTATTTATTTTTTTTTTCTTTCCTTTATTATTTTGAGATTTTATTTATTGCCATCCAAACTGGAGATGTATAAGCCGGCCGACCGTACAGGGGGTGATTTAACAATTGAGTGTAATTTTTCTTGTTTTTTTTATGTGTAAAAAAAATGAAAACAATATTTCTCAAGTATTCAAAAGAAATGTTGATTCATAGTTGGGACTTAGTTTCTTTTTTGTTTTGGGTGAATTATGGTAACATAACGGATTATAAAGGTCAAACTTAGGATTTTGAAATTTATGATTGATTCTTTTATTTTTGGGTTTGAAATATAAACTTGTGCACTCTTACAGGGGAATCGAACAAATAAAGATTTAATAGACTCTGCAGTTGTGAACTTAATCGAAGTCATTGGGGCACTTTCAATAAAAATCGTAAGCGTATTGAATGGAATGCACGCCTGTGTCTAAGTAGATGTCATAACTTTACTTAATTTATTATATGCAGAATATATTTTTTTTAAATCTCTTAAAAAGTGTTTATATGCCAAATTTAAGTATTTAGATTTAAAAACATAATTTGAAAAATATTCATTCTTCCATTTTCGAAATATTTAATTTTCAAAAATAAATTTTCTGTCAAAACCCTTAATATACTTTAAAAAAAAAATTAATATGCATCATAATTTAATACATCAATTTTATCTAATTCTGTGAGACCCTTAATAACATTTTTTGTTAAATATTTTTCCCTAAATGTAGACCGTACATACAATAGTTCACCGAATTTTTTTTTCTTATAAAAATCGCAGAAGCCATTTTCAAGATAAGATCATTAAGCTTTTTCTTATAAAGGTTGTATGTTAAATTTTTAAAATATGGGTACCTATATTATAAGAATTTAGTTTAAAATCTATTCCCCAAAACCATGTAAGTTCATATATTTATTCATTTTAAAATTGCCACCATTAAAAAATCATTTTTTCAAAAAAAATTATTTTGTATATATAAAACGTTGGTACATCAAAAAATTGTTTTCACACTTAAAAGCTCATTAAAATATTAAAAATCATTAAAGGGTTTTTACGATACACAAACACGATTTTGTTGGAGGAACTGTTGGTAATAATTTTTGTTAAAAATAAAAAAGGCCATTTTAATAACCACTTTCATCAACAGAGTATTTTTTAATAGTTTTACTTGCGATATAGGTAATACTATAGTTACGGTGTCCCGTATTTCCCGGGACAGTCCCGTATTTCGCTCGACTGTCCCGGGTAAATTTTAAGAAAACCCGGGACGTGCAACTGTCCCGTATTTTATTTTTTGTCCCGGGTGTGATCCATATTACCATATATTTATATTATTTGAATAATGTTAAAAAAATTTAACAATTTTATTTACAATAATTTAAATATGTGTTTAATATTTGTATGTCAAAGTGCGAATCCGCCTTAAAAAATTTCTCAGAGGGACTTACTATAAAATAATTTTTTTAAATTTTTTTTTTACGGATGCGCGCACTAAAGGGGTTTTGACTACCCTTAAAATGAACAAGCACAGTGCGAGCGTTAGGAAAGTAGGGAAGGATGCAAGAGGACATACCTATGCACATTGGTTTTGAATTTCTGAATATCAAAATGGGAGGTGAAAATAGAGCCGGGTAAAGTATTCCACATTCGCGTTGTACGGCAAAAGAAAGATTCTCTGTACTTAACAGTACGACCGAAGTTGGGCTCAAGGGTAAACTGATGAGCATTCCTAGAAGCGCGAGAATTACGGTTGAAAAGTTTAAGAGAAGGAATGCAACTGGCTATTTCGCTCGAACATTGTTTATAAAAATAGCGATAAAATAGTGAGAGACATAAAACATTTCGACGATGTTCTAGAGATGTAAATGTTTCCACTACAGTTCTATCGCCAATCATTCTTAGAGCTCTATTTTGAATTCTATTCAAAAGATTCAAATGAGTTTTGGGAGCTCCTGCCCAAATGTGCGAGTTATACTCCAGCCTTGGACGATTGAAGGCCTTATAGATTACAGCCATACCAGACGGGGAAAAGAATTTCTTGGACCTTCGAAGAAAGCCCAAACACTTTCCAGCGTTTTTGGCGACATCAAATATGTGTTCATTCCACAAGAGGTGGTCTGTGATGCACATCCCGAAGACTGAAAGCTGATCGGTTTCTTCAATGCAAGTGCCGCTCATGGATAGCGGCATGGGGGGTGGGTTCTGTTTTAACGCCACTGTTCGGTGAGATATACCATCAGATCACCACTGGAACTATTGCTACGAAAGCCATACTGGCTGTCATTAAGGAGCTTTCGTTCTTCAAGATATTTCTTAAGCTGATAGTTAATCAGCGTTTCCATGACCTTGGAAAGAAGTGACGTAATTGCAATTGGACAATAATTAGGGGGTGAAGAAAATGCGCCTTTTTTGGGGCAGGCTGGACAAATGCTGTTTTCCATCCACTCGGAAAGAGACCTGTAGAGTAAGACAGATAGAAAAGCTTACGCAGTGGTTTTGCCAGCGTTGAAGAACACCTCTTCAGAACGATGGGAGGGATACTATCCGGGCCAGCGGATTTGTGTATGTCAAGATCTTTGAGGACTCTAGCAAACTGCACGAGTGCGAAAGAAGAATCGTCCCATAAAATCGTTTAGGCTCTCAAGCACTGGAGGAGTCATAACACTTTCTGACAGCGTCGAATTAACAGCGAACTGCGCTGCAAGCAAATTGGCTTTTTCGTGAGAACTGACAAAAGGGGTGTCATTAAAGACGAGCGTTGGAACCGAAGAAGAAGTTGAATTTCGAATATTTTTTACAAACGACGAAAAATTCTTACTACCTTTGGGACATTATAGTATTTTTTGCCTTCATTTTTGGTCATGCAAAAATTTGGTTCTATGAATGTGAACGTTGAAAGTCTTTCTAGTTTGTTGAAACTTTTTCCGGTTTTCCTCAGTGGGGTTGGCTTTATAATTCCCGAAACTGACTTCATTAACCCTAGTAAGCTCTTTATAGCTTGAATCAAACCATGCATTTTCTTTCGGTTTGATAGATTTCACCCTAATCGGGATAAAATTTCTCATTCCGTAAAGGATTAAATTTGTTATCATGTTCACTGAACGCATTAATTTGTCACCTTCGTCGAGCAGTCGATTTCTCTTCAAACTGCATCTTCACAAAAAAACACATAAATTTAAAATTTATATCATCATTTTTAAAAAGATAGGCCTATGCATGTACATACTTCTACCAAATGAAAGAAAAAAATGTGATTGCTTACTTGTCCAAACATATGGAATTTGTTTCTTTTAATTATTTAAAATAAATTTTAAAATTTTTGAATTGCCTCCAAATAGAAAACTCGAATTCAACGATGATCTTCAGAGGAAATTTTTCTTCATAAACAACAGTGAAAAAGTCAATACCGTTATCTGTTTAAAATACGTTTCTACGTTTTCTATAAGAAGTGGTAGAATATATGATATTGAACAGCACTTAAAACCAACAAAAAAAAACAAAGAATCTGAAATTGATGCCACCTCAAGCAAAATATACGATGCTTTTTTTTTTTTTTATAATCTACTCGCGCTCAAGGGATTATGAATACCCTTTAAATGTTTCAACACAGCGCGGGCGTGAGGGTGAGGTTAGGGAAGAGAAAGAATGATAGGAAAGATGTGTGGAGCGATATTCGGAGACTGTAGGTGGTTGTTGTCTCAGATTTTATATCCAGGGATGGCGTCTGAACTAATGCGGAGAAATTTCCGTGTCTTATTTATCGATGTCCCTTATAATTCGCATTATTTTTTTTATTCCTCGTCATATTTTATCGGTATACTAGTTTTCAATCGCGTGTTGTTAGTTCTATGCCTAAACAGCATGTAATGAGTAAACCAGAAACTCATTGTATGACATTTATTTTAAGAATTGGTTTTTAATGGAAAAATAAGAGGACATAGACTACGGCAGAGATCGACCATGAGGTTGACAGGCGACAACACAACTATCGCGCCACGGCCACCCCCTTTTTATTTTGGTATGCAGTAATGTTTATAATTCAAAAGATCTCCTATATAAAGAATTTGATCGAAATCCGTTGAGCCGTTTATGACAAAGTCGCAAATCAGAAAAATGGTTGTATAATAGGTAATGTTAAAAAATATATCAAAAAAAATAACCAAAATATATGTAGACTATAATTACTATAGTAGTGCACAGTTTCTTTTTTATCAAAATCATTACAGCAGTTTTTGAGATAATTAAAATGATAAAATGATAAAATTACATGTCAGGTACCTTTAGTCTTGGGGTTAAAAAATCGATTCAAAAATCTATAGAGACAATAATCTAAAACTATTATTTAATAAGTTCGAAGAAAATCGGTTGTGTGGCAGGTACCGTTAATAACAGAATAAGTAAATAAAAACATTTGGCCGAAATGTAGACCATACCTAAAGTAGTACACATATGCTCTTTATCAAAATCGTTAGAGCCGTTTTCGAGATAATTAAGATGGTAGAAAAATTTGTATCGCAAGTACCCACCGTTATTTTTCTGGCTAAGACAACGATTCAAAATTCTATTTTGGACAATCAACCAAAACGCCTAATTACCAAGATTGAATAAAATCGGTTCAGCAGTTTTGGCTTTAGATCGTTCTACAGACAGCCAGACAGACAGGCGGAATTACGGGACCCACTTTTTTGGTGTTTGTTGAGTTTGACAATTATACGAAGTAGTCAACTTGACAGCTTCTAGAATGACAACTTTATGTCAAGTCGATTTCCGGCGAGACGATAAAAAGATCAGCCTCTTCTTAACCAGCCGACGACGTGGCCAGTCGTCCTCAACCTCAACCTAAATACATTACGTATATTTAATATTAAAACTTACTTTGCGAACATTGTTAAATTTAATTAATAAACTTTATATGAATTTACTGTTTAATAAATTAAAGTCTGTTTTATTGAACCCATAAAATCATAATAATTGGCGACGAGGATGACAGATCAGCAGCTTAAACAGCAGCAACAATGGTTTGAAACACTTATGCAGAGCAACCTGGACATGATGAAAGAGCTCATGAGCAGGGTTCCGGGTGCACCCCGAAGACCGCAGTTCCCAAATTTGACGCTTTCGATCCAGCGAAAGCCAACTGGGAAAATTATCTTTTTCAACTCCAGCAACACTATGAGGCAAACTCTATCACAGAGGATAATGTGAAGAAGTCATTTTTTTTGTCATCATGCGGCGATCATATCCTGGACCTGTTGAAGAAACTTTTTGAGACAACAGACGTAAGTACACACACATTAAGCAAGCTAACCTCTCAGCTCACACAGCATTTCAAATCTGATTTACATATCCTTGCTTCGAGATGTAAATTTCTTCGTCATCAAATGTCTCAAGGACAAAGCTACAGCGACTGGCCTTGCAAAGGACTGTGCATTCACTTGCCGAAAAGAGGGTTGTAATCACTCTTATGCTGAATATATGATCCGTGACATGATTGTATTTTATACACCGCATGATCAAATACGATTACAAGCCACTCAGGACAGCGATCCTACCTTGAAGAAGATGGAGAGTATCATCACAGCGTTTGAGCTATCCCAAAAAGCCTCATCGATTTTGAAGGATGGAGAGAAAAAGACCAACGTCGTCGAAGTCAACTTTGTTCACTCAAGTAAGTCACAAAACACAAATTACTTAAATAGAAAGTCATGCCCAGATTGTAATGTGCAGCATGACCGCAAAAGTTGTAAATACATAGATTTTGTATGTGATAAATGCCATAGACGAGGGCATATCCAGAGCGTATGTCTTTCGAGTAAAAAACCGAATGATAATGTGAGAACTGGTACACGTGCTAGACGTCGTAGAAAACGGGATTTTTCTCAAAACCGACAAAGCAATCGCACAAACTCCAGGCACCGTTCTTATCAAACGCGATCACATAACAATCAAAGCACTTCTACTAAAAATTATAAGGAAACCGCACATTTTATTAATCAGATGCAGCATGAGGAGATCTGCACTCTAAAAGAAAAAATTGGTAAATCCCAAAACCGAAAAAAGAAATTATTTGTGTCACTTGAGGTAAATAAAATCCCGCTAGATTTTCAGTTAGACACGGGAGCAACCTGCTCGCTAATAGGTTTGCAAGGTTATCGAGATTTAGGAGAACCAAACTGTAAACCAACCGATCGAGTACTGAGAGCATATGGAGATGTAAAAATTCCAATAAAGGGTATGATTTGTGCAGAAGTTTCTTGGAAGGGTATTATGCATAAGTTGTCTCTATTAGTAGTCGATAGTGAATACGGTTCCAACATTATGGGGTTAGACTGGTTTAATGCGTTTGATCTAAGCATAAAACAACAAAGTAAAGAACTAGCACTACAGGTTTCAGATGGCATTTGTGATAAAGCGCAGCAACAACTTTCTTTAGAAGCCAAAATACTTTGTGAGCGTTATAAATCAGTGTTCAATTCCGAGCTGGGCTGTAGTAATAGTTACGTTGGTCATCTTGTGTTGAAGCCAGATGCACAGCCAAAATTTTGTAAATATCGACCCGTTCCTTTTGCACAAAAAGGAGTTGTTAAAGCCGAAATAGAAAGACTTGTAAGATGGGGTATTCTAAGACGAATTGAGACAAGTCAATGGGCTGCCCCCATCGTCCCAGTTCAAAAAGCGAATGGTTCAATTCGAATTTGTGGTGATTTCAAACAAACTATAAATCCACAATTAATAATTAACCGTCATCCACTGCCACGAGTCTTGGACATTTTTCACAGTCTTGAAGGTGGTTGTTATTTCACGAAAATAGACTTGTCTGACGCTTATCTGCAGATCCCGTTAGACGAAGAATCTCAGAAAATCTGTGTCATTTCCACTGAGTTTGGTCTTTTCCAATATCTTCGTGTGCCTTTCGGTACAGCTAGCTCTACGGGAATTTTTCAAAACTATATCGATCAACTGACAGCCGGATTGTTTGGTGCTGCTTATGTCGATGATGTCATAATTTCTGGGAGAAGCCAGGAGGAGCATTTAGAGAACCTAAAAATTTTCCTCGAACGTCTCGAGAGTCACGGCCTACGATGTCGTCTAGAAAAATGTGAATTTGCCAAAAGTCAAATAGAGTACCTTGGTCATATAATAGACGCAACTGGCATTCGTCCATCTGAGTCACGATTACTTGCCATCAAAGACTTGCCTGAGCCCAGCAATCTAAAAGAATTAGAAGCATTTGTAGGAAAAATAAACTACTACAATCAGTTTATAGAAAATTTTGCTCAAATTGCAGCCCCATTAAACAAACTCCGGTCAAAGAATGTTAAATTTGTGTGGGGAGCTGAACAGCGAAAAGTTTTCCAAATATTTAAGGAAAAGCTCATGAGTGTATCAAGTCTAGTTCATTTTCAGAATGAGTTGCCCATCTCTTTAGCGACAGACGCATCGTCGCTTGGTATCGGCGCGGTGATATCTCACGTATATCCGGACGGATCTGAGAAGCCTATAGCTTTTGCTTCTAAGACATTAACTGAATCCCAGAAACGCTACAGTCAGATCGAAAAAGAAGCTTTGTCAATTATATACGGGATAAAAAAGTTTCACCAGTACTTGTTCGGGCGTCAGTTTGAGTTAATCACTGACCACCAGCCCTTAGTTACAATTTTCAATCCCAGTAAGCAACTTCCTCAAATGACCATAGCTCGACTACAACGTTGGGCAATCATTTTGATGAGCTACACTTACTCCATTCGCTATCGACCAACAGCACAGCATGCCAACGCTGACTGTCTTTCCAGATTGCCAGTTGGACCTGATGAAGAGTTTGACAAGATGGATGAATCATGTCATGTTTTAGATAGCTACAGGTCTTGTATCGAAGAGTTTCCCATAACCTCGTCCGTTGTAGCTGAACACTCTAAAGACTGTATTTTAAATAAGGTAGTATTTTATATTCAGCATGGATGGCCAAAACAGTTGCCGAGTTGTGAAGCTAATTTAATACCCTATTTTCGTCGAAGGTTAAGCTTGTGTGTGTGTGCTAATGTTGTTTTATTACAGACTGAACATCCTCGAGTGGTAGTTCCTCAAAGTTTACAGCCAAAGGTACTAACATTGCTCCATGAGGGGCATTGGGGAGAAACCAGGATGAAGCAGCTGTCCCGTCGTTACTGCTGGTGGCCAGGCATAGATGAGATGATTCACCAAACTGTAAGTAAGTGCAATGCCTGCCAGTTCAATGCGTCACAACCTCCAAAGCACTATACCAGCTGGCCAGCCACCGAGCATCCATGGGAGCGAATCCACATTGACTATGCCGGTCCTTTCGAGAAATTTATGTGGCTAATCATTGTCGACTCATTCTCGAAGTTCCCGTTTGTTGTTCGCATGCAGTCAACAACATCAAAAGCGACAATTAGTGCTCTTCGTTCTGTTTTTGCGCTTGAAGGTTTAACTAAAACCATAGTGTCGGACAATGGCACTCAATTTTCTTCGGCAGAGTTCAAAGATTTTTGTCAAAGCAACGCCATCACGCATCTTACTTCGGCGCCTTTTAACCCTGAATCCAACGGTGCAGCAGAACGTATGGTGCGGACGTTCAAGACATCTTTGACCAAGATTTTATGTACCACAGCACGCAGTGAAGATGCCTTGCAAATTGTTTTAAACACCTATCGTTCAACTCCAGATGCAGAGGGGAAGTCACCTGCTGAAAAGCTCCATGGTCGTTGTCACCGTACGATATTATTAGCCCTTTGCCCAGATCCAAACGGAAAGGGGAAAGGTAGTTACCTGTCGAAATTCTCCACAGGACAAACAGTTTTTGTTCGTCAATATTTAAAGAGAACAAAGTGGGTAAACGGAGTCGTTATGAAAACCTTAGGAAGAAAAATGTATCAATTACAGACAGATTATGGTACTTGGCGTCGTCATCAAAACCAGATGCGTTCCAGATCAGTTTCGAATGTCGAGGCAAGTAACAAATATAATTTTGCTAATCCTATTCCTTCATTATCTTCAGACAAAGTTCCATCATCATTACCCAAGCAACACAATCGACTCTTTCAAATATCTTGAAGTCTACTTTCGCAAGAGCTTTTAACTCTTTTCACTATCTTCAAGAGGTCATTAAGACCCCAATGGGACCAAAGGGGTGGAGCCAACTCCATAGGAGGAAGAGTTCTTATTATAGATCTTTTAAAGATGTTTTTCGTTTGAGTGAATAATTTATGGAAGAAAAAAAAATAATATTGACAAATCTCTATCTCTTTTACGCAAAAGCAAATTTAATACAATTGAAACGAAAAAGAATGAACTTAAATAAAATGCCAGATCAAGATGACTTTTTTTCATCACATTCAATGCCTGATTTATTTTACACATTATAATAGAAACTAAACTCATTTTTCTGGTGTTGTATATCTGTGTTTTGATGTGCCAAAAAAGATTTATTTTGAAATCACACATTCTACATCGGTTAAATAAATGCGCCACAAATTTAGTAACATAATGCATATATTCATTAATAAAAAAATAAAAAAACTCCCCACGGAGTTGACAGAAACTGTATTAAATACAGTCTAAAGTGGTTTTAACAATTAAAAGTGAAGCATTGTGTAGAAAGTTAGTGTGTTATTGCTATAAATTCATATGCAATCGTAATTTGAATCACATAAATAATAATTTGTACTGAAATTAATTGCAAGTAATATGGCGTCATCACGAATACTCCAACAGGGTGCCTCATTTTTATTATTGAACTGTTCCATAATGTGTTATGGGTTTTGAATCATTTTAAGTTGTAATAAGTGAGAAGTGGACTTTTGGACCAAAATGTGTATGTAAATATATATCAATGTACTTATGTCAGTACGACGTCGATTGATTAAAAAAAACGCTAAAAATTCCGCATTTTTTTTGGTTTTATTTTCTGCTCTGAAAATGCGATTCTCGGGCTTTTGGATAACATTCAGAGCAGAATATACAAAAAATTGTTAAAATTTAGTTTGTATAGCCATAAATTTGTAAAATTTCGTTGAACAAAAGCTAAAAGTTCTAAAAAGAAGGAACATCTAAGATATGTACATACATAAACAATATTATTCAAATTTAATAAAAACATAAAATAAACATTTTACCTACACAATGTTTTATTGTAAGATATTAAGGTATTAAAATATTACAAAAAATAATATTTGTGGTAATTATAAATAATATCTGAAATTTAATTTAACAGTGTCACCCTTTATATAAATGTTTTTGTGTTCGACATATAAATACACTTTCCATTTTTATATCGACTGCTTAAAGAGTTCGTTAAGAAGTCATTAAGCTATCATTGATATAATCTCTTTTCATAGCCACACATGAGCAAGAAAAAGATGGGAAATGTCGGCAGCTGTATAGGTTTGCTTCTGTGTGTAATTTCATTACACCACATATAATTATTGTTTGACTTCACATTTATTCATCGATTTAAAGCCAAATTTATCAATACAAGGCAAAGACAAAACAAAAAGTTTTTTTTAATAACCTTCCTTAAAGATAAAATATACACTACTAGAAGATGGGATGTTAAGCATTTATAAAGATGTTTTAATAAAACCATCTTCAATATAATGTTTGAAAGAGACAAATGAAATACTCTAAATACACTCTGAAATTCCTTGATGTAAAGAGGTTTAAAAGAGGACCTATAAAGAGACATAATAAATATATTTGTCAAAGAGGTTTTTAAGATGTTAGAAAGAATTTTTTTTAATAGTTGAAACAAACAACACTTTCAAAGAGCAACTAAACAGGTTATTAAGTGCAACGGTATTAAGAAGATTGATTTAAGAGATTGTAAGGACCTGATAAATTTATTCAAAGAAGTCTTAAAGAGTTTATGTGTTGCTTGGGTACCTCCAGTTACATCAGCAACACTGTCGTTACCATCACTATCAACTTCGCCACCAGCATCAGAACTGCCATCTTTGCCACCGCCGCCGTCACCCCGGACACCGGAAATGCCACCGCGGCCGTCACCGTCATCACAATTGCCATCATCTTTTTCGAGACATTCGTTACCACCATCGTCATCATCATCCTCATCTCTGTCATGTGGAGATGCGATTGAATTTGAGAGTCCAATGTCTACGCCTGCTATTGAGGTCTCATCATATGAAAAACCTATCATTCCAATAAGGGATAGAAGCGATTTGCAGTATCAAGATTCGGAACGTAGATATAATTCCACCTTGGCAGAAGAGCCTCAGCAACAAGTTCCTACTGAATCCAGATCCAGACGCTCATATCGTCTGAGAAATAGACGAATCAGTTTTTGATCTAAATAAGTGTGAGGGAACTGTTGAGTTTGACAATTCTACGAAGTAGTCAACTTGACAGTTTCTAGAATGACAACTTTATGTCAAGTCGATTTCCGGCGAGACGATAAAAAGATCAGCCTCTTCTTAACCAGCCGACGACGTGGCCAGTCGTTAATATTAAAACTTACTTTGCGAACATTGTTAAATTTAATTAATAAACTTTATATGAATTTACTGTTTAATAAATTAAAGTCTGTTTTATTGAACCCATAAAATCATAATAGTGTTCTCTATCATCGTAATGTCAACTCTGATTAAAATCTCAATTTTTTTTCCAAATACAAAGCTTGCCCTATAGTACCTATGTATAGGGATGAAACGATACCTCCAAGATATCGAGTACTTGTACTCGATACCAGTATCGAAAGAAAGTATCAGTACCTTCTTGGGTATCGGATGAAAAGTATCGATACTTACTTGGATCGAATCAAAATTTCTATTGTCGATTTCGTTTCAATAAATAGGATTCGCTACTAAAAGCAATAGTTTTTTGCTTTGAAAAGAACGATTACGGATCTAATCTCTTTTTGTGACTGTGTGTGCTGCTTGGTAGTTCTAAAAATACAACAAATCTTCAATTCGTTAATACATCAATATTTCGTTTTTACTTGCTGATACCGCCGCAGAAAATTCCTTTTTTACTTATTTGTTTATTGTTTTTATGTATTTGTTTTTTAATATTTGTTTCAACGAAGTTTTTAACAATATTTTTATTTTTTAACAATTTTAATTAACTTTTTCTTTACGCTGCCACAAAATAAAATTAATTGACAACAAAACAATTGAGAAACTGCAAAACAAATATTGTAGTATCTGTAAGAATCTGTGTACAAAATCCAATTGGAATCCGTCTCCAAGAAGAGATTCAATACGGATCTGTTTTTCAGGAAAAAAATTGGTTTTAATTTGAAACGAATCTGACTTTAAGAAAAAAATTGACGGCGGATCGATGTTTTTATTGAAAGGAAATGGACATACATTCAAGATATAATATACGAAGTTGCTTATAGCGAGGTTCATTCAAGAAAAGGTCTGCTCTCTCTGACAAAAGATATCATCTTTTTGAATTTTGAGAGTTTCATTCCAAAAAGAGCAAATCTAGATAAAATCTTAACAAGAAAGATTGGATCTCTGATGGATTGGCAGAATTGATCTGAATGCACATATGCATTTAGAAAGTCTTTTCTGTCAAGGGTCAAACATATTTTGTTATTCATTTTTTGTGAACTTGTGAACTAGTGCCAAACCGTGCTCAAAAAAAAAACATAAAGATATAATGGACGAAGAAGTTAATAATTTATATTTTATAAATTCAGTGGTGTTTTTGATTGCTTCGTCTTCGTCTTCCTTGTCATCTGATGATGAAGATGTGTTCTTTTCAGAAATGTGTGCCAACCATTTACCAATAGTACAATTAAATCTGGAGAAAAGTTTCATTGAAAAGCTCAAATCTGGATTTTGAGAGGAGATCTTTGAAATTTGAATGAAACTCTCTATTAGTGTCAATTTGTGAAGAATTCATATAGACTGTATGAGTGTGCAAAGAAAAAGTTTGTGGTGTGTTCAAGTAAATGAAAGAATTCATAGGAGGTGAGTATGTGTGTGGTTATAATAAGTATGTGTGCGAAATTATCGGTAAAAATTGTTTCGGTGAAAATTATTTGACTTTTAGAAAGCCATACGTAATACATTTAGTTGAAACGATACAGATTCGATCCAAGTATTTTCATTCGATACGGATACCTACTTGGTATCGCAAAGTATCGATTCCAAAAGTACTTGGTATCGAATCAAAAGTATCGAGTATCTACTTGAAGTTTCTTGTATCGATTCATCCCTACCTATGTATATCGCAAGTAAAAATGTATACATGAAGTCCTTAAAATTTTTGAAAAATAATTTTTTTTTGGATTTTGGAAAAAAAAAGAATTAGTTATGTTTAGAGAAATTCGATTGGGCTCCTGGGTGTGTGCTAAGCATGTTTTGTCGAAACCCGCAGCTCGATTTTCTTACGAATGCATAGAATTTGCTTATGCATTTCCCCTCTTTATAAAACAACCTCTGAACATGTCATCCAAATCATTCAAATGACATGGTAACTTCTTAATTAAACTACAGGGTGGCGCACGAATCATGCTACAAAAAATAAAACGTAATAACTTTTTTTCAGTGTGAGTTATCGGCTTTTTTTTATTTTATAGCATACTATTTAAATTTATCAAAATGAATCTCCAAATGAAGGATTTGGATAGTGCAGCGATACCATTCTTTGCAGTCCGTCATTTCCGTCCAAAGGGAATTTAGGCTGGAGGTTGTCGGTAATCCCCCGAGTAGATGGACCATTATGAGGCTGGTGATCATGTTTGCCGAATCTGGAAGCATCGAACGAAGATCGTATCATCGAGATCCCAATGTTCGGGTTCAGGATACAATGGTGGCTGTTGCATCGGCAATACAGGCAAATCCAAGTGTTTCGACTCGAAACTTATCGGGCCAAATTGGAGCTATCAGACGTTCATTACAACGGATACTTCATGATGATTTAAGCTTGTTTCCGTACAAAGTCCAAATTACAAGCAAGTTAAACCCTCAGGATTTGCCTGTTCCCCTGGAATTTTGCCGAAAAATGATTGCAATGGCCGAAGGAGACAACACATTGATAAATTGTTTGTTCATGTTTGATGAGGCCCATTTTGACTTAAACGGCAATGTTAATAAGAAAAATTGCCGTATATGGAGTGAATCTAATCCAGAAATGCTCCATGAGACTATACTGCACCCCGAACGAGTCACTGTGTGGTGCGTTTCATCAAGGTGTACTGTCGGGCCATACTTCTTTGAAGAAAACGGTGTAACACAAACTGTCAATGGTGACCGTTATTTAAAGATGTTGAAAGAGTTTTTTTTACCCAGAATTTCGCCGAAGACGTATCCCTTTCAGAAGGACTTGGTTTCAACAAGATGGAGCGAGTGCACACGTAGCCACACAAGTTATGCCGGAGCTCCAACGAAAATTCCTAAACAAATTGATATCCAGAAACTGCACTATCCGCTGGCCCCCAAGGTCATCTGACCTGACTGCACCGGACTTTTTTTTCTGGGGTTATATCAAGCAGGAAGTGTACAAAACGAAACCCAGAAATTGGACTGAATTGAAGCAGTCCATTAAGACAATAATTGGGCCGACCCCAATTTCAACCCTTTAAGCCGCAATGAACAATTTTCTGATCAGGTGACGCATATGCGTGGATGAGCGTGGAGGTCATTTACTGTATATCATCTTTAAGAACCATTAGTTATTTAAAACAAAATTTAATTTTTAATCCAATAAAAAAAATGAATGAAATACATAGATCAAAATAAAAGTTATTAAAATTTCTTATTGTAGCACAATTCGTGCGTCACCCTGTATATAGTACTGGCGCCCTGCTAATTTGACATTAAGGACCATGTTATTCTATAATTTCTGAGATTTTCAAAATATTATATTTGAAGATGAACCTTGTAAATTTAAAAAGACTTCTCTCGATCATTGACAAAAGTTATCCAACTCAAATTTTCCAACAAGTGAAATTTATAATTTTTATAAAATTTTATATGCGAAGCACTATGGCAAATAGAACAAGAACACAGAACGATGACACATCGGCATGTCAAATAAGTGATTTACATTTTTCATATTCACAATGTGTTAGCAGCCAAAACATTACAAAATGAGTTCACAGCTTGCGGTCAATGTTATGACGAAGTTTTGAGACTATACTCTGTTCAATTTATATTTTAAGTACAGGTCTTATGGGAGAGCATTTTCAAGCACACTGGTGCCGGCTGGTTTTGGCATGGCACTCAACTTAAGAAATTGCCACTGAAATATTCCAAGAACCCACGA
This sequence comes from Philhelius pedissequus, assembly GCA_910595825.1. Lineage (NCBI taxonomy): Eukaryota > Metazoa > Arthropoda > Insecta > Diptera > Syrphidae > Philhelius > Philhelius pedissequus. Next base: position 91,998,279 of record OU343161.1, read on the forward strand.
ACATTCCTCCATGACCGGTCTGCTGCCAGGCTGAGAGGGGACTGATCACCAATTTGCCTCTCGTCTCGCTTGTTATAGTGTTTATTTAAAAAATAAACACATTGATTAAGAGTTACCATTGGTCCGTTGATGGAAATTCTGATAACTTTTCCTTCGGTTTTCGCTATGGAACTTTCAGAATCGAAGCATTGTTAGATCTTTTGAGAGCATATTTTAAGTTTAAATAAAAAGGTGTTATCGATGCGGGCTCTTCTGCCTACATCTTTTGTTTATTTTTTATTTTCGAAAACGGTTAAATTGCAGCTATATATTATTAGTTGGGTATTTGTTTAAGGAAAAATTACTATTTGATTAAGTTCTTGATGGCGTTCGGTTTTACTAATTAATTGCAACTTTAAATTAGAAAATATTTTTTTGTTCATGAAAATAAAAATAAAATGAAGGAGGTTTCGTGTATATAAATATAATATTTAAAATAGCAATAAATTAGCAATAAATATTAAAAAAGAAATTTGAGTAGATATTATTATTTGTGTTTATTTACATTTAAAATGGCTTCAAGTTGTTCGAAAGACACAAATTCTTTATTATACCTTATTTATACGTTTTTTTCTGTGATTTATTTTCACGTTAAAATAGATAAGGCCTCCTGGAGAACTCTTAAAAAACGCGCATACTATCTTACTTCTTGTTGGTGTGGAGAAAGATAGGTTTAATTTTATTTGCATTCAGTTTAATTTCTTTTAGATTTAGTTTACGATATGTTCATGAAATCTAAATTAGTGATTGGTAACCCTAGATACATTTGTGAGAGAAATATGCCAATTTATAATGCTCACTGCGGCAACCATGGAAAACGAAAAGCCTTATTGAAATAGAGATAGATTATTGAAATCCATAATAGTAAGGGTGAAAGGCAAATATTCTATCTTCCCTTTACTGAAAATATAAATTAAACAGAGTATAATTGTAATTGTGATTCTCAATCTCGATTTCGAACTGTTGAAGACGGAATAAGATTCCCATTGACCGTAAGTGGTAACCAGCAATCCGCCAATTATTGTTGCTTTAGTTCAGTAATTTGAATATTTGGTGCATCCGTGTATCATGTCATGCGGAACTTTTTGGTTCTAAAATAAAATTGTTTTTTCTTGTATTATGATTGGTCTGGCATCAGATACCTACAATCTTGTCTCTGAGTCAGTTTTATTAAGTGGATATCGCGGGCTAAGTCTGATATCCATTCAATTGAAATTATTCATTCCGCCTCCATAACTACTCACAGACACTAAACACAATACACTCTCAGTTTATATCCATAATCACTGTATTACAATCACTGGCGGCGGTTTTCGGGTCCGGACCCCCTTTCCCCCCACGAGACTTGGAAGCTTTAACTTTGTTAACTATTAGTATGATAATATTACGGTCAGTTTCTCTTCAATCAATTTTTGGCAATTTATTAGTTTCACCAGACCTATGAACTTACACTTACCTAGAACTGCAACTCTTTTCTTTCTCTACGATAAATTGTTCTGGAAAAGAGCAGTTATATGTTTTGTGCACTTTATGTTGACATTCGTTGAAATTCAAACAACATTTTTGTGCCACTTGACTTGAATAGAAAATGCATTTAGTTTTATCGTTATCTTTGATACGCGTACTCATATTTTTCGTTAATCAAACATTTTTGTTAATTTCCACAATTTTGTAAGAAAAAACAACCTAAAATGGGTCGAACAAAAGCATTAACTGAGGCAAAAAAAAGGACAAATCAAAGCTTATAAGGACGCTACGCTGGCTTATTTATTGCCGATATAGCTAAAAAAAAAAAAAAAAAAAGGACAAGAGCCGAACCCATATATTCAGATTTTGTATGCGTTGAGTATGGAGAAAACATCAAAGGCCGCACACACAGTGTGCTTACTAATGCGGAAAGACGGAAAGAAAGAAAAGCATCGAATTTTCACTCTTAAGCAAAAATCAGGGGAAAATGTGGTATGGCAAGTTTCACAACTATGCGTCGTGTTATTTCAAAAGCTAAGCATATAAAAGCATACAAGAAGAAACCACCCTTAACCCGGTTCGAAAAGTGCAGCGCCTCAGTTTTTGTCGCGTACATATGACCTGGACTTTGGACCATATCCTTTAATGACACCTCCAAATTTCAATTTATGTCCACCACAATGAATGCATTGACTTTCAATGGTTTATTAAAAGAGGGCTTTCCAACTTTCAAACATTTTTGAACCTTTGCTGTGGACTTATCAACATGATAATTCATCAAAACATACAGAGCGAGAGTAGCTGACACGTCAAATATATGGATCAGGAGAAAAATATTCGATTATACCCTAATTACCCCAATTCATCCAATTATCTTGGTGGAATATAGGATATTTGCCTTTCACTCTGACTGTTAGAGATGCCAATAAGTTCGTACTGTCTTAAAGCTCTTACAGGGTTGCAGTAGTAAGCATACTAAATTACCACAAACGTAGCAGTGGTAACTCTGATTCAATAAGTTTATTTTAAAAGCACAAACCAGGTTTAGAGCATGGTGAAGGTACACAAGCAGCAGTGTGCTGTGCACTTAGATGTGCAGTAGGTAGGTCTTGGTGAAATATACGTTGGTTGTAACACGATTACAAAAACAATTTGTATGTACAGGGTGGCGCACGAATCGTGCTACAATAAGAAATTTAAATAACTTATTTTAATCGATGTATTTCATTAATTTTTGCTTATTGGATTAAAAATTAAATTTTCTTTAAAATAACTAATAGTTTTTAAAGATGATAGACCGCAAATGAACTCCACGCATATGCGGCCCTGATCAAAAAATTGTTCATTGCGACTAAAGGGTTGAAATTAGGATCGCCTCAATTATTGTTTTAATGGACTGTTTCAATTCAGTCAATTTCCTGGGTTTCGTTTTGTACCCTTCCCCATAAAAAAAGTCTGGTGCAGTCAGGTCAGGTGACCTTGGTGGCCAGCGGAAAGTGCAGTTTCTGGATATCAATTTATTTGGGAATTTTCGTTGGACCTCCGCTGTAACTTGTGTGGCTACGTGTGCTGTTGCTCCATCTTGTTGAACCTAAATCCTGATGAAAGGGATATGTCTTCTTGGGTAAAAAAAAAACTCCTTCAACATCTTTAAATAACGGTCCCAATTGACAGTTTGTGTTTCACCGTTTTCTTCAAAGCAGTATGGTCCGACAATACACCTTGATGAAACTGCGCACCACACAGTGACTCGATATGGGTGCAGTTCCGTCTCATGGAGCATTTCTGGATTAGATTCACTCCATATACGGCAATTTTGCTTGTAAACATTGCCAAACAAGTTAAAATGGGCCTCGTCAGACATGAACAAACAATTTATCAATGTGTAGTCTTCTTCGGCCATTGCAATCACTTATCGGCAAAATTCCAGGCGAACAGGCAAATCCTGAGGGTTTAACTGGCTTGTAATTTGGACTTTGTACGGAAACAAGTTTAAGTCATCATGAAGTATCCGTTGTAATGATCGTCTGCTAACTCCAATTTGACCCGATAAGTTTCGAGTCGAAACACTTGGATTTGCCTGTATTGCCGATGCAACAGCCACCATTGTATCCTGAACCCGAACATTGGGATCTCGATGATACGGCCTTCGTTCGATGCTCCAGATTCGGCAAAAATGTTCACCAGCCTCATAATGGTCCATCCACTCGGGGGAGTACCGCCAAACTCCAGCCTAAATTCCCTTTGGACGGAAATGACGAACTGCAAAGAATAGTATCGCTGCACTATCCAAATCAGTTTTTCAGTATCCCAAGCATTCATTTTGATAAATCTAAATAGTAGCCTATACAATAAAAATAAGCCGATTACTCAAACTGAAAAAAAGTTATTACGTTTTATTTTTTGTAGCACGATTCGTGCGTCACCCTGTATGTAACTCAGTGGTTATTTTCAGTGCGAATTTCAGCGCCAGGTTGAAAAGCTCTCACATAAGTCCTGTACTGAAAATATAAAAAGGAGAGAGTATACCATGCTTGGATTAGGAGCAATGAATGACAGTAAACCGACCTAATGGGTGTCTTATTAAAGTGGCGAGGAGTGTATGTAGAGTTCTCGGCTATGTGTGTTTCTCTTTACCTTTCGTTCTGATTTCTCAGTTCTCGACCTTCGGCTTCGAGTTGGATGGTATAATGAATACTGGTATGATATTCCTCATTTCATTATCCTATCTCTCTCGCACACATTGATACCGAGTGACGTAGTTCAACTCATATTTATTTTTGTTTCTGAATTTTTGTTTATGCATTTTTGTTAACAAGTGACGTAGGTTAACGCTGAATATCATACCATATATTCTTTATTATTATTATTAAAAAGTTGTTTCAAATATTTGTTGCTGGCATTGCTTTGTTTTCATGGTCATTGCGCACAATAGATTTTTCCATAGGATCGGTTTGAGAGAAAAAAAAAACTCCACAGTAAACGTAATACAAGCTATTTAGTTAGTTTGGTAAAATTTATGAAAATCTTGACCTCTGAATCGTTGGACGAACCCCCCCCCCCCCTTACCAATTCCTGGATCCGCCACTGAGTCCTATAAAGTTATGGTTACGTTTTTATTTTGTATTTTAAGGAATGCATAACACATCCTCATTCCTTATCAAGCTCATAGTGATTAACCACCTCCCCCGCAACCCCGTTCATAGTAATATCCACTCAAAATACCATGTTTTTTTTTTAAATATAAAAAAAAATGCCATTTAACAGAAGGTTGATTTATGTTCTTTTGAAGAACTTTTTTAATCTCAATTGTGTAATTGCACACAGATGCCTTTAAGTTTTGTTCCAATATTTTTAAAGTCCATAAACTTCTTCCACAAAACATTATGACCTGCTAGCCATTTCATTCCAATCACAAGTCCCATAAGCTAATACGAGACTTTCGTGACTGAAGTAATTTAAGTCTTCTTCGCAGCTAAACTGAATGTTGATGAGAAAATTAAAGCAACATTTGATTAACCCCATCATTAAAAGTGGTAATTTCATTAATTCTTCATCGGAATTATTTCATTTAAATTTGAATTATTTTTAATGAGTTTCTCAATGTTCCGCGGTTAAGCTTACATAATAGTCTACTCGTATACCTGCTTTAAGAAATTTAACCGCAAAACAAACAAACACTCATAGCTTTATAGCTCTCCGTTCGCACTTCTTACAAACTTTAACTATAATATTTTGCGGGCATATTTGTGAATAATAAACAGTTCCGCTGTTCCAAGTTCACATTCAGATATCGTGTGAAACTCCAATCTTTGCAGCACCAACATCGTTTAGCGAAAATTCTCCATCAGCCATTCCAGGCCAGCTCTATGGAATGGACTATTAATTCTCCCTTGTGGTTACCCCATATACCTTACCAACTCGTACTTACGACGACGACCGACGACGAAAGATATACAACAAAGTGTTGCGTTTGATGGTTTCTCTGTTTAGTATAGAACGCACGAGAAATGTAAATGATCTTGAGGCCAGGCAAGGCAGCAGCAAAGCCAGGACCGTGACTTCTAATAATTAGCTAAATCAAAACAAACTACGAATTATTTTCCTCAAAAATAATTACAGGTCGGCGGAGCTATTTATTTACATTTGTTTATGTTCCAGGCTCGGGGGCTCTCGAGGAGGTGTTACTTGAATATGGGGCCTGGTGTCAGCAGTGCGGCGCAGCGGCTTAGTTCATCATCAAACCTTATATAAAAACCTGAAGGACGGTGGACGGCTAATGAAAAGAGTTCTCTTTCTGTTTCGGTATCAGTTTCTAGTCAAGTTGATTTTTGACAGCACCAGTTGGAGTCGTTTGGGTTTGAAATGATGATAGATCTGACGTCGATTCTACCTGCTGCCGCTTGAGTTATTCTTAAACCGCACAATGGATGGATGACCAATTGCCAATGCCAATGCTAATGCAAATGCCAATGACGAGGCACCCTCGGCATTTGGTTTTGGTTTGTTTGAAAATTGACGGCCTCTGCCTTAGATAATCTTGTATGATTACCCTTTTAAAAGGAGAGGATCCATCTCAAAAGGAAACTCATAGACTCATTAGCCGCACGAAATATGCTTTTGTCCATCTCCAGAAACCACATCAACATCAGCAGCGTTGGTTCAGCGTGTGTGCAGTGTGCATCTAAGGTAAATGGCATTGAAATGGAAATTATATTTTTTCTCGTTCGGTTTGTTGTTTGAAAGCTAATTGTTTGGTGTGTTTTTTTTTGTCCTGTCATTTTGACAGTTTAAGTAAATGAATTAGATCAGCAACAAGACCAAATGAGGACGTAAGAAGTTTTGGAAATATTTGAGTGATCGTATTTATTTTTGTTGGTCAAATAAATGATGAAGAGAAGATGAAGTTTTTCATACGTAAGTGGATCTAATAAATAAGCAATAAATTAAAGTAAAGGAAGTTAAGGGGCTTTTTTAATGAGGTCTCGAAATTGAGAGCTGCCTTCTTCTCAAATTTTCCAGCAAGTCCCAAGGACAGCAATTTCTTCAAATGGTTTCCTCTAGCGTAGTTTGAAAGGAAGGAGGGTGGGTTTTTGTGACAAGTGATAAGACAGTTCACATATACGAAATGGCGGAAACGAGCAACCAGCTCGAAGACCCTATAAACGTTGTATATACAAGGTGGCGCAAAATTATTTTTTTTGTGTTTAATCTTTATTTTGACCTTATAATTTTCTCTCTTAAGTGAAAAAGATTTTATCCGCCGTCACCGGAGGGCAATTTTCTAAAAAAATTGACTTAACATTTTAAAAAAATTAAGAACAACGGCAACACTTACAATGAAAAAAAATTACAGGTTTTCTGAATCCAGAAACTTTTCCCCTTATCATTTGTTTCAACATTTATTTGTCTTAATAGTTTTTGAAAAAAATACCTTTAAACACAAAATTTTTCAATATGTCCTCTACTAGTCTTAAATTAAAAATTACCAAAACTGCTTTTTTATGAGATTCTTATTTCTTGTTTTTTTTAATGTAGGATACATTATGTAGAAAACAGCTGTTGACATTGGATTCTATAAAATAAATTCAGTTCCTTTAAATCCAGACTCTGCAATGCAAAAGAAACCTGTCATACGCCCTACCTCGCACTAATCCCGAAGCCTAAAGTGTGTCCTAGCAGAGGGGGGCAGCATTTCTTCACCCCCCCTCCCCCCAAAACATACCTAACTGTTTTTTTTTTAAATTAATTTTGAGTTTGAAGGTAATTTTTTCAAAAACTATTAACCAAACTAACTAGACTGAAACGAATGATAAGAGGACAAGTTTTTGGGTATCGTTGCAAGTTATATAACTACTAAGTCTGCCTCACAGCCAAATTTGATTCGTCATCGCCTATATATTAAATGCAGAAATTATATAACCATGAACTCTAGCATCAACTGCAGGCTTCTGTTCTGGCATTGGTGCCTTGAGTAATTGTTTTTACGGTTGAGTAAAACCTTAGTAGCTCACATTGTTCAAACCAGGAACGCAACATGAATCGATCAACAAGAAAAAAGAGCAAACCAATTTTGACAGCAACCTGAAAATCGATAAAGATCTAGACTCACTTCTTTTGGTTTTTCAAGTGCGTACTGCGAGTTTTCTACTTATTTGCAATTATCAATTAAGATCCAGTTCTCAGTGTTAGCATCACCTACTCCAACTGCGAAAATACACAAAATTAAATGGAACATCAATAAGCTTGAGCTTTACAGACGCAAACAATTCGAGGAAAGCACTCTATGTCGCACTCTTCAAACCCTCTCCAGCGAAAAAATTATGAATATTTTACTAGAAATTAACAAAAAAGCCTCCCCGAATGGCAATTGTACTAGCAAAGGGTTTAAAGAAGAATGGTATGGTTGAGAATGCATTAAATACAGGGAAAAGACTTTCTCTCTCCTTTACTTTACACTTTAAGTAATAAAGAATATAAAACAATTTGTACAAACAAGAGAAGCATCTATTTTAAACAAATTGCTAATGAGTTATAAACACTCTAAATCGTTCTGGTATAGGGTCCGACAGTCCCTGCAAATCGACATCTGCTTTAGCAGTCAGAGTAGATTCTTTTACTATATACTTTGGAGAACTTTTAGCTACTGAAACAACACCACTGCTATATGCTGTAGTTGAGGAAGTCGATGCCCCGATTGTAATGGCTGAGGTTGAAAAAGCGTAAAAAAATGTGAAAAACAACAAGGCGTGTGGACTTGACGGTATGCCGGTCGAGTTTTTCAAAAATAGCACTGCAAACTTTCAGGAGCTCCTCTTAGTTTTCTTTAATAAATTCTTTTTGAATGAAAATGTTCCAGAATTTTTGTTGGGTGATTCATCTGCAGTCGAAAATTATAGAGGTATATCTATAATCTCTGTAGTCTAGGAAAAATCTTTGCTCAAATTTTGTATAACCGCTTATCTAGCTGGGTGGAAAGAAACAATAGATTAAGTATGTTTCAAGGTGGTTTTCGTGCAGGACTTTCAACGGTTGACCTAATTTTTGCACAGGATTAAATAGCTAGAAAATATATAGCAAGAAAAAAGAAGCTTTTTGCTTTTTTTTCGATTTTAAAGCAGCTTTCGATACTGTAAAAAGAAACTTACTTATATATGTAAGCTGAGTCTGAAGGGCGTCTCTACGAAATTTCTTAGCGCCTACAGAGAATTGATTGCCAACACTTCAGCATCCGTTTGGAACAGAAGCGATATGTCAAAAGCTTTTGAAACCGATAAGGGAGTTCCACAATGTTGCATCCTCAGCCCAATTCTTTTCGCGCTATTTATTGACGATGTGCCTGAAAACTTGACCTCTTAACGATAGCCCACATACACTCCAGCTTCAAATTAATAAGCTCATGCAGTACTGCGATACCTGGGACCTTAGAATCAACATCGCGAAATCGAAAATAATGATATTTCAGCACACTGCAAGCTGAAGGCTAACGACAGAAAAATGGAAACTATCTGGTGAGATAATAGAGGTTGTCAGTGAATTTAAGTATTTAGGGTTTTTGCAATCATACAATCTTAATTTGCGACCACATATAGAACAAAAGATGATTAATGCAAAAACCGCAATAAATCACATGTGGCCTAGGTTTTATTGCAACAAAAATGTAGACAATGTATCTACATTTAAAGTTTTCAACGCCACTATCAATGCATGCCTCTGCTATGTAAACCAGGTTTTTGGATTCAAAAAAGTCGAAGAATTCGAACGTTTGCAAAGTTTTTTTCTTCAAGCGCATATTCAAACTCCCCACTACGATCCCCACGCATGCAATGTATGTAGAAACCGGTATGCCTCAACTTGAAAAACCTCAAACCTAATGTAGACCTTATAGTCAAAATAATGAAGCGTTCTAACACTAACCTCCAGAACCAACTAATTCGATATGCTTTAGATGCAAGTTATCACCATTCAAAGATTGTCTCGAATTGGCTGAGGAACACGGAATCGAACTTCAGTTACTCTAGAAGACTTAGATGATTGGCGAAATAAGTTTTATGACTGCATATCGCAGACAGATCAATATTTTTATGAAAGCTGTCTAAATAGGGCGCGACTATCTGAGTCAAGATATCTGTATAGAACACTAAATCATTCTCTAGGCTCAAATAATTATTTCAGTGACAATTTGACAAACAATGAGACTAGCACTATATTTAAAATGAGGACTGAAACTCTATATCTCAATTTTATGCCGCACAGACAGGATCTAAAGATATCTTGTAGTTTCTGTAATTTAAATGCACCTGAAGGCAATTTTCACTTCATAGCAGAATATCAAATTTTACTTGAACTAAGAAGTCTGTATTTCTCCCAAAGCTTTCTCACGCTTCAAGAAGCTTCGGATTATTTAAATGGTATTCACGGTTGGAAGATATTATCACATTATAGTATTCATGCCTATAAGTATCGCAATAGTATTTTGGAAGAAATTTTGTTATAATTTTTCAACAATTTGGTTTTCTAATAATTATTATGTACATACATATCAATGTCATATTATGAATTTTAATTTTTTTTTTTTTTGTAACAATTTGTGTAATAATTTTTTTTATTTATTTTTTATTTTTAATGTCTAGTTTTATTTCGAATTGTCAATCGATCGGCAGCCGGCAAAATAAAGCCATGCTTTTTCTTTTATAAAAATTGTAATTATGTAAATCTAATTTAATTAATAAAGAAGATTAATAATAACAATACTCACTTCTTTTAAGCTCTTTAAACAAATCAACTCAGTCCAAACTTAATATTATATAATATATATAACTTTACACCATAACTTAAAAATTAAAAATAAAACTATACTTAAAATCTTAGTTGGGTGCTCCTCTTTTACCATTGCACTACGTGCAAAAACACACATCCCATGCTCCTACTTTCTACCTTCTGAGAAGGCAGTGTTCGTGTCTCCTCTTCTGTTCGAAAGATTTCCTAACAGCGCTGGTCTTTCTATGCAAATGTGTAAGTATGACTTTGGTAAGCAACATGTTATCTAATGTTATCAAACCAGAGATTTCCGTGTGGTGGTCATATTAAGTCCAGAACTCAAATCATTGTATTCTCCATACACAATGTTGGGGGGAATCGGATGATTCAATCGGAGAAGGACCAATGACCTCTTATAGTCATCTGATGTTAAACTTCCTCACAGTATGTTTCTGTTTTGACGGTGTCGAGATAACGATACAACGTGGCGTAGTAGTTCGAGTTAGAAGATCACAAAGTCCCCTTGCGAAAATTATGATCTGGAAATTGCGTACTAAAATTTAATTACAAATTAACACCAAAGACGCGACGATACCCTTTACTGGATTTTAACAGATATCTAGCCGAATGTCGAAATACAAATACTGATCCAACCAGATGCCAAGGTACTTTACTACACTTTTACTCGCCAGTGGATGTCCATGTGGCCCTACGATCACCAGCTTACGCCAGTTCTTTCTCTTATACCTTGAGGCGCTAGACAACGGAGTCCTAAACAAAATAGTTTCTGATTCTGGAAGTTGATTTTCAACTTCCAGTCATCACAACATCGCTGAATCTTGTCGAAGTCACTCTGCAAAAGGATTTTGATGACCTCAACTGTATTAGCTGTTCTGTACGCAATTAGATCGCCGACGTACGCAATTGCCTGAGTTAGACTACCTATCAGATCGCTGGTATAAATGCTGAATAGAATCGGCGAGTTAACCGCTCCCTGCTGAATACCATTATTATTATTAAAAATTGCGGTAGAAGTTACATTGCCACTCTTGACAACAAACTTTCTATCATTTAGCATGTCATAAAGCATATACAATAGAGGTTTCCTTATACCTAGTCTGGTTAGCTTTAGATAGAGACCTTCTAACCATACGGTGTCGAAGGCCTTCTCCAAATCAACCAGATAGGCACCCGTACACTGCTTTTTAGTTTTGTTATATTGGATATCAGAAACTAGTTTAGACGCGGCATGAATTGTGTCATGTCCCGCCTTAAAACTGAACTGATTATCCGGGATGATATTTTTGTCCTCCGCCCACTTGAACAGGGTTATATTAATAACCTTTTCAAATACTTTGCTGATACTCGGAAGAAGACTTATCGACCGCAAATTCGCCGGATTGGAGTTATCCGTTCCCTTTTTTGGGAGAGGGTGCACCACAGCTGTCTTCCACCGCACTGGATAATATGCATTATTCAGCGCGTTATTAAACAGTGTGGTATAAATGTCAACTGCTTCTTGAGGCAAATGTCGTAGTACAACATTGGATATACCATCGACTCCTGTTGACTTCTTTTTTTTTTAATGAATCGAAGATGAGCTGGAGCTCATTCTTCGAAATTAACAGGGGATTGGGTCCATTTCGGTCGCAATTATGGCGTTTGCCAAATCTTCAATATTAAACCCAGTAAAACCAAGGTTCTCAGATCGCCATTCGGTTATATCGTTCCGAAGCCATAAGTGATGAACCAGAGCTCTGTTCTCCAGGTCATGATTCGGGCGAATGCTAGCATTCAACTTGTGCACTTGCTGGAACGCAGCTCCCACTCTCTCCTGCGGATCTTCGGTTATATAGAGGTCATCGTCCAATACGGCATCCTCTGGGTCAATGCCTGCTGTCAGAAGTACGTATCTATTCTCTGTCGTCCTCTGGAGCTTAAGATAGAGAAGATCGTTTTCCTTCTAAAAATCTTATTAATTTTTGGGAACATACTCGGGTCGCTAGAGTTAAGGGCACCAATTTTATTGTCCCAAAACAAATTAATAGACAACCTATAATTTTCTTTAATCAATTATTTGATGTTTTTGATGGACGACTTCAGTGTCCTAATCTCCAGATCTCGTGTATCAGTAAACCGTCCATACAAGCGTTTTAGTCTTGTCAGTAGACCACTTTTTTCTCCGTGTAGTGCGTCAGTGGTCGTGTTACGGTACATGTCCGTTGCATTACGTTCTTTGTATTTCGGTATTGTTCGGTTCATTGTTCGTAGAATCGTTTCGTCCATTTGTTCTAAGTATCTGTCGATTTCTGTATTTGTCAGGTTCCTGTCGTTTGGTGAGGATATACCATTTGACCGTAATTCGCTCAATAAGTCGTTGGAGAAGCGTGGCCAGCGCACCTTACTGTACCTACCTCTCCTCTTTTTCTGTACTAAATGTTAATAAACTTATGGAAAAATAAAAAAAAAATTATTATCTACATTTCAACTTTAGTATATGCAGGTTTGCTCTTATACATGACTGTAAAACATCGGTTTTTGCTGATCGCCATCTTATCTCAAACCAATCATCATTATAGCATTTACCTACTTTATCTTATATGCACGACTTTTTTAATTGAATCCCGTACATGGTTTTAACGATCTGCTTTACATGCGCGAATACATATGTATATGTATAGGTATAGATATAGCAAAGAAACGAAGCACATGAATCATGCACAGTGTGCATTCGTTACCATCCGCAAATAGGATGATCATATTTACCGACACCTCGCCAAAAATTACCCACCTCTCGAGAGTCATTTAGAATTGAAATTAATGTCTCAAATAACACGCAGACAACGTTGACCAACATACCAACAAGAACAACGATGCGGCTCTTCCAGTCCAGCTCTAGAAAAAAATAACCCACCACGGCCAAAAGAAAGACTCAGGCAGGACATACAGGAGCATGCACACATTAAATCCCGACCGATGGAAATAATTAAAAAATATAAATCGCACATTCAACCCAGCCTCTTCGTCGTTGCGTCGCGTCGTCGTCGTCAATGCCTCGAGCTTCGAAACAGCCTAGCGTTTGGCGTTCAGCGCGTCCTCATCTTTCATCTTTCTAAATACCCTCAAAATGATGAAACATCCAGAATCGCTCTTAAGGTACCTACGTCGTATTCTTATACAAGAAGAAAGATCACACACCTCAGCTTGCAACCATAGAGTGAGCTCATAAAAGCACTCAAACTTAAATTGCTGGCTTGTTTTAGCGGTCGGCTTAAGTTCTGTGGTGTCGAAAATTTGATAAAACGCTGATACTCCTCGAGGTGTTTTTTTTTTTGCATTTCCTTTATGCCAAACAAAATTTGGGCTCCTTACAAGGAAATTACGTTTAAATACCCGAAGAAAAATAATGGGAATGTCAGTGTCCTGTCCATATGAACTTTCACCGATCAAAATACCTATTTCTAAATTGAACTTATGAGGTAGGTTTGGCTTTAATGAAATCCATGAAGATTGATTAAGAAGTCGAGTGGAAAATTTATTATGATGAACTAATAATGGAGTAAAGAACGATTATGTGATAAATTTAATCAAACGTTTTCACATTGTTTTAAATTATAATTTAAATATACTCATAAACTTTAATTGCAGGGATATACTCGTACCTACCTACCTACTAAAATTGACGCGATATAAAAGTCATGCTAGCATTATTGTTTTATGGACGTACAGTTATGCTACTTGACATTATACCATACGAAATCTTTTGTTTCTTTTAACTCTTTTTGCCTATCAGAGGTTTATTCATGTTTTATTTAATTTTTCTTATTTCTCTGTTCATTAGTGACAGGGTAGCCACCCTCACCAATATATATAAAAGTTTCATTTGTGTTACAATTTTTTTCATTAATTCAATTACGAAATAAAATGCCAGAATCGACCCTTTGTACTTGCTCTTATGTTCGATCGCATCACGAGATTCTTAGTAAAACCAGCTACGTATATTTTTAAAATCGTTTCTATGTAATTAATTTTTTTCTAACAAAAAAATGTTGATATAAGAATTCTAAGTATTTAACAATATAAATTAAATAAAACAGAATTTAAGAAAAAATCGTTCACCTATTTTCGAGATATTGAGTTAAAAAAAATATTTTTTCTTAAATCAGAAAAAAATGGTCAACATTTTTTACTTATATAAAAAAAATATAAAATAAATAAATAAATAAAACACTTGTTTTTTCCCCAAATGTAATAAATCAGTGCCCTGATGATGATAAGACGAAACGCGTTGGCCAATAAAAAATTACAAATTTGTGGAAAAACAAGTGTTTTATTTATTTATTTATTTTATAATTTTCTTATATAAGTAAAAAATGTTGACAAAAATAAATGTCCACCAAGTGATTAATACAAGCTCAATCAAGTATTTAAAAAAATCGAAAATTTTGGTATGCAGTATATTTTTTAAGAGTTTTAAGAAGCTCCTATATAAAAACTTTGATCGATATCCGTTGAGATGTTAATAACACAGTCTATAATAAAATAAATCGTTCAATGGCAGGCGCCGTTAATAACATTTTATGTAAAACAATGCTTAGACCAAAATGTAGACTATACCTAGGGCAGTGAACCTTTTGTTATCAAAATCGTTTGAGTCGTTTTCTTGACATTACGAAGTTCCTTCAATTCTGTCTATCTGTCTGTCTCCCTCAATCTACAGCATAATCCAGTGAAGTGATTTTTTTCAAGTGGTACTTATAAACGTCTTATGTGATCCGGATCCCCGAGAGAAGAAATTCAAAATTTTGTGTAGCCCCAGATATAACGGTAACGTACAAGCACTAACTTAAAAAAAGGCTAAATTATATTAATCGGATTACAAAAAAATACTAAATATAAAATCTTACACAGAACATACATATTTGTTTCGACATTCTATTCAATGCTTTCACAGATTTTTGGATGTTTGAACAAAAATAAAATGCACGACTGGATCGCACGAACTTGCTCTTATGTTCGATCACATCGTATGCAAAAGATTTCTATTAAAAATCTAAATATATTTTTAAAGTCGTTTCTTACTTAATATTTTATAATACAAAATTTATTTAATTAAATTCTAAAAAAATTGGTATGAGAATCTTAAATATTTAATAATATAGACTTAAAAACAAAAGATTAATCCGCTTAATTCTTTTAAAAAGAAAAAAAAATTATTAAAAATCCTGAAATAAATACTTAAACTAATTTGAGCTCAAAAAACAGTAAGCCAGTTTATTTTTTGGATAAATTTGATTTTATGAGAAAAAAAAATTAAAAATCTGTGGAGTGGTTTTTGAGAAAAAAAAAATTGAAAAACATTTTTGAAAACATTTTTCGAAAAAAATTCAAAACCATAGGTATTCAGCAAACACATATAACTATAATTTTTGAAAAAAAAATGAATGATCAGTTTTCAAAATATAATTTTTTTAATTTTTTTCTTAAATGCTTTTAAAATACAAAAATATGTTAATTACAAATATTGGTACGCAGTATTAATTGGGCAAGCTAAACCTACATACGTGTGAAATTTCGAAAGAATCAGTTAAGCCATTTATGAGATAGTCGAAATTAAAAAAACGGTCCTATGGAAAGTACCGTTTTTAGACAATTAAAAAAAAAATTTTTAACCATATGATCGTCCGTACCTAAAAAGCTGCACTGATTTTTTTAAATCAAAATCGTTAGAGCCGTTTCCAAGTTTAAAGCAATTCGGCCCACCCGTTCGGCCTGTAGGTGTCTTTACATACATACCGACAGACTGTCAGACTGACAGACGGACATAATTCTTAGACCATCTTTAATATAATCGCATCTTTCACCTATAATCGCAAGTAAAAGTGATAATAAAATATTTCGAAAACGGGTGAAAGATTTTTATTTTAAATTATATTTTTAAATTTATATTTTTTAAATATTGATAACAATGATCGATCATCATGTTTTCCTCTATTATATTGCGCGCACGTACGTATAGATCAGCTAACAATGGATTACTATAACCTGGTTGGTATCACGTTGCGCCTACGAATATACATGAAAACTCTTAGGCGAACATGAACCAACGTTAGAAGATTGCAGTCGGAAGAGAACACCTATACTGACCAAGTATTTTTGAGTTTGGGTTTCATCCCAGATGAAATTAATCCAGAAGCCTACTAGCAGCAATGCCAAAAAGCCATCAGGAATGCTGCAGAAGAGGTGTTAGGATTCTCACATCTCCGAATGTTCTCAGGCAAGCAAGGTCATGAGTAGGGTTAGGTTGATTGGATTCAGAGATGTTTTAGCAGAAAACAGGTGCGGAACTTCTATAGAGGAGTGAAAAAAACTAGATTCACTAACCGCCAAGGATCCTGCAAAGATAAGGAAGACAACACTATAATTGTAAATGCAATAGATTTTCAAAATCTTGGGAAATCACTTTAACCAGCTGCTTAATGGCGATGAAAGTCAAGATTCCGTCAACGAGCAGACCCTGATGATCTGGAGTTTCGCCCATCACCAGGCTAAAATCTAACAAAGCAGCCGGTGACGATGACTATGATTTTACAGGCGAAGCCTTTTAAGCTCGCTGGAGATAATCTGGCATGGAGCATACACCAACAGTCGGAGCAAAGTATGCCTGGCGAATGGAACCTTATCGATCGCCTTTTCTGCACCAACTGCAGATACATTAGACTTCAAGATCCTATCAAGCGTATTATGTGGACGCCTGCAGCAATTTTCTGACGCAATGATTTTGGCTCTTATATCAGTGTGGTTACAGGGCTCGAAAAACTACCATCGACCATCTTCATATTGCGCCCATATCTGGAGAAGACCCAAAAATTAAATATCGATGCATATCACCTTTTCATCATCGATTTTAAAGTAGCTTATGACAGTGTTAACAGTGTGATCTATGCCGGGCCGTTTTCTGGCCAAATTGATTCGCGTTATCAGCATGACGTGGGAGAATAATCGCTGTTCCGTCAAAATTAGAAGAGGAAATTCAACCGACACCTTGAAAACTTAGAAGACTGCGAAAAGGCGACTTGCTTTCATGTAGCTATGCTTCAATTACGCGCCTGAAAGAATGACGTGCAACATCCATGCCAACACACACGGATATGAGGATGACTTCGACATAAAAGGAAAAACGAAACCATCAGTAACGGGTGCGTTTTCCAGCATCAAGTCAGAAGTGAGCAAAATTGGTCTTGTCATCAATGAAGAGAGTGCCCACGACGTATATGCTCAGAGTCACTTCCCATCGTAGACTTTGTTCTAACGTGAATATTGATAAATATACCTTCCAGGCGGACAGTGAATGCATATATTTGCACTGCTGTGAACTCTGCAAATGAGATCAGCACTGCAATTAAGCGTAGAATAACTCTTGCTAATCGCTGTTTATTTGATCTGAATAAGCATTTGAGGAGTAAAGCCCTATCGAGAAGTACTAAGGAAACGCTGTACAATACTCTAATCATCCCGGAAGCATGGACACTCTTCCAGGCGGATGTAAGCTCCATTGATGTATTCGACAGAATCACATTACACACGATGTATGGTCCAGATTGTGTGGATAGACATAATGACACCTGGCGAAGGCGATACAACCACGAACTATATGAGACGTACAATGACTTGTCCCTAGTCAAAAAAACTATTTATTTTATAGCTACAGGGCATAGAGAGTATGAAGATTGACTTCATACCTTCACACCGGTAAGTTATTCAATTCTAGGCCAGAGGCAACGAGAAACAGAGGCAGACCTCATTACCGGGAACGTGGCTAAGTTGAGAGAGATCTTCGCCGACTTAGTATAGTATTCAAAACGGCAGACAGTAAGCTAGAGATATAGAAAGCTGAGGGATTCTATTTGAGGTCCAACTAAAGTAAGTTAAGTAAAGTATACTATTTAATACCTAAAGCTGACCTACCAACATTTTGTTTAGTGGTGCATTTTATTTCAAAACTACTTCGAAATGTTATTGCACTGGTGTTTGAACCCTGGTCGAGACAATCCAATTTTTCGTATAGTTTCCTGTGTAAAAATTAATCTCCCTTCCGAGAAAGGCCTCAACGGTGCTCTTAATTGAAGCGAGTTCGGAAAGCGTGCCCTAGCTTCTTCACTCTCATCACTATTTCAACGAATGATAGCAAATGGCGTGAAATTGAAAAAAAAAATTAAAACCACGCCTACCAAATAAGACCAACTCACATCATTTAAGCATTTATTGAAAAAGTCAAGAAAAACTATTCTCTTGAAGTTACTGCTTGGTTTTTGGGTAAATATAAAACAAATGCATCCAACAATGTAAGAATCAGAATTGAAAAACTTTGATCATGACAAAATGTCCCTCAGCAACCGCCGAAGAAGTTTAACCAGATTTGGTGTACATTAAGTGGGAGTCTTGAGTCCTTTGCTCTTTATGCCAGTTATTGACTACATGCTTATAGATACAACTGTGGACCTGAGAGTGAATTAGTAATGTTTTGCTGATAATAGTCAATCACCGCAAGTGAGAAAACTTAATCCTTACAACGAGGAGACATTTCGAGAAAATAAACTTTTGCTTTAAGGCAGCTTATTGGTAGTATTGCATCTGGTAATGTTTGCTTAAGTATTATTTAGCTTTAAAGTGACATCTTAACCAACGATACCAACTATTTTTCTTTAAATATAGCTCCTCTGAGTTTGTCGCATTGGAAGCTTAAAAAAATGTTCCTCCCGTTTACTGAAACTTGATGTACCAATTTAAGTTTTTCATTTGGCAACCCTATAGTTCAACCTATCATTGCTTTAAGTACTAATTCCCAAACTAGCATTATTTGTCTGCAAAATTGCTTCAACAAAAATCGCTTTCCTCTTCAATTTGTTCCTCCTTTACCACCGTTAATATCAAAAAGTGTACGTACCTATAGGTATAACGTAACAACATCAGGCCATCAGAAACAAAGCGCTTCAAAGAACCATACAAATGTTGCCGAATATAAATATGAAGAAAATAAATGGTGAAAATAAAAAATATATGAAAACATAACAAACTAATAAAACAGAGAAACAGATGAAAAAAAAAACACCAAGCTCGAGTAGCATCCGCGATCCGCAATGGTGTGAAATAATGATACGTTTCACCCGAAAGATACTTTTATATCTCACACAGTTTTCGGCGGCCAAGCCGCGCGTCCATCTATCTGCGCACGAGATATGAAAGCAACAAGCCGCCAATTTATTGAAGGGCACTCTCTAATTTGAGGAGATGAGTTGTGTGTTAGCCAATATTAGCCGAAGGATGTGCAGATACTTGTGTATCTGACTGGCCTCCCTTTGCCTCTGTGGTTCATGCGCTGATGCTGCATCTGCATTACAGAGCCCCCAACACAATTGCCTTGCTTTAACAAAACGTGTTCCAGAGTCGCACTCTAATGCAGCTTCTTTCGACCCATCTATCAGCAATGTTGATGCTGTGAAGCAGCCGACACCTTTTCAGAGTTTCCGCACCATTGTGGGCGTGGCACATATTTTGCAATTTGAGCTTCAAGTTTATTCTCAGCTCCTTTTGAAGACCGATGGGTATTTTTTTTTTAACAGAAGAACCAAAACAAAATGATTCTCCTTTGGGTGAGTTGGATGAGTGTGCTGTGATGCTGGGTTCTGCGTGGTGTTGATGATGATGGTGATGGAAGCCATCATGGCCATCACAGACCGCAGAGACAAACTGGCTCGGTCGGTCGGTCGTCGGAGTTGTTCAGTTGGTCTTGTTGAGTTTCGATGTTAATCGTTGCTTGATACTTGCTGTTTGCAAGCGGGGGTTTTCTTTGGGCATTCCTCCTTCCTCTCAAATTCACACTTATTCTTGTTCCAGCTTTGATCGTTTTTTTTTTTAGTTTTGTTGCCTGCTCGATTTGGTTAATATAAAAGAATAGAACTGGTCAATTTCCATCGCCCAAGTCTGCTGCAGACAAACATTTAAAAACGCGCAACCTATTGGAATCCCAGAAATAGTAAGAATTACACCAGCTAGACAAATATTTGTATGTGTCATAAAATTACATAATACATATTTAGTTTGTTACCACAAAATGTTATTAGGCAACAAAATATTAAATTTATAAATTTACAAGGCAAGATGTGATTTTCGTATGCTCAGAGCGAATTCAATGGAAAACGATATTTGCATACAAATACTATCATCGATATCTAAAATGTAATATCGTCGCTGATTAAGAAAACTGGCATAACTCATTACTAAAAAAATTGACTAAAAAATCATTCTCTATCGTTCTGTAAAATCGTAACTGTATCTCTTCAGTATACCGCTAGATGGATCTTGTGCCAATTTGTATTTTGTCCCATTTCTGTGATACACACAATTATGATATTTCGAACTGTGATACATTTGACGAAAAGGCTAAAAGCGTTGATCTTTTAAAACCATGTACTTACTTGACTCATATAAACTTTAATATTACTACTGACGAAATTGTAAATTTTATATCTAATCTTGACGATAGTTGTGTACCAGGCCCTGATAGTATATCTTCTACTATCTTGAAAAGATGTGTCAGTCACTTGTCCCTGCCCTTGTCAGTTTTATTTAACTATTTAATGTCTTCTTGTATATTTCCATCAGTTTGGAAAAATTCTTTCATAATCCCTCTTCACAAGAAAGATGAAATTAAAAATTATAGACCTATAGCTAGATTATAGGTCATTCCTAAACTATTCAAAGCTATTATTTATGAATCACTGTGTTTTTATGTTATATCAATTATTGTTTCAAATCAACATGGATTTACAAGGGGCGGATCTACAGTAACTTTTTTAATGGAATTGGTGGAAAATTGTATTGACTCATTTAAAAACAAAAAAAACAAATAGATTGTGTCTTTACCGAATTTAGTAAGGCGTTTGATTGACTCTCGCATAGAGTTTTGTTATTTAAATTAAAGAAGCTAGGATTTGGCGAGCATTTTATTATGTGGTTCCAATCGTATTAATTGGATAGATCTTACTCTGTACTTTTCAACGGAGTCGAATCAAAGCTTACAGTAAATTCAGGAATACCACAGTGTAGCCATTTAGGCACTGTTCTTTTCATCACATTTATAAATGACTTACCATCTGTGTTCAAATTATCAAACTGTCTTATTTATACAGACGATGTTCCAATTTTCAAATACTCGCGATTGTGAAGAGTTGCAGTGTGATCTTAATTCGTTCTTTGACTGGTGTGACCGTAACTATTTATACCTTAACATTCATAAATGTAAAACTATTAGTTTTACAAGAAAGTTAGCTGTTACTTCTTTTAATTATTCGTTAAATTGTGTTTTTTTCTATCACGCGTAAGCGATATGTCTTACCTTGTGTCCTATTTTATCAAAAACTTGAATTTATATCACACATCAATTTAATAAGTAATAAGGCTAATTCAATTCTTGGTTGGATAAAAAGAAGTTAAGACAATTTTCCGATCCTTTTGTTACAAAACAGCTTTTTATAACTTTTGTTCTTCCCAAGTGTTCTTGTCAAGTTTGGTCTCCCCACTATGAGTGTCATATAGCTAAACTAGAACAGTTACACAAGAGATTCCTTAGGTTTGCGCTCAGAGGTTTAGGCTGGGTAAATGCTTACGATCTACCACCTTAGAGTGAAACTTGTTGACATGCATAGTCTTGAGAGCAGACGTCCTTATATGTGTGTTTGCCTTTATTGTAAGATTAATAAACGGAGCCTTCTGTCCTGTGTTCACTTTCACATTCCCCAAAGAAACATAAGGAATTTTTCCGAATGTATGCATATTCCAAACTATCGGACCAATTATGCACGTTTTTTCTCCTTTAAACAAAACGTTTTCAATAATATATACATAAACTTGTTTAATCAAAATTTAAATTTTTCTAAAAAAATTAAATCACCTTTTTTTTCAATCACATAAATTGTAAAACTTTTATGTTTAAATAAATAAATTTCTTTATTTGCCAATGGAGAACACAGACCGGATTTTTTTGTGTTGAATGCAAGATAATTAAGGAAATATATTTATTGTAGTGTACTTACGAAAATTGAGCAGTATTCTTAAAAAAGTAAGTAGTGTAATGTAATATTTTTTGCTCTTTTTAAACAAAATGGTTCACTTTTCTGGATAAATTGAAAAAAAAAACTTGTTTTGGACATGTCAATGAAAATATTTTTCAGATTTCATTAAGAAATAAATTGATTTTCAAATCTAAGCTACAATCTTAAGTCATTATAATTTTGATAAAGCTGTGATGAACTAACTCCGAAAGAATAAAAAAACTTTCACTAAATATTAAAAATTGTTTCTTGAAAAGTGACCTAATTTGGAAGGATCTTCTTAGATCCTCATTTTTACAACCTAATCATATATTTTTGATTCTTAAATTTATTTTAATTAAATGAAATGTTGAACCAACTCAAATTTAAAACATAATTGGAAAAATTTTTTTTAAAACTTTAAAAGAATAATATTATGAAAATTTGTCCGACTCAAGAACCTTAAGCTTATTTTCCGAAGAATCAAGTTTTTTGAGTTATGCCTGTTTTCTAAGAGGGCGAAGATATGAGCCTACAAATAATTTTCTCCAGGAAAGCGTATTTTATGCAAGTGCAAAGCAGTGTTGCCAGATGCCTCAGGCGAAATTCCCCTTTAGAGCTGTTCCAATTCCCCTTTTTCCCCTTTTCTGACAACGGCATTCCCCACCAATTCCCCTCTATAATTACAATAATAAAAACATGGTGAGATGCCAGAAGAATTTCAAGAAGCTCTTATGCTCCCTATTTTTTACGCCGACCGGTAGAGGCAAAAATGACTTACAAGGAAAAGTTCATAAACTGTACATATTCCTTTGACTTCAAGTCAGCTTTTGATACTGTGTATCACAGATCCTTTTCTTTTTAAACTTCACACCAAAGGGTTGTCAACAAATTGATGTAACTTAATGGAAAAGATGTGATATATTAAGGAGATAACACTTCAGAAGCATTTCAAACAAATTTTGGAATGATGGTCCTTGCATCCACTACTTTTCGCATCATTGCTCGAGATTGCGTGATTGGACCGCACTCGGTTAAGGCTAACTCACATTTCTAACATTGTTGTCGGGTCTCCGAAACGGAACAAATGTTTATTAAAACGAGAATGCCACTTGTTCTTCCAGTACTCCAATGGACCGTAGTTCTATGTAGTTCTGGCAGAACGAAGTGTTTTTAAAGGTGCTCACCACATAGTTGACCCTAAATTCTGGAAGATGTTATTTCGCGTTTTTAGTTTTGCTGCAGAATTTGTAAGGTCCCTGGGGTAAGCCGTTGTTAAGTTTTCTTGGCCGACTCTTTGCTTCATCAATAAAGACTTATATTGATCTATCACTGAACATGTTGCTTAAAATTCTAGCTATTTTGATGCAGGGTACGATCTGAAGAAGTTAGTAGATCAGACGATTGTGAGATCGACAAATTTCACAGATGTTTTAAGCTTGGATTGATATCCTACTTCTATGTGGGTGGTCAGAGCCAGGTTTTTGTCAAAACAACTGCACCCAGATATAAGGCCGGCTTGTTCCACAGATACTATTGTGTTGATGGTTGGCTCGATTCTGTATTGTAAATCTGTCTTTAGAAAAGCTTGTATTTCCTTGAGTTTCCCAGGCCTAACCAACGCGATGACTTTAGATTTTTTCAGTTCGTTATGGAAGGTTCCTTTTCCAAAATGTCTTAATAAAAGTGTGAGACCCACCTTTGAAAATGCGTTCCATTAAGGTGGAAAAAACTTGGGAAAGATGACATCCAGGCCAGCAGCTTTTCCACAAGATTAAGTATAAGAAATGCAGCTTGAACTTTCGCGAGGGAAACTCGATCATCTGCTGAGAGTTTATTATCAACATTTTGAGGCTCTGCTGGATAGTTCTGCTTTCTACTTTTCCTGAAGCAGCCTTGGAGAGATTCATAATTCTATCAGCAATTGTGTTAGTGCTAATTAATGTTTTTGGAGTATCCATTGGTATGCTGTTTCCTAGTTTTCGACGGAGACTCCAGGCTTTCCGGTTTAAACGCACGAAGAGGTTTTTTCAACTATGTTTACCCAATTTGCATGCGTGCTTTGTCGAGAGCCTTTAGTAGTTTGACTGTGGAACGTTCTTTTTGGCTGTTGGAATGATGATGGTCGGTAAGGCGTATAGGCAAATTTCGTTGATGTTAAGCTTGTGAGTTGAAATGCTTCAACTAGGTACATTATATTCCCCACTAAAATGACTTTAGTGAGACTGGCAACAAGTTTTAAGCTAACTTTTGCAACCTACTGTCGCAATGAAATTCACCTTTAAATCAACTCTTCGTTTTCTTCATCATCATCATCATCGGATCGTTCGTCGTATAATAACGATGTGGATTTTTTCCCGAGATAGCACGCAATGTGGCGGCGCGGCGTCCTTAAACAAAGATTTGTTGTTTTTACGGTGTAAGTACTTTTTTGTACCCAATTTAGTTGGTGTACACACCGCATCAGGCATTTAGAGAGTGCAGAGTTAATCCTGGATAATAGTCATGCTGATGTGGTGATGGTATGATGGCTCATGTGGTCGTCATTGCAAGGCTACATTATATCCAAAGAAAACGAGAATATGAAGGAAAATTTCAGACTCTTCTACCTATACCTATCTATCTATTTATCTGGGATTTTGTGGAATCAAATCAGGTTATCTGAGTGTTAAGTATCGCGCCCTCTGGATAATTTCAGGTATCGCTTTGTACATATATCCAATGCGGTGTGGAAGAAGTGTTGAAGTTCTTAGAATACTGGATCTTGTCGCTCGCATACCATCACCATCCGCACCGTATCTGCATCGACGGCGCGACCGATGGAACAGAAGAACCACATAACATAATTGTGTGTAGTTAGTGTGCACGACTGCCGATCTCATTGTCAGCAAAACCTGGTTGGAGTTTGATTTAATTTTAACCAATGTTTCAACACCAGAGTGGGGAGAGATAATGTGATGCTTCTTTGGTAATTGTTGCCTAAGTGGAACCAATCTCTTCGACTTCGACTTGAATGTAATTTTGTATTATTTTTTTTTTACTATTTTAAGCAGATTAGCTCTATAAGGTAGTTTGCTTTTGGAGACTAGGATCTCAAGGACGTTTTTTTTATTTTTTTATTTTGTTATGGTAACATTAAAGGCTTAGATTATAATGAAAAACTATTGCTGCTATAGTAGTTATTTTGAATGTTATCGGTGAATGCAGATAATTGGAAAGAGCACATTTTATAACAGTCCATTAAAATGTTATCATGTTAGAAAGAATTTCATACATAGATTTCCAAAACAAGGATAATGGAGGATTAAGAGTACTCATTTTGTTTGGTTTCATCGACATTAGTATTCGAAATAAAAATTGTAAGCAATCTGTCATATTTTTTTAGACTGCGTATTTTATTTCTGTATTAAGCAACAGTCATACAGATGTACACCATCAGTTACTGCTTGTTTTCAGGAATTAGACACATTTCCAGTGAGAAACAATTGGTTTAAAGTTCTCAGCGTTACTGATTTATTTATATGGCTATATCTAAGAACCTGCGCTCATAGAACAATAAGAACACGGTGCTCATTTTAGTCACTCAAAATCAGCCTTATAATATTGTTGTCGCCGGTTGTACAATATTTAGTGAGAACAACAATCACGGAATAGGTCTTGCGTTTTAATTCCGTCCAGTACCTACTTGAAACACAAATATATAAGGGTTATTCCTGGGAGGAAGTGGCAAATCCTTTGGGAGCATTTATTTTCAAGAAAAAGTACGTTTCGCTAACCTTAACCGCTCAGATTCAGCAAAAATTTGTAGTTCCCTTCCAATCCTGTCAACTAAAAACACGCACTGAAGAAGATTTCCGTGTTTAAAGCTTTCAGGTTTTAAGTCTAACTGGAAAATCTTCTGGTTTAAATTTCTCGATGAACAGACTTTTCAATAATATTCTCCAAATCGTACCTTACGTAGTAATTGGCCTAAAAGAATGGTCTACTACAACGCTCAATGTTTATCACGACTATTTTTTAACATTTACTTAACTGATCTTTTGTTGTCGACTTCAGCCAATTTTCTATAGCTAAGTTGATTACTTAACTTTATTTAACAACTTAATCAACATTTTCTTTGTCAAAACTAGTAGATTGCTTCATATATAAAGGTGGGGCAATAACTGAAAAGTTAAATAAGGAACACTCTTTTCCGCATAAAAGCATTTTATTTTTCAACATAATTTCAATAAATAAATAAGATATTAATCTAATTTAATTTAAAACTGTTTCAAATTTGCAATCTCAACCACTATTTTGAAGTATTGCTCAGAAAACACTTTTGTTTAAAATACTTTTTTTTCCCGTGAGTAGGTGTAAAACCTCTAAAAGGCTCTATGAGGACCGAAAAACGCGTGCTAATAGGAATGTGAGATTCTTACTGCACTAAAAACACCTCCTCCTCCCGAATGTAACTAAGTTGAAACTTATCTAGCAACTTATTTTTAACGAATTTAATTAACGTGTTGCAGGTAATTATCCGGTGATAGTTTCTGCTTATACCGCGATTTCAAAGCGGATTCTTATTTAGTGCACTAGATCGGAAGGCTAAGTCCTTCGCAAGCGGTGTACTAAATTCGTCTCATCCATAATTTCGATTATAGTATTATTACAGTTGTGTAATAGCCGTTTTCTATGATTTCACTCAAGATTTGGTATTTCATCGTGGACCGAGGGAATCCCGAGATCTATGTGGAGATCTCTGTTTCTTATGTACCAAGGTGCGCTTACAAACGATTTAAGCAGTTTATTTTCAAAATGTATGTAAGGTATTTAAATTAGAATCTCGCGCACCGCCCCAGAGTTGTATACCGTAAGTCCAGACAGGTTTTAGCACCTGTCTGTACAAAATTAGCTTGTTTTCGATACTGAGCTTAGAGTAACCAGTACATATCTCTGAGTTTATTATTTAACTCTTCGATTTTTTTTTTAAATGTGGTTTCCATTTTAATTTCGCGTCTAGTCATTCTGAAATATTTTGCTTCATTAGCAAACGCAACTTGAACCGTATTCACAAATTACGGTAATCTATTCATTTATTTATACGTAAAATCTAAATGGACTGATTTTACTTCGTTGGCGATATGGCGATATCAGCCATATTTTTGTCCAAGAATCATTTATCGTTTTGGTCCATTTCACGTGTAAATAATATGCACAGCATTGGACCTAGAACACCTCCTTCTGGTACCTCATCAGCCACTATTTCTTTGAGTTCTGAATAATCGTTTGCATGTCTTACTCTAAAAAATTCTATTCTCTAAATATACTTTTAGAAGCGTATAAAGTGCTTCAGGCAGAATTTGTTTTAATTTAAAATTTAGGACAAATTTTCTTTTCTTTAGGAGTTTTCTCAATGACGTCAGTGATCCAGTGAACTTGGTCAATTTTCGAATGCTTACTTTTAAATCCGAACTGATGTTCAGGTATTAGGCGCTTTTGATAGGTGAAATGGGTCCATAAGATTTCTTAACATGTAGTGGTTTTCCTGGCTTAAGAGCCATTATAACTTCCGCAACCTTCCATTGGCTCGGAACGTACTCTAACCTTAGAGTGACATTTATTATATAAAGAAGATTAATGTAGCCTTTGCGGGGAAGCATTTTGTAAACTTCGGCCTTAATTAGGTCATATCCCGCAGCTTTTAAAAAAAATAAAGTCTCCTTTTAGCTCGATACGCTTCATCCAACGTTTCACCAATTTTGTGTTGCCCTCCAAATAAATGATTTTTCAAGCCCCTCAAAATAAGAGCTTCTTTCAGGGCTGACCATGACCATCCCAAAAAATTGTTGAAATGACACAGTACAGGGCTTATGAGAGAGATTTTTTCAAACCAGTGGTGCATATGTATACTGTCACTATACTGAATTGAAAACAAAACTATGTACCACTGAAAAAGATTCCACCCACTGACCAACTTACACAAATTGTTATGGTAATTTCCTGCAAAATATTGTACACCGAACCATGGCTGTCCTCCTTGCATGTCAAAATCCAAAGCATACTGGTCATCTACTCGTTTCTATTTTCGCTGTGTAAAGCGCCCATTCACATGAAACTCGTGTCGACACTGGTGTCATGACACAAAATATCCATTCCGACACACTCGCAACACCAATCCGCACACATTACTTCCAAGCAACTGAAATATTCCTCGAATGTGTTATACACATTCACATACACAGAACACAGACTGAAAAAGATTGACCAACAAGATTTAAACATAAAACAGCTAAGCGAAGGAGTCGCTCTTAAAAAACAATAATGGACAGAACACTTAAAATCGCAACATGGAATGCAAACGGTCTTTTACAACATGTATCAGAACTAAACATCTTTTTAGAAATAGAGCATTTAGACATTTCCTTGGTGTCCGTAACTCACCTCGGTATAGAACAAAGTCTTGATAATAAATAGTTAAAGGTATTAAACGAAATCATATAAGTGTCGAAGGTAGTTATGATTTATCGTCAGATCATACTCCAGTAATTTTATCACTGAGCGAAGCAGAAATGATAAAAAAAAAGTAATCATAAGCTCGTGAATAAGACAACAAACTGGAACGACTTCAGAGATAAACTTGAAAGTTTTATAAACCTGAGCTCCCCTATGCAAACAATTAAACAAATTGATCATGAAGTAGAACAATTTATTGCTGATGTGCAACAGGCTGCAGAAGAAAGTACTCCAACTATTTCAAGCGCGAGAGAAAAAAAAATAAAATAAAATATCCTGTCGAAATAAAGGAGCTAATATTGGAAAAAAGAAGAGCTCGAAGAAAGTGGCAAACTACGAGATTCCCTGGTGATAAGGCACTTTTTAACTGTTTTAACAACGAATTAAAAAAAAAGAATATGTGAGTTCAAAAATGATTCACTTAGTAGATTCCTCAAAAATCTGACGACGGATGCTTCTTCCGAATACTCCTTATGGAAAGCAGCTAAGCGCCTAAAAAGACCTCAGACACAAGACCCGCCAGTAAAATCTGAAGATGGTAAATGGATCGCAAACCCGAAACAAAAGGCTGATCTCTTCGCTGAACATCTCGCGAATGCTTTTAAGCCATTCCCAACAAACATAGCTACAGATCCCTTACAGTTTGTTGATAGAAACGACGAATGTGAAATATCTTTTGTCACACTCAAAGAAGTAAGAAGCATGTGTGTAACAAAAGATCACCAGGGTACGATCTAATAACTGTTCAAGTTTTGAAAGAAATGTCATCAATAGCCTTCAAGAAACTCCAATTTATAATTAACGCATGCCTTAAACTAAGATATGTTCCACATCATTGTAAAATTGCAGAAGTCATTGTTATACCTAAACAATGTAAGCCACCAACAGAAGTAACAGGTTACAGACCAATATCACTTATACCAATCATGGGAAAAGTTTTTGGATTTAGAAATAAACATTCCACGATAGACCAAGTGCATCGAATTACGGATGTCGTGGAAAAGGCACTTGAAGAAAAACAAGTATGCTCGGCTATATTCTTAGATTTTGCTCAAGCCTTTGACAAGGTTTGGCACTAGGGACTTGAGTACAAACTGCATAGGGGCCTTCTCAGGCAGTACTACGAAGTACTGAAATCCTACGTTACGAACCGACTCTTTAGAGTACGGTACGACCAACATTACTCGGAACTAAGAAGAAAATTGAAGCCGGTGTACCACAAGAAAGTGTCCTAGGACCAACCCTGCATCTGTTATATACAAGGGATATTCCAGTAGACATCAACGCTATCATGGCCACCTTTGCTGACGATACGGCAATATTGGTGTCAGATAAATCCGTTACGAAGGCTACACTAAATTTGCAAAATTCTGTCGATAAAGTTAGTGATTGGACGCAGAAATGGCGTATCAAATTAAACGAAACAAAATCGACGCATATAAACTTCACTAACAAAAACATAAACAATGTTCCAATATTTATAAACAATACAGTAGTACCTTACTCCAATACCGCCAAATGCCCTGGAATGACTTTGGATGCAAAGCTTAAATGGAAAGAGCACATCAAAAAGAAACGAGAAGAACTAAACTTGAAGTACAGACAAATGTACTGATTACTAGGAAAGAACTCTGACCTATCTATCCAGAACAAACTAATGTTATATAAGCAAGTACTGAAACTCGTTTGGACATATGGCATCCAACTATGGATGTACAAAGAAAACAAGTGCTGAACCCATCCAAAAATTCCAAAGCAAGGTCCTTCGTGGAATAATAAATGCTCCTTGGTAAATAAGAAATAGCGATCTACATCGTGACCTTCAAATTGAAATGGTTACAGAAGTGATTAAAAAATACGCTGTATAACACAACCAGCGATTGCAAAGTCATACCAACTCCGAAATGGTGACCGTCTTAAATGTACGAGACAATGTTCGGAAATTAAGAAGAACCAAGCCTCATGAGCTAATGGTTTAAAAGCTATGGGAAAGTAAAATCACTTTAAACTTCCCCCAATGCAATTTACATATAAATTAAGAAAGTAAAATCATTTGTCGATCTTTCATAGATTGGTCCTGATTTCACCGGTGGTTTTAGTGCGGCAAGAGTCCCACAATACTCGGTTTCCCGATTCTTACCGAGTGCCTTTTGAAGATTTCCATCGGATAAAAAAAAAGAACACAGACAAAGACACAGACACGAAAAATCAAAAGGTTTTGATTTTGTCGACACCGTGTTCTGGACCGAGAAATCTGTGTATACCGAAGACCACACGCACTCCACATTCAATAACACTTACACAAGATTCATACGCCAGTGTTATGTGTATAGGCCGCTTAAGTTGATAAATTATACATTCCAACAGAGCCTACCCATTGAAAGTAATACAAAAGCAATTTTTCAGTGTTTTTTTTTACCACAGAGCTTTCTGTTTTTAAGCGTTTGAGAACAAAACTTAGTAAAGTGAGTGTCGCCTTGATTTTCTCCCTTTTTTTAGTTGTATTTCTAAATAGCCCGTTAAAATGCAGATAGTTTTTTTTAAGTTTTTTCAAGTTATTTGTGCAAAGTATCGAAACATTCGAAGCAAATTACCTACGTGGATATTCTAGAAGTTTTGACCAAGTTGGATTTTATGTGTACATCAAAATCAAATGGCTTCTGTCCTTGAGAATGAAATTTTCTTTGCCAATTGGGAAAAATACGTTCCCCCTTTTCCAACTCATTGCAGATGGCGAAGAAATTATAAGAACAGTAAAAGATGAAATAGGACAAGAAGAAACTAGAGCTAAGTATAGCAATATGCATCACTCTTTTCAACGTTACCACCACAACGACGCATTCGACAAATACGCGGATAATGTAGTTTTGCTTGCAGATTTTCCAGTCATTTTGCAAAATATGATCAAAAAGTTTGAGGAATATTGTGAGACTTGGAGTTAACTGTCAATCTTAATAAATCGAAGGTCATGGTATTTAGAAAAAGTTTTGGAAGATACGCACAGTTTGAAAAATGGAGATTTAAAGGCAAGGAAATCGAGATAGTTAAAGAATACTAATATCTAGGGACTCTTATTAGATCCAATTTGAGCCTGGAGGTCATGTATGTGTAACTTATCACTTCATCAATCCGCAAAATACAAAATTTTTCAAAGCACTGTCACCTCAATAATGTTTTACGCTGCGCAAGTTTTGGGGAATTAATAAGTATGACGAAGTTCATCTACCATCTTCCTCAAAACAGCCCGAATTACATGTTGTTTTTGGAAACAGGATTCTCTCCGTTGCATATCGCAAAAGTTAAATTACACTTTAACTATGTTCTTCAAATAGTAACGCAAATGCCCGATAACCGACTTCCTAAGAAAGTAGCAAAATTTGTAATCAACAACAACTCCTCTTTTTTTAAGGAATGGAGTTCATTGGCACAGAACCATAACATACATTCGATTTTAAATCCTTGTCGTCCAAATGAGTGGAAAGCGATTTTGTATAATTTCTTAAAGGATCTTGATTTGAAGTTAAGAGAAAATTGTAATGAGGAGGCTGAATCTTCACATCACCGAAATTATTACAGGCAAACTTAATTTTAACTTGGAAGGAATAAACGACTCCGAATTCAATGTAAAATTTATTGAGACCATATTTCGAACGCGAGGAGAACTTTTTAAATTAAACTACATTCCACATCATGATGATCTTCATATTTTCTGTAACCACTGCAATAAGAACTCCAGAGAAGATGAGCTTAATTGGATAGAAACAATAGATATTTTGAATGGCAAAGCTGGATGGCGACCTGTCTTCTCTTTCGTACAAACTGCTGGATCCTACAGACGGATGATAGTCGATGAGAATTTTTAGCACACCCCTAAATTAGTTTGCAACCTAAAATATAATTTCTTTTTTTCATTCTTTAATTTTCATCTTATTGTATGTAAATATAATTCCTTTCATTAATTTACCAAATCAATAGTAATGTAACTTTTTTGTCAATCAGGCAGACGGCTTTAAGCATTGCCTTAGTATGATTCTGGATATATGTTAAGCTATGTTAAAACTTTAAATTGAACTGAATAAATCAACATTATTATTATTATATAAAATAATTTTCCGAAAGACATTTTATAACCAAGAAAATATATTACCTATATTCTTTTTAAAGAATAAGTTAAA
This sequence comes from Philhelius pedissequus, assembly GCA_910595825.1. Classification (NCBI taxonomy): domain Eukaryota; kingdom Metazoa; phylum Arthropoda; class Insecta; order Diptera; family Syrphidae; genus Philhelius; species Philhelius pedissequus. The sequence goes on from OU343161.1 coordinate 92,031,307, forward strand.
AAGGCTAAGCATTTTTCAAATTTATTTTATAACTTTAAAATTAATTAAACATTTTAAATCAGCAGAGGTAAAGCCTTCTTAGCCAAGTTTTAAAAATTTCCAAGACATAATTTATTTTCTGCTTCTTGTTATATTCGTTCGTCCATATAGTTACTATATATGGAATCCAGAAAAACTCGCAGGGCATGCCAATTTTATTGAGTTCAACTTAGGAGGGTTATTAAAGACCAAAAGGTGTTTGCGGCACAACAAACAAAATTTCAAAAATCACACCTACCAACCAACCGAAGATGAATGTCTTCCAAACTACTATGCCGCTCCGCTACGTCAGTCCACATGACCAACATGATCCTGCGGGATATCAACACCCCAATTTCAATGTGAGTTCGCTGCTCCACTCCTAATTAGCCTCAGGCGCAATAAATTTTGGAAAAGCCGCTGCTTCGATATATACACAAATGTATAACTTCGTCCGAACCGCGAACTGGAGCTCCTTTCAGATCGTTTAAAATTTAAACCGATGCGATGTTTTGGTTGATGTGAGCCTCATTGATGGAGGGTTATACTGTATGATCGTGAAGGATATGCGTGGTTTAGACTGAATCACGATCCTATACGAAAGGAAGCAGCAACTAACAAAAAAAAAATTAAATCAAAACCAACTAAGAAACATTGACGACCGACCGAACGACCAAGCAACTGACTAGGGAATGCGACGCTGTGCGACGACAAGAAAGGGAAATTGGGTTTGTTTGGTTTTTGGAAATAATTACAGTTTACCCCTTCATTAGGCACATTTTTCACGTTTTGATTGAGGTGCGGCTGAACCGCAGTATACCAGTGTATAGTGTGTTTTTAAATATAGTTCGGACTCGGAGATGAGGTTTTATGAATGTTCTTGGATGCGGCCCGAGGATTAAGGATCCTTTTGTTTGACTAATGCCATGTGAACCATCAAATAATTATGGTAAAGGTTTTAAGTTTATGTAAACAGTCAAAACGAAAAATGAATTAACGATTGCGGCTCGATCTTAGATCGTTTCACCTATAATAAGCTAATTAATATGGAGGAAGGATCCTTGGCTTAAAATTAAAAAAGTAGTTGGTAGTTTTTTTTTAATAGTAGGTGGTATTCTGAATTGGTAACATAAGAATTTTAATTAACCTAGCTAAAACAGGGTTGCTTGTAAAAAATATGTTTATTTGTTCGTGCTTCATCAGCATTAGTTTACATGTGAGATAGGTGTACCGATATCTACCATGTCGGATAGAAATAGGTAATGTTGTTTCACATCGAGTTCGTCAGGCATACAACCCGGCACCCAACAATCGTGGATATTGAATTACTGTGCACAAGCAGCTTAGGTATCTGAAAAGATGCGGATATCCTAAATCGATATCACGTTTTCTTTAAGCCAAGATAAAACTTCCTTTATTTCCAAAAGTTCCGCGTAAAACATGCTAGAATAGTAAGGAAGACGAAAGGATAGAGACTTAAATTAAGTTTATCTATAAGTATAAGTCTACACCAACCCCACCGGCGGGGGGGAAGGTGTTTCGGGTCCGTCAAGTCTCACAACTATGCGTCGTGTTATATCAAAAGCTAAGCATATAAAAAGACTGAAAATCAAGAAGAAACCACCCCTAACCCGAAAAGTGTAATGCCCCAGTTTATGTCGTGTAAATGTGACCTGGACCTCAGAGTGTCATCGCGTGGTCTTCTCCAACGAAAAAAAAATATTTGGAAGGTCCCGTTGGTTATAGCTACTATTTTCATGACCTCCCCAAAGAAACTCATTAATTGGACCGGCTGCATTGCAGAGTCTGAGGTTTGATGGTGTGGTGTAATTTTTGTCCACCACAAAGAATGCATTGACTTAAAATGGTATATTAAAAGGGGCCTTTCCATTCTTTTATACCCTTTTTGGACATTTGCCGTGGACTTATCAACACGATAATGCGCCAATACATACAGCCCGGTAGTTAAAACGTATATAAAGATCCAAAATGAGGAGCTATCAAGCTGGCCGCTCAACTCACCGGATTTAAACATCATTGAAAATGTTTGGGGATGGATCATACCCAAGCCATCGATTTAGCTTTGGGCTCGATTTATCTAACTTATTTGGGAAATTTGTATGCATCCCTTTCAAACTGGATGTGTGAAGTTCTGGAGCAGAAAGGCGGTTCAACATACTATTAAATAAAATTGTTTTTAATCAAAAATTATTCAATAACCTTAAATTTAAGTAATGTTTGAAATAAAAGGAATCAAAATTCTCTAAAATGTTAAATTGTCCTATTCAAGTAGCCTAAATGTTGGACCCCGAATTATGACGGTTTTTATTAAATATTTTTTTGTTAATACTTAAAGCAAAATTAAGTATCTTACTCTGTTCAATTTATATTTTTAGTGCAGGGAAGATAGAATATTTGCCTTTCACACTAACTGTTAGAGATGTCAATAAGCTCGTACTATTTTAAAGCTCTTACAGGGTTGCAGTAGAAAGCATACTAAATTACCACAAACGCAGCAGTGGTAACTCTGATTCAATAAGTTTTTTTTTTTAAAGCACACAACGAGGTTTAGAGCATGGTGAAGGTACACAAGAAGCAGTTTGTAGTGTACAGTAGGTAGTTCGTGGTTTTAACAAGATTGCAAAAATAATTTGTATGTAACTCAGTGGTTATTTTTGGGCATTTCAGCGACAAAGCTCTCCCATAAGACCTGTACTGAAAATATAAATTGAATAGCAGAAAACAGAACTAAGGAATGTCCTATTAAAGTGGCGAGGAGTGTATGTATATACGCAAGCAAATAATTATTAATGCCTAGAGTTCTCGGCTATGTGTGTTTCTCTTTATCTTTCGTTATGATTTCTCGGTTGTCAACCTTCGGCTTCGAGTTGTCATTGCTTGGGTACAAATGTGAAGTTGAATCGTATAGCATCTCTACAATTGAAGTTGTAGCTGTAGAACAAAAAAAAGTTCAAGTTGCATGGTATAAAGAATACTGGTATGAAATTCCGCATTTAATTATCCTATCTCTCTCGCACACATTGTCACCTAGTGACGTAGTTCACCTCACCATTGTTTTTTGTTTCTTAATGCTTTTGTATGCATTTTGAATATCATACCATGTATTCTTTATTATTTTTATTATTAAACAGCTGTTTCAAATATTTGTTGTTGTCGTTGCTTTGTTTTCATCCACGTTTCGCATTATCGATTTTTCATAGGAGTGGTATGAGATAAAATAGTTCCACAGTTAAAGTAATAAAAACTTTTTATTTAGCTCGATATAATTTATGAAAATTTTAACTTTTGAATCATTGGACACCCCATGACCCAATCCTGGATCCGCCACTGACCAACCCTATCCTCAGTTGAGTGACTAAGTTAACTTTAATCTAAACCAGTGTTAGTAAATTCTATTAGATAATAAAATAACCCCCAGATACTCGCAAGGCAGTGGTTTAGTGGAGGATTAACTTTAACATCAAATATCATAAATTTAAGGAAATTTAACCATTCTGCTCGCTAAGCATCTTTCACAAACATCTGTTCAATTAAATCTTCAATTCTTCAAATTTGCTGCTTAACTCGGGAACTAAACTAACTGTAAAAAAGCATGTTTCAATAGTTCACTCTTCTGGAACTCCATTTCCGACGGGTTTCCAACTTGACGGGATGAGGGGAGATTGGGCTTATGCCTAATCTCTAGCCGGCCAATCGATGTCCTTCACAGCTCATGGAAAGGTAGGTTAAGGGTTCTAGCTTACTAAAAGAAACACAAACCAATGATGTATAGAAAAATCTATGAGAAATATAATTTTAACGGGGATATACTCGTACGCTAACCTGTCAGAAGGAGTCACGACTACCGGCTGTGGCTTGACTTTCTCGAATCCTGAAAGGACAAGTCGCCAGTGACACTTTTTCCAAATTTAAATTTATTTTTGAAGATGTTGCGTTTTTGATACTGATTGTTAAGACTTTTACAGACCTTACAAAGTTATAAACAGGAAATATAACAACTACAGCAACAAATATAGAATTCGAGGAATTAAAAGCGAAATGAACAACTAGAGTCAAATTTGAACATAAATTTGGCAATGGAAGATGGTGCTAGAAGTGGAGCAATAGAAGTCGACAGTATCAGCGAATGCTGATCTGTTGCTCACTCGAATATTTCATTGGTATCTGCTTCTTCAAAGCGGAGTAAAATACAATCTCCAACTAGAAAAGGACGATTAAGCGACTCGGGAAAAAGCCATGGGACGACATGGCAGAGGGAGTTATGTACCCGAGGCATGGTCTGAAAACATCATGATTATCCATGTACGAGTATTATAAGTCGAAATTTAAAAAAAAAAATTTTTAGTAATAAAAACAATTTTTTTATTGGGTGTTCAAAAGCGTGGGTAAATTTTTTGAAACTAAAGTTTTATACGCATATTAATACTTACTTTAAATTGGCGATTCAAAATGTTTTCCTTAAAATACCATTTGAAGTTTTGTTTGTAAACAAACGGCTAAACAATCTAAACAATTTATTATGTGTTTTACTATTTATTTCTACCTGATATAAAAGTTGTTAGTTACAAGAGCAGTCAAGTCGTACATTTTAATTTTATTTCAACCGTCCAAAAATTATTATTATTAGTTTATTTAAATTAAATTTTGGTCTTACGATATTAAGATATATATATAAATAATTATGACATAGCATGGTTGCCATCTGCCAGAACGAACGTTCCGCACATAAAATTTTAATATAGATACAAAATTATTTAAAATGTTGCAAACAGTATTCAGTAATTTTTTAATTAAAAAATGAATAATATTTTGTTTTTTTCTTACATAAAACTATTCCTGTATATCAGATCGCTTTCACAGAAGTTTTCAAGTTTTCCAATCGTATACGACGACGTTAAGATTGCAGTTCAGATTCAGGGTTTCCGTTATATATATATATATAATATATGGCTTATTTTGTTCCTCTTCACTACCAGGACTAAGGTACCCACTTTCATCCTAGCTCGATTGAATGGCCAAAATATAGCACTATCTTCCAGTGAGAGATATCTGGGAGCCATCCTGGACTCTTAACTAAACTGGAAACTCAACATTGAAGAACGGGCTAAGAAGGCTAGCATTGCTTTCTGCGCTTGTAGTAAAACATTCGGTAAAAATGTGATCTTCAATCAAGAATAATCCTATAAACACTTACAGTAGTAGTACGACCAATCCTGGCTTATGGTTCGATTGTATGGTGGCCAGCTTTAAAAAACAATACAACATCAATAAACTTAAGAAAGGATCTTGTCCAATGGATGCCTTAAGTTTTATCTTACATCTTCTGCCTCCTGGCCACCACATTAAATACCTGGTATCTTGCAGCGCGCTAAGACTCAAAGAGTCAAAATGCTGGTTTTCTAAACCTTACGGTCACAGCAATACAGCAAATTTGATTCCACCGGATATTCTGTCGACAAACACTGACTACTGCACCCCTACTCCAAGCCTCAGCAACGGTTTTAAAGTTATCTTTCCATCCAGAAGTGTCGAAACATTTCGATGTAAAAATGTTTACCGTCAGATCTAAAATGGAGTGCGGTGTAGGAGCAGGAATTTTCTCAGAGTAGCTAAAAGTCTCGGGATCTTTCCGAATTCCCAACTTTGGTAGCGTCCTTAAAGCTGAAGTACAACTATTAAATTGGAGCATGCAAAATTCTTAAATTAAATCTAACTCAAAATCTAGAATTGTCAATAATCACAGATAGTCCAAGATGTAAATGCGAAAAAAAATATCATCAAAGCTAGTGCAACTCTATGACGAAATGAGCTTGATAACCTGGATATTAACCATAGAATCACTTTAGTCTGGGTTGGAACCCCGAGTTTTCTGCTTATCCTGGAGTACACAGTGGTATCGAGGGTAATGAACAGACAGGCGAGTTAGCCCGGCAGGGATCGGCCCTTAATGACTCGCTTGCAAAGAGCATCTCTATCCCACTGGCTTCTATAAAGGGCAATATTTTATCAGATTTACTCACGGAATCCAACAAAATATGGAACAAAACAATCTAACCGAATGTACGATATCTAAAATGATATGGCCTACTTACAATAAAGACCGCACAAACGATCTCATTTGTAGACCAAGGCGGGACATAGCAAGAATAAGCGCTACCTGTACTGGGCACTTACCCTTGGGTGAGCACGCAGCAAAACTGGGTATTCCCCATAAAACCAACTGCAGTAGCTATAAAAACCAGATGGAAAAGGAAACAGTGCTTCAAATGTCCCGCTTTGACCAGGCAAAGAATGCAATCCCTTAGAAGGTCTTTCTTTTCCGATATATACGAAATGACTGACAAAAAAAGTAAAAACTTAATCTCATTCCTCAACTTCAACGGGTCGAAATGTCTCTAGGTCCAGCGCCACTGCGCTTGAGTGGTTTCCCTCTCGTTTTTCGCTAAAAAATCAGGTCCGTCCGAGTTCTTTGGTATCAAAACGCCACTTTTCAGCGCTACTTAGGTCTAGATGCGAGTTCGCTCTGACCCCCATTTTACCTACCTATATAGCTAATTTTTTCAATCGTCATCTGAAATCGAAAGTAATTACCAGTCAACAAAAGGTGAAATATATTTCTGTAGATTTAAGTTATGTAGACTAACTTTCCATTCTACTAAGCTACTCTCTGCTAGATTTAAAGACACGTCAAGTTCTTCAGCCAAACGGTACAGCTCTTAGAATACTCCAGATCTTTAGCGTAGTAATTTCAACACATAATAATAATATGCCCTCATTTTTTCGTAAATATGTTTTCAATGCCCGATATATAGATTACGGATGTTGGTACATTATTAGGAAGCTTAAATAATCTCTTGAATAAGTAAAGTTGAAGCCTTTCAAACTCTTCGATTTCGACGTTTACAAAGACTTCTTTTACGTAACCTAGACAAGCGTTGGCCACTGCATTGAAAACTTTGTATTTTACTGTAGTACTTATTCTTGAAGCTCTTAAAAACTTGAGCTCATCGCTAATCTTGCCTGGTACATTTTTTCCTTAACGTGACAGGAGAAGTTTAAATTTGATGCAAGCATAACACCTATTTGAACTTATTGACAGTATTAATTAACTCATTTTTCAGCGTCCAACGTTTCGTAGAAAGAAGTGCTCGGGACCTTCCAAAGACAATGCCTTGGTCTTAGATGAATTTAGTTATATTATAATCTACAAAACCTTCCCAATTGATTTATCATTAACTATAGTGCATGTGGAGTTTCTGCAAGAAGGACGAAGTCAATCAGGTCATCAATAAATAGTGCGAATATAACTGGGCTCAAATCCCAGCTATATTAATGAAGTGTTGAGATATTTTACCTTGGTATAAATCTCCCCACTTGTATCTTGATAATCTCAGCGTATATTTTTAAAAATTTATAGGAAAGGATCATACATGATAACTTGTATATAAGGCTATTCCGGTTGATTTTATCAAAGCCGGCTTTAAGGTCGACAAAAACTGAATACCATTTCTTTTTTTTATCCACAAAATTTTTGGCTACAGTGGTCAATTTGATCCACAATTGAAAATCCTCGGAACCGTGCTTGGAATATGCTCAAAAGTTTATTTTCTTCAACGCATTTTACCATACTCTGTTCAATTAATATTTTCAGTACAGGCCTTATGGGAGAGCCTTTTCAAGCACACTGGTGCCGGCTGGTGTTTGCATGGCACACAACTCAAGAAATTGCTTCTGAAATATTCCATAAACCCACGTACATTCCACCGTGACCGGTCTGCTCCCCGGCTGAGAGGAGACTGATCGCCAATTTGACTCTCGCTTATAGTGTTTATTAATAAATAAACAACATTCATTAAGAGATACCATAGGTCCGTTGATGAAAATTCTAATAACTTTTTCTTTGATTTTCGCTATAAAGATTTCTTAGACACCAGTCGGCACCCATGTGTTTGTAAAAGCTCTCCTATAAGGCCTGTACTGAAAATATAAATTGAACAGAGTATAATACCTTTTTTCTTTGGTTTTCGCTATGGAGCTTTCTGATTCGAAGCTTTCTTAGAGCTTTTGAGAGTATATATTTTAAATTTAAGGCTAAATGTGTTGTAGCTGCGTTCTTTTCTGCTTACATCTTGTGGTATTCTTTTGGAAAACTGTTTAAATGCAGTGCTTCCAGTCAGCTCTGTCCCTAGCTAGCCGCTTCCAGTTTCGCACACCAAGTTGTTTGAGGTAATTCTCCACTTGTGTGCGCCACCGAAGACTCGTCGGACAGGTGCGTTGCTGTCCATACGCTCCACATGCCCCAGCCATCTCGCCGTTGTATTTTCAGCTTTTTGACCAGGTCAATGTCGATGTATAGCCCGTATAGCTCTTTATATACCTTATTATACGTTTTTCATGTTAAAATAGATTAGGCCTTTGGTAACCCCACCGGCATTTGTGAGAGAAATATGCTAATTTATAATGCTCACTCTACGGCAACCATGGAAATTGGAAAAGCTTTATAGAATAGACAAGTAAGGATGAGAGGCAAATATTATATCTTCTCTGTACTGAAAATATAAATTGAAAAGAGTATTTCTCCTTTATTGATATACAAAAACTTTTGATTTCCAAAATAGGTTTTGAAAAAAGGTATAGTTATAATGCCGCAGTCTGCAGTTGATCTCTTACGATCAATTTATGACCTCTAGGCTGATATAATTTTTGTTCAAATATCCTACGCAGGAGTTGATAATGTCAATAATTTTCTTTGCGAATATTAAAAAAAAAAAAAAAACAATTTTATCAGATTATAAATTTTGTTTTGATATTCATGAAAGACTAAAAAAAATACAGGCATTTTATTTTAGTTTTTTTTTTGTGAATGATTAAAATAAATCGAATTCTATCTACTTAAGCTTTAAGTACATAAACATATTTCTATAAAAATCCATTCTTATTTTTTAAATAATTGAAAGTCTTGTCTTTATAGAGCCTAATAGATATTCTACCCAAATGTGAATAGTGAAGATCCATAAAAATCCATTTCTCGATTTGTGTAGGCTTATCATTTTTTCCAATTTACATTTAATATGAATTTTTGATTATGAAAATGCGCCATTAAAATCTATAACAATGGCTTCATTATGAGTGAATTTACACTATGTCTCCTTTTTCAATAATCAACAAAATAATAATAATAATAATTTAACACAAAGAATATATGGGATCGACATTTTCGTATGGTTATGCCCTGGCAGCTGGGCGCACTATCATGACACACCATTGGGATCCCAGATTCGGAGTCTGATGTTGAGTTTTTCATAAGGCAATCAAAATTATGAATTCTTATTTTTTTTTATTATTTTGTATTTAGATCGCCGCAGGGTGTCAAAGGGCTTGTGGGCCCACCCAAACCCCGAAGAACGAAAACGGTTCACAGACAAGAAACATCAAAATGTTTGTTTTATGTGCGATTATGAATTTGCATACAAAAGACGACACTTGGTGGCCGCGGCGCGATGCGCGATGACTGAAGGAGACAGTAAATAAAAAAATGAATAAATGTAGCAAGGGTATATCAATCTTAAAAAGTTGCGCATACAAAGGGAACACTGTTGTTTTTCTTCTTTTTTTTTTTTTAATTGTGTATTTTTGATTGAACAAACTATAAAAAAAAATAAGAATAAGGAAAAATGTAATACTCGCTTTGCGAGACAGAAGGTCTCTGGATGGATTTTTCAACAGAATTTCAAAGAACGCTCCCAACTAAGTTTGGAAGGAATCAAAAGATACCGCGATTGATGCCCGCGGTGAAATGATTCTTCTTTATTACGTTATTATACACTCATATTCTACTCATCTTTCATTTCCTCGCTGGTTTGGGCTGCAACCTTAGTAAAATATTGTTCCATCGGTTGGATGCATATACCGTACCGAAAAAAAAACCTATAAACTGTGAACATAAAATTGATGTTTTCTTTTTTATTTAATTGTTCTTTTTTTTTTGTTAAGATTTGAGGGATATAAAAAATGATTTAGATTTGAGGAGGAAATGATTTTGATTTCTTTCTTTTTAACTTTTTTGTGTTTGTTTTATATCTGTGTGGAGAAAACAATATCTAAGCCTGTGAAGTTAAGTATTAATTTGTATTCAATCTTATGCTACTTAATTTATTTCGTTTTCAGAAGAAAATATATAATTTGCAATAGTTCAGCATTTGAAAAATATTTACCTTTTGGGCTAAAAAAAGTATAACAGGTATACTGTTTATTTGGTCTTAAAAAATATATCAAAGCAATATTAATCTAGCTTGAAGAAAATCAATGCACCCGTTTAGGCTGTAGACTCGCAGACAGACTGGCAAAATTCTGAGATCCACTTTTTCGTTTTCTCTATCATCGTCAAGTTTTTTTTCAAAGCCAACAACTGGCATAAACATAGTACCTTATCCCAAGTAAAAGCAACAACAGGAGCCAAATCGGAGAGGAGGAATGGATAATTCAAATCGGCTCCTAACTAAGTCAGCTGATCCGATGTACTATTTAATTGTAAGCCGTTGTTAATTCCCAAATGGAACTGGGTTCACATTTTTCTAGGCAGGAGGAATAATGTTATGAAATATATTCACATATTTGTTTGAATTCACTTCCAACAACTCCAGCTCTCGGGGATTGTATGGTTGTTGTCTGGATCCGTCTATTGAAAATAATTACTTAATAAACCGTTTCATATCTATTATATAAAAGGTTATCCATTTTGCGGTTTCAAAAGTAAACGCAAATAAAACACATAAAAAATATTTTTTTTCATGATATTCCTTTTTTTATTATAAAGCTTGAACGTTCACATTATGTGTGAAACACTACATCACTTAAATGACCACCACGCGAATTGTTGCAAGCATCGAGGTAATTTTCGACCACTTTTTGACACATATTGGGCGGTATCTCAGCGATAACTTGACGAATGTTGGTTTTCAAATGCTCAAGAGTTAAAGGTTTATCTGCATAACGGTCTTTCGCGTAACCCCACAAAAAAAGTCCAGCGGTGTCAAATCGTATGATCTTGGTGGCCAGTTGATATCGCCACGACGAGAAATTACGCGGCCAGGAAATGTCTCTTGCAATAAAGCCATATTCACTCGAGTTGTGTGGCATGTGGCACCGTCTTGCTGAACCCACATATTCTCCAAGTCATATTCTTCAATAGCAGGCAAACAAAGTCGGTTATCATATGACTACAACGCTCCGAATTGACGGTACCGTCGTTCCATTGTCGTTTTCGAAGAAGTAAGGTCCAATCACACCTCCGGACCAAAGAGCGCCCCAGGGACTTTTTGTGGATGTGTTGGCCTCTCTTCAATTACTTGAGGATTCCCAGAACACCAAATACGACAATTTTGCTTATTAACATACCCACCGAGTGAGAAATGTGCTTCGTCGCTGAAGAAAATTTTGTTCGAAAAATCGCCGTCCACCGCCTGTTGTTCAAGCACCCATTCGACGTATCTACGACGTTGTAAATGGTCAGCTGGCTTCAGTTGTTGTGTGAGCTGGACTTTATATGGCTGTAGGTGTAGATCCAAATGCAAAATACGCCATAATGTGCCGTAAGACAGTCCTTATTCCTGAGAACGAGGAGGAATAGACAGATTCGGGTCTTCGGCAACACTTTCACTTACAGCAGCGTTATTTTCAGTGGCACGAGCGATACGATGATGCACAGGCCTTACAATATCTGTAACCATTCCAGTCTCTTCAAATTTCTTCAGAATTTTGCCAATTGCTTGCGTAGTTCAATGATTATATAAACCATAATCTCCTCTTAAAGCACGACATATGGCTGTGGTAGAATCACTATTTTTGTAGAAGGTTTTAACAATTTTTATGCGTTGTGCGATAGCTAAGCGATCCTTTTTCGTAAATGTCAGACGTTCAACTGAAAAAAAAATTGGTTTAATAACTTAGTTTGACAGATGTCGAATTCCAGCCCTATACTTTTGAAACCGCAAAATGGATAACGCTTTATATAAAAGAGAAATGTCATCCGTGTGTGCGCGCATAACTCGAGAACGGATGGTTCGTATTTCACATGGAATGAGTCATCGAAAGAGTTCCAGCGGTGGAAACAAGGTGGCACAGTTGCTGGATTCCCTGGAGTTCATGAAAGTGATGCACTTGGTAAAATATATACAGTTCACCTGAAAAACTATGAATGTTTCTATTTAAGAATGCTTTTGGACAATGTTCGTGGCCCCATTTCATTCGAATCCCTACGGACTGTTGACGGTGTGTTGTGTGCGACATATCGAGAAGCCTGCCAACGTAGACAATGGCTTGAAAATGATAATCATTCGGATTTGACAATGGCAGATGCCACTATCACCGCGGCTGCCAATCAACTTCCGACTTCGGAAGCTTTGATTTTGATTGAAGACATGTGCCTGCTTATGAAAAGCTAAATAATAAAAGGCGGAATGAACTTTAAACGAACAAAGTTAAACACATAATGATTTTATTTCAAACCAAATGTAAACAAAGAGTACCTAATTAAAAACACATTTTGATTAAAATATTGAATCAACGAAATGCGAATAGAGTAAAACGAAATAATATAAAAACGAAATGAAAAAACCCAAGCAAACCATATCGCTGATACCAGAAAAAATGTTTGGAAGAAACAGATACAAAATTGTTCTATCTTAATATAAGAATGAAAACCACGGACTGTTTTAAAATTCAGTAAAATTCAATTTAATACAAAATATGTGAAAAAAACTTCATAACTGGAGGACGACTGTAACTTGAGTGACTCACATATCACATATGAGCTGAATCTCGTTAATCCAAGACAAAATACATGGATAATAATTTATCTACAGCCCAGGTAAATGGGCGTTATGTTCACGTTCTGTCTTTCATTCCCTTTCTTGTGTTTTCGAAAAAATGCAGATAAGTTTTCGTACAATTTCAGCTACATTCACGATTTATTTGATAGTTTTCATGTACCTTCACCATATTTTCACACCTTGATGTAAGCATTTATTTCATCGGCAACTATTAGTCCTAGAATTATACTAACCGCGTTTGATATTCGTATTTAGCACAAATTATATGTTGTCTGTTGCACAAATACATTCATGCTCTTCGTAACTCGCAAAGTCATGATACCCCAAAATGTTGACAACTCACTGATTTTTTTTTAATTAAACTATATGCCTGTAAGACCTAAGGTCATTTAAATGCAACCTGAATTGCACGGCACTAGTTTCGTAACAAAACCACGAATTGAAATTCAAATCAATTTTCGGAAGAAACCAAGTAAAATAATTTAACGGTTTTGAATGCTTGAAAGATATTAACATGCTCAACCAATACATAAATTTACCTAAATTACTGCGGAATTTCTTATTGTTATGAAAACATATGACACAGGATTGCACAACTGAATGTCAATTTTGCTTATTAGACTTTTCATGCAAACCTTGTCATCACAATTACGAACACCGCAAAAAAAATCGCAAAGATCGGCTAAGTCGTTCTCAACTTTCGTTGCAAAAAAATGAAATTCTAAAGCAACACCAAAGGCATGGCTCTTAGTTTTATTTAATTTCGAAACTTCGGATTTGACTTACGTATATATAATTGCTATCGAAAAAGTTCAACGCACATGGAAAAATAATTGCTTGTCCAACTTTAATTTTAATACCTCTCAGGAAATAACATTCACTCCTTATTTTTCTAAATCTTAAACATCTGCTAAATGCCCTGTCCCTCAGAGCTATTAGAAGGACTTTCTGTTGATCCTTGCTAAGCAGCTAATTGGGTCTTAAATGGCTTGTTAAAGTGTAAAGATATTTTGTTTTGTAACCAATTATCACACACAAGAGTTAATTTAACAAAAGTAACAATCGTTATGTTGTTAAACAATTAAACCGACCATTAGACAAGTCACAATGTAAGATGTCAACCGCCCAGCCGGCGCGACTCGTCGTCCGACGGTAGTCGTATTGTAATGATTTGTTTTTATTTCAAGGGATGTTCCGGTTGCAAACGTTGCCTTTATTTCCCCTTTAAATGATTGTTGTTGTATTGTACGATAATTTTCTCTAAAAATGATAAAATGATTCGTCATGGTTTCGACTGGGCAGAACAAAAATATTTGTCCATCTCACACATTTCAGGAATTATATTGAAATTGAATTAGTTTAATTTTTGTTGACTATGGTTAGCGATAAATCACTGAATTTGTCAGCTGTATTTATAAAACATTTAAATACAGAAGAAAACACCATACAATTAGGTAAAACTAATTTCCGAGTTTTAAACTCAGCTCTTTCGTTTCGTTGAAAATGTGCAAAATCTATCGTCATTTTTTTCCTCATCGAAAGGGAAGGGAAGGAAATACATGAAGATGAGGGTAAGCGATAAATAAATTATAAGTAGTAAGGCAAACAATCAGTTTTAACACTTGTCATACAAAAAATGCATAAAATTGGTTTAAATTTTATAATTTAAGACTCACTACTTAATTTTTCTCTTAGGCAAAGCAATTACAATTTCCCAAAATATTTCACTGACATTACTTTTTTTTAATAATAGGGATTAAAGCTATTTTTATGTAAGCCACAATAAAAAAAAATATGTTTTACTACCACTTCAAATATGAACGATTTTAATGGCCAAGATACGAACCATCAGACATAAAGGAACCAGTAACCAAAAAATAAGCTATAACAATCCAGAGTTATTGGCCATTTCTAAATTCAAACATACACAAATATATAAATAGGTACATACGTTCGTATATACATACACATTAGCTGCGAGTTCATGATGATGCAATGTAATGCTTATACAGTGGAAAAAAATTACTTAGAAGTTAAAAATGTTTTTTCTTATTAATTGAATGAAGGTGAAGAAGATCAAGTCGTTGAAGTTTCAGTATACAAACTTACGACATATTGCTGATATATAAGTTTCGAGTTTAAAAAATAATTAATGCCACATTAGATAATATTTGATAAAATTATTATAATTTCTTTCGGTAAGTAAATCTGTTGAGTTTTATTTTTTTTTTTTTTGATAAAAAAAATCTGGAATTAAAAATTGGTAGTTTTTTTGAAATACCTATATTAATTGCTGCATTAAACGGTTTTTAAAATATAATTATAAATACACGTTTTAGAAGCGCTGGGAAGAACTAAAAATAATAAAGCTATTGGCTCCAACCAAATATCTATTAGGTCAAGCTATATCTTGGTTTTCCTATAATACCGTCATTTAGCTTAGAAATATCTAGCATAAGCAAACTAATGAAGGGCAACATAATTGCGTTTTATTTAATTTTGTATACCAAACGCAGTCGAATACAGGATTTTTGAATAAATTTCAAATTCAATCTTATTTTACGGAGCACAATACTTGGGCCATAAGTGATATCATTGCATCAATGAAAGACATATACCACTTTACCTTAAAAGAACTTTAGAACTTCCGATGATGACACATTCTTATATGCTTCAGTTGGAGACTGGCCTATAACCGATGTATACAACTCTAAATCTGAATGCAGAAGATGTCTGTAGAACAAGGATGGGAAAATTCGAATGACGAAAAGAGTCACGAAATTTTGCAATTTCAATACTAGAACTGTGGTTAAATAAATTGGAATAAGATGGCTATTTAGATTTGGAAGACCTTTGAACTTAATATTCGAAACGTCGAAGAATTCTTTTATGATACATATTATTAATATGTTGCAAAGATTTATTGTAAAGGCGAGACAATCAGTGTATCGATACTATCAACTATTTTTCCAGCAAGGGAGAGCTGCTGCGACTGATTTGTAATCTCTGTAATGCGGGAGTGAGAGAAAATTCGACAGTAAAGGAAATTAGAAGGTTTTATTTGGGCATTCAATTATCTCAACAGGAACGAGGTTTTAAACGGGAAAGAATGGATAAAATTATTCGTATTTTGTAAGGAGCTTCTTAATTATCGTAATAAAATTATTAATGAACTTTTTTAAATACTTACTTTAATTTTTCCATTTTTTACTATCAAATATGTGTTTTAAGTACTCAAACTTTTATATAATTTTTCTAATTGTATTAAAATATTGTTCACTTAGGGAGATGGCTATATATCATTGCTAATTAATAATTGTATTATTGTTAACAAAAAGATATATATTGAATAAAACTATACGATTTCAAACTAAGCTATCTAACTACACGACTATTTCCTACAAACGTACTCTAGTACAATATTAAATATTTATAACAAAAAAAAATAAAATTATTTTCTTAACTGTGCTGTAAGTTCTTCTGAAATGAATCCCGAAAAACATCGCATCAGTTGTATAGCAGCTAGCGCCATCTTGTTGAACTGTATATCTTCCTCATTCATATGGTATTGAGTCGAAGAACCGAAGAACCATTAATATCATACAGTATAGCGAATTTCATTTTTGATTCACTGAAATCACTGCACCAGAAGACATAAATTAAGTTCTGCTTCATATATCCCTTAAACTAAAGCGGTGAACAACACCTAGAAAAGCGGTTTTACATAGTCGATTAATTCACTATTACATGGAGCAAGAAGTCAATAAGTTTGATCATCAGCCCAACATTTTGGTAACTTCTCCAAAAACTATTCATACCGATCCACTGTATAAGTCTGCAAATAAAATTTACAAAAAAAAAAAAAAAAAAAAAAATAAAACTAAAAAAACAAAGAGACTTAATGTCTGCAAAGTTAAGGATCACCTCACTAAAAACAAAACAAAAAAAGTTATTGTGTTATCCACCAACAACGTAAAACGCGGTCATGAAACTGAGAATCACCGAAAGAATCACAACATGGCTTGTTTTTCGTCATTATACTCGTTATGTTGATGTGTTGCCCTGATGAGCTTTTGTGTTTGGTTCCAGGTTCCACTTCTATGGGAATGAATTTTCAATAAGCATTGTAATTCATTATGGCTCCTGATTGATTTTCCCTTATTTAATGGTCACTTTGTGTAAGTAGTACACAATATACCTAAATGACTGGGAGATGGGAAGAACAAAACGAATTACATTGGAGATGCTGCTGAAGTGGTGCTATCTGACTACGACCCCAGTAACATATTGCCAACGATTACGACGAGTAGTGCAAATGGTTAAGGAAATTTAATTAAAATGGTATCATTCAAATTGCAATTAATAATTTCATAGGCCATTTAAAGATTTTAAAGAAAGTTTATAGTTTAAAAGTACTTGTGATGTTCGTTTTAATATTCAGCATGTCTACACAAAGGGGAAGAGTGTAGAAAGGCAACTTCACAGCGTCGTTATGACAATTCAGAAGACACTGAGCGACAAAGAATATAGTACCCTTGCTGCGTTTCTTGATATTGAAGAAGCACTCAATAACATGAAAAATGAAGCAGTAAGA
Organism: Philhelius pedissequus; assembly: GCA_910595825.1. Lineage (NCBI taxonomy): Eukaryota > Metazoa > Arthropoda > Insecta > Diptera > Syrphidae > Philhelius > Philhelius pedissequus. The sequence goes on from OU343161.1 coordinate 92,048,770, forward strand.
GCAATTCTATAGTAGAAGTCAGAAAAAGTCAGTTGTGATTAAATCAAAATTTGTTTCTTGCTGCCGCAAAGAGCTTAAGGTGTAGCGAAAGGTAGAGCTTAAACTTAACAGCTGTAATACTACTATGCAAATATTGCCAAGGCCATTTTTTAACAAGCTGATGACAGACAAAATTATGCAACTTAAGAGATCCCTTCTCTCTCTCTCTTTATAAGCTTAATCACCAGACATAATAGGTCTGATCCACACTCTGCCAATTGGCACAAATTGACACCAATTTCTGCCAAATCCTGTTCCAGACTTACAAATTTGGTAGTTTTTGGCAGAAGAGAGCGCTCTGGAGAGAGTAAAATATTTCCACTTCCTGACAATTTCTTGCCAATTCCTGCCGAATAAATTTTTGTAGGCAGCAATTTGTGGGCAGCAAATTTGCAATTGTCAGGCTGACGTTTGCCATAAACGAAAAAAAATGTTTCATAGTTGTTATGGGAAATATTTGTTGAACAAATAAATTAATTTAGAAAGAGTTAAATACAAAATAAATTAGTTTGAAGAGGAAAAATTGTGAATTTACAGCAAATAAAGAAATAAAAAAAATGTATTGACGTTTAAAAATTGGCAGAAAATTGTGCTCAAGCTGTTCCAGACTGTTTGGGACTTTATTTCTCAATGAGAGAATTTCATCCCCATAATAAGCTGCCAATTTCTGCCCAAAAAAAGTCTGGATCAGACATATTTGGCTTCGCCAATGCCTCCAAATGGCTTGAATGATTAAACGAATAAATAGGTTTTTCTCGGAAAAGAGTAATTATACTTCCGTGTAATACTATGAATCTACATTGATCCAAGTTTTTTTTATAGGATGCGCGCACTAAAGGGCTTTTGGCTACTCTTAAAATGACGAAGCACAGTGCGAGCGTTAGGAAAGTAGGGAAGAATGTAATAGGAGATACCGATGCACATTGGTTTTGAATTTCTGAATATCAAAATGGGAGGGGAAAATAGAGCCGGGTAAAGTATTTGACATTCGCGTTGTACGGCTAAAGAAAGATTTTCTGTACTTGACAGTACGTCCGAAGTTGGGCTCAAGGGTAAACTGATGAGAATTCCGGGAAGCGCGATTTCGCTAGAACATATAACATTTCGACGGTGTTCTAGAGATGTAAATGTTTCCACTATAGTTCTATCGCCAATCACCAATGTGACGATAACGTCAATAAATTGTCAGCCCAATAACTTAAACTAACCTAACCTTACCTATTAGTATTATTATTATTATTATCTAAGTATGTTTTAGTTTTCTTAGATATTTTACAAAATATAATTTGACATACATTTGGATACATGACCTAAGCCGTCTACCAGTTGACATTTTGAAAGTGTATGTAACAATAAATGTGATTTATGTTTTACTTTAAAGCTTTCATCTATTATTTGCTTTCTATAATTCAGTAATCTGTAAAAATTTAAACATGGATTCACAGTCTGATCCGTCACTAAGTGTATTCTTATCAAAAACGCTCCTTCGGGTTTCTATAAGCATTGGGCATTTACCTCTTGCGCAAATGAGCCTATCTGTTAATTGTCTCGCTTTTGCGATAAACTCCTCCCTTTTTTTAACATCGAATGCTCTAAGAGGCTATATAGATAGTTATAATTTCCAACCATTAGTGCTATTTTCACCAAGTCTTATTTGGCGGCCGCACGACGTAGCAACGCTGATCCAACTCTCGTACAAGGACATTTTATTCCTTATAACCATCCTTGTAAGTTTTCTTGGCAGTCGGTTCTCATCCATGTTGACAGTTTTTAGGATATAGTCCACCTGCATTTTTAACGTTGAGACGTGTGTGGTTAGCGGTGGTACTTGGAAGTAGCAGCGATCTCTTCAGGAAATATCTTAAAAGCTGATCTACTTCATCGAATTCCTTGCAACCCCATACTTGAGAGGCGTAGCACATGATAGCCTTCGTTATTGTTTCAAAGATTTGAAACTTGGATTTCAAGTGGATATTTCTGTTCTGCATAGCTTTCTTCCATGTTGCATTGAGTGCGTTTTTTGATTTTGGGAATTTCTCAACCATGTGGCTTCTAAGATTGAGATTCCTTGATATGTTAACACCGAGATAGTTGTAGTTACTCACAATTCCGATTTCTTGCTACTAAAATATCCATCTCTCATTATGACAATTAGGACCACCACCATTGCGAAATATCACGATTTTCAACTTGGTAAGGTTTACCTGCTATTATGTTGATCATTAGTTAGCAAATACAACAATTTTGTCCGCAAATTTTAGAATTGTCACAAAGATGTCTGAAGAAACTCTTGCTCCACCCTGCATTACATCTGCAATATCGTCTATATATAGAGAGCAAATAGAAGAGGGCTTAAATTACATCCTTGTGCCAGACCGATTTCCACTTCGAAAGGCTCGGATTAATGGCTTTTAAGCGAAATATCAGAGTTTGTAGAATCATATAGCGCTTCTTTAATCCTTTCAAATTGGTTTGAGATATTTTTATTGTAAAGCTTAAGCAAAAGAGCTCTCCTATCTATGGTATCAAATGACGATTTACAATCTATGAAGAAGGCGTACAGTTTCTTTTTTTCTTTCATTAAAATCTCGGTAATGGTAGTTAGTGAGTAAATTTGGTATTATTGCAAAATAGTTTCTGCGGAAGCTGGCTTGAGATTAGCCCAATAGATTATTAGTCTGTACCCAACAGTGGCGAGGCGAGAATAATTTCAAAAGGTGGTAAGTCGAAGAAAAATAAGTCACCAAAAAATTAAATTTCGGAAGTTTACTTGAAATTATTTCAAAAAGCTATTGCCTTTAATATAATTAACAAGCTCTCGCCAATAGAAAGTGTCCCATTCACTAGGGTTGTCTGATATTCTAATAAAAGTTAGAATTATATATAATCTACAATTTAAAACGACGTTTATTATCCGCAAATGATAATACCAGCGAGTTTCCGATACCCCAGGCTTTCGTTGGTTGGCTATCTGTCTTAAGAGTTCTGAACGTTTAGTTGATTTGTTAAAAAAACGGACAATAGTATTAATACTGCCAAAAAAAAACTTTCAATTCCGATATATTTTCAAGTGATCGCGATAAAATTAAATTTAAAACGTGAGCATAGCTAGGAATAAAGTTAGCTTTTGGACAAGCATCAAGGACTTTCTCTTTAACACCACCCACTTCCCCAGACAAACCTGCCGCACCATCGTAAGATTGACCAATTAGTTTGTCCTTGCAGGAGAATATATCAAGTATATTAAAAATATGCTTTGTCAGCTCATCTGCGTTGCGACTCACTAACGTCAAAAAACCAAGAAACCTTCCTTCAATTCAATCCTCCGAAAGGTACCGTAGAGCAGCAGTCTACATAAATACTTGGAGAATTAGAAAAAAGAAGGCAAGGAAAACAATACATTTTATTTAATTTACAACTCCCTTTCATCAAGTATACTTTTGATACAATGAAACGTTAAAATGGGAAACGAAACAATCTTTTCGTTTTTTATCTCATGGAAGGGGTAGAGCGTTTTAACTCTACAACTTTTTTTTCAGAATAAACCTAAGCTGATTTAAATTATTTGACTTCTTTAAGAGAAAATCTGTTAAGGATCACTATACAACTATTAAAGCCATATTCACTAAAACTTACTACCCAAAAACTTTTAACACTTTTAATTTGAATATTTCAAATCTAAATGTTTAATATTTTCAAAATTCACAAAAAACACAACATTAATTAAGGTATTGCACTGTGTTCTCATTGTAAACTGATTTTTTAAAATAAGTTTGGACCTTATTGGGATTTGCTGAATTCATTTCGGCCAAATGTGTCACATTATTAAAATTATTCAGTTATTTTCTGCACTTTATGACAAAAATAAATTAAATTTAATACTCGTATCAATGTTAGTGAATAGTTAAACTTTAAACTTAAACTTTAAGATACAGGATTCAGCCCAAGGGGGAGATACATATAAATTCATAAAATAAGTAAAAAGGGAGCGGTTTGTTTTTTGTGCTATGCAATTTTTTTTTTAATGAATTTTTTTTTTAACACACACAATGCAGAAACCTTCCTCAACATTTGTATATAAAATCTATTAAGAAGTGTTTCTTTTATAATACAATTCTATATACTACTGAAATTACTCAGCCAACTAGAAGACTTAGCATTATATTTATTTGGACTTGTCGAATTATTGATTCAAAATAGCTTTAAACGGCCTTTAGTCCACAGCGCAAATTTTGTGCACCAAAGGCCGTTAAAAGCTATTTTGAATCTATAAAATCTATCTATATACAATGCCTCAACGTCAACCAAACTGCCCCATACATGTTGGTTCATCAGCCCGGCAATTGAGAGATACACACAAATTTGTAAAAAAGTCGAGGGAAATCGAGTTATTATTCTTTCTATGAAACCTACATCAAGCAACATTGGCATGCGGAGCACACTATGCAACACCTATGATTCATCAGCTCAGACTCATTTTCAGAATGAATAGCATGAGAGATACATACAAATTCACCAAAAAAAATCCATGAACAACCGGGTTATTTTCTTCCATAAGAAACCGTGTATTGAACAGAGAAGTATCAAACAGTTTATGAAAGAAGAGGAAAGAAAACAAATTTGTTCTTTCCAGCGAGAAACCTTATAACCCGAGACATTGCGTGTTATTTTGTTGCTGGTATAGTTTTATGTTTGCTTATGACTGAATTGAAAAGCAAACATGTGTATAGAGAAGCACAGAATAAAGAGTTGGAATAGTAAGGTTTATAGCCAGCGGGTGCAGGTGTAGGGATAAACTAGATTCATGTTATCAGAAGCTTGATGAATATTTTGGGGTTTTAGTTGTACTGCGACCTAAAGATCTATTGTACCTGTCAGAAGCTTAATTTGTTAAAGAAGAGATTTTCAAAAGGTAAGACGGAAGGAATCGAGTTATATGGACGCTTCGCCACTAGTACCCACCCAGTCATATAGACTATTTTATAGAGAAGCTTAGTTGGTATTTTCATTGAGGAGTTTAGAAGCCAAATTTCTTTATAGTTTTCGGGTGATGTGCGATAGCCTTTTTTGAAAATTGGAGTAACAATAGACCATTTGAAATAATTAGGTACGCAGCCGTGATCATAAGCATTGTTTAGTGCAAATGCAAAATATTCGATGAATGAAGCTGGGCTTAACTTGTAAAATTCCGTAGGTATTCCATTCGAGCCAGGTGCTTTAAGTTCTTTCAGAACAGTATTTACTTCGGAAGTGGTAAATGGGGTGTCTTGGATTACGTGTTCTGGAAGGGTATAGTAAATTGGAAAGCTGTTAAGAAACTGTTTTTGGTAAGATTGGAAAAATGTTCTGTTAGGTTTCTCAATTTTGATTGTTTATTGGAGGCAAATGCAACTGTTGTTTAAAAGCCGAAGTTTCCTCCAAAATTCTGCTGAATTTCTACATCTTAAAAAATATTGAGCGATATCTTAGATGAAAGGCTGACATCCTAAGGCCACCCTAAGGCCGTCCTAAGGTCTAAACCTTACCTAACCTAACCTAACCCAACTTTAATACTCAGATGGGATGAGACAAACCTCTTGCATACCAAAATTGAAATTTGTCTTATTGCAAATGATAAGCCTCACTATCTGGAGGTCATTCTCAGAACTCATTCTCATGAGACTGAGTAAATTACTATGATTTTGGTTGTCTCCAGCCCTTCTATTAAAGCCGTTTATGAGAACCACATTTTTGAAGTGATAACTTTTTATGGGAGGGTAAACCGACGCGTTACGTAACGCGTTACGGTCAGCACTCCTTTCTCTGAATTAAATTATGAAATAAGAATACTTGGCGAATTTATTGGATTTTAACTGGATACATCAGGATTGATAGTTGTATGCTCTAGCCACTAGGCTATTTGCAAGTTGAATGATGTGTAGTAACAATTTGTTAACTATTGAGTTAATGAGAAATATAATAATGCATTTGAACTGAGGTACCTATAAACCCTTAAATCTGGAGCAAGATTATACGTTTGTACATTATCAAACAGATAATTAAATTCCCAATGTTGATGAACAAAACAATTTGTTTCATATCGGAGAACATGAAATTGAAACTGCAGTAAGGTCATATGAAATTGTTGTTATTGCATTATACTATATTGCTAAGGAATTGCTAATGCGCAATTCTAAAATATCTCTAATAATGGAAGCCAATAATAATGCAATGAAGATTGAAATTTACAGCAGAAAGAAAATACCCTTCAAGCAAAAACACGGACCCGAATCTCTCGGTTCACTTTGGAATCCAAAAAAACTCAGTGTCTCACGCATATTGACACATTTTCTTTGTATGCATGTAAAAAGGAGAACTAGAATCGAGATTATTTTTGTAGTGGACCGAGAAATAGAGAAATCAAGACACATGGAGAGACACAGTTATTGTTTTTTTTAATTTTTGCAAAGTACAACAACAAGGAAATTTTTATCTTCAAGGAAAAAAATAAATAGTTTATAAAATAATATTTTAAAATGAAAAAAACGGGATTATTATCAAATAAAGAAAGTAGTGTTTGATATGTGTAAAAGAGCAAAAGTACCTATTTCTTATTAGATTAGTTAATTTTTTTTGGATCCGTTTTGGATTCCAATTAGGTTCTGTTCTCGCTGAGTAGGGTGAAATAGAATCCTCTCTCACACAATACATTCACATAATAGTTCCGTGATGATTCTAATTTCCATACTAATTTGATCCGATTTGGAATTGTTTCGGATCCGTTTTAGGGTTCATTTATGAAGTGGTATCGGATCTAAAACGGAGTCGCTTGCTTGAAGAGTATATTTCCATAAGCATTCTTAAAGCTGGTATAATAAACTTACCTGATTGACCTGTTGACATAAACAAAGTTAATAGAATTCTAATTGAATGCAATATTATAACTACATAGTTCTTATTGAAGTGTCTGCCTGGTATTATTTTAACTACTTAAATGAATGCAATTTTAATAAACAAAAAGTATAAAACCTGTTTTTGGCAGACATCGTTCATAAGTCAGTTTGGCGTAGCGGTCTAAGGCGCTAGATTTGAGTTAAGGTCATTAAAATTCTTTTGCAGCGTGACTTCGAAAAGATTCAGCGATATTGTGATGACTGGAAGTTGAAAGTCAACTTCCAGAAATCAGAAATTATTCTGTTTAGGGCTCCGTTGTCTAGCGCCTCAAGGGATACGAGAAAGAACTGGCGCAAGCTGGTGATCGTATGGCAAATGGACATCCACTGGCGAGTAAAAGTGTAGTAAAGTACCTTGGTATCTCGTTGCATCAGTACTTGTATTTCGATAGACATATAGGTGCTGCTCTGGCCAAGGCTAGGGGAGCCTTTGCCCTGACAAAACGATTATTTTATAGCAGCCGTCTTGACAGCAGGGTGAAGGTGATTTGGTACATGGCCCTCATCAGGCCGATGACTGCCTATGGATGCCAGGTGTGGTTCAACTTTGCCCCATTTCAATTTGAAAAGATTCGGGTGTTTGAGAGGCAGTGTCTTAGACCCTGCCTTGGATTACACAGAACACCAGAGTCGGAGTACAAAAGATATTATTCCAACCAGGTTCTACACAACGGAGCCAACATAAACAGAAAAGATAATTTTTTGTTTAAGCTGATTCGCGGTAACATTGCAACAGCGATGTCCTCAACAAACAGTTTAATTTTTGGGGTTTATTACCCCAAAAACGAATATTTTGAAAGTGCGTGGTTAAGTTGCTACATCCCTCCCGAGGAATTCCTCTATTTAGACAGTCGTGGGCTAATACAGGTTAAAATGGCGGTTCCGCTCATCTACCACGTCAGCCGGAAAACTGTAGAAACGCGACTACGTATGGTCGAGACGTCATCGTTCAAGGTGGAGAGGAGCGCCTTCGGTTCAGTAGGACTGTGTCCGATCGGGACGTATGTACATGTATGTGTGGGTTGCATGTAGCTGTGTGTCTACATGCGTATACAAAATATAAACAAAAAAAATTTAAAAACGAAAACAATGCTGCTGTGGATGTTCTAGTTTTTAAGTAGTTTTAAGTGGTTTTGGGTATTTTTAAGCATCTTAAGTAGCTTAAGTTATTTTTAGTTAGTATAAGTTAGTTGTATGTAGTTTTAATTATTTTTAATTTATCTTCAGGTAGTTTTAAGTAAAAATTTAAAACGATGTGATACTGAGTTTTTGTAAAAAAGTTTTCCTGGTTAAATAAAAATAATATAATTAGATTTAATTAAAACAGTTTATAGGTCGAAAGATATTAGAATTAAGAGATATAGTTTAGTTTAAAGCGCCCGTACGGAGCCAGTAAATTAGTTATAAGTTATTGATAATTAGGCTAGTTTTAAACATTTTTGTCTAGGTTTAAGATAGTTATAAGTTAATATTAAATAAAAATGAATTAGAAAAAAAAACACAAAAGGCGCTAGACTTAAGCACTGGTTGCAGAAAGGGAGTGTGGATTCGAATCACACATTTAAAAATATTTTTTTTTTTTTTTTCTGAAGTAATAACTTCTTATGGTCGGGTAAGCCGCGTAGTAGTGAAAAGAAAAGAATTTCATCTTTTTAAAGAGTGGACCTAGAAAGTCCACACAGTATACTGACTTGAATGTTTGGTAAGCATGTTGGATTCCTAGAATGTAATTAACCGTAAGAGAACTATAATATTAAGAAGATTACACATATCAGTTTGACCGGTTCCATAAATGTATTTGGTTTTTCTTTAATTAATAAGCAGATAATAACAATATGACTATTATTTTCATGTATCAAATCATTACTCTATGAGCTATACAAGATTTGCAATCTTTACTTCAAACAAAAGAAAACCATTCAAAGTTGCCTGCCTACTCCTACTATCGATGTTCAGAGTAGAAGACCACTTATGTTTATGTTTGAATATTACTTTATAAAAGAAAAGATGTAGTTGTTTTGAGCTTATGTAAATCGTCCGTTCTTATAGTTCAATTTTTAAGGTTAAGGTCTTAAAATTGAGGTAAAACTTAAAGTTGTATGCCGGTATAAAAATAATAAGAATGTGTCTTACTATATGTATCGCTTATTTGGTTTTTTTGCAAAAGTTGATAAAAATTTTAAATATTTTTAAAAACAGTATTCCGTAAAGTTATTGTCCCAGCCATCGTCTACAAAAGTGCTAGCATAAGCATATCGATAAATAGACGTATACTTAAAGCGTTACGGCGGCAGTCTGTCTGACTTCCCTTTCTCTCACGCATACGGATAACTTTTGAAATTAATCAAATTAACGAATAACTTTTAAAGCTTTTTTTTTTTTTTTTTAAATTTTAACTATATGCCTGTAAGACCTAAGATCTCTTAAATGCAACCTGAATTGCACGGCACTAGTTTGGCACAGTGGATTTGAGTATTTGGTATTGACTGTCTCATTTTTAACCCATGGGCGGCATCCAATGAAAATTGTTAAGTTAAATAATTTCAATATTGAATCGTTCAACTTAGATTAGTTAAGGTTATCACTTCTGTCGGGCGTCCTGAGACGCACATGTTTTTTTTTTTAAGTCCAGCAAAAAATTATAAAGGTTCGTAGAAACTTCCATCCATTTTTTGTAGTTAACATAAACTGGAATCACAAAAATTTTATTCTCGGTTATAATCTCCACCTCACCACTTTTGTAGGTGTTGTGATAAAATTCCCTAAAATACTACGAAGACAAAAATTGATGACATAACGATTAACTGAAAAAAACACTAAATCAACAGTTCCTACTTATGTGTGTATATGTCATTTTGTATTTGGGTGGGCTTTATATTATCCTACGCCACTTCTTGAACACATAGAGTCGAGAATTTCGAGTTTTTGCTTCCGCACCTATTTACTAGCGTTATACAAAGGTGAAGGTCTGAAACAGAAATGCCTGTCATTGTCTATTTTATGTTGGCTACTTCAGTAAAAGACCAGCACAATAAAATAAACCTTCCTACTATGAACTTTCCTCTTAAAGATTTATTCAAACCAAAAAAAAAAAATTAAATAAAATAAATCTGACTTAAAAGAAGCCATACAATAGATGTAATCTTACATTTATTCATGTCATCACACTACGCTTATACAGATGCGATAATCCGTTTAAACATTTAACCCCTTATGAACTGATCATAAATTAAATAGCTCTACAAACATCAAAACATTTATTAAACACATTTTAACCGTGACACCATATATACTCTTTTCAGGCACCCATACCACACAAACACGAACACACACTCACAGAAACTGTATTCACTCAAAGACTAAGCCGACAGGCTAGGTAATTTTATCAAATTATCTCTGATTATAATCACAATCAAAATAATCATAAACACCAATGCGGGCATTTTCACGCTTCGTGCCAGCGAATCAAATAAAATACCCCCGCCCGCATATTAATTGAAAAGCTCTCTTCTCTTATAATCTAACATCTAACAAATGACATTTAACTCGCTGTATGATGAAAATCAGACAGTTAAATTTGAATTGCAAATGTCAGTGTGCACCACAAAAGGGGAGGGCGTTATAGGAGTAATTTATCTGTGATGCGTAGGAACTAGATTTGTTGGGGAGAGTTGTCCATTGTTACTGTTAGTTTGTCTCCAATTCATTCCATTGTCATTTGAGAACCTGTCCGATTCTACATGCTATTTGTTAGCAGACCTGCACAGCACAGTGAACATGCCTCAAATGTCATTTATTACACTGACATTATGAGGCTAGGTTGTCAGTTTCGGTGTGCCCAATCCATTGTCCTTCCTTGAAGAATTTTTCCTATGCTATTTACATACAAATCTCTTCGAATACTTGTCACAACAAATTGTCAACGTTTTGTCAGCGTCTGACACTGAATAGTCCTCCAATGTTGGTTAGGTCGCCATGCTACAGTATATTCTGACATTTGAGGTAATGCACGTTCAGTGCTACTGCTGCTCTCTGTGGTGCTGGTATTGTTCAATGAGAAATTTCATTGTCTTCTAAAACGTTGTCGTCGTGTTCGTCGACTATTGATAGGTTTTTTTTTTAGCTCAGTTCTCAGTTTTATATGTATTCCGTTCCGACTTTGATTTTACCTACCATCGTTTACATTTGGAACGAGCAGACGCACCTTCTATGTTATCTTTTCTCTGCGCAGTTCCTTGGGATTGTTCGTTTTGTGAGTATAGAAACGGCTTCTGTCATTTTTGTCGTGACAGTTTTGGACCATGGCAAATTAGCTTTTGATATTTCTTCTCATTCCAACCAAGTCTCATCATGCTTGTTAGGCATGAGGTTATTGTTTTCAATTGTGATAATAATGAGAGTCAAGTCAAGGTAGCTCATTGAATGTGATCGTGTCGAATTATTGTTGGACAAATAGTCGGCATAGTTATAGTCGAACAATAGTATAGCCGTATGGCCTTTATTGCTTTTCGGTAGAGCTGCCGGTAGAATATGGTGGAGAAAATATAATTTACCAACTCTGGCAAGACAATGAGCAAAGTGACGTTTTGTTGTCTTGCCAATACGGTGGCTGGTGTTGGTAAGCCGACTAAGTACTTTTAGACATATGGCATTGAATATAGACTCTACGTGTTGTTTACTTTGCATTATTCGAGTATAAATATTGGTATTTTTTTTTTAGCTGTGATAAAAAGAGCCGACAAAATGTTTTTAGTGTCATATAATAATTCTCTTCCTTTAAAACAAAATGGTGGAGAATTTTATATGAGGAAAAGAGAATTTGCCACCAGACGACATTTTAAAAATATTCATAACATCGTCAAGACTTGATAACTGATTTACATTAAGCGTGTTTTGCCTTAAGAGCGACAGGAATTAGACGAATAACCACGACGTCATGTCCTGAATTAGAAATGCCATTTAAAAGAAAAAAAGAACCGGAAAAAGAGTGAAGTGCCGAAAATTCTGTGCAATTATTTAAGCTTGAAAGAAACTTGCTGTTGTTGCCTTGAACAAGTATAAAATTTGTATTCATTACTTTGTTTTTTCGTCTTATTTTATTTAATGCCATAAGTCTAATTCTCAGATTAAATACAGTTAGTTCATTTAATGCAACATACAACTTACACATACATAGAACAGGTAATACAAAATTGGTTTTGTGTTTATTTGTCTTATTTGACATTTATTTCTGTTCAATCTTCAAAATTCAAACCACTTTATTTATATTCGAGATTTGTCCTTATTCAATTTATTCAGAAAACAAATATTTTGCATGACACGTGTAATATTTAATAACCACTTACACCAAATTGAGTACTAAGTACAAAGTATTCATACACCCCTGTAATTTACTGTACTATGGCAATCCCCTTACTGGAATTTTACATACTCTCATCAATGTCCAAAACTTTTGCAGATATTCTTTAAAGATTTCATCCAGTGCGTTTAACTTCTAAATGATACACATTATTTTTCTTTGCTTAAGTTTGTTTTAGTTTTTAAAACTTTTGTTGTTCTTATTTAATTACTTTATCTTTCATTTCAACTTTAAGTGATAGATAAAATGAGTTGAAATTCAAATTCTAAAAATATATTAATAAAGCTATATTTTTTTTGCGTACTAACCGCGAACACGAAATGCTCCCCTATAAATATCTGATATACTCCTATCCAAATTTTCAAAACGGCAGCGCTGCTTAACATACGATTTAAATATCACTTAATAATTAGCAACCTTATTCATTAACGCATCATAGCGAGTACATAAGACTGTTCTCTCTATAATTTCTCAAAATGCAAAAATCGTATGCTTTACGTTGCATAGAAGCAACATAAGCCAAATGCGATGGTAGATATAGACATAGAGTATACGAGTACATAAAAGAAATTTTGTATCGAAGTCAATTGACATCGTCATATGAAAATTTCAGTTTTTTTAAGGGTGGGCAAATGTGTATTTTTGGCATGCACCAAACACCAACGAAAGACGATGCTGTGTGGAGGCCAGTCCCATTCTTGTCCAACGTTGCCGAAGTGACATGTATGTACATATTTAGGGTGATGGCATATGAGGTCAGCAACCTCTAGTGGCCGGCCACTTAGTTGTAAAGTGCAAGTTAATAGCAAAAGTTTTCGTTTAACTTCCCGGCAAAAATTATTTTCCAAAAGGCTAACAACTTTTCTTCCACGGTGAAAATTTCATTCCATTGTAGCTACTGGTTTTCTTGTAAAAAATGCATATTTAGCACAAGTTTTTGCTTTCGTTTGAAATGATTTCGATAGAAAAATCAAATGCACGACTGGATCGTACGAACTTGCTCTTGTAGCTCACAACTTTAATGTGGCTAACCATTGAGGTTTAGTTAGTTAGTATCTAAGTTATGGATTTTACCTATGTGAGTTAGGAGAGTAAAATGTATGTACATACATATATAGATGGAAACTAAGTATGTAATCATGTACATATAATAATGAAAATGAGGAATGTAGGTGAGTAGGCAGCTATATGCATATAACTTTATAATTTAGGTGCACTATGCATACATAAGATTCATGTTATTTTTAGACATATATGTATATATATATATATGCCTACATTATATTTAGTAATCAGTGATGTAGGCAAAAATTGGTAAAAGGGGAATAATAATAAGGTAGAAATAAATGGATAATACACATACTTAAATGTTTTTATATTGCTTAGTCGTTATAGTTTGAGAAAAAACAAAGATGACAGTTGAATTCATGGATGAATAAGAATATATCAAAAAAAAATCAAAAATCTTTGGAGCGGTTTTTTAATAAATTGATTTTTTCTGTATACAATTTTGAAAACATTTTTAGAAAAAACACTTGAAACGCCATTTTGAAGATATTATTAATATACATATAAAATTCAAATTTTAAATAAATTCTCTGAAAAATTATTTATTTTTTAAAAATCGAAAAACTTTTTTTTGAAAATTTGGGTATGCAGTTTTCTTAAACATTTTAGGGAGCATTTGTCTAAGCAAATTTATTTTAATCGGTTCATCCAATATTGAGAAAGTCGAAAATATGAAAAGTGGTTATGGGAAGTACCGTTAATAAGTACGCAAAAAGAAATATTTTTATACTTAAAAGTGAACTGTACTAATTTAAGAAACAAACATTTTTTTTATAAAAATTCTTGGAGCCGTTTTCGAGAAATAATTTTTTTTCTTAACGGTTTTTTAACATTTGCTTGGGAGTTACCGCTGTTTCTTATTTTAGTTAACTATTCAAGATAATGTAAAAAAACTACTAAATACGAAGTTTCGAAAAAATCTATTGAGTCGTTTTCGAAATTTTGAATTTTCAAAAAAAAATTAATTTCCAAAAACAAAATATTTTTGAAAAATGTTGGTATACAATAGTATATTTTCTAGGAGCTTCTGCGTAAGAAAATTCAAAAAAAATGAGATTAACCGTTTCCGAGAAAATCGAAAACCAAAACAAGGGTTCTACTAGAGGTACCAAAAATAAATTTTTTTTCCAAAAAAAAAATTATTAAAAGGTACCCTTTCCCTTCATTAATGAACCGATTTTTTTTATAAAAATAGTTGGAGCCGTTTTTGAGAAAAATCGGATTTTTGTTTTGGCCAAAAAAATGTATGGGAGCTACTGTTATTTGTCGTCTTAAAAAAAATGAAAAAAACGTGTGGGCATATTACCGAACAAACAATATACGAGTATACCAAGTTTGAAGTAAATCCATCCAACCGTTTAAGCTGCAGACTCGCGGACAGACAGAGAGACAGACAGACAGACGGAATTGTGGGACCCACTTTTTTGGTGTTCTCTATGATCGTAAAGTCATGATTGATTGTTAGAATTTTTTTGTGAACGAATCCATAACTTGCCTTATAGTACCTATAATAGGTGTAAGAGGTGATTTTTAAAAGGAGCTAAGATCGCTAAGGGCTATCGAATGTAGAGAATTTTGTGATTGTTTTTTATTTATTTGGAGCTTATTTTTGTTGTTTTTGTCTATAAAACTTAAAGTGTGCAATTCACATTGCATTTAAAAAGACCTTAGGTCTTAAATGCATGTAGTTAATATTATTATTATTAGTTTTCATTTTCATATAAATTAAATGTATTTTTTTTCCTATTAATTAACTTTTTTAAAAAAGTCTGTCTTTGTTCCTTATATGAAATGGCGTTCTTAGACCAAATAAAATCTTACAATCACATTTTTTTTATTTAACTCAACTGTTTATATTAAATATTAAAATGATTTCTGGATACCTACATTCTATAAAATTGGAAATAGACGCATATTTAGTATGAAAATATAATTTTTTATATTGAGGCCGGCTACTCATGTGGTCGACCTCTGGAGTTTAGGGGGCCGACTTCATAAGAATCACACTTTCATTTCATTTTTTTGAAGTATTTCCAGTTTTATGGCAAATTGACTGAAGAAAAACAAGAATTTCGAAATTTAGACATTCCAAAAAATCAGATAAACTAAATTTTATATCAAAAACTCGAACAACTGAATTTTAAGGGACAGTCAAACGTAAAAAAAAGTTAGTTGGCCGACCACTGTATGTGTGTGCTTTATTGAGATTTTTGTTCACGCACTTGTAATTCTTAATTCTATGTATACAAAGTCGCTTTAATAACTTATGATTAATTTACCGACTTAGACAACACATTTTTATATATTAATTTTGTTAGTTTTTTCAAAGCACATTAGAGTGTTTAGACAGAGTCTTCGTTTTATTAAATTACTTCTAATCAACAAGACGATGTAAGATTTATAACTTAACCTAAAATAAATAAATAGAAGAAAACGCAAATAATACCTATATATGATTTTTGTTTTCGGTTTAGTGGACTGTGTGAATTTAAGTCAAATTGAAATATTTTCCTTCCTTCTAAGACGCACTATTTTTATATTAAATAGTGCGTCTTAGAAGGGCACGATAGCATCTAACTGATGAGCCCAACTATGGTGTCCGGGCGAATAGCATTTTGGACTAAAGGTCATAAAATATTTCAATTTAACTTAAATGAAAGATACGGGTGATTTTTTTGCTACTTGGTTTTTGACGTTTATATTTTTG
Organism: Philhelius pedissequus; assembly: GCA_910595825.1. NCBI lineage: Eukaryota > Metazoa > Arthropoda > Insecta > Diptera > Syrphidae > Philhelius > Philhelius pedissequus. The sequence goes on from OU343161.1 coordinate 92,064,875, forward strand.
ACAGATCACACATGACCAATTCCACGAACATTTGACATTTCCATTCAGTATTGTTTGCCATTTCATCATGAATAGACTTACGCCTGAACAACGTTTGCAAATTATTGAAATTTATTATCAAAATTCGTGCTCTGTGAAAAATGTGTTTCGCAAGCTACGTCCGTTTTATGGTCGTCATAATCGACCCACCATTTTTGGCTAAATGGATACGTGAATAAGCAGAATTGCCGTATGTGGAGTGAAGAGCAGCCAGAGGCAATTCAGCAGCTACCAATGCATCCCGAAAAATGCACTGTTTGGTGCGGTTTATGAGAAGGCGGCATCATTGGGCCGTACTTCTTCAAGGACGATGAAGGCCGCAGGGTTACGGTCAATGGAGAAAGGTACCGTTCGATGATAACAGATTTTTTTTTTGCCGAAAATGCAAGAATTGAACTCGGTCGACATGTGGTTCCAACAGGACGGTGCCACATGCCACACTGCACGCGAAACCATGCATCAATTGAGCGGCGAATTTGGTGAGCAGTTGATTTCACGTTTTGGCGCAGTCAATTGGCCACCAAGATCATGTGATTTGTCCCCGTTAGACTATTTTTTGTGGGGCTATGTTAAGTATATTGTCTATGGGGACAAGCCAAACACGATTGCTGCCTTGGAAGCCAACATTGAACGCGTCATTGGTGAGATTCCGGCCGAAATGTGTGAAAAAGTTTGCCAAAATTGGACCTTCAGAATGGACCACCTGAAGCGTAGCCGCGGGCAACATTTAAGTGAAATTATTTTTAAAAAGTAAATGGCAGAAATTAATTTATCGATCCAAATAAAAATTTCATTCACTTTTTACAAGTTTCTGTGTTTTTTTGAATTTTCAAAAACCAAGCTCTTAAAAAATCTTTATATAGAAAAAGAGGAAAGTGGCCGAAGTGACATGATCGTGACAGGGCAAAATTAAAAATGGCACACTTATTTCATTTCACGAATTTTATTTTAATAATTTAATCTCAGTATGTAAACACAGTGTTCATCATCAAATCTGGATACGTCTTTTCAATTCACTAATGAAATATGACTGAACGCATTCATTCGAAATTCATACATGCATGAATTCACTCGTTTTTTTTTTTAAATAAAAAATGTAGATCTGTCTGTGTTAGATATGCGTATTTCAAAAATAATACAATTTCGTTCTCCAATTTGTTTGTACTTGCTGCATCGGAAGATAAAAATGAATCAGGCAAAAAAGCTATTGGACTTTATGATAAACAATAAAAATGTATTACAAATTTTTAGATTACATTCTTACCCAAACAGACAAACAAAACGTTTCATTTCAAAGCGAGACCCCAAATATAAATTTATTAGTTTCAGATATAAATAATTTCCACAAAATTAAACTTTAAATTTTTTTATTTTTTTTTTCTTTAAAACAAGATGATACATATCTGCTATGAGGCCCAAAACAGCTAATATCTGAAATTTTGTTGCGAATTGAATCTATGGAAGAACTTTTATGTTTAAGTATACTGATGAAAAATTCAATGTCTTGAAAAATTGTTGAAGTCTGATCTTTTTTTAATTCTTATATAATTCTCGTATCACATTCATGTGTTCGATGAACTCCGAAACTATCTAGCCGATTTTCATGTTTTTTTTTTAAATGTTTATTTTGCTGGCGTGCCTATGATAGGATAGTTTGTAATACTTAATACTTGAAAATAACGGTACTTGCCATACAATTTTTTCTAACATATTGATTATTTGGAAAACGGCTGTAACGATTTTAATAAATAAAAAAAGTGTATGCACTGTTTTAGGTATAGTCTACATTTTGGTCAAATATGGTTTTCACATATTTTGTTATTAACGGTACCCCATAGAAATTTTTTTTTGATTTTCGACTTTCTCATAAACTGCTAGATGGATTTCGATAATTATTTTATATAGGAGCTCCTTCGAATTATAAATAATAATAATGCATACCAAAATGTTTGACAAATATTTTTACTTGCGATTATAGGTACTATAAGTCAAGTTATGTATTCGTAAATAAAAATTGTATTTCTAACAATCAAACATGACATTACGATCATAGAGAACACCAGAAACGTGGGTCCCAAAATTCCGTCTGTCTGTCTGTCCTCGAGTCTACAGCCTAAACGCTTTGATAGATTTGCTTCAAATTATTGTTTTTTCGGTAATATGCCCACACGTTTTTTTTTATATTTTTTTAAGACGACAAATAACAGTGGCTCCATACATTTTTTTTGGCCAAAAACAAAAATCTTACTTTTCTCAAAAACGGCTCCAACGATTTTTATAAAAAAAATCAGTTCATCAATGAAGGGAAACCTTTTAATAATTTTTTTTTGGAAAAAAATTGTTATTTTTGGTACTTCTAGTAGAACCCTTTTTTTGGTTTTCGTTTTTCTCGGAAACGGTTAATCTGATTTTTTTGAATTTTTTTACGCTGAAGCTCCTAGAAAGTTTTAACACTATTGTATACAAAAATTTTTCAAAAAAAAATGTATTTGCAAGAAAATAGATTTTTTCGAAACTTCGTATTTAGTAGTTTTTTGAAAAAAAAACTATTTTTCTAAATTAAAAAAATACGGTACCTCCCATACAAATGTTTAAAACCGATAAAAAAAATGTTTTTCTCGAAAATGGCTCCAAGATTTTTATATAAAAAAATTGTGTTCTTAAATTAGTACAGTTCACTTTTAAGTATAAAAATATTTCTTCTTGCGTACTTATTAACGGTACTTCCCATAGAACCACTTTTCATATTTTCGACTTTCTCAATATTGGATGAACCAATTAAAATTATTTTTCTAGACAAATGCAAAATTATTAAGAATACTGCATACCCAAATTTTCAAAAAAAAAGTTTTTCGATTTTTAAAAAATAAATACAGCAGTCACAGAATTTTTTTTTAATTTGAATTTTATATGTATATTAATAATATCTTTAAAATGGTGTTTCACATTTTTTTTTCTAAAAATGTTTTCAAAATTTTATACATAAAAAATTAATTTATTAAAAAACCGCTCCAAAGATTTTTGAATTTTTTTTTCCAAATTCTTATTTATCCATGACTTCAACTGGCATCTTTGTTTTTTCTCAAACTATAACGACTAAGCAATATAAAAACATTTAAGTATGTGTATTATCCATTTATTTCTACCTTATTATTATTCTCTTTTTACGAACTTTTGCCTACAACACTGATTACTAAATACAATGTAGGCCCTCATATATTTACATATACATATATATGTTTAAAAATCACATGAATCTTATGTATGCATAGTGCACCTACATTATAAAGTTATTTGCATATAGCTACCTATCCACCTACATCTTTCATTTTCATTATTATATGTACATGTTTAGATACTTAGGTTCCATCAATATGTCTATATATGTAGATATATTTTACTCTTCTAACTTACATTATTAAAATCCATAACTTAGATTTAAATATACATTTGTAGGTAGGCGACAATTCATTATATGTATGTACTAAGAATCAACGTAATCTAACCTACATAGGGCTTAAACCTGCATAGGATAACTACACCTAACTAACTTAACCTCAATGGTTATAGGTACATAAAGTTGTTAGCTACAAGAGCAAAATCGTACGAACCAGTCGTGCATTTTATTTATTTTTGCGGCAACGCTGGTCTTGTCTCGATCGTGGACTTGGACTGAGCAAGCAGTGTTGGCCGAACTGTCATTTTTTTTGTATCATTAACTACGTCTGCTACGTAGTCAATGTAAATATTTAAATGTAGTTAATGTAGTAAATGAAACAAATTGTAGCAGACGTATAGTTTCAAATGCCAAATCGTCTGAAATGTCAATTCATTTTGAAATTTGAGCTCATATTCATTTATAATTTCTTGTAAACAAGTTAAGGTTAAAGTTTTGATCATAATAAAAGGAATACAAATACGAGATTATCACAGTTGTTTGGTTGTTTTTAAGATTTTCTCGCACTAGCCTGTGTGCAAGAAAAATCAAAAAAACTTGTTCACGTTTATTATTTACGTTGAAAATGAGTGATACAAATAAATGTGATGATTACTGAATATATTTTTGATTTTATATTTTTTTTTTACATTTTTGTTCTTTAGGCACGATTGGAAAAAAGGAAAATTAAATATTGTACAAGAAAAAAAAAATTGGAATTGCCCAATTCCTCTACCTATGCCTAATGCCTATAAATTTCTATTGGTCGGAATTGGGTGAGATATTTTTTTATTCAAAATTTTGGAATTTGTTCATATCTGGTTGAAATTCTATTTATTTTATTAATTTACTACGTTAATGTAGCAGATGTAGCAAATTGTAGTAAATAAGACGCGTAGTTTATTTCATTTACGATGCGTAGTTTTTGACGCAGAAAATAGAATGTAGTTAATACGGCCAACACTGTGAGCAAGATATGTTTCAGAGCGTTGGTATATTGGTTTTTTTTATAGCAAAACTCTTTTTGTGTGGCACAAAGATAAAATAAAAGTAAGATTACATTTGAATACAGAAATGAAAATGGCAACGTTCAGAATACAAAGTCGACTTAAAATTAAAACTAATTTCTAGCCTCTAATTGATCAGCAGCCTGGAAGATTAAAAAAAAATTTTAAAAGACTTATAGAGGGTGATTTTTTTGCTACTTGGTTTTTGACGTTTATATTTTTGACAGATCACACATGACAAATTCCACGAACATTTGACATTTCGATTCAGTATTGTTTGCCATTTCATCATAAATAGACTTACGCCTGAACAACGTTTGCAAATTATTGAAATTTATTATCAAAATTCGTGCTCTGTGAAAAATGTGTTTCGCAAGCTACGTCCGTTTTTTTTCCGCTCATTTTTGGCTAAATGGATACGTGAATAAGCAGAATTGCCGTATTTGGAGTGAAGAGCAGCCAGAGGCAATTCAGCAGCTACCAATGCATCCCGAAAAATGCACTGTTTGGTGCGGTTTACGGGCAGGCGGCATCATTGGGCCATACTTCTTCAAGGACGATGAAGGCCGCAGGGTTACGGTCAATGGAGAAAGGTACCGTTCGATGATAACAGATTTTTTTTTGCCGAAAATGCAAGAATTGAACTCGGTCGACATGTGGTTCCAACAGGACGGTGCCACATGCCACACTGCACGCGAAACCATGCATCAATTGAGCGGCGAATTTGGTGAGCAGTTGATTTCACGTTTTGGCGCAGTCAATTGGCCACCAAGATCATGTGATTTGTCCCCGTTAGACTATTTTTTGTGGGGCTATGTTAAGTATATTGTCTATGGGGACAAGCCAAACACGATTGCTGCCTTGGAAGCCAACATTGAACGCGTCATTGGTGAGATTCCGGCCGAAATGTGTGAAAAAGTTTGCCAAAATTGGACCTTCAGAATGGACCACCTGAAGCGTAGCTGCGGGCAATATTTAAGTGAAATTATTTTTAAAAAGTAAATGGCAGAAATTGATTTATCGATCCAAATAAAAATTTCATTCACTTTTTACAAGTTTCTGTGTTTTTTTGAATTTTCAAAAACCAAGCTCTTAAAAAATCACCGTTTATAACTGCTCTACATTTAACATTGTTGAAAGCTCGTATACAGAAAAGCAGTTAAAGTGTATTCCTCGTCATGAAGTGTTTTTTTTCTATTGTACTGACAACACAGTGAAAAGCTGTTTCTGCACTTTAAACTTTCGTATATGCATGGTGGACAGAAGGAATAACTTCTGGGTTTAGCTGCTATAAGTACGTAAATGTCCATTAGGCTTTCAAATGTCTTATAACAAAGGAACAACGGGCACAAATAAGCAATACAAATATGGGAAATTTCGGCGCAACTAACGGGTCCGCCATCTAACGTTTAACATTGAAAAGTCACTATTTGGTGCGGATTTTGGTCCAGAAGCATAATTCGAAAATGAGCAAGGAGTGGCCGTTACAGTCAATGGCGATCGTTATCGGGCCATGCTGAACGAATTCTTGTTCACAAAAATTGAAGAGGAGGATATTGGCAATATTTGGTTTCAACAGGACGGCGCTACGTGCCACACAGCCAAAGCTGCTATGTTTTGCGCCCATTTAAAAAAAAAAAAAGGTTATTTGGCGGACCCTATATTTTAGTTTGCCTACAAGCTAGTACCGTTGTGAAACTGATATTTTTGAATCTGTGTGTAAGTTTTACTACACCAAATATTGTTGTTGGATTTTACATATGTAAATTTACAATACATCCAACAAGAGGGTTTTGAAGGGTGAAACGTACTAAAGCTTCCAATCTCGATATTACTCACCTGTGCTTATGGGCCTCTATCATGAATCAAAGAAAACAAGATTACGACACTTCTTTTTTTCTTATTTTATTGACGTCATATGTGAAAAAAAAATCTGCAAATTGTTGTTGTTTGTTGTTTGTGGATTAATGGATTTTGTTTCACATATGACGTCAATAAAATAAGAAAAACAAAGAACTGTCGTAATCTTGTTTTTTTTTATTCATGGGCCTCTATTCTTTCACATGCGGGTAAGGCTGAGCTTACATAACCTTGGTTTGTTGGCTTTTAATTATTTAATGTCACAGTCGTCGAAAATTTATTTAGTTATTTTCAATTTATAATTCTTGTCTTCAATGAAGATTATCTAATTTTTAGCAAAAATATATGACATTTTTTTCCGTTCGATAGACCAGTTATGACCAGTAGGTATTTGTACCTCAAAATATAATCAGCTTCTTATGTTAATTGATTAGGTTTGTTTCAAATAACTTATTTGCGCTATAGTTAATTAATTCATAATTAATATAAATTGTATGAACTGAACACAGACATAATTAGATTTTAGGTTTTTTTTCTCGAAAAAATGATATTGCTAACAATAACTTCAAAAATCAAAGGACAGTTAACTTTTGCCGTTAACAGGTTTTTTAAATGATATACATATTCCGCAATAAAATATCTTATAGATACATGTCCCTAAATGGTAAGTATTGGTATTTTTTCCGTTGTTGACATAATCTCGGATTATCATATATTGTGTTTAAAATTTTGCACGCTTTCCTTGTGCGGCTCATGAAAATGATCCAATATCTAACAAAATTCTGCGAAAACGACATAAATTAAACACAAAAGAATTTAAGAACAAAAATAAACATTGAGAATACAAAAACACAAACCAATAAACCCAAAAATCAAACATTTGCTAATCCTCCAAAACAAAACCAAAAAAAAAACTTAAAATAAAGATAAAAATGAAAATGTCTGCAAAAAGGCAATAAAAAATCAATTGACTTAACTTCAGATCTCCGCCGGATATCTTAACTTTAAAGTCGGCAAACTTAAGTTAGATCCTTTGAAATTATTCAATACAATGCGAATATACGAGTATATAATTTTGTAGCTAAATAGAAGGTCCAGTCCACATGCAAAATTCGGATTCGTCGTTGTCCTTGCGTACAATATATGAATGTACCTACGAGTATATTTTTAAATATTCACTTGAATTATAGAAGGTTGCTGGCTTCCGCTGTAAAATTAGTTGTTGCATTTAATAATTATATTCCTCAACGTAACAAAAAAGATATGAATTAAATTCTGGAGAATTTTTAAAATGCGGGAAAAGGTCCTTGTTGTGATGCAATAAAACATTATGTCGTCTATTTGCAAAACAAGTAATTAGCCGATATCGGATGTGTTGACAATTTTTTTCTTAATCTATATACTCGTACCTGTAATGCTAGGGCCGTAAACATTTATAGCCGAGGATGGATGTTTTGAAAGTAGGCGTTGTGTTGACGATTGCCATCATTTTTATGATGTACAGCGTAATAAAAGTGTTAAGAAATAAAATTAACTGTACAGTATATATAGTAACTCAGGTCGACACGACTTCATCAATATATTTACATATATCTAAGTATTAGTAGGTGCTGCCTTTAATAATGACGATATGCAAATTATTTATTAAATGATTATCAAATGTAAATTCATTATTCTTTAAAGAAAAAAAATTAAAAACTCCTAAATTGTATTTTAAAACTATAAATCAAAAAATTATCAAATGTATCTATTAATTATCAAATGTATCTATTTAAAATTCATTATTCTTTAAAGAAAAAAATTAAAAACTCCTAAATTGTATTTTAAAACTATAAATCTAAAAATCGGAAATGCATCTTTTTTTTGTTTTCTTTAGTAAGTTATGAGTTTTTAAAAAATATTTTAAATTCTAAAATTGCAACAAATATACATTTGTAAAAACCAATTTATGTATCAATTTATTAAAAACCACATTTCTTTTAATCAAACAGAAGGAACAAAACACATAAATATTGTTAATTTTAAACGGTGTTCAATAATTTCTGCGACTTACAAATGCATTAGAAATACTTGAATTGAATGATCAATTGTAAGGAAGATGAATCATAGAATAAGTAAGTAAGTAAGTAAGTAAAAAAATTAATTTATTTACAATTTGCATTTTTTACATTTGAACATATTTTAACCAATTTTTTAAGCTTTGGCTTTGCCGTCAGCTCGACTTGCAATATTTTAAAATAGTAGAACATTTAAATATAAATTTGTTATTTATTTTTATTACTTTTATATTAAATAGATAAAACTATGCGTATTCTGATAAAAGTAGTCTTCGGAAAGTAAGGGTGTCACTCAGAAAAAGAGCAAGTCCTCTCCAGTCAGATCCATTTAGAATGTTGATATCCTCTCCCATTGTTAGAATACCTTTTTCGAAATATGATATTCTATATTGTTTGAAGATTGGACATATGCTTATCAAATGAAAATCGTCTTCTTTTGATTTCATGTTACATAAGTTACAGAACTGATCAAAACCATTGTACGGGCTTCCGTTGAGACCTAGAAATTCGCATCTAGTTTTGAATATCAAAGAGATTTGTTTAATACTGAAAGAATCTCTAAGATAGGTTTTATCACAAAGGTTATATTCTAATTGTCTGTATAATATTCTGCTTTCCGATTTACAGGCCTTTTCGATCATAAGATTTCGAACCGAGTCTTCTTGTTTTTGTGTGATCTCATAAAGTTGATCCTTTAAATGTTGCGTGTTATTTGGGTCTAAATTAACTTTCACTCCCTGATTAGAGCCAATATTTTTCCACTCACCCATCCACCAATTCTTATTTCTTATTTCGTAAAGTAACAGCTTTTTGCTCAACCGAGAGTGTGTAAGTAAAAAGTTTTGGGTTACCAAAACGTACGTAACCCAAATTCTAAATAAATTGCGTAGCTTGGGGTTTTCATTGGAAGATAAAACAGTTTTTTAATTAAGTTTCTCAGTGCTTTTTCAATTTCTTCATATTCTTTAAGCCCCCAAACCTGTGCTGCATAGTAAAGTGTAGATTTGACAACTGAATCGAAGATTTTATATTTTATTGAGAGATTTATATGTTGGTTTGAGAACACATTGCTCCATGTCAAATTCATGAGACTTTGTGATGCTTTAGATTTGTCTGCAAGGTGTTTTCTGAAATCCAACGTTGGGTTGAGCTTAACTCTAAGATACTTATATTCATCCGTTATAACCAAACGGCTCCCATTAAGACTCCACTTATATCGTACTTCACCTCGATTGGATCGCGAGAAAATCATTATTTTCGACTTTTCAGCATTTATAACAAGTCCCCATTTGTCACAGAATGCCGCTAGACGATTTATCATCAGTTATAAATTTTCTGGGGATTCTGATAATATTGCTAGGTCATCGGCATACAACAATACATTAATTAGGTCACCTGCGATTCGAATACCTTCAGGAAGATGTAAACCAATGTTATTAATAAAAAGTGAAAACAGTAGGGCGCTGAGAGGGCATCCTTGTTTAACACCAGTGTCTGTTTCAAACTATTCTAAAACCATTGAACATCCCAGACCGTTGCCTTTGTGTTCATATACATGTTTCGTATTATACGGAGGAATTTTGTTGAAACACCCAGTTGTGAGAGTTTGTATAGCAAAGCACTTTTATTCACTAGATCAAACGCTGCCTTCAAATCGACAAACAAAGTATAGATTTTCCTGTTTCGTGCTTGAAATGCCTTAACTATAGATGTTAGTTAGAAAATTTGATCAATTGTAGAGTAGTTCTTCCTAAATCCAGCTTGCAGTTCTGATAGGATATTATATTCCTCTACCCAACTTTCAAGTCTGCCAGCTAGTACTCCACAAAATATTTTCGCTAGCACATTAATGAATGAAATGCCCCGGTAGTGTTCAGCATCATTTAAGGAGCCTTTTTTATGTAAAGGAAAAATTACTGATGCCTTAAACGAGGCTGGAACATTGGCACTTGTGAAAATTTTGTTGAAAAGTGTCAATAAATTGTTACAAAAGGTTTGGGATGCGTTTTTGAAAAATTCATAAGTTATGCCATCTTCACCTGGGGCTTTATCATTTTTAGCTTTTCCTAGAACAGTTAATAATTCGTCAGCAGATATTGTACAATCAAGTATATCATCACATATAAACGGTTCGGCATAAGAAAACGTTGATTGGTTTTCCATATGTAAAAGGTTTTTGAAATAGATCGCCAGGCCATCTGCAGAGACACATGAACCTATAATGTGATTTGAACCATTTATTTCTTTAGCTATTTTCTAGAATTCTTTTCTGTTCTTAGTGTGTCCTAGAGATAGAGCTAGATTTGTTTCAAAACTGATTTTCTTTGAGTGACAGAGCTTTTTATATCTGATATTTGATTGGATATACCATTTCCGCAGTTCATCATTATAAGAGTTACGCCGTATTGCATTAAGTAGACCGAAGGACTTTTCTCTAGCGTCCATGCATTCCCTGTCAAACCACTTTTGTTTGAATTTTTTAATTGGCGTTTGTTCTCTGTTATTTACAGAATTTCTTAAGCATTCTTGAATTCTTTCTGAGAGTGCGTCTCTTGTCTCAGGTATTGCAGAAATTCTAGAGAGAAATTCATCCAAAGAACGATAACAGATTTGCCTTGTATAATGTCAATTGATATCTCCTTCTGCACAACCATTTAAGACGATACTGTCATACATTTGCAGCAACTCCAGTAAATTTGTCCCGTTTTGGTTGCACACATTATCTTTAGATATTCTGTTAGTAGGGTTAATATGTATATTGTTAATACTCGTATTTCTCAAGGTGGTGACTTGAGTGCAGCTTATTCTGGCGTTAAAATCACCAATCATTAAAATACTCTTGCTTGCTAGCAAAGACAGAATGCTTCCTAGGTCATCGAAATCTTCAGACCATTTATTACAATTTATGTAAAGTGGGAGGATAAACATATTTCTTTTTTCTATTAGTTTAACTACAACAGTTTCTTGTATTACAGCAAAATCGTAATATTTCAATTGAGATATTTTAATTCCGTATAGACATCCGCCACTTGCGCGCCCTTTTAAAGAGGTTTTGATTGCAGGAATCCAATAAAGTTTAAAAGAACCTCAAAATTATCACAGAAATATTTATTGATTACTGATTTTTCAAGTTTTCTTTTATTACCTAATTACTCAGTTTTGAAATTAAAACTTGCCAAGTAAACAAAACAATCGTAGTCAATAATCATTAAATAACAGATTTCTCTGATAATTTTGAGGTTCGTCCATATTACTCTACTTAAAATATTTAATATTTGAACTTTAGAACTTGGCGTACTTTTAGATCTCACTACTTTTTCCCGCTGACTTGTTGCATAGAGGTTTTAATAAAGAGGAACTTGTCTCTTCCCAAGTGGCACACTTTGTTACTTTGAAGTCATGGCGACTTCTATGTCACAAAGTGGCGGTCATGGTAAAGTTACAAATAAATCGCCACAACCTCTCTGCAACCAAAAAAGCGCAGAAATTGCCTTTATTTGCAACTAAATTCTAGTTCCTAAGAAGTTACATATGCAACTTGTGTGTAATCATTTTGAATTGTTACAAAGTGGTTTCTTATAACTTAGTTGCAACTTATAAAGTAGTTACAGTGCAGTTTTACGTGACTGAATTAAAACACTGCGATTAGACACTGTGAAGTTTTTCGTAACTTTATTGTAATTGAAAGTAAGTTTCAATAAAGTTTTTTGTAGGATACCTAATATTTTCAGTTTCAAAATAGTTTTTTGTAATAAAAATGAAACCATTAAATTCGAACTAGTACAATTTACAATTAATCAAACATTTCAAAGTATGACAGTAGGAATGTATGACTAAATGTGATTATTTTTGTGTATGAATAATTTATAAATCCGAGTATCTATTTTCGGCCTTTTCTAAGCTGAATTTTTTAAACCCTCGCAGTTATACCATGAAATATTACTTTCTACCCCCTATAAAATTCGCGCGCTTTAAAAATAAATAAGATTTGAAGATTTTGTAAAAAAAAAATTCTTTTTGTTTTTTTGTTTCTGTTTTAAACATCCTTGTAACAAATCACATGTAAATGCTTCTTTTTAAAAGCATCAAATTCGTAGCTTTCATTTATAATTTTAAGAAAAAGAATAAATATTTTTTATTTTTGTTGAAATCTATGGCCGACGATATTCGCGTATTCTGAAAAACATTATTTAAAACCAAAAATTGTACGGATTTTTTTAATAGTATTTTTTCAAAAAAACTTGAAAGTTCAATATATATAATATTTAAGAAAAAAATAAAAATGTATTACCTTACAACTCCAGAATTTTCAATACTACTTTTCCAGCGACTAAACACTAAAATGCGGCAGAACGTATATTTAACCTTTTTTTTTAATTCCCTACTCCAGAAATAAATTCATACGGATTTTTAGCTAGACTTAGACCTATTTGCATACTATCTTAGATTTACACGCATGTACATATCTTAACGCTTGTTATTGTTTAGTTTTGGGGAAGTTTTTTTTATATAGAAAAATTACGATTCATACGCTAAAAATATTTTAATTCCTGGATATTTTTCTACTCTCAATTGAAAATGGAAAACGACAATAAAAGACTAATTGAAAATTGTATTAAATAGTAGTAGTATATATGATAAACCCAGTGTTTTTACACAATTTGATTGTTATGCCTTAAAATAATAAATACAAATTTTGTTGTATTAACTTCCACCCAAAATTTTTTTAATTATTTATAGCCAGTTCGATAATTCCAAAAACACCTTTGTTGTATCTACATACAATATATAACCTATTCAAAAAGTAACATAATCACTTACCAAAATGCAACGTTGCCTTCAGTAGCAATAAATATTTGTTTTTTGTTTTGTGTCGCCAGCTCTGGATTGTGTTCATCATGATATAATTTTTCTACTCATTATCCTCGAAAACATATTGTAAATAACTTTTGTTACAAAAACCATATTGAAACCCTTTAGTGACTCATTTAGTTAAGTAGTCTTCATTGACACCGTTTGAGTTACTGAGGAGTTTCATAAAAGTTTTTTGAAACAAAAAATTAAAAAAAAACTAAATTCCTTTGATTAGTGAAGTTACAAACAGTGGCGCAAAATTTTAAACGATTTAGTAAAATGTTAAAGCCACTTTTAGCAATTTACTAAGCTAAAAAGATGATTGAACTAATTTTAAACGATTTTAACATTTTACTAAATTTAAAATCACGGAATGGCTACTTTAACTTTTAGCAATTTGCTAAATCCATTATGGAATCTGATAGTATATCAGCTTTGCACGCGGGGTGCCCAGGTTCGAGTGCTGCTGGTGCACAATTTTTGTTTGTTTTTTTTTTTAAATAATGAAGTTAAAATGATGAAAATAGAAATAACTTATACCTTTTTAGAGCACATGTTGGGTTTTCATCAACATATAATTAACTTACAACACATAACAACAATAATTGTGTTCATCAAAATTCAAACCCTACAAATGCTCAGCTTTTTGCTTAATTAGCAATTTACTAGTTTAGAAAAGGTTTAAAAATCTTGAAATAGTTATTGAATCAATAAGCACTTAGGAAATTGCTAACTAGTAAAATGTTAAGCCCTTAACAATGGGTTGTTTAAAATTTTGCGCCAGTATGTCTTAGTAATCGTTCAGTAACTAAACACATTGGCGCCAAATTTTAAACGATTTAGTTAAATGTTAAAGCCACTTTTAGCAATTTATTAAGCTAAAAAATGACTGAGCTAATTTTAAACGATTTTAACATTTTACTAAAGTTAAAATCACGGAATGGCTACTTTAACTTCTAGCAATTTGCTAAATCCGTTATGGAATCTGATAGTATATCAGCCTTGCACGCGGGGTGCCCAGGTTCGAGTCCTGCTGGTGCACATTTTTTTTGTAAATAATGAAGTTAAAATGATGAAAATAGAAATAACTAATACCTTTTTAGAGCACATGTTGGGTTTTCATCAACATATAATTAACTTACAACGCATAGCGACATTAATTGTGTTCATCAAAATTCAAACCCTACAAATGCTTAGCTTTCTGCTTAATCAGCAATTTACTAGTTTAGAAAAGGTTTAAAAATTTTGAAATAGTTATTCAATCAATAAGCACTTAGGAAATTGCTAACTAGTAAAATGTTAAGCCCTTAACAATGGGTTGTTTAAAATTTTTCGCCATTGAAACCTCTTTGTGACTACTTAGTAACAATATAGTAACTACAGTTGTCGTAAAAACATCTGTCAAACTTACTAAATAGATACAAGAAAGTATTGACATCGTATTTTAAAATAAACAGTTTTTCCATGTCCTAAGCTCAGTCAATCGCATAAAATGCTTTTTAGTTCATTTACAAATTGTTGAAGGCATTCGGTCACGTTAACTGTTTTACCTAGACGAATTTCAATCGACTTCGATTTTGTTGAGAAAGTAATTTACAATTAGTTTTTCCACAGAATATACCAACAACTAATGGTCGTATTTTCGTTCTCAATTCATGAATTGATACCAATATTGGCCAAAAATTGACCAATGAACTGTTGAACATAGGAAGGCCATCGATGTTAATATTCAAGGAATAGCAGCACTTACATACAGTGCCGGTAAAAAAAATAGCACCACTAGTCAAAGTTTTATTTCAAGCATAAAAAAAAAATTACAGCAAAATATTTATGGCCTTTACTGTAATATATTATTGCCCTAAGTGTTATCTCTTTCTCTTGTGCAACTCTGTCTTTAAAATGATAACGGTTCTTTTTCTATGCGGCTATATTGTCGAAAAATTAGTTTTTTTATCGGTAAAAAAAATAGCACCGATTGGAGTTTCCGCAAGAAAAATACTTTTTTCATTATTATTTTTCAAGGTAAGGCTATTAAATATCAAATTTTGATTGTCTTATTGATTTCTGCCCTTTTCAAAATCAAAATTTAGTTAAAAAAACAAAAATGGGTCGCGGAAAACACTGCACGGACGAGAAACGAGCTTTCATCCAAAAACTTATTGCAGAAGGTAAATCCTACAGTGAAGTTCGGCGTTTAGTGGGGTGCTCCAACAAAATGATAAGGAACGCAATAATATATGCTCCCAAAGGTGAAACTCGTGGACGAAAACCTGCAATGACAACTAATGCCATCAGACACCTTGTTCGAGAAAGCCAGAAAAATCCCTTCAAGCCTGCAACTGAGCTCAAAAAGGAATTAAATATAACAGCATGCGTGGAAACTGTTCGACTTAGATTGAGGTAAAACAATTTAAAGGCATGCAGTCCACGAAAAGTCCCTCTTTTGACTGCAAAACATGCGAAAAATCGTTTAAATTTTGCTAAAAAGCATTTAAATTGGCCAACTGAGAAATGGCGCACCATTTTATGGTCGGACGAGAGTAAAATCGTGATGTTTGGAGGAAAGGGGTCTCGTTCCTATGTGAGAAGACCCGTGAAATCGGAATATAACCCCAAATTCACAACCAAAGTTGTAAAGCATGGGGGAGCAAGCATAATGGTATGGGCATCTTTTTCATACAATGGAGTTGGGCCCATACATTGGATAAAGACAGTTATGGATCAACATGTTTATGTTGACATTCTCCAAAATGTTATGCTCCCTTATGCAGAGGAGGAAATGCCGCTTTTGTGGGTCTTCAAACAGTATAACGACCCCAAACAACCAGCAGAAAGCCACAAAAATGGTTTGCGGGCAACTTAATTAATGTAATGGAATGGCCAGCGCAATCGCCTGACCTAAGCCCCATTGAAAATTTATGGACTGACGTGAAGAAATCTGTCTCCCAAATTAAACCAACGAGCAATCAGTCACTCTGGGATGTAGTTAAGATGTCTTGGGAGAGTATTGCAGTCCAAAGGTGCCAAGGCTTGATCAATTCCATGACCAGGCGATGTGAAGCCGTTATAGCCAACAAAGGCTATTCAACTAAATATTAATGAAATGTTTAAGACAAATAATTTTTATAAAAAAATAGAATTTTTATTCTTTTTTTAGGTTTAATTTGTATAACAAGCAGTGGTGCTATTTTTTTTTTACCGATTATTTTTTTATATTTTTTAGAAAAATTAACTCTATTTTCTTAAATTGTTAAATAAAAAAATGATTTCTTTTTGTAATATGGTGTTTTTTTCTTTATTTCATTCAAAATGTTTCTTTATTTATTAGAATTAACTTTATTTTTCAAAGAGATTTTTTGATTCGCAATGGTGCTATTATTTTTACCGCAGCTGTATATATTTATATTGGGATCACCAATCAGCGCATCTTCAAGGCATTTTTTTTAATCCGTAGGGCCAATATTTATTATTATTGCCTACATGATGTATTATTCTGGTCCGACGCTAATAAGTGCACGGGTATCTTTTGGCAAATTTGAAGAAGCCGGGACATAACTTTTCAATAATTCCAGTAGTGAATTCATGGCTGTACGAGTAATCTGGTGTTCAATTGACCAATTCGCCAAGACCGATTGAAATTCTACAGTCGGCACAGGAAAACTTTCGTAATTTTGGTCGTCATTATCATTAATTTGAGTTTGCATAGCCGAATAAATTAAATTTTCCCCTTTTTTTCGACACTAGCCATACGAAATTTACGATCATTTGAATCACTCTTTTGAACTATATTTACTTCAATGTTTGTACTTTGTTGTGGAAAAATTTTATATTTTGCAAGAAAAGATCTCGACTAGACAATACTAAAACACTTTACTAATATTTTCCTAGTTTTAAACACTTTTTAAGTAGCACCATAATAAATCTATTTTCTTAATAAACTACAACTAAACACGCCTAAAATAGTGCAAAAAAGTAAGCGAACATAACTTTTTGACGTTTGTAACTGTCAAAGTAGGAATATGGATTTAGTACGATACTAAAAAAATAAAGTAGCCATTTTATGATTTTAACTTTAGTAAAATGTTAAGAAAATAGTACGATACTAAGCTGGTTTAAAATTAGCAAAATCCTCTAGCCTAGTATCCTACTAAAAATGATTTAACATATTACTAAATCGACTAAAATTTTGCGCCATTGTTTCTGGTGTATTGACTTGTTTCTGGTGTATTAACTTTCGATACGATATTCAGCACAAAAAACTCTACTTGGAAATTGTTGCTGTGTGTGCTTCGATACGAAATGTCACTGTTAAGAATCATGGTGCTGGAAACAATGTGTTGAGACATTTTTAATGACCAAGAGTGATGTTTGCTGTCGACTATACTATTCTGGTGTCGGTTCACTCCTTTCCACGGATAAATATCAGAGTATAATGACATTTGACGCCATTTGCAAAAATTTGACATCACTTTACTATTTTTTTTTTTTACCCTTTATATGTTTTTCTTAACACAGCGCGGCATCTGGTGAAGAATAGAAAGAAGGATAGGAAAGATGTGTGACGCGATGTTCTGAGACTCGAGCTGGTTGTTGTCTCAGATTTACCTCCAGGGATGGCGGCTGAACTAATGCGGAGGGAATTACCGTGTCTTATTTATGTATGTCCCTTATAATTCGCATTATTTTATTTATATCGATGTCATACTTAATGGGTATGCTAGTTTACTCAATCACACGTTGTTAGTGTTATGCCTAAACAACATGTAATGAGCAAAGCAGCAACTTATTTTATGACAATTTTGAGAATTGGTTTTTAATGGAATATAAGAAGACATAGACAACGGCAGGAATCGAACCTGCAACCACGAGGTTGACAGGCGAGCACACAACTATCGCGCCACGGCCACCCCCAAAATGCACAAAAAATGAGTTTTCTGGGTTTGTTTTGCACGAGCGGTGATGAAATTTAATATTTTTTTCAAGGTAGTGTCAAAAGTTACTGTTTTTGTTCTTTATCAAAAAGTTATTCAGTAACCATTTCCAGACTATCCGATTTTCTAAGTCCAAAACAAAAACTGTCAAATGTCGAATGCCAATACCGGTTTTCAAACTTTGATCATTGAATTGAATGTCATGAATGACATTTTTGAAGAGAAGAAAATTAAGTACAAGTTTTAGTGTAAAAATCAAAAGAACTACTCTTGACCAAATTGTCAAAAGAGTAATATCTTTTAAATGATAGCTTTTACAAAAAGAAATAAAAGGAATGTCCATGAATTCAAAGGTGTTCCCTTCTAAAAACTACAAATAATAATGCTCATCTAATAGAACTATGGCAATGTCTTAAGCCTACAAACAAACCGATCTAATCCCCAATACTCATACTTAGGTTGGATATTATCACTTTTGTCGGCATTGGCATACAACAATAATAAGCCTAAAATGTTATTTATCTTTCATCTAATTTTCCATCATGTTGTTTTTATCTTCTTTTATACACCTTGTGTGTGATCCAAATATGTGAAAACATCAGATCAAAATGGGATCGATGGCATTATCCTCGTGTGTTCTGCTCTTAATTCGACCATTCAACTCATATTGTGTACCTGTTTAATCCAAAATGGCTTTGATAATTGTTTTTTTCTAACAATGTTATTATGTTCAGTGAACTGTAGGCATACACAAATATGTAGAAAATGTAACATACCTTACCACAGCCGTACTCTCTATGTTATGGGCCTCCCATTTTGGCTCAAGAACGTAAAATGCATTATGCTCAATAACACGAGTAATGTGAGTGGATTGTTTTTGTTTATTTTGACATCGTTCACTAGAAGACTCAATTCACAATTTTCTGATTGAATTTGAAAAGTTGGTAATGTTTACGGACATACTGAATAAAAATAACACTAACAGTTTGCAATCTGACAATTGGTTTGACATTCGATGGCACATTCGCCGCCCGTTCATTTATCACTGAACAATATTATGAACGTGACTCCAGACATGCCAATTTATAACAGTTCTTTTTTTAAAAGTACTCTTATTGACCCTCAGTATAAAAATATTTGACTTCCGGAACTTGTATTTGTTTTTAGTAGATGGCCCCAAGCACGGTAAATATTTCACAACCTTAATGGCGAACAAATGTCAAAATAGTTATAACGGTTATAACTTGGCATTTCTCCACATACTATTCATGGCCGCATCGTTGCAAAGCTTCTGTGAAACGCGACTTTTTATCAAATTACAGATTTGTTCATCAGGCTCATGCTTGCTTGACGCAATGTGGTGGTATATGTAAATTAAATAGTTTAGCCATATTTATGGTTGCAAATTATCGATGTGTACAAAAATATTGTATTAAAACTAGAGGGCGAGAGATATGCAGGAGAAAATCACAACTAAATTGATTGTTTTGCACGCACTTGGTGACAGACCTGTATTTTTGACATTTCAATCTTACTGTTACATCGCTTTATAAATAATCACCATTATTTAAAAAGGCGATGATGAAAATAAAAAAAAATGGTGCATAATTTTACGATGTTAAAACAGTTTTAGAATTATATTAAGCTAAAAAGAACATTTTGCTATTTTTAAACAAATTAATCATCGAACTACCTTTTAACATCATTTTAAGTTAAAATCACCAAAACACAATTTTATCAATTTAGCATTATAATAAATCAATATGACACTTTAACATTTACAAACGCCAAAAAGTTATGTTCGCTTTATGGCTTTTTCCATTGGCAATTCGGAACTGTTCGGAGTGCGTGTAAAAATGTTCTATTGACATCCACAGTGACAGTGGATGTCACTGTGGATTAAAAGAAGAGAAAATGATTCTGGATTTAAATTCAGAATAGGAATCAGAATTACTCACGCATTCAAACACAACTATAGTTTTCAATGGTGTGGACTGTGGAGTTATATTTAACGTAAGCAGCAATTTCAACTTTAATTTTAAATTGAAAATATTTTGGAAAAGTTAAGTAATAAGAATTAAAAATTTGAAATTTAAAAATACAATAATCAAAGTTTAAAAAAAAATTAAAATTGAGGATATCATTTTCACTAACTATTTTTTATTGTCTTCTTGTTTCCGCCATGTTAAACATCTTGTATTGAATCAAATTGGATGTGTTTGTTTGTTTTATTGGTGTTCTGGATCGGAGAGTTCTTCCGAATTGTCAATCGAAATAGCCATTATTATTTTGTACTGTTTTAGGCGAGTTCAGCTGGTGTTTTAAAAGAAAGTACTTTTTGTTGTGGTAGATGAAAAGTGCCTAAAATTAGGAATATTTTAGTAAAGTGTTTCTAATGAGAGGCGTTGAATATAATTATGTTTTTTGAGCATTTTTTTTTTGAAAATTGTTGGAAATATGAAAATTAAACAATGGGAGGCTAATTTTAAGTTTCATTCACTTAGCGTTTTTGAATACGAACACTTGACATCTGCTTCTTGGGATTAGTTCTGTTTTTCATGTTTGATTTATTTCTGAATTAAAACTATTTATAATCTTAAATGAAACTTATGTTTCCGTGGTTTTTGTTTTTGCAAGAACCGCTTTTAGGTGTGAAAAGTTTTTCTTAGAGAAGGAAAGAACCCCGTGATGGTTTTAGACCACATTTATATTATGAAATATTAAACTTTACTTTTCTTGGATATTAATTTATCATCCGTGTTTCGATGAAAATAAAAAGTGGAAAAACTTGTATGACCACTTTTATATTTTCTGTGCTTTTTCATCTCAAAATTAAAACTCTGAATATGACATTATTGAAAACAAAAACATTAAATCAGAACAATTTTTGTATTGAAAAAATTGGTTGTGCGCATTGGAGAGTTCATTTCTACACGTAGTTTTCACGGAATAAAGTTAATGTCTAGTAAATAGAATTTCTAGGATTTAACGGTCAAATCAAATGGTCTTGTCGGCTCTCTCAAGTTCATATGTCATGAAATTTTGCACTGTCAATGGGTCGGTTAGCGCTTGGACGCGAATTCTAGTATCATGTGTGTTGTCTAGCATATCATTAGCTTATGGCTTCACACATAGGAAAAACATAGCTTATATTTTTTGACATATAATTTTTGTGATATAATTTAAAAATATGAATTAATTTCTGTATTTTTAAGAGAATTTATATTCTTTGTAGTCATGGAGTGCATCCAAGAATGAAGTTAGTAAGTTTGTACGAACGTATATGTTATTTGAGTTTGATTTAAAGTAAATTATGGGCCCCATGTTTACCCCTAATAGTGTAAGTTCGACTCTGTATAGTGACATAACTCAAATTTACACCTATAATACATGATCACCTCAGCCTTTATAATATTCCTCTCAATCCCATGCACATATGATGCAGTAGTTAGAAAAATCCATGAAAAGAAGGGACAGCTAATTTTCTGACGACAACGATGTTGTATTTGATGGTCGGGACTGCTGTTTGATGTGGTGTGTTGCAATAGATGTGCCAATGATTTATTTTTAGATTGTGGTCAGGTAACTCATTGTTCCTTGTTTGCCATCACAAACACCACAAACATAATGAATGAGTTCCTTGTCTATAACAATGGAATCGAAAATAGGCTCAGGGAAAATTGTGATCAGCAGCATAGAAAAGAGAAAATAAAAGCCAATGTACACGGAGGCTATAATTCGGTGTCTTTGTGGCTATACATCAGCATCGACCAGGCGCACTATCCAGGATTCAATAAGACTTTTCATAGCTCCTACATCGACTCCATACGATGCTGATGACGATTATGCGATAGTGTTACCACCGAACCGATATTTGCACAATGTAAAGGCGGTTACCTTTGATCAGGCGGAAAATCAAAGTGTGTTTTGATTTTTACGCTCCACCGATTGACTGAAGGATCTTAACAGGTTTTCTGATTTTTTATTGTACAAATGAGATTAACAGATGTATTATACACACACACACACATACACACAACCTTGCATAAGGATTTTCAAGGATATTTCGGTGAGAATGAATACCTATGAATAGTTGCAAATAATTATAAAAACCTTTATATGTTTTGTAAAAAGGAAAACAAATTCCTAAGAATGGCGCGAAATTTAAACAATATCAATGTTTTAATACAAACACAAAAAAAAAATGTTGGTACCTAGGTAAGTTTCATAAATTTGAATATAATGCAAAGTTATCATACAATAAAACTCAAAATAAACATAAGGCGTAACGTTTTGCAAATTTCTCAGGATAATCCACAATATTAGCCAAATACACATAACACAACAAACTATTTCAATCATAAAACAATAAATCCCTATCCCAGGAGATGCATTTTTTGGTTTATTTGGAAAGTAGGCGTTCTGCTTACATCAATCATAAATGCAGACATTTAAGAATTTTTTTTTTCTGCGATATCCTCTTCTATTTGCAAGGTAGAATTTTTAATTGGTATTTTTTCGCAGGTACCTCTACTCGGGTATACCTACATAATATCGACATGTTAATGACGGCAAATAGGTCAACCATGGGAAACAAAGGTCGATTTTGAAATGTGGTAGAATAGAATATCGGTAAGTTTTTGGACAACTTAAAATTGCTTTGAGTTTGTTTTTTTGAAATGTGAGATAATGCAAGTAGTGACCTACAATGAATAATGACAGATAATTGGTACAGTGGCAGATTCTGAAGGCATGCGTGTCGTGTTTCGATTTGCTTTCGCAATGGGTGGTAAGGCTAGTTTGTGTATTGTGTGTGGGTCATTAATCTATATGGACTCAACAAAAGATTGAAGCGTGTGAATTCGTTTATATTCGCACTTATAAGGTGACAGGTGTGACATTAAAGGACTGTTCACTACGAGTTAGCCAAAATATTCGTCCATTTTGACATTACGTTCACATAACTTGTTTTATTCATCGTGAATGATAAATAATCTCTGACTCTGATTTCGGTTTTCAATGAAGTCTGACAGAATTGCCCGCGAAATCGAGAAATGTCATTTGAATTAAACATGTTTATTACACACATATTTGTAAAATCTATAGTTCATGAGCTTGTGCACTGCTCAGATCAGAACAGAAAACTACAAAATAAACAAAAATTTTCAGAATAGTTTCTGCAAAATAAAAATATCACTAATATTTTAATGAAGAAATAAAGAAGTCGCCACGAAAGCTAAAAAAAAAACACATTTTTAAATGGCGAAAGTGACACTTCACAACTGACTTTTTAGATGTGTGAGTGAATGAAAATCAAATCTGCCAAAATAGAAAGATCTATGCTCTTTACTCTTCTGGTCTAATCTAAAATGTCACTTTTGTACAGTAAAGCAAAGAAAAATGCAACGGAGCAATAAATAGGAGGTTGGCAGATTTTCTCTCAACAAAAGTTCAAACATGGCAATTTATGTAAAGTGTTGTCAATGACGCGTTGGGTATCTATACTAATACTACGATTTTGCATATATTAGCTGTACGCCGACCAAAATAACATAAATTACAGCAACATTCAAGTTACAGAGTAGACCTACTACACTGGCCATACAGTTGTCCAACATTGCCACCACAATCCAGTCCACAAACAGTGC
Source organism: Philhelius pedissequus (assembly GCA_910595825.1). Taxonomy (NCBI): domain Eukaryota; kingdom Metazoa; phylum Arthropoda; class Insecta; order Diptera; family Syrphidae; genus Philhelius; species Philhelius pedissequus. The sequence goes on from OU343161.1 coordinate 92,088,707, forward strand.
CTTTTTACTCACTGGGCAATGGGCAATTTTTGATTTGTTAATTTTCATATTTTTGCCACTATAACTGGCAAGTGCTCAGATTAATTGAAATATCATATGTCACTTTGACGTAGAATTACATTATGTCGTTTTCGATAGTCTGTTCGGAGTTATTCTTTTAGACTCCGATTACTCCAAATATATACGATTGGCTGTTCTGAGTAATGTTTTCGGCGTTTTTTTTCCGTTCTTGATTTCATATGGGATTAAAAATAGAATACACATGGATTATAGGTACCTACTTTCAAATTTTTTTGTCGAATTACTTATAATAAGTTATAAATAGTTGTTTGGAAAAGTCATTATTTAGATGTGTGTATGCGTAAATTTGTGAATATGACATTTTAATATTCGATTGTAATCAACAAAGGGTAGACCACTCCGAAAATTACATTAAGAAAGCACGAAAGTTAAAAGACGTCAACTTGGTAGTACAATTTTAATTTATTTATTTTAATGTTGTTTTCGATTGGCTGTTCAGAGTGACTCTTTTTAATCTGAAATATCCATATTTTATAAGAGAGCATAAGGAGTAATAAAAGATTACTTCCGAACATCCAATCGAAAACGACATTTGTCAAATTTTTGTTAATAGAAAAGCAGCTCCAATAAATGAAGGAACAATTTAGATAATTGGAATCAAAAATGGTTAACGTTAAAAAAATGCATTTTGAACAACTGTTCACAGACAAGTTTTATTAAATGAAGAAAAAATTCGTTTCAGTTTTTTTAGCGCTCCTATTTGTGACAGATATAGGAATCAAACAGAACCAGAATTAAACATGAACACATCAGTTTCAAATTAAACTTAAATGCATTTCCGTTTGTGTTTAAGTTGAGAATATGGAGTGTGAAAGCGAAAAAAAAAACTAATGACTCAGAGTGATTTCCTTGTATGCCTCTCTCTTGGCGAAATCAGCCTGTGTAGTGCGTTGACTGAATAATTCCATTAATTATTCCTTAAATATTGAACTCAGTAATGTAAATTATCAGGCAGACGGCAAATTTTAACTAATGTTCTTCTTTATTTGTTGTTATGTATTTCAACTTTTTGAATTTAGAATTTGAATAAAAAATTTATAATAAGAAATAAGATCCCTTTCGCTTGGTATTTATGCAAATTTCTTCCGTAGAAAGGTAAAGTCACACGGAATTGCAGTTCTGGCGAAAAAGGAAGACCGCGATTTGTTATTATCTCTCTTATATTGAGCTTTTCAATTAGAAATCGAAGCGTTGTTGTTTTGTCAAATAAAATTAAGATCCTCAAGTTCTTCGAAAGGATTTTCCCGTACTTTATACTTTATATATATTTGGCTTTCTAAAAAGCCCAAATTCTTTAAAGATCTTATTCTTCAGAAAATATTTCTATTTAATTGTTTGGTATGAAATATTTCAAACTTTAACTGGATAAGGTGTACTTTAAGAAATATAAATCAGCATTTTGCTCTGTTTTAAAGTTAGACTTTTTGTCGTTTAAAAGTTATCAAAAAGTCAACTGTCATTTTAAAACCCATTTCTTCCATTTTGAAATTGATTTAAAGGTAGCTTTTAGATGCTTAAAATTTTGAGCCATTAAATTTAATGTCCCTAAAAGAGCAAGAAGGACAATGCAATTTTGAAGTTTTCTATACTTCTGCGTCATAAAAGCCAATCTTTTTACCTTCCAAATTAACTTTGACTTAATAATGTTATAATAAACTTTAAACGCGATAATGTGATATTTTTCCATAAAAACTTAATTAAGAAATTCACCTGATTAGACGTAGATAACTATTAAAAAAAAAAAAACTTAAAAGTCAAACTTGGTATACAAGACTTCCTTTTTGAAAAATGTATCTAGAACCAAAAAATATCTCAAATGAAAAATTATGGAAGATGGAAGTATTTTTTCTCCATTATTTTCACTACGAGAGGAATAACTTTTACTCCAATTCAAAATTACATTGATTTATTTTGAACTATTTTATCAAATGTCCATTTTGTCATTTTTAAAATTTCATATACCAACCAACCTACCTATTTTGAATTTTTCGAATTTCCCAAGTGTCTAAAACGCACTTAGAATTTTATCATCTATTGAATAAAAAAGAAAACAATTCAGTGACAGCTAATCTTTTGAACGAGGATTATTTTTTATTTTGACAATATGGGCATAAACTTATACCTACCTTTCCCATCAGAATTTAATCATCTGTTAACATACAAAATTTCATCCAAATCCGTTAAGTCGTTAAGGCGTGATTTTTGCGGCGAATAACCTACTGTTATTTTGGTTGTACAGCATAAAAGGAAGTAGACAGGTAGGTATATTCTAGGAAAAAAGTGTTATCATCCATTGGTTTCAAGGTAGGTAGGTATGTACCTATATTGCTTCAATCATAAATTTGGTAAAAGTTAAGTTATATAGTTTTAATTGATACGTGCATTGCTACCAACAATCTTAATAGAAACATACATACATACGTACATACCTTCTTAGATTTATATAGTGCAGTCAAGCAGATTTCAAAACCTCGTTTACTCAATTATACATATTTCTTGCATTTTCTAATACCTATGTATTTTATTTAATAAAAGCAAAACTGCATTATTTATCAAAATGTAGTAGGTAGTACCTACAGTTTTATAAGTCGGTAGGTCTTTTGAACAATTATTTGCTGACCTTTTTTGCGCTAACGAGGGCCAATTTCTTTGATGTCCGATTCAAACTTACAAATATTGAATTTCATTTTTTTTCGTTAATCAACTTCCCTATTTTTTTATTTTTTTTTTTAATTTAATAATTTTATTTCATTTGTAAAAAAAAAACTAAAAAAAAAATATTACCCACACATGCGCAAGCCATTAACCAATCCAATAAAAGAACGGAAAAACCATACTATAGCTCCTCCTCTCTGAAATTCATTTGGATGGGATCATTAAATCGGTAACTCCTCTACCTGCGCACAAGAATCCCAATAAAAAAAAAACTGTTTCCGTATACAGTTATATGCTGTTGAGTTTGTGTATGTATATGTGTTAAGCCGCCATATTCTACCTCCTTGCCACCACCATCCTCCGCGTATATACCTACATCTTCACAACGAATGTCTCATCAGTCAGCAACTTGATCTCGTCGTGAAAACAAGTCTCTCAGTAAATAGATTTAATTTTGAGATTACAAAAACAAAAAAACATACGAATTAGTGCTAGAAGTTATAAAAGACCCAACTGAAATACCACCTACATTTACTTGCATAGTGAAATACGAAATTATCAAAAAAAAAAGCAAGAGTGATTGTGATTATAGTGCAAAGTGAAAGAAATTACAAAAAAAGATGCCCCGACCACTTAAAGAAACATATGGCGATCAAAAGCCGCCATTCTCCTACATATCTCTTACGGCCATGGCCATCTGGAGTTCCCCACAAAAAATGTTGCCTCTGAGCGATATCTATAAGTTCATAATGGATAAATTCCCATATTACCGTAAGAACACTCAAAAATGGCAAAATTCACTGCGTCATAATTTGAGCTTCAACGACTGCTTCATCAAGATCCCGAGGAATACCAACAAAGCTGGCAAAGGCTCCTACTGGACTCTTCATCCAAAGGCATTCGATATGTTCGAAAACGGTAGCTTGCTGCGTCGCAGAAAACGCTTCCGCGTACAAAAACTTGAAAAGGATATGCTAAATGGGGAACTGGCCGCACTTGCAAGTTTCAACCGTTTTTTCATAGCCCAGCAACAACAGCAAAGACAACAGCCACAAACCTGGGATTACTCACATTTGGGCGGCGGTGGCGGTCATCCACATCCAGCGATGTACCACCAAATACATAGTCCTCCAATTTGTCATATGCCGCCCACATCGCCATCACCTGAATTGGACCTGGTGACACCGTCTCCTGAACCCCAACCAATGATGGTCTCCAGCTTATCATCGCCAACAACTATTACACGACCGAAACGCTCATTTGACATCGAAAGCCTAATTGCTCCCGATGCAGAACCAAGTAGTTGCGGCGAAAATCGACTTGGCAACTCAGAACCGACGGATCTAAGAATATCACCTGCATTGCCGACGGCTCCAACGCCCCCAATAATGGAAGTCGCTCATCATCAGCAATCCGCATTTCCCATTTACTCTGCCAACTTTGTTATGCATCCCAGCCATCAGCAACAACATATGATGGGTTTTGGTCCAGCGCAGCATCAGATACATCCACTCATGCATTCGCACCATCAATACCAAATTCAGCAGCAGCAGCAGCACCACCACCAGCAACAACAACAAGCAGCCGCAGCAGCAGCCGCGGCGGCACTTTTTACCTCTGATCCACAGGCGGTGTATCGGGGATACCTGCCTCCGCTTCCGGTGTTCTAATAAGTCAGTCTCCCGCAGGACCACGACTAGGATTAATTTTTTTTTGTGATATGTTACATAGATCGAACCCATCTAATTATTACTCTCATTCATACCAGTTTGCTTTTTTTTGTTTTGTTATTTTAAATGGTTACAGTTAACTCGTATTGTTTTTTTTTTTAATCAACCTCCATCTGGCCAATGTAATTCCTAAGACTCTCACTGTGTAAATATATTTTTTAGAAAATTAATTAGGTATTTATTTATTTCGCTCTAAGATCTAATTTTGTTTTATGTAATTGCATGCGAAAATTTATTATGTTTAAGAAAGATAAAAAAATGTAAATAAACAAATGTATGTATATGTAAAATAGATGTAAAAACTAGATAATTAAGAAAATAACAAACAATTAAATATATACAAAATAATTTAAAATTAAATTTAAATTGTTTTTTTATTTTTTTTTAAGAAACCAATGAATTAATTTCATTTGGATGGATCCTCGATGCAGTTTTGCGAAAAGTGATGCATTTCATAATATTTTACAATTAAATAAAAAAAAATGTTTTAATTAAAAATCATGTATCAAATAATATCAATTGAGTTCACGACTTAATGCCGGATTTACACGATTGACACATTGTAATTATTTCTTCTATTTTATTGACATTACTGACAAAATCGTGTATATGGTTTGAAAATTTGTCATTATTTTCGTCATTAAAAAAAATTGCAGGGAAGACTGGCATTAAATAATGACATTATAATGGCGTAATGTAAATGCACAATGATGCCATTTTGAAAATTATGGCAGACCGCGAGGAAGAATGAACTTGCTCATTCTTTAATGGCAGATTGCCATTATCAATTAAAGAGTCATTATTTTTGTCCCGTGTAAATGCTTATCATTATTGATTTGATTTTACCATTATTTTGCCAGTTTATTGGCATGAATTAATGGCAATTTGTCACTCGTATAAATCCGGTATAAGGAATAACAGACAACTATAGAATAGTGAACACATTTTTCAAAAGATTTTTAATATTTTGTAAAGCCAATAAAAATGGCGGGTAAACATTACTCAATTGTTGTATTGTCCAATTCGATCAATAAATTAAATAATGAAATTTATAAACTAATCACATTAACTAAACTATTGCTAATAATATTCTTTAATAGATTTACTGACCCCGGATAATAACCATAAGGTCTACATAGATTTTTTTCCTGGGATAAGGCTAACAATTTTATCTTCAAAAAATGTTCTATTTAATAAGAAATAATAGCCGTGTTTTTTTGGGTAATCTATCCACAGCACACAGAAAAAAATGTATGCCCAACAGCCTCATTATTACTTGCGATTATAGGACAAAATTGACATTATAATGATAGAGAACACCAAAAAAGTGTGTCCCTCAATTCCATCTGTCTGTCTGTCTGTAGAACGATCTACAGCCTACACGGCTGATACTGAAGCGATTTTGTTCGAACTTGGTACTTAAGTGTCTTAGATGATTCTCTCAAATTGATTTTTGAATCGTTTTTTTAAGCCCCAAAAATAACGGTTCTTGCCATACAATTTGTTCTACCATCTTAATTATCTCGAAAACGGGTCTAACGATTTTGATAAAAATAAGTGTGTGCACTACATTAGGTATAGGGCTTTATTGCTTGTGTCGTTCAACGTTCGATGCGACAAAAGTCGAAAGCATTTATGGAAATAATATGTGAATAATAATAATAATATGTAAATAATTATAATACATAACATTTTTGTCCACAGAATTACACTTATTGGAGGGATTCGAACACAAAAATGCAAACGACAAAGATCGAATGCCTAGATGAAAAATTTAATTCACAATAGAGATTCGCAATGCCAAAATAAATGTTCGATGTTCCACTATCGATAAAAGTCGTTCATCGAGAGCAAAAGGTCACTCGCAATAAAGGCCATCATAGTCTGCATTTTGGTCAAATTTCGTTTTATATTTTTTGCCATTAACGGTACCTGCCATACGACCATTTATTTATTTTTTTGATTTTCGACTTTCTCATAAGCGACTCTATGGACGACTTGGATCAAAATTTTTATATTGGTGGCCCTTCGAATTATAAATAATACTGCCTACCAAAATTTTCAAAAAAAAATATTAGTTTGGATTTTTGAAAAAAAAAAAATGAAAATTAAATATTTCGAAAACGGGTGTATGATTTTTTTGTAATTTTGTTTTCAAATTTATATTATTAAATATTTAAAATTGCCATACCACTTTTTTTTAGAAATAAAAATTAAAGAAATTTTGTGTATAAAAAATGAATAAAAAACGACTTAATATACTTAGCGGTTTCTATTAAATATCTTTTGCATACGATGTGATCGAACATAAGAGCAAGTACGGGCGATCCAGTCGTGCATTTCATTTTATTTTAAGTTGATGTTATTGACCATCTGTCAAATAATTCAATGCAAAAAATCAACAATTGATTTGTGTTTATTTCTTCAGATTCAAGGCAAATTAGAACTTAAATTAAGAAATCAAAATAAAATGGAATATATGTATATGAAGCAGTAAGAAATAACAAAAATGTAGTTACATCTTTGTGGCTCTATACTTAAGCGCTTTTCAGATACGCTTCGAATGCGAATAAGTACACCTTTTTCAAAGGAAAATATGAACTAACTTTTGTTTTAACTTTTCAAAGAAGTTAATAAATGGTCTTATTTACAAAATTTAAAAAAAAAATATATTACAAAATAATTGTTTGAATATCTAAAAATTACATTTTAATATTTTCTTCTGCGAACTGTCAAATGTAAATTCGCAATCCACAACAACAGGACGTATACCACAAATCGGCGAATAAATAATTCGCTCAAACTTCACCTCAAATTTTAGACATCACTTCATTATAAATTGTTGTTCTTGTCCATTTTCGTGTCGATTCATATTAATTGGGTGGACATGTAGACTATGTCTCCTTCTTATGATTTTATAGCAAAAACAGAACTGCATAAAACCACTTTTTTTTTAAATTAAATTATTCTTAACTTATTTTGCTGGAGACCAAATTAGAAACTTTATTTATTCACATATTAATGACATTTGTCAGTTGTTGTCTGGTCGGCGAGCAAAGATTATTCACATGAAAGGCGCTTACATGTTGATTTTTAAATTATTTTATGCGTTTGACGTTTTTTTTATCAATCAAATCTTATATTATGTTGTCTAGTAGAGAGGTAGATACGTTCGTATGGTTCTTGTTTGCAAAAATGTTCACATTCATTATTTAACTATTCATTATTTTATGAACTTCGCTTATATACCGTTCAAAGATTGAGTTGGAGTAGAGTTGAGATACCAATCTCGTAATTGGGGTGAATACGTAAATTATAAGCTTGAGTCACAACAAATAAAGACTGGTCACTGGTCCGTCCACTCGATTCTGAATTCACAATGACGTTCTTATTTTGACTCGAATTTTAGGGTTAAGTTTAATATCTACGACATCTGTCAATAAAATTTGACATTTTCTTTCCCAGTTTCGCCTAAAAGCTCTAAAATGTCACCCTTTTACAGATATGAAATTAAAGGGTTGGGCTCGATACCCCGCTTTTTATAATCGTTTTTTTGTCTCTTATCACGCTTTTGATAATCCTAATTTTTATAATCCCGCTTTTAATTATCTCGTTTATTGAATTCCTGCTTTTGGAATCAGCACAAGGTACACAAAGCACGGCACTACAACCCTCCTGCTTGCCCCACTATAAGATTTGGGGTGAGGTCGAGTTTGGGTGTAAAATGTATCTAAATTCAAAACGGGCTAATCGGGATTAAACGGAATTTTAAAAAGCGGGATTATAATACATAGATCAGGATTTTGAATAAGAGGGATCGTCAAAAGAAGGGATTTAAAAAAAAAACAGGATTTTAGAAGAACGTGATTTTAAAACTTCGTGTGATTTTTTTAAAAACCGTGTTTTAAAAAGCGGAATTCTGATACGCTGCTGAAATTAAATCTGACAATTTTCAATTTTTAGTATAGGTACAAATTGGGATTTTTAAAGGTTTTTTTTAATTCCTCGAAATCTTAATCTTAAATCTTTCCATGGAGTTCGACAGATTATGAATCGCACGTCTTATATAAGTTCTCTATCAATAACACACGCTCACTTGCTGCTGATGAGTGCTTATTTATTACTAAATAATATGTACTTACTCTTACTTGCTCTTTAAAGTACGTGTTGCTATTCCTATCTTAGAGCTTTGGTAGGGGGCGCTACTCAAGTTTTAGTTAGTTGTTGTTTTTTTTAGGCAATTTGGCAGCAGCTGACACAAATCTTAAACATCTTTTAATAAAGTATCTTTAATCTGGCACTAATAAATTAGTGAACGTGACCATTGACAGAAAATAATAACTCTACGAAGAAAGAAGTGCAGATTCATTAAAGTCATCGAGATGGGTCTAGGACCCTTAGTTTCGTCAGAAATCGCGTTTAAAGATAAAAATGTCCAAATTTTTTAAAACTAGTTTTTCGTGTCATTCGTTACATGGATTGAAAGGTGGCACTTCCAAGATCACGAATATATAATTTTTAAGTCGCTAGGGCAAGTATTTTAGCCGCAAATCGAATTTTAAGGGACAGACAAAATGTAAAGTTTGATGGGTCTAGGACCCTTAGTTTCGTCAGAAATCGCGTTTAAAGATAAAAATGTCCAAATTTTTTAAAACTAGTTTTTCGTGTCATTCGTTACATGGATTGAAAGGTGGCACTTCCAAGATCACGAATATATAATTTTTAAGTCGCTAGGGCAAGTAGTTTAGCCGCAAATCGAATTTTAAGAGACAGACAAAGTGTAAAGTTTGATGGGTCTAGGACCCTTAGTTTCGTCAGAAATCGCGTTTAAAGATAAAAATGTCCAAATTTTTTAAAACTAGTTTTTCGTGTCATTCGTTACATGGATTGAAAGGTGGCACTTCCAAGATCACGAATATATAATTTTTAAGTCGCTAGGGCAAGTAGTTTAGCCGCAAATCGAATTTTAAGAGACAGACAAAGTGTAAAGTTTGATGGGTCTAGGACCCTTAGTTTCGTCAGAAATCGCGTTTAAAGATAAAAATGTCCAAAATTTTAAAACTAGTTTTTCGTGTCATTCGTTACATGGATTGAAAGGTGGCACTTCCAAGATCACGAATATATAATTTTTAAGTCGTTAGGGCAAGTAGTTTAGCCGCAAATCGAATTTTAAGGGACAGACAAAGTGTAAAGTTTGATGGGTCTAGGACCCTTAGTTTCGTCAGAAATCGCGTTTAAAGATAAAAATGTCCAAATTTTTTAAAACTAGTTTTTCGTGTCATTCGTTACATGGATTGAAAGGTGGCACTTCCAAGATCACAAATATATAATTTTTAAGTCGCTAGGGCAAGTAGTTTAGCCGCAAATCGAATTTTAAGGGACAGACAAAGTGTAAAGTTTGATGGGTCTAAGACCCTTAGTTTCGTCAGAAATCGCGTTTAAAGATAAAAATGTCCAAATTTTTTAAAACTAGTTTTTCGTGTCATTCGTTACATGGATTGAAAGGTGGCACTTCCAAGATCACGAATATATAATTTTTAAGTCGCTAGGGCAAGTAGTTTAGCCGCAAATCGAATTTTAAGGGACAGACAAAGTGTAAAGTTTGATGGGTCTAGGACCCTTAGTTTCGTCAGAAATCGCGTTTAAAGATAAAAATGTCCAAATTTTTTAAAACTAGTTTTTCATGTCATTCGTTACATGGATTGAAAGGTGGCACTTCCAAGATCACGAATATATAATTTTTAAGTCGCTAGGGCAAGTAGTTTAGCCGCAAATCGAATTTTAAGAGACAGACAAAGTGTAAAGTTTGATGGGTCTAGGACCCTTAGTTTCGTCAGAAATCGCGTTTAAAGATAAAAATGTCCAAAATTTTAAAACTAGTTTTTCGTGTCATTCGTTACATGGATTGAAAGGTGGCACTTCCAAGATCACGAATATATAATTTTTAAGTCGCTAGGGCAAGTAGTTTAGCCGCAAATCGAATTTTAAGGGACAGACAAAGTGTAAAGTTTGATGGGTCTAGGACCCTTAGTTTCGTCAGAAATCGCGTTTAAAGATAAAAATGTCCAATTTTTTTAAAACTAGTTTTTCGTGTCATTCGTTACATGGATTGAAAGGTGGCACTTCCAAGATCACGAATATATAATTTTTAAGTCGCTAGGGCAAGTAGTTTAGCCGCAAATCGAATTTTAAGGGACAGACAAAGTGTAAAGTTTGATGGGTCTAGGACCCTTAGTTTCGTCAGAAATCGCGTTTAAAGATAAAAATGTCCAAATTTTTTAAAACTAGTTTTTCGTGTCATTCGTTACATGGATTGAAAGGTGGCACTTCCAAGATCACGAATATGTAATTTTTAAGTCGCTAGGGCAAGTAGTTTAGCCGCAAATCGAATTTTAAGGGACAGACAAAGTGTAAAGTTTGATGGGTCTAGGACCCTTAGTTTCGTCAGAAATCGCGTTTAAAGATAAAAATGTCCAAATTTGTTAAAACTAGTTTTTCGTGTCATTCGTTACATGGGTTGAAAGGTGGCACTTCCAAGATCACGAATATATAATTTTTAAGTCGCTAGGGCAAGTAGTTTAGCCGCAAATCGAATTTTAAGGGACAGACAAAGTGTAAAGTTTGATGCGTCTAGGACCCTTAGTTTCGTCAGAAATCGCGTTTAAAGATAAAAATGTCAAAATTTTTTAAAACTAGTTTTTCGTGTCATTCGTTACATGGATTGAAAGGTGGCACTTCCAAGATCACGAATATATAATTTTTAAGTCGCTAGGGCAAGTAGTTTAGCCGCAAATCGAATTTTAAGGGACAGACAAAGTGTAAAGTTTGATGGGTCTAGGACCCTTAGTTTCGTCAGAAATCGCGTTTAAAGATAAAAATGTCCAAATTTTTTAAAACTAGTTTTTCGTGTCATTCGTTACATGGATTGAAAGGTGGCACTTCCAAGATCACGAATATATAATTTTTAAGTCGCTAGGGCAAGTAGTTTAGCCGCAAATCGAATTTTAAGGGACAGACAAAGTGTAAAGTTTGATGGGTCTAGGACCCTTAGTTTCGTCAGAAATCGCGTTTAAAGATAAAAATGTCCAAATTTTTTAAAACTTGTTTTTCGTGTCATTCGTTACATGGGTTGAAAGGTGGCACTTCCAAGATCACGAATATATAATTTTTAAGTCGCTAGGGCAAGTAGTTTAGCCGCAAATCGAATTTTAAGGGACAGACAAAGTGTAAAGTTTGATGGGTCTAGGACCCTTAGTTTCGTCAGAAATCGCGTTTAAAGATAAATATGTCCAAATTTTTTAAAACTAGTTTTTCGTGTCATTCGTTACATGGATTGAAAGGTGGCACTTCCAAGATCACGAATATATAATTTTTAAGTCGCTAGGGCAAGTAGTTTAGCCGCAAATCGAATTTTAAGGGACAGACAAAGTGTAAAGTTTGATGGGTCTAGGACCCTTAGTTTCGTCAGAAATCGCGTTTGAAGATAAAAATGTCCAAATTTTTTAAAACTAGTTTTTCGTGTCATTCGTTACATGGATTGAAAGGTGGCACTTCCAAGATCACGAATATATAATTTTTAAGTCGCTAGGGCAAGTAGTTTAGCCGCAAATCGAATTTTAAGGGACAGACAAAGTGTAAAGTTTGATGGGTCTAGGACCCTTAGTTTCGTCAGAAATCGCGTTTGAAGATAAAAATGTCCAAATTTTTTAAAACTAGTTTTAAATGTCATTCGTTACATGGATTGAAAGGTGGCACTTCCAAGATCACGAATATATAATTTTTAAGTCGCTAGGGCAAGTAGTTTAGCCGCAAATCGAATTTTAAGGGACAGACAAAGTGTAAAGTTTGATGCGTCTAGGACCCTTAGTTTCGTCAGAAAACGCGTTTAAAGATAAAAATGTCCAAATTTTTTAAAACTAGTTTTTCGTGTCATTCGTTACATGGATTGAAAGGTGGCACTTCCAAGATCAGGAATATATAATTTTTAAGTCGCTAGGGCAAGTAGTTCAGCCGCAAATCGAATTTTAAGAGACAGACAAAGTGTAAAGTTTGATGGGTCTAGGACCCTTAGTTTCGTCAGAAATCGCGTTTAAAGATAAAAATGTCCAAATTTTTTAAAACTAGTTTTTCGTGTCATTCGTTACATGGATTGAAAGGTGGCACTTCCAAGATCACGAATATATAATTTTTAAGTCGCTAGGGCAAGTAGTTTAGCCGCAAATCGAATTTTAAGGGACAGACAAAGTGTAAAGTTTGATGGGTCTAGGACCCTTAGTTTCGTCAGAAATCGCGTTTAAAGATAAAAACGTCCAAATTTTTTAAAACTAGTTTTTCGTGTCATTCGTTACATGGATTGAAAGGTGGCACTTCCAAGATCACGAATATATAATTTTTAAGTCGCTAGGGCAAGTAGTTTAGCCGCAAATCGAATTTTAAGGGACAGACAAAGTGTAAAGTTTGATGGGTCTAGGACCCTTAGTTTCGTCAGAAATCGCGTTTAAAGATAAAAATGTCCAAATTTTTTAAAACTAGTTTTTCGTGTCATTCGTTACATGGATTGAAAGGTGGCATTTCCAAGATCACGAATATATAATTTTTAAGTCGCTAGGGCAAGTAGTTTAGCCGCAAATCGAATTTTAAGGGACAGACAAAGTGTAAAGTTTGATGGGTCTAGGACCCTTAGTTTCGTCAGAAATCGCGTTTAAAGATAAAAATGTCCAAATTTTTTAAAACTAGTTTTTCGTGTCATTCGTTACATGGATTGAAAGGTGGCACTTCCAAGATCACGAATATATAATTTTTAAGTCGCTAGGGCAAGTAGTTTAGCCGCAAATCGAATTTTAAGGCACAGACAAAGTGTAAAGTTTGATGGGTCTAGGACCCTTAGTTTCGTCAGAAATCGCGTTTAAAGATAAAAATGTCCAAATTTTTTAAAACTAGTTTTTCGTGTCATTCGTTACATGGATTGAAAGGTGGCACTTCCAAGATCACGAATATATAATTTTTAAGTCGCTAGGGCAAGTAGTTTAGCCGCAAATCGAATTTTAAGGCACAGACAAAGTGTAAAGTTTGATGGGTCTAGGACCCTTAGTTTCGTCAGAAATCGCGTTTAAAGATAAAAATGTCCAAATTTTTTAAAACTAGTTTTTCGTGTCATTCGTTACATGGATTGAAAGGTGGCACTTCCAAGATCACGAATATATAATTTTTAAGTCGCTAGGGCAAGTAGTTTAGCCGCAAATCGAATTTTAAGGGACAGACAAAGTGTAAAGTTTGATGGGTCAAGGACCCTTAGTTTCGTCAGAAATCGCGTTTAAAGATAAAAATGTCAAAATTTTTTAAAACTAGTTTTTCGTGTCATTCGTTACATGGATTGAAAGGTGGCACTTCCAAGATCACGAATATATAATTTTTAAGTCGCTAGGGCAAGTAGTTTAGCCGCAAATCGAATTTTAAGGGACAGACAAAGTGTAAAGTTTGATGGGTCTAGGACCCTTAGTTTCGTCAGAAATCGCGTTTAAAGATAAAAATGTCCAAATTTTTTAAAACTAGTTTTTCGTGTCATTCGTTACATGGATTGAAAGGTGGCACTTCCAAGATCACGAATATATAATTTTTAAGTCGCTAGGGCAAGTAGTTTAGCCGCAAATCGAATTTTAAGGCACAGACAAAGTGTAAAGTTTGATGGGTCTAGGACCCTTAGTTTCGTCAGAAATCGCGTTTAAAGATAAAAATGTCCAAATTTTTTAAAACTAGTTTTTCGTGTCATTCGTTACATGGATTGAAAGGTGACACTTCCAAGATCACGAATATATAATTTTTAAGTCGCTAGGGCAAGTAGTTTAGCCGCAAATCGAATTTTAAGGGACAGACAAAGTGTAAGGTTTGATAGGTCTAGGACCCTTAGTTTCGTCAGAAATCGCGTTTAAAGATAAAAATGTCCAAATTTTTTAAAACTAGTTTTTCGTGTCATTCGTTACATGGATTGAAAGGTGGCACTTCCAAGATCACGAATATATAATTTTTAAGTCGCTAGGGCAAGTAGTTTAGCCGCAAATCGAATTTTAAGGGACAGACAAAGTGTAAAGTTTGATGGGTCTAGGACCCTTAGTTTCGTCAGAAATCGCGTTTAAAGATAAAAATGTCCAAATTTTTTAAAACTAGTTTTTCGTGTCATTCGTTACATGGATTGAAAGGTGGCACTTCCAAGATCACGAATATATAATTTTTAAGTCGCTAGGGCAAGTAGTTTAGCCGCAAATCGAATTTTAAGGGACAGACAAAGTGTAAAGTTTGATGGGTCTAGGACCCTTAGTTTCGTCAGAAATCGCGTTTAAAGATAAAAATGTCCAAATTTTTTAAAACTAGTTTTTCGTGTCATTCGTTACATGGATTGAAAGGTGGCACTTCCAAGATCACGAATATATAATTTTCAAGTCGCTAGGGCAAGTAGTTTAGCCGCAAATCGAATTTTAAGGGACAGACAAAGTGTAAAGTTTGATGGGTCTAGGACCCTTAGTTTCGTCAGAAATCGCGTTTAAAGATAAAAATGTTCAAATTTTTTAAAACTAGTTTTTCGTGTCATTCGTTACATGGATTGAAAGGTGGCACTTCCAAGATCACGAATATATAATTTTTAAGTCGCTAGGGCAAGTAGTTTAGCCGCAAATCGAATTTTAAGGGACAGACAAAGTGTAAAGTTTGATGGGTCTAGGACCCTTAGTTTCGCCAGAAATCGCGTTTAAAGATAAAAATGTCCAAATTTTTTAAAACTAGTTTTTCGTGTCATTCGTTACATGGATTGAAAGGTGGCACTTCCAAGATCACGAATATATAATTTTTAAGTCGCTAGGGCAAGTAGTTTAGCCGCAAATCGAATTTTAAGGGACAGACAAAGTGTAAAGTTTGATGGGTCTAGGACCCTTAGTTTCGTCAGAAATCGCGTTTAAAGATAAAGATGTCCAAATTTTTTAAAACTAGTTTTTCGTGTCATTCGTTACATGGATTGAAAGGTGGCACTTCCAAGATCACGAATATATAATTTTTAAGTCGCTAGGGCAAGTAGTTTAGCCGCAAATCGAATTTTAAGGGACAGACAAAGTGTAAAGTTTGATGGGTTTAGGACCCTTAGTTTCGTCAGAAATCGCGTTTAAAGATAAAAATGTCCAAATTTTTTAAAACTAGTTTTTCGTGTCATTCGTTACATGGATTGAAAGGTGGCACTTCCAAGATCACGAATATATAATTTTTAAGTCGCTAGGGCAAGTAGTTTAGCCGCAAATCGAATTTTAAGGGACAGACAAAGTGTAAAGTTTGATGGGTCTAGGACCCTTAGTTTCGTCAGAAATCGCGTTTAAAGATAAAAATGTCAAAATTTTTTAAAACTAGTTTTTCGTGTCATTCGTTACATGGATTGAAAGGTGGCACTTCCAAGATCACGAATATATAATTTTTAAGTCGCTAGGGCAAGTAGTTTAGCCGCAAATCGAATTTTAAGGGACAGACAAAGTGTAAAGTTTGATGGGTCTAGGACCCTTAGTTTCGTCAGAAATCGCGTTTAAAGATAAAAATGTCCAAATTTTTTAAAACTAGTTTTTCGTGTCATTCGTTACATGGATTGAAAGGTGGCACTTCCAAGATCACGAATATATAATTTTCAAGTCGCTAGGGCAAGTAGTTTAGCCGCAAATCGAATTTTAAGGGACAGACAAAGTGTAAAGTTTGATGGGTCTAGGACCCTTAGTTTCGTCAGAAATCGCGTTTAAAGATAAAAATGTTCAAATTTTTTAAAACTAGTTTTTCGTGTCATTCGTTACATGGATTGAAAGGTGGCACTTCCAAGATCACGAATATATAATTTTTAAGTCGCTAGGGCAAGTAGTTTAGCCGCAAATCGAATTTTAAGGGACAGACAAAGTGTAAAGTTTGATGGGTCTAGGACCCTTAGTTTCGTCAGAAATCGCGTTTAAAGATAAAAATGTCCAAATTTTTTAAAACTAGTTTTTCGTGTCATTCGTTACATGGATTGAAAGGTGGCACTTCCAAGATCACGAATATATAATTTTTAAGTCGCTAGGGCAAGTATTTTAGCCGCAAATCGAATTTTAAGGGACAGACAAAATGTAAAGTTTGATGGGTCTAGGACCCTTAGTTTCGTCAGAAATCGCGTTTAAAGATAAAAATGTCCAAATTTTTTAAAACTAGTTTTTCGTGTCATTCGTTACATGGATTGAAAGGTGGCACTTCCAAGATCACGAATATATAATTTTTAAGTCGCTAGGACAAGTAGTTTAGCCGCAAATCGAATTTTAAGAGACAGACAAAGTGTAAAGTTTGATGGGTCTAGGACCCTTAGTTTCGTCAGAAATCGCGTTTAAAGATAAAAATGTCCAAATTTTTTAAAACTAGTTTTTCGTGTCATTCGTTACATGGATTGAAAGGTGGCACTTCCAAGATCACGAATATATAATTTTTAAGTCGCTAGGGCAAGTAGTTTAGCCGCAAATCGAATTTTAAGAGACAGACAAAGTGTAAAGTTTGATGGGTCTAGGACCCTTAGTTTCGTCAGAAATCGCGTTTAAAGATAAAAATGTCCAAAATTTTAAAACTAGTTTTTCGTGTCATTCGTTACATGGATTGAAAGGTGGCACTTCCAAGATCACGAATATATAATTTTTAAGTCGTTAGGGCAAGTAGTTTAGCCGCAAATCGAATTTTAAGGGACAGACAAAGTGTAAAGTTTGATGGGTCTAGGACCCTTAGTTTCGTCAGAAATCGCGTTTAAAGATAAAAATGTCCAAATTTTTTAAAACTAGTTTTTCGTGTCATTCGTTACATGGATTGAAAGGTGGCACTTCCAAGATCACGAATATATAATTTTTAAGTCGCTAGGGCAAGTAGTTTAGCCGCAAATCGAATTTTAAGGGACAGACAAAGTGTAAAGTTTGATGGGTCTAGGACCTTTAGTTTCGTCAGAAATCGCGTTTAAAGATAAAAATGTCCAAATTTTTTAAAACTAGTTTTTCGTGTCATTCGTTACATGGATTGAAAGGTGGAACTTCCAAGATCACGAATATATAATTTTTAAGTCGCTAGGGCAAGTAGTTTAGCCGCAAATCGAATTTTAAGGGACAGACAAAGTGTAAAGTTTGATGGGTCTAGGACCCTCAGTTTCGTCAGAAATCGCGTTTAAAGATAAAAATGTCCAAATTTTTTAAAACTAGTTTTTCGTGTCATTCGTTACATGGATTGAAAGGTGGCACTTCCAAGATCACGAATATATAATTTTTAAGTCGCTAGGGCAAGTAGTTTAGCCGCAAATCGAATTTTAAGGGACAGACAAAGTGTAAAGTTTGATAGGTCTAGGACCCTTAGTTTCGTCAGAAATCGCGTTTAAAGATAAAAATGTCCAAATTTTTTAAAACTAGTTTTTCGTGTCATTCGTTACATGGATTGAAAGGTGGCACTTCCAAGATCACGAATATATAATTTTTAAGTCGCTAGGGCAAGTAGTTTAGCCGCAAATCGAATTTTAAGAGACAGACAAAGTGTAAAGTTTGATGGGTCTAAGACCCTTAGTTTCGTCAGAAATCGCGTTTAAAGATAAAAATGTCCAAATTTTTTAAAACTAGTTTTTCGTGTCATTCGTTACATGGATTGAAAGGTGGCACTTCCAAGATCACGAATATATAATTTTTAAGTCGCTAGGGCAAGTAGTTTAGCCGCAAATCGAATTTTAAGGGACAGACAAAGTGTAAAGTTTGATGGGTCTAGGACCCTTAGTTTCGTCAGAAATCGCGTTTAAAGATAAAAATGTCCAAATTTTTTAAAACTAGTTTTTCGTGTCATTCGTTACATGGATTGAAAGGTGGCACTTCCAAGATCACGAATATATAATTTTTAAGTCGTTAGGGCAAGTAGTTTAGCCGCAAATCGAATTTTAAGGGACAGACAAAGTGTAAAGTTTGATGGGTCTAGGACCCTTAGTTTCGTCAGAAATCGCGTTTAAAGATAAAAATGTCCAAATTTTTTAAAACTAGTTTTTCGTGTCATTCGTTACATGGATTGAAAGGTGGCACTTCCAAGATCACGAATATATAATTTTTAAGTCGCTAGGGCAAGTAGTTTAGCCGCAAATCGAATTTTAAGGGACAGACAAAGTGTAAAGTTTGATGGGTCTAGGACCTTTAGTTTCGTCAGAAATCGCGTTTAAAGATAAAAATGTCCAAATTTTTTAAAACTAGTTTTTCGTGTCATTCGTTACATGGATTGAAAGGTGGAACTTCCAAGATCACGAATATATAATTTTTAAGTCGCTAGGGCAAGTAGTTTAGCCGCAAATCGAATTTTAAGGGACAGACAAAGTGTAAAGTTTGATGGGTCTAGGACCCTCAGTTTCGTCAGAAATCGCGTTTAAAGATAAAAATGTCCAAATTTTTTAAAACTAGTTTTTCGTGTCATTCGTTACATGGATTGAAAGGTGGCACTTCCAAGATCACGAATATATAATTTTTAAGTCGCTAGGGCAAGTAGTTTAGCCGCAAATCGAATTTTAAGGGACAGACAAAGTGTAAAGTTTGATAGGTCTAGGACCCTTAGTTTCGTCAGAAATCGCGTTTAAAGATAAAAATGTCCAAATTTTTTAAAACTAGTTTTTCGTGTCATTCGTTACATGGATTGAAAGGTGGCACTTCCAAGATCACGAATATATAATTTTTAAGTCGCTAGGGCAAGTAGTTTAGCCGCAAATCGAATTTTAAGAGACAGACAAAGTGTAAAGTTTGATGGGTCTAAGACCCTTAGTTTCGTCAGAAATCGCGTTTAAAGATAAAAATGTCCAAATTTTTTAAAACTAGTTTTTCGTGTCATTCGTTACATGGATTGAAAGGTGGCACTTCCAAGATCACGAATATATAATTTTTAAGTCGCTAGGGCAAGTAGTTTAGCCGCAAATCGAATTTTAAGGGACAGACAAAGTGTAAAGTTTGATGGGTCTAGGACCCTTAGTTTCGTCAGAAATCGCGTTTAAAGATAAAAATGTCCAAATTTTTTAAAACTAGTTTTTCGTGTCATTCGTTACATGGATTGAAAGGTGGCACTTCCAAGATCACGAATATATAATTTTTAAGTCGCTAGGGCAAGTAGTTTAGCCGCAAATCGAATTTTAAGGGACAGACAAAGTGTAAAGTTTGATGGGTCTAGGACCCTTAGTTTCGTCAGAAATCGCGTTTAAAGATAAAAATGTCCAAATTTTTTAAAACTAGTTTTTCGTGTCATTCGTTACATGGATTGAAAGGTGGCACTTCCAAGATCACGAATATATAATTTTTAAGTCGCTAGGGCAAGTAGTTTAGCCGCAAATCGACTTTTAAGAGACAGACAAAGTGTAAAGTTTGATGGGTCTAGGACCCTTAGTTTCGTCAGAAATCGCGTGTAAAGATAAAAATGTCCAAAATTTTAAAACTAGTATTTCGTGTCATTCGTTACATGGATTGAAAGGTGGCACTTCCAAGATCACGAATATATAATTTTTAAGTCGCTAGGGCAAGAAGTTTAGCCGCAAATCGAATTTTAAGGGAAAGACAAAGTGTAAAGTTTGATGGGTCTAGGACCCTTAGTTTCGTCAGGGTGGCACTTCCAAGATCACGAATATATAATTTTTAAGTCGCTAGGGCAAGTAGTTTAGCCGCAAATCGAATTTTAAGGGACAGACAAAGTGTAAAGTTTGATGGGTCTAGGACCCTTAGTTTCGTCAGAAATCGCGTTTAAAGATAAAAATGTCCAAATTTTTTAAAACTAGTTTTTCGTGTCATTCGTTACATGGATTGAAAGGTGGCACTTCCAAGATCACGAATATATAATTTTTAAGTCGCTAGGGCAAGTAGTTTAGCCGCAAATCGAATTTTAAGGGACAGACAAAGTGTAAAGTTTGATGGGTCTAGGACCCTTAGTTTCGTCAGAAATCGCGTTTAAAGATAAAAATGTCCAAATTTTTTAAAACTAGTTTTTCGTGTCATTCGTTACATGGATTGAAAGGTGGCACTTCCAAGATCACGAATATATAATTTTTAAGTCGCTAGGGCAAGTAGTTTAGCCGCAAATCGAATTTTAAGGGACAGACAAAGTGTAAAGTTTGATGGGTCTAGGACCCTTAGTTTCGTCAGAAATCGCGTTTAAAGATAAAAATGTCCAAATTTTTTAAAACTAGTTTTTGGTGTCATTCGTTACATGGATTGAAAGGTGGCACTTCCAAGATCACGAATATATAATTTTTAAGTCGCTAGGGCAAGTAGTTTAGCCGCAAATCGAATTTTAAGGGACAGACAAAGTGTAAAGTTTGATGGGTCTAGGACCCTTAGTTTCGTCAGAAATCGCGTTTAAAGATAAAAATGTCCAATTTTTTTAAAACTAGTTTTTCGTGTCATTCGTTACATGGATTGAAAGGTGGCACTTCCAAGATCACGAATATATAATTTTTAAGTCGCTAGGGCAAGTAGTTTAGCCGCAAATCGAATTTTAAGGGACAGCCAAAGTGTAAAGTTTGATGGGTCTAGGACCCTTAGTTTCGTCAGAAATCGCGTTTAAAGATAAAAATGTCCAAATTTTTTTAAAATTAGTTTTTCGTGTCATTCGTTACATGGATTGAAAGGTGGCACTTCCAAGATCACGAATATATAATTTTTAAGTCGCTAGGGCAAGTAGTTTAGCCGCAAATCGAATTTTAAGAGACAGACAAAGTGTAAAGTTTGATGGGTCTAGGACCCTTAGTTTCGTCAGAAATCGCGTTTAAAGATAAAAATGTCCAAATTTTTTAAAACTAGTTTTTCGTGTCATTCGTTACATGGATTGAAAGGTGGCACTTCCAAGATCACGAATATATAATTTTTAAGTCGCTAGGGCAAGTAGTTTAGCCGCAAATCAAATTTTAAGGGACAGACAAAGTGTAAAGTTTGATGGGTCTAGGACCCTTAGTTTCGTCAGAAATCGCGTTTAAAGATAAAAATGTCCAAATTTTTTAAAACTAGTTTTTCGTGTCATTCGTTACATGGATTGAAAGGTGGCACTTCCAAGATCACGAATATATAATTTTTAAGTCGCTAGGGCAAGTAGTTTAGCCGCAAATCGAATTTTAAGAGACAGACAAAGTGTAAAGTTTGATGGGTCTAGGACCCTTAGTTTCGTCAGAAATCGCGTTTAAAGATAAAAATGTCCAAAATTTTAAAACTAGTTTTTCGTGTCATTCGTTACATGGATTGAAAGGTGGCACTTCCAAGATCACGAATATATAATTTTTAAGTCGCTAGGGCAAGTAGTTTAGCCGCAAATCGAATTTTAAGGGACAGACAAAGTGTAAAGTTTGATGGGTCTAGGACCCTTAGTTTCGTCAGAAATCGCGTTTAAAGATAAAAATGTCCAAATTTTTTAAAACTAGTTTTTCGTGTCATTCGTTACATGGATTGAAAGGTGGCACTTCCAAGATCACGAATATATAATTTTTAAGTCGCTAGGGCAAGTAGTTTAGCCGCAAATCGAATTTTAAGGGACAGACAAAGTGTAAAGTTTGATGGGTCTAGGACCCTTAGTTTCGTCAGAAATCGCGTTTAAAGATAAAAATGTCCAAATTTTTTAAAACTAGTTTTTAGTGTCATTCGTTACATGGATTGAAAGGTGGCACTTCCAAGATCACGAATATATAATTTTTAAGTCGCTAGGGCAAGTAGTTTAGCCGCAAATCGAATTTTAAGGGACAGACAAAGTGTAAAGTTTGATGGGTCTAGGACCCTTAGTTTCGTCAGAAATCGCGTTTAAAGATGAAAATGTCCAAATTTTTTAAAACTAGTTTTTAGTGTCATTCGTTACATGGATTGAAAGGTGGCACTTCCAAGATCACGAATATATAATTTTTAAGTCGCTAGGGCAAGTAGTTTAGCCGCAAATCGAATTTTAAGACACAGACAAAGTGTAAAGTTTGATGGGTCTAGGACCCTTAGTTTCGTCAGAAATCGCGTTTAAAGATAAAAATGTCCAAAATTTTAAAACTAGTTTTTCGTGTAATTCGTTACATGGATTGAAAGGTGGCACTTCCAAGATCACGAATATATAATTTTTAAGTCGCTAGGGCAAGTAGTTTAGCCGCAAATCGAATTTTAAGGGACAGACAAAGTGTAAAGTTTGATGGGTCTAGGACCCTTAGTTTCGTCAGAAATCGCGTTTAAAGATAAAAATGTCCAAATTTTTTAAAACTAGTTTTTCGTGTCATTCGTTACATGGATTGAAAGGTGGCACTTCCAAGATCACGAATATATAATTTTTAAGTCGCTAGGGCAAGTAGTTTAGCCGCAAATCGAATTTTAAGGGACAGACAAAGTGTAAAGTTTGATGGGTCTATGACCCTTAGTTTCGTCAGAAATCGCGTTTAAAGATAAAAATGTCCAAATTTTTTAAAACTAGTTTTTCGTGTCATTCGTTACATGGATTGAAAGGTGGCACTTCCAAGATCACGAATATATAATTTTTAAGTCGCTTGGGCAAGTAGTTTAGCCGCAAATCGAATTTTAAGGGACAGACAAAGTGTAAAGTTTGATGGGTCTAGGACCCTTAGTTTCGTCAGAAATCGCGTTTAAAGATAAAAATGTCCAAATTTTTTAAAACTAGTTTTTCGTGTCATTCGTTACATGGATTGAAAAGTGACACTTCCAAGATCACGAATATATAATTTTTAAGTCGCTAGGGCAAGTAGCTTAGCCGCAAATCGAATTTTAAGGGACAGACAAAGTGTAAAGTTTGATGGGTCTAGGACCCTTAGTTTCGTCAGAAATCGCGTTTAAAGATAAAAATGTACAAATTTTTTAAAACTAGTTTTTCGTGTCATTCGTTACATGGATTGAAAGGTGGCACTTCCAAGATCACGAATATATAATTTTTAAGTCGCTAGGGCAAGTAGTTTAGCCGCAAATCGAATTTTAAGGGACAGACAAAGTGTAAAGTTTGATGTGTCTAGGACCCTTAGTTTCGTCAGAAATCGCGTTTAAAGATAAAAATGTCCAAATTTTTTAAAACTAGTTTTTCGTGTCATTCGTTACATGGATTGAAAGGTGGCACTTCCAAGATCACGAATATATAATTTTTAAGTCGCTAGGGCAAGTAGTTTAGCCGCAAATCGAATTTTAAGGGACAGACAAAGTGTAAAGTTTGATGGGTCTAGGACCCTTAGTTTCGTCAGAAATCGCGTTTAAAGATAAAAATGTCCAAATTTTTTAAAACTAGTTTTTCGTGTCATTCGTTACATGGATTGAAAGGTGGCACTTCCAAGATCACGAATATATAATTTTTAAGTCGCTAGGGCAAGTAGTTTAGCCGCAAATCGAATTTTAAGGGACAGACAAAGTGTAAAGTTTGATGGGTCTAGGACCCTTTGTTTCGTCAGAAATCGCCTTTAAAGATAAAAATGTCCAAATTTTTTAAAACTAGTTTTTCGTGTCATTCGTTATATGGATTGAAAGGTGGCACTTCCAAGATCACGAATATATAATTTTTAAGTCGCTAGGGCAAGTAGTTTAGCCGCAAATCGAATTTTAAGGGACAGACAAAGTGTAAAGTTTGATGGGTCTAGGACCCTTAGTTTCGTCAGAAATCGCGTTTAAAGATAAAAATGTCCAAATTTTTTAAAACTAGTTTTTCGTGTCATTCGTTACATGGATTGAAAGGTGGCACTTCCAAGATCACGAATATATAATTTTTAAGTCGCTAGGGCAAGTAGTTTAGCCGCAAATCGAATTTTAAGGGACAGACAAAGTGTAAAGTTTGATGGGTCTAGGAACCTTAGTTTCGTCAGAAATCGCGTTTAAAGATAAAAATGTCCAAATTTTTTAAAACTAGTTTTTCGTGTCATTCGTTACATGGATTGAAAGGTGGCACTTCCAAGATCACGAATATATAATTTTTAAGTCGCTAAAACAGACCAAGTGTAAAGTTTGATGGGTCTAGGACCCTTAGTTTCGTCAGAAATCGCGTTTAAAGATAAAAATGTCCAAATTTTTTAAAACTAGTTTTTCGTGTCATTCGTTACATGGATTGAAAGGTGGCACTTCCAAGATCACGAATATATAATTTTTAAGTCGCTAGGGCAAGTAGTTTAGCCGCAAATCGAATTTTAAGGGACAGACAAAGTGTAAAGTTTGATGGGTCTAAGACCCTTAGTTTCGTCAGAAATCGCGTTTAAAGATAAAAATGTCCAAATTTTTTAAAACTAGTTTTTCGTGTCATTCGTTACATGGATTGAAAGGTGGCACTTCCAAGATCACGAATATATAATTTTTAAGTCGCTAGGGCAAGTAGTTTAGCCGCAAATCGAATTTTAAGAGACAGACAAAGTGTAAAGTTTGATGGGTCTAGGACCCTTAGTTTCGTCAGAAATCGCGTTTAAAGATAAAAATGTCCAAATTTTTTAAAACTAGTTTTTCGTGTCATTCGTTACATGGATTGAAAGGTGGCACTTCCAAGATCACGAATATATAATTTTTAAGTCGCTAGGGCAAGTAGTTTAGCCGCAAATCGAATTTTAAGAGACAGACAAAGTGTAAAGTTTGATGGGTCTAGGACCCTTAGTTTTGTCAGAAATCGCGTTTAAAGATAAAAATGTCCAAATTTTTTAAAACTAGTTTTTCGTGTCATTCGTTACATGGATTGAAAGGTGGCACTTCCAAGATCACGAATATATAATTTTTAAGTCGCTAGGGCAAGTAGTTTAGCCGCAAATCGAATTTTAAGGGACAGACAAAGTGTAAAGTTTGATGGGTCTAGGACCCTTAGTTTCGTCAGAAATCGCGTTTAAAGATAAAAATGTCCAAATTTTTTAAAACTAGTTTTTCGTGTCATTCGTTACATGGATTGAAAGGTGGCACTTCCAAGATCACGAATATATAATTTTTAAGTCGCTAGGGCAAGTAGTTTAGCCGCAAATCGAATTTTAAGGGACAGACAAAGTGTAAAGTTTGATGGGTCTAGGACCCTTAGTTTCGTCAGAAATCGCGTTTAAAGATAAAAATGTCCAAATTTTTTAAAACTAGTTTTTCGTGTCATTCGTTACATGGATTGAAAGGTGGCACTTCCAAGATCACGAATATATAATTTTTAAGTCGCTAGGGCAAGTAGTTTAGCCGCAAATCGAATTTTAAGGGACAGACAAAGTGTAAAGTTTGATGGGTCTAGTACCCTTAGTTTCGTCAGAAATCGCGTTTAAAGATAAAAATGTCCAAATTTTTTAAAACTAGTTTTTCGTGTCATTCGTTACATGGATTGAAAGGTGGCACTTCCAAGATCACGAATATATAATTTTTAAGTCGCTAGGGCAAGTAGTTTAGCCGCAAATCGAATTTTAAGGGACAGACAAAGTGTAAAGTTTGATGGGTCTAGGACCCTTAGTTTCGTCAGAAATCGCGTTTAAAGATAAAAATGTCCAAATTTTTTAAAACTAGTTTTTCGTGTCATTCGTTACATGGATTGAAAGGTGGCACTTCCAAGATCACGAATATATAATTTTTAAGTCGCTAGGGCAAGTAGTTTAGCCGCAAATCGAATTTTAAGGGACAGACAAAGTGTAAAGTTTGATGGGTCTAGGACCCTTAGTTTCGTCAGAAATCGCGTTTAAAGATAAAAATGTCCAAATTTTTAAAACTAGTTTTTCGTGTCATTCGTTACATGGATTGAAAGGTGGCACTTCCAAGATCACGAATATATAATTTTTAAGTCGCTAGGGCAAGTAGTTTAGCCGCAAATCGAATTTTAAGGGACAGACAAAGTGTAAAGTTTGATGGGTCTAGGACCCTTAGTTTCGTCATAAATCGCGTTTAAAGATAAAAATGTCCAAATTTTTTAAAACTAGTTTTTCGTGTCATTCGTTACATGGATTGAAAGGTGGCACTTCCAAGATCACGAATATATAATTTTTAAGTCGCTAGGGCAAGTAGTTTAGCCGCAAATCGAATTTTAAGGGACAGACAAAGTGTAAAGTTTGATGGGTCTAGGACCCTTAGTTTCGTCAGAAATCGCGTTTAAAGATAAAAATGTCCAAATTTTTTAAAACTAGTTGTTCGTGTCATTCGTTACATGGATTGAAAGGTGGCACTTCCAAGATCACGAATATATAATTTTTAAGTCGCTAGGGCAAGTAGTTTAGCCGCAAATCGAATTTTAAGGGACAGACAAAGTGTAAAGTTTGATGGGTCTAGGGCCCTTAGTTTCGTCAGAAATCGCGTTTAAAGATAAAAATGTCCAAATTTTTTAAAACTAGTTTTTCGTGTCATTCGTTACATGGATTGAAAGGTGGCACTTCCAAGATCACGAATATATAATTTTTAAGTCGCTAGGGCAAGTAGTTTAGCCGCAAATCGAATTTTAAGGGACAGACAAAGTGTAAAGTTTGATGGGTCTAGGACCCTTAGTTTCGTCAGAAATCGCGTTTAAAGATAAAAATGTCCAAATTTTTTAAAACTAGTTTTTCGTGTCATTCGTTACATGGATTGAAAGGTGGCACTTCCAAGATCACGAATATATAATTTTTAAGTCGCTAGGGCAAGTAGTTTAGCCGCAAATCGAATTTTAAGGGACAGACAAAGTGTAAAGTTTGATGGGTCTAGGACCCTTAGTTTCGTCAGAAATCGCGTTTAAAGATAAAAATGTCCAAATTTTTTAAAACTAGTTTTTCGTGTCATTCGTTACATGGATTGAAAGGTGGCACTTCCAAGATCACGAATATATAATTTTTAAGTCGCTAGGGCAAGTAGTTTAGCCGCAAATCGAATTTTAAGGGACAGACAAAGTGTAAAGTTTGATGGGTCTAGGACCCTTAGTTTCGTCAGAAATCGCGTTTAAAGATAAAAATGTCCAAATTTTTTAAAACTAGTTTTTCGTGTCATTCGTTACATGGATTGAAAGGTGGCACTTCCAAGATCACGAATATATAATTTTTAAGTCGCTAGGGCAAGTAGTTTAGCCGCAAATCGAATTTTAAGGGACAGACAAAGTGTAAAGTTTGATGGGTCTAGGACCCTTAGTTTCGTCAGAAATCGCGTTTAAAGATAAAAATGTCCAAATTTTTTAAAACTAGTTTTTCGTGTCATTCGTTACATGGATTGAAAGGTGGCACTTCCAAGATCACGAATATATAATTTTTAAGTCGCTAGGGCAAGTAGTTTAGCCGCAAATTTTAAGGGACAGACAAAGTGTAAAGTTTGATGGGTCTAGGACCCTTAGTTTCGTCAGAAATCGCGTTTAAAGATAAAAATGTCCAAATTTTTTAAAACTAGTTTTTCGTGTCATTCGTTACATAGATTGAAAGGTGGCACTTCCAAGATCACGAATATATAATTTTTAAGTCGCTAGGGCAAGTAGTTTAGCCGCAAATCGAATTTTAAGGGACAGACAAAGTGTAAAGTTTGATGGGTCTAGGACCCTTAGTTTCGTCAGAAATCGCGTTTAAAGATAAAAATGTCCAAATTTTTTAAAACTAGTTTTTCGTGTCATTCGTTACATGGATTGAAAGGTGGCACTTCCAAGATCACGAATATATAATTTTTAAGTCGCTAGGGCAAGTAGTTTAGCCGCAAATCGAATTTTAAGGGACAGACAAAGTGTAAAGTTTGATGGGTCTAGGACCCTTAGTTTCGTCAGAAATCGCGTTTAAAGATAAAAATGTCCAAATTTTTTAAAACTAGTTTTTCGTGTCATTCGTTACATGGATTGAAAGGTGGCACTTCCAAGATCACGAATATATAATTTTTAAGTCGCTAGGGCAAGTAGTTTAGCCGCAAATCGAATTTTAAGGGACAGACAAAGTGTAAAGTTTGATGGGTCTAGGACCCTTAGTTTCGTCAGAAATCGCGTTTAAAGATAAAAATGTCCAAATTTTTTAAAACTAGTTTTTCGTGTCATTCGTTACATGGATTGAAAGGTGGCACTTCCAAGATCACGAATATATAATTTTTAAGTCGCTAGGGCAAGTAGTTTAGCCGCAAATCGAATTTTAAGGGACAGACAAAGTGTAAAGTTTGATGGGTCTAGGACCCTTAGTTTCGTCAGAAATCGCGTTTAAAGATAAAAATGTCCAAATTTTTTAAAACTAGTTTTTCGTGTCATTCGTTACATGGATTGAAAGGTGGCACTTCCAAGATCACGAATATATAATTTTTAAGTCGCTAGGGCAAGTAGTTTAGCCGCAAATCGAATTTTAAGGGACAGACAAAGTGTAAAGTTTGATGGGTCTAGGACCCTTAGTTTCGTCAGAAATCGCGTTTAAAGATAAAAATGTCCAAATTTTTTAAAACTAGTTTTTCGTGTCATTCGTTACATGGATTGAAAGGTGGCACTTCCAAGATCACGAATATATAATTTTTAAGTCGCTAGGGCAAGTAGTTTAGCCGCAAATTTTAAGGGACAGACAAAGTGTAAAGTTTGATGGGTCTAGGACCCTTAGTTTCGTCAGAAATCGCGTTTAAAGATAAAAATGTCCAAATTTTTTAAAACTAGTTTTTCGTGTCATTCGTTACATAGATTGAAAGGTGGCACTTCCAAGATCACGAATATATAATTTTTAAGTCGCAAATTTTAAGGGACAGACAAAGTGTAAAGTTTGATGGGTCTAGGACCCTTAGTTTCGTCAGAAATCGCGTTTAAAGATAAAAATGTCCAAATTTTTTAAAACTAGTTTTTCGTGTCATTCGTTACATAGATTGAAAGGTGGCACTTCCAAGATCACGAATATATAATTTTTAAGTCGCTAGGGCAAGTAGTTTAGCCGCAAATCGAATTTTAAGGGACAGACAAAGTGTAAAGTTTGATGGGTCTAGGACCCTTAGTTTCGTCAGAAATCGCGTTTAAAGATAAAAATGTCCAAATTTTTTAAAACTAGTTTTTCGTGTCATTCGTTACATGGATTGAAAGGTGGCACTTCCAAGATCACGAATATATAATTTTTAAGTCGCTAGGGCAAGTAGTTTAGCCGCAAATCGAATTTTAAGGGACAGACAAAGTGTAAAGTTTGATGGGTCTAGGACCCTTAGTTTCGTCAGAAATCGCGTTTAAAGATAAAAATGTCCAAATTTTTTAAAACTAGTTTTTCGTGTCATTCGTTACATGGATTGAAAGGTGGCACTTCCAAGATCACGAATATATAATTTTTAAGTCGCTAGGGCAAGTAGTTTAGCCGCAAATCGAATTTTAAGGGACAGACAAAGTGTAAAGTTTGATGGGTCTAGGACCCTTAGTTTCGTCAGAAATCGCGTTTAAAGATAAAAATGTCCAAATTTTTTAAAACTAGTTGTTCGTGTCATTCGTTACATGGATTGAAAGGCGGCACTTCCAAGATCACGAATATATAATTTTTAAGTCGCTAGGGCAAGTAGTTTAGCCGCAAATCGAATTTTAAGGGACAGACAAAGTGTAAAGTTTGATGGGTCTAGGGCCCTTAGTTTCGTCAGAAATCGCGTTTAAAGATAAAAATGTCCAAATTTTTTAAAACTAGTTTTTCGTGTCATTCGTTACATGGATTGAAAGGTGGCACTTCCAAGATCACGAATATATAATTTTTAAGTCGCTAGGGCAAGTAGTTTAGCCGCAAATCGAATTTTAAGGGACAGACAAAGTGTAAAGTTTGATGGGTCTAGGACCCTTAGTTTCGTCAGAAATCGCGTTTAAAGATAAAAATGTCCAAATTTTTTAAAACTAGTTTTTCGTGTCATTCGTTACATGGATTGAAAGGTGGCACTTCCAAGATCACGAATATATAATTTTTAAGTCGCTAGGGCAAGTAGTTTAGCCGCAAATCGAATTTTAAGGGACAGACAAAGTGTAAAGTTTGATGGGTCTAGGACCCTTAGTTTCGTCAGAAATCGCGTTTAAAGATAAAAATGTCCAAATTTTTTAAAACTAGTTTTTCGTGTCATTCGTTACATGGATTGAAAGGTGGCACTTCCAAGATCACGAATATATAATTTTTAAGTCGCTAGGGCAAGTAGTTTAGCCGCAAATCGAATTTTAAGGGACAGACAAAGTGTAAAGTTTGATGGGTCTAGGACCCTTAGTTTCGTCAGAAATCGCGTTTAAAGATAAAAATGTCCAAATTTTTTAAAACTAGTTTTTCGTGTCATTCGTTACATGGATTGAAAGGTGGCACTTCCAAGATCACGAATATATAATTTTTAAGTCGCTAGGGCAAGTAGTTTAGCCGCAAATTTTAAGGGACAGACAAAGTGTAAAGTTTGATGGGTCTAGGACCCTTAGTTTCGTCAGAAATCGCGTTTAAAGATAAAAATGTCCAAATTTTTTAAAACTAGTTTTTCGTGTCATTCGTTACATGGATTGAAAGGTGGCACTTCCAAGATCACGAATATATAATTTTTAGTTTGATGGGTCTAGGACCCTTAGTTTCGTCAGAAATCGCGTTTAAAGATAAAAATGTCCAAATTTTTTAAAACTAGTTTTTCGTGTCATTCGTTACATAGATTGAAAGGTGGCACTTCCAAGATCACGAATATATAATTTTTAAGTCGCTAGGGCAAGTAGTTTAGCCGCAAATCGAATTTTAAGGGACAGACAAAGTGTAAAGTTTGATGGGTCTAGGACCCTTAGTTTCGTCAGAAATCGCGTTTAAAGATAAAAATGTCCAAATTTTTTAAAACTAGTTTTTCGTGTCATTCGTTACATGGATTGAAAGGTGGCACTTCCAAGATCACGAATATATAATTTTTAAGTCGCTAGGGCAAGTAGTTTAGCCGCAAATCGAATTTTAAGGGACAGACAAAGTGTAAAGTTTGATGGGTCTAGGACCCTTAGTTTCGTCAGAAATCGCGTTTAAAGATAAAAATGTCCAAATTTTTTAAAACTAGTTTTTCGTGTCATTCGTTACATGGATTGAAAGGTGGCACTTCCAAGATCACGAATATATAATTTTTAAGTCGCTAGGGCAAGTAGTTTAGCCGCAAATCGAATTTTAAGGGACAGACAAAGTGTAAAGTTTGATGGGTCTAGGACCCTTAGTTTCGTCAGAAATCGCGTTTAAAGATAAAAATGTCCAAATTTTTTAAAACTAGTTGTTCGTGTCATTCGTTACATGGATTGAAAGGTGGCACTTCCAAGATCACGAATATATAATTTTTAAGTCGCTAGGGCAAGTAGTTTAGCCGCAAATCGAATTTTAAGGGACAGACAAAGTGTAAAGTTTGATGGGTCTAGGGCCCTTAGTTTCGTCAGAAATCGCGTTTAAAGATAAAAATGTCCAAATTTTTTAAAACTAGTTTTTCGTGTCATTCGTTACATGGATTGAAAGGTGGCACTTCCAAGATCACGAATATATAATTTTTAAGTCGCTAGGGCAAGTAGTTTAGCCGCAAATCGAATTTTAAGGGACAGACAAAGTGTAAAGTTTGATGGGTCTAGGACCCTTAGTTTCGTCAGAAATCGCGTTTAAAGATAAAAATGTCCAAATTTTTTAAAACTAGTTTTTCGTGTCATTCGTTACATGGATTGAAAGGTGGCACTTCCAAGATCACGAATATATAATTTTTAAGTCGCTAGGGCAAGTAGTTTAGCCGCAAATCGAATTTTAAGGGACAGACAAAGTGTAAAGTTTGATGGGTCTAGGACCCTTAGTTTCGTCAGAAATCGCGTTTAAAGATAAAAATGTCCAAATTTTTTAAAACTAGTTTTTCGTGTCATTCGTTACATGGATTGAAAGGTGGCACTTCCAAGATCACGAATATATAATTTTTAAGTCGCTAGGGCAAGTAGTTTAGCCGCAAATCGAATTTTAAGGGACAGACAAAGTGTAAAGTTTGATGGGTCTAGGACCCTTAGTTTCGTCAGAAATCGCGTTTAAAGATAAAAATGTCCAAATTTTTTAAAACTAGTTTTTCGTGTCATTCGTTACATGGATTGAAAGGTGGCACTTCCAAGATCACGAATATATAATTTTTAAGTCGCTAGGGCAAGTAGTTTAGCCGCAAATCGAATTTTAAGGGACAGACAAAGTGTAAAGTTTGATGGGTCTAGGACCCTTAGTTTCGTCAGAAATCGCGTTTAAAGATAAAAATGTCCAAATTTTTTAAAACTAGTTTTTCGTGTCATTCGTTACATGGATTGAAAGGTGGCACTTCCAAGATCACGAATATATAATTTTTAAGTCGCTAGGGCAAGTAGTTTAGCCGCAAATTTTAAGGGACAGACAAAGTGTAAAGTTTGATGGGTCTAGGACCCTTAGTTTCGTCAGAAATCGCGTTTAAAGATAAAAATGTCCAAATTTTTTAAAACTAGTTTTTCGTGTCATTCGTTACATAGATTGAAAGGTGGCACTTCCAAGATCACGAATATATAATTTTTAAGTCGCTAGGGCAAGTAGTTTAGCCGCAAATCGAATTTTAAGGGACAGACAAAGTGTAAAGTTTGATGGGTCTAGGACCCTTAGTTTCGTCAGAAATCGCGTTTAAAGATAAAAATGTCCAAATTTTTTAAAACTAGTTTTTCGTGTCATTCGTTACATGGATTGAAAGGTGGCACTTCCAAGATCACGAATATATAATTTTTAAGTCGCTAGGGCAAGTAGTTTAGCCGCAAATCGAATTTTAAGGGACAGACAAAGTGTAAAGTTTGATGGGTCTAGGACCCTTAGTTTCGTCAGAAATCGCGTTTAAAGATAAAAATGTCCAAATTTTTTAAAACTAGTTTTTCGTGTCATTCGTTACATGGATTGAAAGGTGGCACTTCCAAGATCACGAATATATAATTTTTAAGTCGCTAGGGCAAGTAGTTTAGCCGCAAATCGAATTTTAAGGGACAGACAAAGTGTAAAGTTTGATGGGTCTAGGACCCTTAGTTTCGTCAGAAATCGCGTTTAAAGATAAAAATGTCCAAATTTTTTAAAACTAGTTTTTCGTGTCATTCGTTACATGGATTGAAAGGTGGCACTTCCAAGATCACGAATATATAATTTTTAAGTCGCTAGGGCAAGTAGTTTAGCCGCAAATCGAATTTTAAGGGACAGACAAAGTGTAAAGTTTGATGGGTCTAGGACCCTTAGTTTCGTCAGAAATCGCGTTTAAAGATAAAAATGTCCAAATTTTTTAAAACTAGTTTTTCGTGTCATTCGTTACATGGATTGAAAGGTGGCACTTCCAAGATCACGAATATATAATTTTTAAGTCGCTAGGGCAAGTAGTTTAGCCGCAAATCGAATTTTAAGGGACAGACAAAGTGTAAAGTTTGATGGGTCTAGGACCCTTAGTTTCGTCAGAAATCGCGTTTAAAGACAAAAATGTCCAAATTTTTTAAAACTAGTTTTTCGTGTCATTCGTTACATGGATTGAAAGGTGGCACTTCCAAGATCACGAATATATAATTTTTAAGTCGCTAGGGCAAGTAGTTTAGCCGCAAATTTTAAGGGACAGACAAAGTGTAAAGTTTGATGGGTCTAGGACCCTTAGTTTCGTCAGAAATCGCGTTTAAAGATAAAAATGTCCAAATTTTTTAAAACTAGTTTTTCGTGTCATTCGTTACATGGATTGAAAGGTGGCACTTCCAAGATCACGAATATATAATAAGTGTAAAGTTTGATGGGTCTAGGACCCTTAGTTTCGTCAGAAATCGCGTTTAAAGATAAAAATGTCCAAATTTTTTAAAACTAGTTTTTCGTGTCATTCGTTACATAGATTGAAAGGTGGCACTTCCAAGATCACGAATATATAATTTTTAAGTCGCTAGGGCAAGTAGTTTAGCCGCAAATCGAATTTTAAGGGACAGACAAAGTGTAAAGTTTGATGGGTCTAGGACCCTTAGTTTCGTCAGAAATCGCGTTTAAAGATAAAAATGTCCAAATTTTTTAAAACTAGTTTTTCGTGTCATTCGTTACATGGATTGAAAGGTGGCACTTCCAAGATCACGAATATATAATTTTTAAGTCGCTAGGGCAAGTAGTTTAGCCGCAAATCGAATTTTAAGGGACAGACAAAGTGTAAAGTTTGATGGGTCTAGGACCCTTAGTTTCGTCAGAAATCGCGTTTAAAGATAAAAATGTCCAAATTTTTTAAAACTAGTTTTTCGTGTCATTCGTTACATGGATTGAAAGGTGGCACTTCCAAGATCACGAATATATAATTTTTAAGTCGCTAGGGCAAGTAGTTTAGCCGCAAATCGAATTTTAAGGGACAGACAAAGTGTAAAGTTTGATGGGTCTAGGACCCTTAGTTTCGTCAGAAATCGCGTTTAAAGATAAAAATGTCCAAATTTTTTAAAACTAGTTTTTCGTGTCATTCGTTACATGGATTGAAAGGTGGCACTTCCAAGATCACGAATATATAATTTTTAAGTCGCTAGGGCAAGTAGTTTAGCCGCAAATCGAATTTTAAGGGACAGACAAAGTGTAAAGTTTGATGGGTCTAGGACCCTTAGTTTCGTCAGAAATCGCGTTTAAAGATAAAAATGTCCAAATTTTTTAAAACTAGTTTTTCGTGTCATTCGTTACATGGATTGAAAGGTGGCACTTCCAAGATCACGAATATATAATTTTTAAGTCGCTAGGGCAAGTAGTTTAGCCGCAAATCGAATTTTAAGGGACAGACAAAGTGTAAAGTTTGATGGGTCTAGGACCCTTAGTTTCGTCAGAAATCGCGTTTAAAGATAAAAATGTCCAAATTTTTTAAAACTAGTTTTTCGTGTCATTCGTTACATGGATTGAAAGGTGGCACTTCCAAGATCACGAATATATAATTTTTAAGTCGCTAGGGCAAGTAGTTTAGCCGCAAATTTTAAGGGACAGACAAAGTGTAAAGTTTGATGGGTCTAGGACCCTTAGTTTCGTCAGAAATCGCGTTTAAAGATAAAAATGTCCAAATTTTTTAAAACTAGTTTTTCGTGTCATTCGTTACATAGATTGAAAGGTGGCACTTCCAAGATCACGAATATATAATTTTTAAGTCGCTAGGGCAAGTAGTTTAGCCGCAAATCGAATTTTAAGGGACAGACAAAGTGTAGAGTTTGATGGGTCTAGGACTCTTAGTTTCGTCAGAAATCGCGTTTAAAGATAAAAATGTCCAAATTTTTTAAAACTAGTTTTTCGTGTCATTCGTTACATGGATTGAAAGGTGGCACTTCCAAGATCACGAATATATAATTTTTAAGTCGCTAGGGCAAGTAGTTTAGCCGCAAATCGAATTTTAAGGGACAGACAAAGTGTAAAGTTTGATGGGTCTAGGACCCTTAGTTTCGTCAGAAATCGCGTTTAAAGATAAAAATGTCCAAATTTTTTAAAACTAGTTTTTCGTGTCATTCGTAACATGGATTGAAAGGTGGCACTTCCAAGATCACGAATATATAATTTTTAAGTCGCTAGGGCAAGTAGTTTAGCCGCAAATCGAATTTTAAGGGACAGACAAAGTGTAAAGTTTGATGGGTCTAGGACCCTTCGTTTCGTCAGAAATCGCGTTTAAAGATAAAAATGTCCAAATTTCTTAAAACTAGTTTTTCGTGTCATTCATACATGGATTGAAAGGTGGCACTTCCAAGATCACGAATATATAATTTTTAAGTCGCTAGGGCAAGTAGTTTAGCCGCAAATCGAATTTTAAGGGACAGACAAAGTGTAAAGTTTGATGGGTCTAGGACCCTTAGTTTCGTCAGAAATCGCGTTTAAAGATAAAAATGTCCAAATTTTTTAAAACTAGTTTTTCGTGTCATTCGTTACATGGATTGAAAGGTGGCACTTCCAAGATCACGAATATATAATTTTTAAGTCGCTAGGGCAAGTAGTTTAGCCGCAAATCGAATTTTAAGGGACAGACAAAGTGTAAAGTTTGATGGGTCTAGGACCCTTAGTTTCGTCAGAAATCGCGTTTAAAGATAAAAATGTCCAAATTTTTTAAAACTAGTTTTTCGTGTCATTCGTTACATGGATTGAAAGGTGGCACTTCCAAGATCACGAATATATAATTTTTAAGTCGCTAGGGCAAGTAGTTTAGCCGCAAATCGAATTTTAAGGGACAGACAAAGTGTAAAGTTTGATGGGTCTAGGACCCTTAGTTTCGTCAGAAATCGCGTTTAAAGATAAAAATGTCCAAATTTTTTAAAACTAGTTTTTCGTGTCATTCGTTACATGGATTGAAAGGTGGCACTTCCAAGATCACGAATATATAATTTTTAAGTCGCTAGGGCAAGTAGTTTAGCCGCAAATCGAATTTTAAGGGACAGACAAAGTGTAAAGTTTGATGGGTCTAGGACCCTTAGTTTCGTCAGAAATCGCGTTTAAAGATAAAAATGTCCAAATTTTTTAAAACTAGTTTTTCGTGTCATTCGTTACATGGATTGAAAGGTGGCACTTCCAAGATCACGAATATATAATTTTTAAGTCGCTAGGGCAAGTAGTTTAGCCGCAAATCGAATTTTAAGGGACAGACAAAGTGTAAAGTTTGATGGGTCTAGGACCCTTAGTTTCGTCAGAAATCGCGTTTAAAGATAAAAATGTCCAAATTTTTTAAAACTAGTTTTTCGTGTCATTCGTTACATGGATTGAAAGGTGGCACTTCCAAGATCACGAATATATAATTTTTAAGTCGCTAGGGCAAGTAGTTTAGCCGCAAATTTTAAGGGACAGACAAAGTGTAAAGTTTGATGGGTCTAGGACCCTTAGTTTCGTCAGAAATCGCGTTTAAAGATAAAAATGTCCAAATTTTTTAAAACTAGTTTTTCGTGTCATTCGTTACATGGATTGAAAGGTGGCACTTCCAAGATCACGAATATATAATTTTTAAGTCGCAAATTTTAAGGGACAGACAAAGTGTAAAGTTTGATGGGTCTAGGACCCTTAGTTTCGTCAGAAATCGCGTTTAAAGATAAAAATGTCCAAATTTTTTAAAACTAGTTTTTCGTGTCATTCGTTACATAGATTGAAAGGTGGCACTTCCAAGATCACGAATATATAATTTTTAAGTCGCTAGGGCAAGTAGTTTAGCCGCAAATCGAATTTTAAGGGACAGACAAAGTGTAAAGTTTGATGGGTCTAGGACCCTTAGTTTCGTCAGAAATCGCGTTTAAAGATAAAAATGTCCAAATTTTTTAAAACTAGTTTTTCGTGTCATTCGTTACATGGATTGAAAGGTGGCACTTCCAAGATCACGAATATATAATTTTTAAGTCGCTAGGGCAAGTAGTTTAGCCGCAAATCGAATTTTAAGGGACAGACAAAGTGTAAAGTTTGATGGGTCTAGGACCCTTAGTTTCGTCAGAAATCGCGTTTAAAGATAAAAATGTCCAAATTTTTTAAAACTAGTTTTTCGTGTCATTCGTTACATGGATTGAAAGGTGGCACTTCCAAGATCACGAATATATAATTTTTAAGTCGCTAGGGCAAGTAGTTTAGCCGCAAATCGAATTTTAAGGGACAGACAAAGTGTAAAGTTTGATGGGTCTAGGACCCTTAGTTTCGTCAGAAATCGCGTTTAAAGATAAAAATGTCCAAATTTTTTAAAACTAGTTTTTCGTGTCATTCGTTACATGGATTGAAAGGTGGCACTTCCAAGATCACGAATATATAATTTTTAAGTCGCTAGGGCAAGTAGTTTAGCCGCAAATCGAATTTTAAGGGACAGACAAAGTGTAAAGTTTGATGGGTCTAGGACCCTTAGTTTCGTCAGAAATCGCGTTTAAAGATAAAAATGTCCAAATTTTTTAAAACTAGTTTTTCGTGTCATTCGTTACATGGATTGAAAGGTGGCACT
Source organism: Philhelius pedissequus (assembly GCA_910595825.1). Lineage (NCBI taxonomy): Eukaryota > Metazoa > Arthropoda > Insecta > Diptera > Syrphidae > Philhelius > Philhelius pedissequus. The sequence continues at coordinate 92,126,928 of OU343161.1, forward strand.
TCCAAGATCACGAATATATAATTTTTAAGTCGCTAGGGCAAGTAGTTTAGCCGCAAATCGAATTTTAAGGGACAGACAAAGTGTAAAGTTTGATGGGTCTAGGACCCTTAGTTTCGTCAGAAATCGCGTTTAAAGATAAAAATGTCCAAATTTTTTAAAACTAGTTTTTCGTGTCATTCGTTACATGGATTGAAAGGTGGCACTTCCAAGATCACGAATATATAATTTTTAAGTCGCTAGGGCAAGTAGTTTAGCCGCAAATTTTAAGGGACAGACAAAGTGTAAAGTTTGATGGGTCTAGGACCCTTAGTTTCGTCAGAAATCGCGTTTAAAGATAAAAATGTCCAAATTTTTTAAAACTAGTTTTTCGTGTCATTCGTTACATAGATTGAAAGGTGGCACTTCCAAGATCACGAATATATAATTTTTAAGTCGCTAGGGCAAGTAGTTTAGCCGCAAATCGAATTTTAAGGGACAGACAAAGTGTAGAGTTTGATGGGTCTAGGACTCTTAGTTTCGTCAGAAATCGCGTTTAAAGATAAAAATGTCCAAATTTTTTAAAACTAGTTTTTCGTGTCATTCGTTACATGGATTGAAAGGTGGCACTTCCAAGATCACGAATATATAATTTTTAAGTCGCTAGGGCAAGTAGTTTAGCCGCAAATCGAATTTTAAGGGACAGACAAAGTGTAAAGTTTGATGGGTCTAGGACCCTTAGTTTCGTCAGAAATCGCGTTTAAAGATAAAAATGTCCAAATTTTTTAAAACTAGTTTTTCGTGTCATTCGTTACATGGATTGAAAGGTGGCACTTCCAAGATCACGAATATATAATTTTTAAGTCGCTAGGGCAAGTAGTTTAGCCGCAAATCGAATTTTAAGGGACAGACAAAGTGTAAAGTTTGATGGGTCTAGGACCCTTAGTTTCGTCAGAAATCGCGTTTAAAGATAAAAATGTCCAAATTTTTTAAAACTAGTTTTTCGTGTCATTCGTAACATGGATTGAAAGGTGGCACTTCCAAGATCACGAATATATAATTTTTAAGTCGCTAGGGCAAGTAGTTTAGCCGCAAATCGAATTTTAAGGGACAGACAAAGTGTAAAGTTTGATGGGTCTAGGACCCTTCGTTTCGTCAGAAATCGCGTTTAAAGATAAAAATGTCCAAATTTCTTAAAACTAGTTTTTCGTGTCATTCATACATGGATTGAAAGGTGGCACTTCCAAGATCACGAATATATAATTTTTAAGTCGCTAGGGCAAGTAGTTTAGCCGCAAATCGAATTTTAAGGGACAGACAAAGTGTAAAGTTTGATGGGTCTAGGACCCTTAGTTTCGTCAGAAATCGCGTTTAAAGATAAAAATGTCCAAATTTTTTAAAACTAGTTTTTCGTGTCATTCGTTACATGGATTGAAAGGTGGCACTTCCAAGATCACGAATATATAATTTTTAAGTCGCTAGGGCAAGTAGTTTAGCCGCAAATCGAATTTTAAGGGACAGACAAAGTGTAAAGTTTGATGGGTCTAGGACCCTTAGTTTCGTCAGAAATCGCGTTTAAAGATAAAAATGTCCAAATTTTTTAAAACTAGTTGTTCGTGTCATTCGTTACATGGATTGAAAGGTGGCACTTCCAAGATCACGAATATATAATTTTTAAGTCGCTAGGGCAAGTAGTTTAGCCGCAAATCGAATTTTAAGGGACAGACAAAGTGTAAAGTTTGATGGGTCTAGGACCCTTAGTTTCGTCAGAAATCGCGTTTAAAGATAAAAATGTCCAAATTTTTTAAAACTAGTTTTTCGTGTCATTCGTTACATGGATTGAAAGGTGGCACTTCCAAGATCACGAATATATAATTTTTAAGTCGCTAGGGCAAGTAGTTTAGCCGCAAATCGAATTTTAAGGGACAGACAAAGTGTAAAGTTTGATGGGTCTAGGACCCTTAGTTTCGTCAGAAATCGCGTTTAAAGATAAAAATGTCCAAATTTTTTAAAACTAGTTTTTCGTGTCATTCGTTACATGGATTGAAAGGTGGCACTTCCAAGATCACGAATATATAATTTTTAAGTCGCTAGGGCAAGTAGTTTAGCCGCAAATCGAATTTTAAGGGACAGACAAAGTGTAAAGTTTGATGGGTCTAGGACCCTTAGTTTCGTCAGAAATCGCGTTTAAAGATAAAAATGTCCAAATTTTTTAAAACTAGTTTTTCGTGTCATTCGTTACATGGATTGAAAGGTGGCACTTCCAAGATCACGAATATATAATTTTTAAGTCGCTAGGGCAAGTAGTTTAGCCGCAAATCGAATTTTAAGGGACAGACAAAGTGTAAAGTTTGATGGGTCTAGGACCCTTAGTTTCGTCAGAAATCGCGTTTAAAGATAAAACTGTCCAAATTTTTTAAAACTAGTTTTTCGTGTCATTCGTTACATGGATTGAAAGGTGGCACTTCCAAGATCACGAATATATAATTTTTAAGTCGCTAGGGCAAGTAGTTTAGCCGCAAATCGAATTTTAAGGGACAGACAAAGTGTAAAGTTTGATGGGTCTAGGACCCTTAGTTTCGTCAGAAATCGCGTTTAAAGATAAAAATGTCCAAATTTTTTAAAACTAGTTTTTCGTGTCATTCGTTACATGGATTGAAAGGTGGCACTTCCAAG